>OZ010613.1:3123329-3285829 GCA_963932145.1 Acanthosepion lycidas | reverse complement strand
GCCATTGGTATAAACCAATGGCTTCTGTTATTGACTATAGGCATTTAAAAATATTTGTGGAGATTTCATAGTTTATTTTGTTCAGGTTAGGTTTCAACTGTTTTATGTATATAGCTTCAAGAATTTTTAGTTTTTGTTTATTGTTTTCATGTTTAAGTATAGTTGTGTATTCAACAAGGATTTTCTGGAATTGTGTACGCGGCCAGGCATGTTGTTTTAAATGCTTAAAAATGTTAGAGTTATCATTAAAATGTAGAGTCAAGCATGGTGAAAGCGAGTTTGTGTTGTGACCAACATAAATATTATTTAATCCATTGGGGATACAATCTCCCAAAGGCCATTTGAATTTGTAAACTTTCGTCTTTGAATGATAATGTTATTAAGTTTATCAGACAATATGAAAGGAACTTACTTAAAATAAATAGACAAAACTTGTCTATATTATTTAATGAAGCATGCATTAATATATATATATATATATATATGTGTGTGTGTGTGTGCGTGTGTGTGTGTGTGTGTGTGTTGAATAAGATGGACAAGTTTTTTTCTCTCAATTTTTTTTATTAAATATTTCAAATTTACGAATAAGTTGTTTTGTTTTAACTGTAAATTTGCTAAAATTCATATTAACTTTTATTTTATTTTATTTTCCCCCAAGTACTTTCGAAACCTGCTACATTCATCTTCAAGGATTGTTCGGTGCATAATTACGCAACTGTTTTTTTTTTAATTATTTCTTCTGTACTCGCGGTTGATGAAAAAATTTCAACTCACTCATGGTGACGTTATATAAACGGTCAAACTGAAAGTTTTATGCGTGTGCGTGTATTTTTTTTTTTTAAACACACTTCCATATACGGTCCCTATCGAGAAAGACACCTCATTTAATGTTTGCTGCTTGTCTTTTATTATAAAAGCCTCCAGAATTTGGAATCTTTCTTTGCACTGTGACCTGTATTATTTAACAAATCATGTTTGATAAAATTATAAGAAGCCTATAAGTAACGTGACTGTTTGCGCTGTGTGAGCGTTGGGGGAGGCGAAAGCAGGATAAGATGATGGTGTTATCATTTAACATAATATCTTGCAGGTGTATGATTGCAATCTTAGCGTTTGCTTCGCTCAGTGCTCGAGAAGAGATGAGATTGTGACAGGAAACAGCGTGGCTGCTTCACCACGACAATGCGGCACTCACAACGCCCTGAGAATCCGGTAATTTATGTCCGAGAAGAACATCCCCGTATTGGAACAACCTGATCTTGATATGTGATTTTTTTTGTGATCGGAATCACCCCAAGCAAGGCAGTAATGTCACTAAAACACAAGGGGTTAAAGAGTGTGCAAGAATTAGGAACAGAAACAATACGGATAAGCAGAAAGAGAAAAGAGTAACCAGAAGGACAGTAGATAGTGATTGACATTGCATTTAAATTTTTGCAGATTAAAGTTATCTGAAAAGCATGGAGCCGGAAGTGAGTTCCACAAGCGAGAAGTATGAGAAAAGAAACTGTTAGCATAGAACTTATGGCTACATCTAGCCAGTTCAACAATAATTTGATGAAATTTTGATGTCAGTCTAGGGCTACGCTTAAATTCAAAAGTGACTGAAGCAGAGCCACCAGATCAGGATCAATAATATTGCAGATTTTTCTTTGGATTTTATCAAGGAGCTCAAGGTAAGTTACAGGGGCACTGGACCATGTGGCAGCAATATTCTTTTCTCCAAGTTCAATAGGATCATGAATGGCTCCCGATTTTAAGGAGTAGGGGCCATCAAGAGGGCTGTAAGGACAGAGTTGAGGGTCATCCAAGAAGCATCCTTCTGTCAGTGCAGAGAAGCGTGACAGAGAAGGAAGGATATGTCTATTAGACACAAGGATAGATTACTTTGAAGGGGAAATCCATATAGTTTCTTTAGAATTGAAATAGATTGTTTATGACGCTAGTTACTTTTCAGACAGACCTCGCACACACACACACACACACACACACACACACACACACACACACACACATATATATATATATATATATAAAGAGATTATAGTAGTGTTATGGTCCAGGTTAGGACCAAGGAAGAACAACACGAACACAAGAGTAGAAATAACGAAGGTATATTACATGAAATAATAATACAAGATGTGGAAGGTGTTAGTATGACTACTTTCGGCTCGACTCGATTCGGTATTTAGCCACCCCCACGAGGGTTGCATGTGGCACAAGGCCGAGTTTAACATCGGTTTCCCGAGCCCGTAGGCTCGGCCAAAAAAATGCCCGTAGAACCCATATAAACGGGATCGGGTTGGTCAACCTCCCCGAACGAGACTCTGCCCTTCGGCGGAGCGTCGTCCGGTTTCCTCTCTGCTCAGAGGCAGAGAGTTCAATCGTCAAGGCGAGAAGCTCGGCTTGATTCGGTATCTAGCCACCCTCCCACGAGGGTTGCATGTGGCACAAGGCCGAGTTTAACTTGGGTTTCCCGAGCCCATAGGCTCGGCCAAAAAATGCCCGTAGAAGCCGTATAAACGGGATCGGGTTGGTCAACCACCCCGAACGATACTCTGCCCTTCGGCGGAGCCTCGTCCGGGTTCCTCTCTGCTCAGAGGGAGAGAGTTCGACCGTCAAGCCGAGAAGCTCGGCTTGATTCGACCCTCTCTCTTGAGAGGCGTAGTATACATAGTGTTAGGAAGAGTTCATTCTGTAGTTACAGGTAATTACCCATGACAAGTAGTTCCAACGAGAGAAAAGTGTGTATATTCAAAAAAGAAAAAATGCAAACGTTTTTGGTTATAATGAAGATGTTTTTTTTTTAATATTATGCCTTATTTTCCATAATTTTGCTACACGTGTTTCCGGTTTCGTGACCGTCATCAGGCAAAGGGTGGAGATTTCCACATATTATTAAAAATAAGTAATTTTTTCTCCTTTATGTTTTTCGATGTTGAATATTCTCGATATGAGACGTCATCTTTTGTTTGTGTTAGTGACCCAAATGTCTTTCTTGAACTGGCAGTGAAAAGTTCTGTGTGAAGGGTTATAAAACAATTAAGATCGGTCCCAGAAATGATGTAGTTATCGGCATTCTTATCTTTTAATGACCCCTGTGTATTCTTAGATCTATTTCCATTTTCGTGGGTTTCTGTCAGCATGCATACATACACACACACACGTGTATATATATATATATATATATATATATATATATATATATATATATATATATATATATATATATATAGGGCCCTCTGTCCCTTTTCACCATCTACAAGCGAAGACATTTTCAATCAGTGCACTATTTGGATGGAACTTTTATTGTACGTTTCGCACTCCTCCGAGGTCTTTTGAACAGGAGTAGAATTTTATCTCTTGTTTTCTGTTTAGAATTTGGTTTACGGTTCCTACTAATGGTTTTTTTATTCTCTTTCACTCCTAGTATCCTCTTGCGTCTTAGTGGCATTATCGTCTTGCTTGAGGTGAACTGATTTTTAAAGCCTTGTTTCTGAGCCTGATTACGGTGACACTTTGTCTACTTCAGGAAAACAAAAGAGAAATATTCTAGAAAAAGAAATGGTTACAACGAAATATCCTTCTCAGAAGATCACTCTTGGCATGTCGATGAACTACATCCGAATCCTGGGTAAGACGATAAACTATATCCGGCAGCAAGGCCTCCGATCAGGAAGTTTTGAGGAGCGTGGAACTACCTCTTAATTGCTGGTGTTCCCAGGTCCACCCTAATCAAGGGTGGTAACACCTGTTAGGGTCCCAGCCATGGGCAAATAGTTAAACACTCAAAATGGGGGCAAAACACTATGAAAGTGAAAAAATAGTTTTTAATACGAGCAATACATTTTTGTAAGATTATTACCAGCAATGAATTTTTGAAGGAAAAAATATTTCCAGAAATACATTTTTGAAAAAAAATATTACTAACAATAAAAAATCTTGACGGCATTAAATAACCCATTGACGTTGATATGCCATAAAACAAACCAAACCAAACCAATTAGAAGAATGGAATTTACAACCTATGACAATTTTGAAAGGTGACTTAGTGAATCTACTGGTAGAAATATAATGGGAATGGTCATATGGATAATCATCATTTATTCTGATACAATTAGAAGTGGTTAGTCACAGAGATGGAAATCGGCTGGTCAACAGTGAGTTGAGAAGAGGACGCTGGACTCCGAGATCCCGTGTGGCCAACAACTCTGGGCAACGCACGAAAGTTTAAAACAGATAACGTTGAACTTGCTCTCAGGCAGACCACGTCTTCTGCAATGATACTCACTTGCTGCAACTACAACTCTGAAAGGCCATGCAAGCTTTTCATGACATTCACTCGGCAACTCATTCAAAAAAAAGACGCTTCCGCAACGATTTTGACCCATTAATCCAGAATAGGTCAGAACATAACAACACCTCGGGGACTTGTTATAAAGATTTTTACACATGGCTTAATTTTTTGGGGCGCTCAAAAGAATATGTGAAACAAGCCTTTAAACTGTTCTTCTCGCCACTTTCTTTTTCAAATATTCGTTGTGTACCGTCAGGACCTGAGCATTCATGGCTCTCCACAATTTCCTGTACTTCGTAGCTCTAAATAAATATTGTTTATTTTTATTTTATTTTATCATTTCATTTTTTTACTGGCGCTCATTATTAATCACCTATGCACCGTGTTCCTTCAGAAAGTTGGAGATCATGGCTCTCCACAATTTCCTGTCCTTTGTAATGCTTAATAAATATTGTATTTCTATTGTTATTTATCCTAAACCTCGTTCCGACATGCATTTACTGACGCTCATTCTTCTCCTTCTATGGGCCGTGTCCCTTCAGGAGTTTGGAAATCATGGCTCTCCACAATTTCCTGTCTTTTGTAGTTCTTAATAAATGTTTACTTTTTGTTATTTCTCCTAAACCCCGTTCCAACATCAATTTACGGGCGCTCATTATTATTCTTCTATGTGCCGTGTCTCTTCAGGAGGTTAGAGATCATGGCTCTCCCCTATTTCCTGTCCTTTGTAGCTCTTAATAAATATTGTTTTTTTGTTATTTCTCCTAAGCCCTGTTTCGACATCCATTTACTGACGCTAATTAATCTTCTGCGTGCTTGTCCCTTCGGCATGTTGGCGATCGCGGCTCTCCACAATTTCCTGTCTTTTTAGCACTTCATAAATTTTGGCTTTTCGGTATTTCTCCTAAACTTTGTACCGCCATTCATTTAGTCATGCTCGCTAGGGAGTTTCTGCATTGTTTTCCACTATCCCTCTTGCATTCAAGTTGTCCTGTGAGTATCAAATTTTCCTAGCCCTCTTTCCTCCTTAAGTCTTTTTTATCATTATAATTACACTAATATTCCACTATTTCCTGCTACAATGGCTAAGAATGGCTGAGAATGTTACTCTGTAATTATTTTCATATGTGCCGTTTAGTTCACAACTCTCCACAATTTCCTATCTTTCGTAACACTTAATAAATGTTGTCATTTTGTTATCTCTGCTAAACAATGTTTCAGCTTTTAATCTATGTGCCGTGTCCCTTCAGGGTGTTGACGATCATGGCTCTTCACTATTTCCTAATCTTTGTAGACCTTAATAAATTTTATCTTTTTTTTTATCGTTTCTAAACTCTGACCTGTCATCCATTTACACCAGATCTTCTTCTATGTTCAGTATCCCTTCAGGGCGTCAGCTATCGTGGCTCTCCACAATTTCCTGCCATTTGCAGCCCATAATATTTTTTCTTTGTCAAATCTCTTAAACATTGTTTTGCCATCCATTTACAAAAGCTTATCTTCTTCTATGTGGTGTGTAACTTCAAGACGCCGACAATGATGGCTCTCCACAATTTCATTTCCTTCATAATTCTTTACATTATCTTCCTAAATCATATAGTGCCAACCATTTATTCAAGTTCGCTAGATATGTCATGCGTTGTATTACTGTCTTTAATGCCTTCAATCAGTCCTGTGAGTATCAGATTTTCCAAGCTCTCTTTTTTCGTCATGCGTCCGCACTAGTAACAAATAAGAACAATTTACTTTATTTTATGTATAAAAAATAATTTTATTATTATAAAGATAATATATATATATATATATATATATATATATATATATATATATATATATATATATTCCCATATATATATATATATATATATATATATATATATATATATATATATATATATATATTCCCATATATATATACATATATATGTGTGTGTGTGTGTACGGGAATATATATATGTGTGTGTGTGTGTATATATATATATATATATATATGTGTGTGTGTGTGTGTGTGTTTGTGTCTCTGTGTGTGTGTATACATATATATATATATGTATATATATATATATATATATATATTTCCATATACACACATACACACACACACATATATCCTTATGTGTGTGTGTGTGTGTGTGTGTGTGTGAATATATATATTATATATATGGGAATATACATATATATATATATATATATATATATATATGTATATATATATATATATATATATATATATATATATATATATATATATATATATATACACGGGAAAATATTCATATAAAATTTTTTACAGATGGGATTTTGATTACTGTTAGCGCCTTTCAATTTCGGCGTTACTTGGCTTCCATACTTTGGATCAGACTACCAGGGGAAGCCAACATATACAGTGAATTCAGTATGTTTGTTTACAAGAGACCTGACGTCAACCAAAGGTCCGGATTCCACCGCCCCCACTTCCCAAATTGGCGCAACACGAGAGCTCAAGCACCCTGTCTGTATAAAGTCGATGGCGAAATCCACTCCCTCGCAGAGGAGCTTTCCTCTAACAGTCTGTTAACACTAATTCGGTTGTACGAGATCGCTGACAATATAAGCCAATGAGCCTGCGTCTTCTCCGCCATCTTTAGGCTTAAGTTACCCGACTAGTGGCTTCTGAGTGGTAGGCGCACAGCTATCTGCAGCCTCTATCTTATACATCTGGAGAAAGGAACGACCGTAAGAATTCAAGGGGATCCATGCGTGCGTAAACACGTAGTCCTGACAACACAGCTGCTTTGGAGTTTTGCCATTTCTTTCCCTTCGATATAACCTAAAAGAAAGAAAGAGAGAGAGAGAGAGAGAGAGAGAGGTGGGAAAGATACCAAATCACGTTTTATTTCTCTCATTCAACCTCACCCGCCGCTAGGCGTTGGGTTTGGGAAAAACAAAAAAAAAGGATAACTTCAAATTTACAGAACAACATGAAGTTTTTCATTATTGTCACAGTTGCCGCGTCGGTAAGTAAAAACGTACTAAGAATTTATTACTTTGAATGAAATTGACAATTCTAAAATGATAAGTTTTATCGACAGTGAAAGAGAATGTTGGATTATGTTTTAAAAGTTCTACATGTATTATTTGGTTTCCGTATAAAGCAATTATTTAAAATTAATTAATTCCTTCATTTACATTAACAAAACAGATTATATTGAAAATGAATAAACAAAGCATTGGAATATACAACCTGACAACAAACAATAACAAAAATTCACATTTATATTATAAATAAAATCTTATAACACTGCAACAAAATAATAATACTACATAAATACACTATTCTGCAGGTAATGCTTGCCTACATTCCTGACCTCTGACAATCCCTTTCTTCCTCATTTACAATGCATTTCTATAGTGAAACACTGCTACAAAAAAATAATTCTACATATAATAGCCCTATTCTGCCATTAATGCTAGCCTTCATTCCTGACCACTGACAATCCCTTTCTTCCTCATTTACAATGCATTTCTATAGTGAAACACTGCAACAAAATAATAATTCTACATATAATATCCCTATTCTGGCAGTAATGCTTGCCTTCATTCCTGACCAATGACAATCCCTTTCTTCCTCATTTACAATGCATTTCTATAGTGAAACACTGCTACAAAATAATAATTCTACATATAATAGCCCTATTCTGCCATTAATGCTTGCCTTCATTCCTGACCACTGACAATACCTTTCTTCCTCATTTACAATGCATTTCTATAGTGAAACACTGCTACAAAATAATAATTCTACATATAATAGCCCTATTCTGGCAGTAATGCTTGCCTTCATTCCTGACCAATGACAATCCCTTTCTTCCTCATTTACAATGCATTTCTATAGTGAAACACTGCTACAAAATAATAATTCTACATATAATAGCCCTATTCTGCCATTAATGCTTGCCTTCATTCCTGACCACTGACAATCCCTTTCTTCCTCATTTACAATGCATTTCTATAGTGAAACACTGCTACAAAATAATAATTCTACATATAATAGCCCTATTCTGCCATTAATGCTTGCCTTCATTCCTGACCACTGACAATACCTTTCTTCCTCATTTACAATGCATTTCTATAGTGAAACACTGCTACAAAATAATAATTCTACATATAATATCCCTATTCTGGCAGTAATGCTTGCCTTCATTCCTGACCAATGACAATCCCTTTCTTCCTCATTTACAATGCATTTCTATAGTGAAACACTGCTACAAAATAATAATTCTACATATAATAGCCCTATTCTGGCAGTAATGCTTGCCTTCATTCCTGACCAATGACAATACCTTTCTTCCTCATTTACAATGCATTTCTATAGTGAAACACTGCTACAAAATAATAATTCTACATATAATAGCCCTATTCTGCCATTAATGCTTGCCTTCATTCCTGACCACTGACAATCCATTCCTTCCTCATTTACAATGCATTTCTATAGTGAAATACTGATACAAAATAATAATTCTACATATAATAGGCCTATTCTGCCAGTAATGCTTGCCTTCATTCCTGACCACTGACAATCCCTTTCTTCCTCATTTACAATGCATTTCTATAGTGAAACACTGCTACAAAATAATAATTGTACATATAATAGCCCTATTCTGCCATTAATGCTTGCCTTCATTCCTGACCACTGACAATACCTTTCTTCCTCATTTACAATGCATTCTATAGTGAAACACTGCTACAAAATAATAATTCTACATATAATAGCCCTATTTTGCCATTAATGCTTGCCTTCGTTCCTGACCACTGACAATCCCTTTCTTCCTCATTTACAATGCATTTCTATAGTGAAACACTGCTACAATATAATAATTCTACATATAAAAGCCCTATTCTGCCATTAAAGCTTGCCTTCATTCCTGACCACTGACAATCCCTTTCATCCTCATTTACAATGCATTTCTATAGTGAAACACTGCTACAAAAAAATAATTCTACATATAATAGCCCTAATCTGCAATTAATGCTGGCCTTCATTCCTGACCACTGACAATCCCTTTCTTCCTCATTTACAATGCATTTCTATAGTGAAACACTGCTACAATATAATAATTCTACATATAATAGCCCTATTCTGCCATTAATGCTTAACTTCATTCCTGACCACTGACAATCCCTTTCTTCCTCATTTACAATGCATTTCTATAGTGAAACACTGCTACAAAATAATAATTCTACATATAATAGCCCTATTCTGCCATTAATGCTTGCCTTCATTCCTGACCACTGACAATCCCTTACTTCCTCATTTACAATGCATTTCTATAGTGAAACACTGCTACAAAATAATAATTCTACATATAATAGCCCTATTCTGCCATTAATGCTTAACTTCATTCCTGACCACTGACAATCCCTTACTTCCTCATTTACAATGCATTTCTATAGTGAAACACTTCTACAAAATAATAATTCTACATATAATAGCCATTAATAATTCTACATATAATAGCCCTATTCTGCCATTAATGCTTGCCTTCATTCCTGACCACTGACAATACCTTTCTTCCTCATTTACAATGCATTTCTATAGTGAAACACTGCTACAAAATAATACTTCTACATATAATAGCACTATTCTGCCAGTAATGCTTGCCTTCATTCCTGACCACTGACAATCCCTTTCTTACTCATTTACAATGCATTTCTATAGTGAAACACTGCTACAAAATAATAATTCTACATATAATAGCCCTATTCTGCCATTAATGCTTGCCTTCATTCCTGAACACTGACAATACCTTTCTTCCTCATTTACAATGCATTTCTATAGTGAAACACTGCTACAAAATAATAATGCTACATATAATAGCCGTATTCTGCCATTAATGCTTGCCTTCATTCCTGACCACTGACAATCCCTTTCTTCCTCATTTACAATGCATTTCTATAGTGAAACACTGCTACAAAATAATAATTCTACATATAATAGACCTATTCTGCCATTAATGCTTGCCTTCGTTCCTGACCACTGACAATCCCTTTCTTCGTCGTTTACAATGGATTTCTATAGTGAAACACTGCTACAAAATAATAATTCTACATATAATAGCCCTATTCTGCCATTAATGCTTGCCTTCATTCCTGACCACTGACAATCCCTTCCTTCCTCATTTACAATGCATTTCTATAGTGAAACACTGCTACAATATAATAATTCTACATATAATAGACCTATTCTGCCATTCATGCTTGCCTTCATTCCTGACCACTGACAATCCCTTTCCTCCTCATTTGCAATGCATTTCTATAGTGAAACACTGGTACAAAATAATAATTCTACACATAATAGCCCTATTCTGCCATTAATGCTTGCCTTCATTCCTGACCACTGACAATCCATTTCTTCGTCATTTACAATGCATTTCTATAGTGAAACACTGCTACAAAATAAGAATTCTACATATTATAGCCGTATTCTGCCATTAATGCTTGCCTTCGTTCCTGACCACTGACAATCCCTTTCTTCCTCGTTTACAATGCATTTCTATAGTGAAATACTGCTACAAAATAATAATTCTACATATAATAGCACTATTCTGCCATTAATGCTTGCCTTCGTTCCTGACCACTGATAATCCCTTTCTTCCTCATTTACAATGCATTTCTATAGTGAAACACTGCTACAAAATAATAATTCTACATATAATAGCCCTATTCTGCCATTAATGCTTGCCTTCATTACTGACCACTGACAATCCCTTTCTTCCTCATTTACAATGCATTTCTATAGTGAAACACTGCTACAAAATAATAATTCTACATATTATAGCCGTATTCTGCCATTAATGCTTGCCTTCGTTCCTGACCACTGACAATCCCTTTCTTCCTCGTTTACAATGCATTTCTATAGTGAAACACTGCTACAAAATAATAATTCTACATATAATAGCCCTATTCTGCCATTAATGCTTGCCTTCGTTCCTGACCACTGATAATCTCTTTCTTCCTCATTTACAATGCATTTCTATAGTTAAACACTGCTACAAAATAATAGTGCTACATATAATAGCCGTATTCTGCCATTAATGCTTGCCTTCATTACTGACCACTGACAATCCCTTTCTTCCTCATTTACAATGCATTTCTATAGTGAAACACTGCTACAAAATAATAATTCTACATATTATAGCCGTATTCTGCCATTAATGCTTGCCTTCGTTCCTGACCACTGACAATCCCTTTCTTCCTCGTTTACAATGCATTTCTATAGTGAAATACTGCTACAAAATAATAATCCTACATATAATAGCACTATTCTGCCATTAATGCTTGCCTTCGTTCCTGACCACTGATAATCTCTTTCTTCCTCATTTACAATGCATTTCTATAGTTAAACACTGCTACAAAATAATAATGCTACATATAATAGCCGTATTCTGCCATTAATGCTTGCCTTCATTACTGACCACTGACAATCCCTTTCTTCCTCATTTACAATGCATTTCTATAGTGAAACACTGCTACAAAATAATAATTCTACATATAATAGCACTATTCTGCCATTAATGCTTGCCTTCGTTCCTGACCACTGACAATCCCTTTCTTCGTCGTTTACAATGCATTTCTATAGTGAAACACTGCTACAAAATAATAATTCTACATATAATAGCCCTATTCTGCCATTAATGCTTGCCTTCATTCCTGACCACTGACAATCCCTTCCTTCCTCATTTACAATGCATTTCTATAGTGAAACACTGCTACAAAATAATAATGCTACATATAATAGCCGTATTCTGCCATTAATGCTTGCCTTCATTCCTGACCACTGACAATCCCTTCCTTCCTCATTTACAATGCATTTCTATAGTGAAACACTGCTACAAAATAATAATGCTACATATAATAGCCGTATTCTGCCATTAATGCTTGCCTTCATTCCTGACCACTGACAATCCCTTTCTTCCTCATTTACAATGCATTTCTATAGTGAAACACTGCTACAAAATAATAATTCTACATATAATAGCCCTATTCTGCCATTAATGCTTGCCTTCATTACTGACCACTGACAATCCCTTTCTTCCTCGTTTACAATGCATTTCTATAGTGAAACACTGCTACAAAATAATAATTCTACATATAATAGCCCTATTCTGCCATTAATGCTTGCCTTCGTTCCTGACCACTGACAATCCCTTTCTTCCTTGTTTACAATGCATTTCTATAGTGAAACACTGCTACAAAATAATAATTCTACATATAATAGCCCTATTCTGCCATTAATGCTTGCCTTCATTCCTGACCACTGACAATCCCTTCCTTCCTCATTTACAATGCATTTCTATAGTGTAACACTGCTACAATATAATAATTCTACATATAATAGCCCTATTCTGCCATTAATGCTTACCTTCATTCCTGACCACTGACAATCCCTTTCATCCTCATTTACAATGCATTTCTATAGTGAAACACTGCTACAAAATAATAATTCTACATATAATAGCCCTATTCTGCCATTAAAGCTTGCCCTCATTCCTGACCACTGACAAACCCTTTCTTCATCATTTACAATGCATTTCTATAGTGAAACACTGCTACAAAATAATAATTCTACATATAATAGCCCTATTCTGCCATTAATGCTTGCCTTCATTCCTGACCACTGACAATCCCTTTCTTCATCATTTACAATGCATTTCTCTAGTGAAACACTGCTAGAAAATAATAATACTACATATAATAGACCTATTCTGCCATTAATGCTTGCCTTCATTCCTGACCACTGACAATCCCTTCCTTCCTCATTTACAATGCATTTCTATAGTGAAACACTGCTACAAAATAATAATACTACATATAATAGCCCTATTCTGCCATTAATGCTTGCATTCATTCCTGACCACTGACAATCCCTTCCTTCCTCATTTACAATGCATTTCTATAGTGAAACACTGCTACAAAATAATAATACTACATATAATAGACCTATTCTGCCATTAATGCTTGCCTTCATTCCTGACCACTGACAATCCCTTTCTTCCTCATTTACAATGCATTTCTATAGTGAAACACTGCTAGAAAATAATAATTCTACATATAATAGCCCTATTCTGCCATTAATGTTTGCCTTCATTCCTGACCACTGACAATCCCTTCCTTCTTCATTTACAATGCATTTCTATAGTGAAACACTGCTACAAAATAATAATTCTACATATAATAGCCCTATTCTGCCATTAATGCTTGCCTTCGTTCCTGACCACTGACAATCCCTTTCTTCCTTGTTTACAATGCATTTCTATAGTGAAACACTGCTACAAAATAATAATTCTACATATAATAGCCCTATTCTGCCATTAATGCTTGCATTCATTCCTGACCACTGACAATCCCTTTCTTCCTCATTTACAATGCATTTATATATTGAAACACTGTTACAAAATAATAATTCTACATATAATAGCCCTATTCCGCCATTAAAGCTTGCCCTCATTCCTGACCACTGACAATCCCTTTCTTCGTCATTTACAATGCATTTCTATAGTGAAACCCTGCTACAAAATAATAATTCTACATATAATAGCCCTATTCTGCCATTAATGCTTGCCTTCGTTCCTGACCACTGACAATCTCTTTCTTCCTCATTTACAATGCATTTCTATAGTGAAACACTGCTACAAAATAATAATTCTACATATAATAGCCCTAATCTGCCATTAATGCTTGCCTTCGTTCCTGACCACTGACAATCCCTTTCTTCCTCGTTTACAATGCATTTCTATAGTGAAACACTGCTACAAAATAATAATTCTACATATAATAGCCCTAATCTGCCATTAATGCTTGCCTTCATTCCTGACCACTGACAATCCCTTTCTTCATCATTTACAATGCATTTCTATAGTGAAACCCTGCTACAAAATAATAATTCTACATATAATAGCCCTATTCTGCCATTAATGCTTGCCTTCATTCCTGACCACTGACAATCACTTTCTTCCTCATTTACAATGCATTTCTATAGTGAAACACTGCTACAAAATAATAATTCTACATATAATAGCCCTATTCTGCCATTAATGCTTGCCTTCATTCCTGACCACTGACAATCCCTTTCTTCCTCATTTACAATGCATTTATATATTGAAACACTGTTACAAAATAATAATTCTACATATAATAGCCCTATTCTGCCATTAATGCTTGCCTTCATTCCTGACCACTGACAATCCCTTTCTTCCTCATTTACAATGCATTTCTATAGTGAAACACTGCTACAAAATAATAATTCTACATATAATAGCCCTATTCTGCCATTAATGCTTGCCTTCATTCCTGACCACTGACAATCCCTTTCTTCCTCATTTACAATGCATTTATATATTGAAACACTGTTACAAAATAATAATTCTACATATAATAGACCTATTCTGCCATTAATGCTTGCCTTCATTCCTGACCACTGACAATCCCTTTCTTCCTCATTTACAATGCATTTCTATAGTGAAACACTGCTACAAAATAATAATTCTACATATAATAGCCCTATTCTGCCATTAATGCTTGCCTTCATTCCTGACCACTGACAATCCCTTTCTTCCTCATTTACAATGCATTTCTATAGTGAAACACTGCTACAAAATAATAATTCTACATATAATAGCCCTATTCTGCCATTAATGCTTGCCTTCATTCCTGACCACTGACAATCCCTTTCTTCCTCATTTACAATGCATTTCTATAGTGAAACACTGCTACAAAATAATAATTCTACATATAATAAACCTATTCTGCCATTAATGCTTGCCTTCATTCCTGACCACTGACAATCCCTTTCTTCCTCATTTACAATGCATTTCTATAGTGAAACACTGCTACAAAATAATAATTCTACATATAATAGCCCTATTCTGCCATTAATGCTTGCCTTCATTCCTGACCACTGACAATCCCTTTCTTCCTCATTTACAATGCATTTCTATAGTGAAACACTGCTACAAAATAATAATTCTACATATAATAGACCTATTCTGCCATTAATGCTTGCCTTCATTCCTGACCACTGACAATCCCTTTCTTCATCATTTACAATGCATTTCTATAGTGAAACACTGCTACAAAATAATAATTCTACATATAATAGCCCTATTCAGCCATTAATGCTTGCCTTCATTCCTGACCACTGACATTCCCTTTCTTCCTCATTTACAATGCATTTATATATTGAAACACTGCTACAAAATAATAATTCTACATATAATAGACCTATTCTGCCATTAATGCTTGCCTTCATTCCTGACCACTGACAATCCCTTTCTTCCTCATTTACAATGCATTTCTATAGTGAAACACTGCTACAAAATAATAATTCTACATATAATAGCCCTATTCTGCCATTAATGCTTGCCTTCATTCCTGACCACTGACAATCCCTTTCTTCATCATTTACAATGCATTTCTATAGTGAAACACTGCTACAAAATAATAATTCTACATATAATAGCCGTATTCTGCCATTAATGCTTGCCTTCATTCCTGACCACTGACAAACCCTTTCTTCCTCGTTTACAATGCATTTCTATAGTGAAACACTGCTACAAAATAATAATTCTACATATAATAGCCCTATTCTGCCATTAATGCTTGCCTTCATTCCTGACCACTGACAATCCCTTTCTTCCTCATTTACAATGCATTTCTATAGTGAAACACTGCTACAAAATAATAATTCTACATATAATAGACCTATTCTGCCATTAATGCTTGCCTTATTTCCTGACCACTGACAATCCCTTTCTTCATCATTTACAATGCATTTCTATAGTGAAACACTGCTACAAAATAATAATTCTACATATAATAGCCCTATTCAGCCATTAATGCTTGCCTTCATTCCTGACCACTGACAATCCCTTTCTTCCTCATTTACAATGCATTTATATATTGAAACACTGCTACAAAATAATAATGCTACATATAATAGCCCTATTCTGCCATTAATGCTTGCCTTCATTCCTGACCACTGACAATCCCATTCTTCATCATTTACAATGCATTTCTATAGTGAAACAATGCTACAAAATAATAATTCTACATATAATAGCCGTATTCTGCCATTAATGCTTGCCTTCATTCCTGACCACTGACAATCCCTTTCTTCCTCATTTACAATGCATTTCTATAGTGAAACACTGCTACAAAATAATAATTCTACATATAATAGCCCTATTCTGCCATTAATGCTTGCCTTCATTCCTGACCACTGACAATCCCTTTCTTCATCATTTACAATGCATTTCTATAGTGAAACACTGCTACAAAATAATAATGCTACATATAATAGCCGTATTCTGCCATTAATGCTTGCCTTCATTCCTGACCACTGACAATCTCTTTCTTCCTCATTTACAATGCATTTCTATAGTGAAACACTGCTACAAAATAATAATTCTACATATAATAGCCCTATTCTGCCATTAATGCTTGCCTTCATTCCTGACCACTGTCAATCCCTTTCTTCCTCGTTTACAATGCATTTCTATAGTGAAACACTGCTACAAAATAATAATGCTACAGATAATAGCCGTATTCTGCCATTAATGCTTGCCTTCATTCCTGACCACTGACAAACCCTTTCTTCCTCGTTTACAATGCATTTCTATAGTGAAACACTGCTACAAAATAATAATTCTACATATAATAGCCCTATTCTGCCATTAATGCTTGCCTTCATTCCTGACCACTGACAATCCCTTTCTTCCTCATTTACAATGCATTTCTATAGTGAAACACTGCTACAAAATAATAATGCTACATATAATAGCCGTATTCTGCCATTAATGCTTGCCTTCATTCCTGACCACTGACAATCTCTTTCTTCCTCATTTACAATGCATTTCTATAGTGAAACACTGCTACAAAATAATAATTCTACATATAATAGCCCTATTCTGCCATGAATGCTTGCCTTCATTCCTGACCACTGTCAATCCCTTTCTTCCTCGTTTACAATGCATTTCTATAGTGAAACACTGCTACAAAATAATAATGCTACAGATAATAGCCGTATTCTGCCATTAATGCTTGCCTTCATTCCTGACCACTGACAAACCCTTTCTTCCTCGTTTACAATGCATTTCTATAGTGAAACACTGCTACAAAATAATAATTCTACATATAATAGCCCTATTCTGCCATTAATGCTTGCCTTCATTCCTGACCACTGACAATCCCTTTCTTCCTCATTTACAATGCATTTCTATAGTGAAACACTGCTACAAAATAATAATTCTACATATAATAGCCGTATTCTGCCATTAATGCTTGCCTTCATTCCTGACCACTGACAATCTCTTTCTTCCTCATTTACAATGCATTTCTATAGTGAAACACTGCTACAAAATAATAATTCTACATATAATAGCCCTATTCTGCCATTAATGCTTGCCTTCATTCCTGACCACTGTCAATCCCTTTCTTCCTCGTTTACAATGCATTTCTATAGTGAAACACTGCTACAAAATAATAATGCTACAGATAATAGCCGTATTCTGCCATTAATGCTTGCCTTCATTCCTGACCACTGACAAACCCTTTCTTCCTCGTTTACAATGCATTTCTATAGTGAAACACTGCTACAAAATAATAATTCTACATATAATAGCCCTATTCTGCCATTAATGCTTGCCTTCATTCCTGACCACTGACAATCCCTTTCTTCCTCATTTACAATGCATTTCTATAGTAAAACACTGCTACAAAATAATAATTCTACATATAATAGCCCTATTCTGCCATAAAAGCTTGCCATCATTCCTGACCACTGACAATCCCTTTCATCCTCATTTACAATGGATTTCTATAGTGAAACACTGCTACAAAATAATAATTCTACATATAATAGCCCTATTCTGCCAGTAATGCTTACCTTCGTTCCTGACCACTGACAATCCCTTTCTTCCTCGTTTACAATGCATTTCTATAGTGAAACACTGCTACAAAATAATAATTCTACATATAATAGCCCTATTCTGCCATTAATGCTTGCCTTTGTTCCTGACCACTGACAATCCCTTTCTTCCTCATTTACAATGCATTTCTATAGTGAAACACTGCTACAAAATAATAATTCTACATATAATAGCCGTATTCTGCCATTAATGCTTGCCTTCATTCCTGACCACTGACAATCCCTTTCTTCCTCATTTACAATGCATTTCTATAGTGAAACACTGCTACAAAATAATAATTCTACATATAATAGCCCTATTCTGCCATTAATGCTTGCCCTCATTCCTGACCACTGACAAACCCTTTCTTCCTCATTTACAATGCATTTCTATAGTGAAACACTGCTACAAAATAATAATTCTACATATAATAGCCGTATTCTGCCATTAATGCTTGCCTTCATTCCTGACCACTGATAATCCCTTTCTTCGTCATTTACAATGCATTTCTATAGTGAAACACTGCTACAAAATAATAATTCTACATATAATAGCCCTATTCTGCCATTAATGCTTGCCTTCGTTCCTGACCACTGACAATCCCTTTCTTCCTCATTTACAATGCATTTCTATAGTGAAACACTGCTACAAAATAATAATTCTACATATAATAGCCGTATTCTGCCATTAATGCTTGCCTTCATTCCTGACCACTGACAATCCCTTTCTTCCTCATTTACAATGCATTTCTATAGTGAAACACTGCTACAAAATAATAATTCTACATATAATAGCCCTATTCTGCCATTAATGCTTGCCTTCATTCCTGACAACTGACAATCCCTTTCTTCCTCATTTACAATGCATTTCTATAGTGAAACACTGCTACAAAATAATAATTCTACATATAATAGCCGTATTCTGCCATTAATGCTTGCCCTCATTCCTGACCACTGACAAACCCTTTCTTCGTCATTTACAATGCATTTCTATAGTGAAACACTGCTACAAAATAATAATTCTACATATAATAGCCCTAGTCTGCCATTAATGCTTGCCTTCGTTCCTGACCACTGACAATCCCTTTCTTCCTCATTTACAATGCATTTCTATAGTGAAATACTGCTACAAAATAATAATTCTACATATAATAGCCGTATTCTGCCATTAATGCTTGCCTTCATTCCTGACCACTGACAATCCCTTTTTTCGTCATTTACAATGCATTTCTATAGTGAAACACTGCTACAAAATAATAATTCTACATATAATAGCCCTATTCTGCCATTAAAGCTTGCCCTCATTCCTGACCACTGACAAACCCTTTCTTCGTCATTTACAATGCATTTCTATAGTGAAACACTGCTACAAAAAAATAATTCTACATATAATAGCCCTATTCTGCCATTAATGCTTGCCTTCGTTCCTGACCACTGACAATCCCTTTCTTCCTCATTTACAATGCATTTCTATAGTGAAACACTGCTACAAAATAATAATTCTACATATAATATCCGTATTCTGCCATTAATGCTTGCCTTCATTCCTGACCACTGACAATCCCTTTCTTCATCATTTACAATGCATTTCTATAGTGAAACACTACTACAAAATAATAATTCTACATATAATAGCCCTATTCTGCCATTAATGCTTGCCTTCATTCCTGACCACTGACAATCCCTTTCTTCCTCATTTACAATGCATTTCTATAGTGAAACACTGCTACAAAATAATAATTCTACATATAATAGCCGTATTCTGCCATTAATGCTTGCCCTCATTCCTGACCACTGACAAACCCTTTCTTCGTCATTTACAATGCATTTCTATAGTGAAACACTGCTACAAAATAATAATTCTACATATAATAGCCCTATTCTGCCATTAAAGCTTGCCCTCATTCCTGACCACTGACAAACCCTTTCTTCATCATTTACAATGCATTTCTATAGTGAAACACTGCTACAAAATAATAATTCTACATATAATAGCCCTATTCTGCCATTAATGCTTGCCTTCATTCCTGACCACTGACAATCCCTTTCTTCATCATTTACAATGCATTTCTATAGTGAAACACTGCTACAAAATAATAATTCTACATATAATAGCCCTATTCTGCCATTAATGCTTGCCTTCATTCCTGACCACTGACAATCCCTTCCTTCCTCATTTACAATGCATTTCTATAGTGAAACACTGTTACAAAATAATAATTCTACTTATAATAGCCCTATTCTGCCATTAATGCTTGCCTTCATTCCTGACCACTGACAATCCCTTTCTTCATCATTTAAAATTAAATTCTATAGTGAAACACTGGTAGAAAATAATAATTCTACATATAATAGCCATATTCTGCCATTAATGCTTGCTTTCATTCCTGACCACTGACAATCCCCTTCTTCGTCATTTACAATGCATTTCTATAGTGAAACACTGCTACAATATAATAATTCTCCATATAATAGCCCTATTTTGCCATTAATGCTTACCTTCATTCCTGACCACTGACAATCCCTTTCTTCGTCATTTACAATGCATTTCTATAGTGAAACACTGCTACAAAATAATAATTCTACATATATTAGCCTTATTCTGCCATTAATGCTTGCCTTCATTTCTGACCACTGACAATCCCTTCCTTCCTCATTTACAATGCATTTCTATAGTGAAACACTGCTACAAAATAATAATTCTACATATAATAGCCCTATTTTGCCATTAATGCTTGCCTTCATTCCTGACCACTGACAAACCCTTTCTTCGTCATTTACAATGCATTTCTATAGTGAAACACTGCTACAAAATAATAATTCTACATATAATAGCCGTATTCTGCCATTAATGATTGCCTTCGTTCCTGACCACTGACAATCCCTTTCTTCCTCGTTTACAATGCATTTCTATAGTGAAATACTGCTACAAAATAATAATTCTACATATAATAGCCCTATTCTGCCATTAATGCTTGCCTTCATTCCTGACCACTGACAATCCCTTTCTTCCTCATTTACAATGCATTTCTATAGTGAAACACTGCTACAAAATAATAATTCTACATATAATAGCCCTATTCTGCCATAAAAGCTTGCCATCATTCCTGACCACTGACAATCCCTTTCTTCCTCGTTTACAATGCATTTCTATAGTGAAACACTGCTACAAAATAATAATTCTACATATAATAGCCCTATTCTGCCATTAATGCTTGCCTTTGTTCCTGACCACTGACAATCCCTTTCTTCCTCATTTACAATGCATTTCTATAGTGAAACACTGCTACAAAATAATAATTCTACATATAATAGCCGTATTCTGCCATTAATGCTTGCCTTCATTCCTGACCACTGACAATCCCTTTCTTCGTCATTTACAATGCATTTCTATAGTGAAACACTGCTACAAAATAATAATTCTACATATATTAGCCTTATTCTGCCATTAATGCTTGCCTTCATTTCTGACCACTGACAATCCCTTCCTTCCTCATTTACAATGCATTTCTATAGTGAAACACTGCTACAAAATAATAATTCTACATATAATAGCCCTATTTTGCCATTAATGCTTGCCTTCATTCCTGACCACTGACAAACCCTTTCTTCGTCATTTACAATGCATTTCTATAGTGAAACACTGCTACAAAATAATAATTCTACATATAATAGCCGTATTCTGCCATTAATGATTGCCTTCGTTCCTGACCACTGACAATCCCTTTCTTCCTCGTTTACAATGCATTTCTATAGTGAAATACTGCTACAAAATAATAATTCTACATATAATAGCCCTATTCTGCCATTAATGCTTGCCTTCATTCCTGACCACTGACAATCCCTTTCTTCCTCATTTACAATGCATTTCTATAGTGAAACACTGCTACAAAATAATAATTCTACATATAATAGCCCTATTCTGCCATAAAAGCTTGCCATCATTCCTGACCACTGACAATCCCTTTCTTCCTCGTTTACAATGCATTTCTATAGTGAAACACTGCTACAAAATAATAATTCTACATATAATAGCCCTATTCTGCCATTAATGCTTGCCTTTGTTCCTGACCACTGACAATCCCTTTCTTCCTCATTTACAATGCATTTCTATAGTGAAACACTGCTACAAAATAATAATTCTACATATAATAGCCGTATTCTGCCATTAATGCTTGCCTTCATTCCTGACCACTGATAATCCCTTTCTTCGTCATTTACAATGCATTTCTGTAGTGAAACACTGCTACAAAATAATAATTCTACATATAATAGCCCTATTCTGCCATTAATGCTTGCCTTCGTTCCTGACCACTGACAATCCCTTTCTTCCTCATTTACAATGCATTTCTATAGTGAAACACTGCTACAAAATAATAATTCTACATATAATAGCCGTATTCTGCCATTAATGCTTGCCTTCATTCCTGACCACTGACAATCCCTTTCTTCCTCATTTACAATGCATTTCTATAGTGAAACACTGCTACAAAATAATAATTCTACATATAATAGCCCTATTCTGCCATTAATGCTTGCCTTCATTCCTGACAACTGACAATCCCTTTCTTCCTCATTTACAATGCATTTCTATAGTGAAACACTGCTACAAAATAATAATTCTACATATAATAGCCGTATTCTGCCATTAATGCTTGCCCTCATTCCTGACCACTGACAAACCCTTTCTTCGTCATTTACAATGCATTTCTATAGTGAAACACTGCTACAAAATAATAATTCTACATATAATAGCCCTAGTCTGCCATTAATGCTTGCCTTCGTTCCTGACCACTGACAATCCCTTTCTTCCTCATTTACAATGCATTTCTATAGTGAAATACTGCTACAAAATAATAATTCTACATATAATAGCCGTATTCTGCCATTAATGCTTGCCTTCATTCCTGACCACTGACAATCCCTTTTTTCGTCATTTACAATGCATTTCTATAGTGAAACACTGCTACAAAATAATAATTCTACATATAATAGCCCTATTCTGCCATTAAATCTTGCCCTCATTCCTGACCACTGACAAACCCTTTCTTCCTCATTTACAATGCATTTCTATAGTGAAACACTGCCACAAAATAATAATTCTACATATAATAGCCCTATTCTGCCATTAATGCTTGCCTTCATTCCTGACAACTGACAATCCCTTTCTTCCTCATTTACAATGCATTTCTATAGTGAAACACTGCTACAAAATAATAATTCTACATATAATAGCCGTATTCTGCCATTAATGCTTGCCCTCATTCCTGACCACTGACAAACGCTTTCTTCGTCATTTACAATGCATTTCTATAGTGAAACACTGCTACAAAATAATAATTCTACATATAATAGCCCTAGTCTGCCATTAATGCTTGCCTTCGTTCCTGACCACTGACAATCCCTTTCTTCCTCATTTACAATGCATTTCTATAGTGAAATACTGCTACAAAATAATAATTCTACATATAATAGCCGTATTCTGCCATTAATGCTTGCCTTCATTCCTGACCACTGACAATCCCTTTTTTCGTCATTTACAATGCATTTCTATAGTGAAACACTGCTACAAAATAATAATTCTACATATAATAGCCCTATTCTGCCATTAATGCTTGCCTTCATTCCTGACCACTGACAATCCCTTTCATCCTCATTTACAATGCATTTCTATAGTGAAATACTGCTACAAAATAATAATTCTACATATAATAGCCCTATTTTGCCATTAATGCTTGCCTTCGTTCCTGACCACTGACAAACCCTTTTTTCGTCATTTACAATGCATTTCTATAGTGAAACACTGCTACAAAAAATAATTCTACATATAATAGCCCTATTCTGCCATTAATGCTTGCCTTCATTCCTGACCACTGACAATCCCTTTCTTCATCATTTACAATGCATTTCTATAGTGAAACACTGCTACAAAATAATAATTCTACATATAATAGCCCTATTCTGCCATTAATGCTTGCCTTCGTTCCTGACCACTGACAATCCCTTTCTTCCTCATTTACAATGCATTTCTATAGTGAAATACTGCTACAAAATAATAATTCTACATATAATAGCCGTATTCTGCCATTAATGCTTGCCTTCATTCCTGACCACTGACAATTCCTTTTTTCGTCATTTACAATGCATTTCTATAGTGAAACACTGCTACAAAATAATAATTCTACATATAATAGCCCTATTCTGCCATTAAATCTTGCCCTCATTCCTGACCACTGACAAACCCTTTCTTCGTCATTTACAATGCATTTCTATAGTGAAACACTGCTACAAAAAAATAATTCTACATATAATAGCCCTATTCTGCCATTAATGCTTGCCTTCATTCCTGACCACTGACAATCCCTTTCTTCATCATTTACAATGCATTTCTATAGTGAAACACTGCTACAAAATAATAATTCTACATATAATAGCCGTATTCTGCCATTAATGCTTGCCTTCGTTCCTGACCACTGACAATCCCTTTCTTCCTCATTTACAATGCATTTCTATAGTGAAATACTGCTACAAAATAATAATTCTACATATAATAGCCGTATTCTGCCATTAATGCTTGCCTTCATTCCTGACCACTGACAATCCCTTCCTTCCTCATTTACAATGCATTTCTATAGTGAAACACTGCTACAAAATAATAATTCTACATATAATAGCCCTATTCTGCCATTAATGCTTGCCTTCGTTCCTGACCACTGACAATCCCTTTCTTCCTCATTTACAATGCATTTCTATAGTGAAACACTGCTACAAAATAATAATTCTACATATAATAGCCGTATTCTGCCATTAATGCTTGCCTTCATTCCTGACCACTGACAATCCCTTTCTTCCTCATTTACAATGCATTTCTATAGTGAAACACTGCTACAAAATAATAATTCTACATATAATAGCCCTATTCTGCCATTAATGCTTGCCTTCATTCCTGACAACTGACAATCCCTTTCTTCCTCATTTACAATGCATTTCTATAGTGAAACACTGCTACAAAATAATAATTCTACATATAATAGCCGTATTCTGCCATTAATGCTTGCCCTCATTCCTGACCACTGACAAACCCTTTCTTCGTCATTTACAATGCATTTCTATAGTGAAACACTGCTACAAAATAATAATTCTACATATAATAGCCCTAGTCTGCCATTAATGCTTGCCTTCGTTCCTGACCACTGACAATCCCTTTCTTCCTCATTTACAATGCATTTCTATAGTGAAATACTGCTACAAAATAATAATTCTACATATAATAGCCGTATTCTGCCATTAATGCTTGCCTTCATTCCTGACCACTGACAATCCCTTTCTTCCTCATTTACAATGCATTTCTATAGTGAAACACTGCTACAAAATAATAATTCTACATATAATAGCCCTATTCTGCCATTAATGCTTGCCTTCATTCCTGACCACTGACAATCCCTTTCTTCCTCATTTACAATGCATTTCTATAGTGAAACACTGCTACAAAATAATAATTCTACATATAATAGCCGTATTCTGCCATTAATGCTTGCCCTCATTCCTGACCACTGACAAACCCTTTCTTCGTCATTTACAATGCATTTCTATAGTGAAACACTGCTACAAAATAATAATTCTACATATAATAGCCCTATTCTGCCATTAAAGCTTGCCCTCATTCCTGACCACTGACAAACCCTTTCTTCATCATTTACAATGCATTTCTATAGTGAAACACTGCTACAAAATAATAATTCTACATATAATAGCCCTATTCTGCCATTAATGCTTGCCTTCATTCCTGACCACTGACAATCCCTTTCTTCATCATTTACAATGCATTTCTATAGTGAAATACTGCTACAAAATAATAATTCTACATATAATAGCCGTATTCTGCCATTAATGCTTGCCTTCATTCCTGACCACTGACAATCCCTTCCTTCCTCATTTACAATGCATTTCTATAGTGAAACACTGCTACAAAATAATAATTCTACATATAATAGCCCTATTCTGCCATGAAATCTTGCCCTCATTCCTGACCACTGACAAACCCTTTTTTCGTCATTTACAATGCATTTCTATAGTGAAACACTGCTACAAAAAAATAATTCTACATATAATAGCCCTATTCTGCCATTAATGCTTGCCTTCGTTCCTGACCACTGACAATCCCTTTCTTCCTCATTTACAATGCATTTCTATAGTGAAATACTTCTACAAAATAATAATTCTACATATAATAGCCGTATTCTGCCATTAATGCTTGCCTTCATTCCTGACCACTGACAATTCCTTTTTTCGTCATTTACAATGCATTTCTATAGTGAAACACTGCTACAAAATAATAATTCTACATATAATAGCCCTATTCTGCCATTAAATCTTGCCCTCATTCCTGACCACTGACAAACCCTTTCTTCGTCATTTACAATGCATTTCTATAGTGAAACACTGCTACAAAAAAATAATTCTACATATAATAGCCCTATTCTGCCATTAATGCTTGCCTTCATTCCTGACCACTGACAATCCCTTTCTTCATCATTTACAATGCATTTCTATAGTGAAACACTGCTACAAAATAATAATTCTACATATAATAGCCCTATTCTGCCATTAATGCTTGCCTTCGTTCCTGACCACTGACAATCCCTTTCTTCCTCATTTACAATGCATTTCTATAGTGAAATACTGCTACAAAATAATAATTCTACATATAATAGCCGTATTCTGCCATTAATGCTTGCCTTCATTCCTGACCACTGACAATCCCTTCCTTCCTCATTTACAATGCATTTCTATAGTGAAACACTGCTACAAAATAATAATTCTACATATAATAGCCCTATTCTGCCATTAATGCTTGCCTTCGTTCCTGACCACTGACAATCCCTTTCTTCCTCATTTACAATGCATTTCTATAGTGAAACACTGCTACAAAATAATAATTCTACATATAATAGCCGTATTCTGCCATTAATGCTTGCCTTCATTCCTGACCACTGACAATCCCTTTCTTCCTCATTTACAATGCATTTCTATAGTGAAACACTGCTACAAAATAATAATTCTACATATAATAGCCCTATTCTGCCATTAATGCTTGCCTTCATTCCTGACAACTGACAATCCCTTTCTTCCTCATTTACAATGCATTTCTATAGTGAAACACTGCTACAAAATAATAATTCTACATATAATAGCCGTATTCTGCCATTAATGCTTGCCCTCATTCCTGACCACTGACAAACCCTTTCTTCGTCATTTACAATGCATTTCTATAGTGAAACACTGCTACAAAATAATAATTCTACATATAATAGCCCTAGTCTGCCATTAATGCTTGCCTTCGTTCCTGACCACTGACAATCCCTTTCTTCCTCATTTACAATGCATTTCTATAGTGAAATACTGCTACAAAATAATAATTCTACATATAATAGCCGTATTCTGCCATTAATGCTTGCCTTCATTCCTGACCACTGACAATCCCTTTCTTCCTCATTTACAATGCATTTCTATAGTGAAACACTGCTACAAAATAATAATTCTACATATAATAGCCCTATTCTGCCATTAATGCTTGCCTTCATTCCTGACCACTGACAATCCCTTTCTTCCTCATTTACAATGCATTTCTATAGTGAAACACTGCTACAAAATAATAATTCTACATATAATAGCCCTATTCTGCCATTAATGCTTGCCTTCATTCCTGACCACTGACAATCCCTTTCTTCATCATTTACAATGTATTTCTATAGTGAAACACTGCTACAAAATAATAATTCTACATATAATAGCCCTATTCTGCCATTAATGCTTGCCTTCATTCCTGACCACTGACAATCCCTTCCTTCCTCATTTACAATGCATTTCTATAGTGAAACACTGTTACAAAATAATAATTCTACTTATAATAGCCCTATTCTGCCATTAATGCTTGCCTTCATTCCTGACCACTGACAATCCCTTTCTTCATCATTTAAAATTAAATTCTATAGTGAAACACTGGTAGAAAATAATAATTCTACATATAATAGCCATATTCTGCCATTAATGCTTGCTTTCATTCCTGACCACTGACAATCCCCTTCTTCCTCATTTACAATGCATTTCTATAGTGAAACACTGCTACAATATAATAATTCTCCATATAATAGCCCTATTTTGCCATTAATGCTTACCTTCATTCCTGACCACTGACAATCCCTTTCTTCGTCATTTACAATGCATTTCTATAGTGAAACACTGCTACAAAATAATAATTCTACATATATTAGCCTTATTCTGCCATTAATGCTTGCCTTCATTTCTGACCACTGACAATCCCTTCCTTCCTCATTTACAATGCATTTCTATAGTGAAACACTGCTACAAAATAATAATTCTACATATAATAGCCCTATTTTGCCATTAATGCTTGCCTTCATTCCTGACCACTGACAAACCCTTTCTTCGTCATTTACAATGCATTTCTATAGTGAAACACTGCTACAAAATAATAATTCTACATATAATAGCCGTATTCTGCCATTAATGATTGCCTTCGTTCCTGACCACTGACAATCCCTTTCTTCCTCGTTTACAATGCATTTCTATAGTGAAATACTGCTACAAAATAATAATTCTACATATAATAGCCCTATTCTGCCATTAATGCTTGCCTTCATTCCTGACCACTGACAATCCCTTTCTTCCTCATTTACAATGCATTTCTATAGTGAAACACTGCTACAAAATAATAATTCTACATATAATAGCCCTATTCTGCCATAAAAGCTTGCCATCATTCCTGACCACTGACAATCCCTTTCTTCCTCATTTACAATGCATTTCTATAGTGAAACACTGCTACAAAATAATAATTCTACATATAATAGCCCTATTCTGCCATAAAAGCTTGTCATCATTCCTGACCACTGACAATCCCTTTCTTCCTCATTTACAATGGATTTCTATAGTGAAACACTGCTACAAAATAATAATTCTACATATAATAGCCCTATTCTGCCAGTAATGCTTACCTTCGTTCCTGACCACTGACAATCCCTTTCTTCCTCGTTTACAATGCATTTCTATAGTGAAACACTGCTACAAAATAATAATTCTACATATAATAGCCCTATTCTGCCATTAATGCTTGCCTTTGTTCCTGACCACTGACAATCCCTTTCTTCCTCATTTACAATGCATTTCTATAGTGAAACACTGCTACAAAATAATAATTCTACATATAATAGCCGTATTCTGCCATTAATGCTTGCCTTCATTCCTGACCACTGATAATCCCTTTCTTCGTCATTTACAATGCATTTCTATAGTGAAACACTGCTACAAAATAATAATTCTACATATAATAGCCCTATTCTGCCATTAATGCTTGCCTTCGTTCCTGACCACTGACAATCCCTTTCTTCCTCATTTACAATGCATTTCTATAGTGAAACACTGCTACAAAATAATAATTCTACATATAATAGCCGTATTCTGCCATTAATGCTTGCCTTCATTCCTGACCACTGACAATCCCTTTCTTCCTCATTTACAATGCATTTCTATAGTGAAACACTGCTACAAAATAATAATTCTACATATAATAGCCCTATTCTGCCATTAATGCTTGCCCTCATTCCTGACCACTGACAAACCCTTTCTTCCTCATTTACAATGCATTTCTATAGTGAAACACTGCTACAAAATAATAATTCTACATATAATAGCCGTATTCTGCCATTAATGCTTGCCTTCATTCCTGACCACTGATAATCCCTTTCTTCGTCATTTACAATGCATTTCTGTAGTGAAACACTGCTACAAAATAATAATTCTACATATAATAGCCCTAGTCTGCCATTAATGCTTGCCTTCGTTCCTGACCACTGACAATCCCTTTCTTCCTCATTTACAATGCATTTCTATAGTGAAATACTGCTACAAAATAATAATTCTACATATAATAGCCGTATTCTGCCATTAATGCTTGCCTTCATTCCTGACCACTGACAATCCCTTTTTTCGTCATTTACAATGCATTTCTATAGTGAAACACTGCTACAAAATAATAATTCTACATATAATAGCCCTATTCTGCCATTAAATCTTGCCCTCATTCCTGACCACTGGCAAACCCTTTTTTCGTCATTTACAATGCATTTCTATAGTGAAACACTGCTACAAAAAAATAATTCTACATATAATAGCCCTATTCTGCCATTAATGCTTGCCTTCGTTCCTGACCACTGACAATCCCTTTCTTCCTCATTTACAATGCATTTCTATAGTGAAATACTGCTACAAAATAATAATTCTACATATAATAGCCGTATTCTGCCATTAATGCTTGCCTTCATTCCTGACCACTGACAATCCCTTTTTTCGTCATTTACAATGCATTTCTATAGTGAAACACTGCTACAAAATAATAATTCTACATATAATAGCCCTATTCTGCCATTAAATCTTGCCCTCATTCCTGACCACTGACAAACCCTTTCTTCGTCATTTACAATGCATTTCTATAGTGAAACACTGCTACAAAAAAATAATTCTACATATAATAGCCCTATTCTGCCATTAATGCTTGCCTTCATTCCTGACCACTGACAATCCCTTTCTTCATCATTTACAATGCATTTCTATAGTGAAACACTGCTACAAAATAATAATTCTACATATAATAGCCCTATTCTGCCATTAATGCTTGCCTTCGTTCCTGACCACTGACAATCCCTTTCTTCCTCATTTACAATGCATTTCTATAGTGAAATACTGCTACAAAATAATAATTCTACATATAATAGCCGTATTCTGCCATTAATGCTTGCCTTCATTCCTGACCACTGACAATCCCTTTCTTCCTCATTTACAATGCATTTCTATAGTGAAACACTGCTACAAAATAATAATTCTACATATAATAGCCCTATTCTGCCATTAATGCTTGCCTTCGTTCCTGACCACTGACAATCCCTTTCTTCCTCATTTACAATGCATTTCTATAGTGAAACACTGCTACAAAATAATAATTCTACATATAATAGCCGTATTCTGCCATTAATGCTTGCCTTCATTCCTGACCACTGACAATCCCTTTCTTCCTCATTTACAATGCATTTCTATAGTGAAACACTGCTACAAAATAATAATTCTACATATAATAGCCCTATTCTGCCATTAATGCTTGCCTTCATTCCTGACAACTGACAATCCCTTTCTTCCTCATTTACAATGCATTTCTATAGTGAAACACTGCTACAAAATAATAATTCTACATATAATAGCCGTATTCTGTCATTAATGCTTGCCCTCATTCCTGACCACTGACAAACCCTTTCTTCGTCATTTACAATGCATTTCTATAGTGAAACACTGCTACAAAATAATAATTCTACATATAATAGCCCTAGTCTGCCATTAATGCTTGCCTTCGTTCCTGACCACTGACAATCCCTTTCTTCCTCATTTACAATGCATTTCTATAGTGAAATACTGCTACAAAATAATAATTCTACATATAATAGCCGTATTCTGCCATTAATGCTTGCCTTCATTCCTGACCACTGACAATCCCTTTTTTCGTCATTTACAATGCATTTCTATAGTGAAACACTGCTACAAAATAATAATTCTACATATAATAGCCCTATTCTGCCATTAAATCTTGCCCTCATTCCTGACCACTGACAAACCCTTTTTTCGTCATTTACAATGCATTTCTATAGTGAAACACTGCTACAAAAAAATAATTCTACATATAATAGCCCTATTCTGCCATTAATGCTTGCCTTCGTTCCTGACCACTGACAATCCCTTTCTTCCTCATTTACAATGCATTTCTATAGTGAAATACTGCTACAAAATAATAATTCTACATATAATAGCCGTATTCTGCCATTAATGCTTGCCTTCATTCCTGACCACTGACAATCCCTTTTTTCGTCATTTACAATGCATTTCTATAGTGAAACACTGCTACAAAATAATAATTCTACATATAATAGCCCTATTCTGCCATTAAATCTTGCCCTCATTCCTGACCACTGACAAACCCTTTCTTCGTCATTTACAATGCATTTCTATAGTGAAACACTGCTACAAAAAAATAATTCTACATATAATAGCCCTATTCTGCCATTAATGCTTGCCTTCATTCCTGACCACTGACAATCCCTTTCTTCATCATTTACAATGCATTTCTATAGTGAAACACTGCTACAAAATAATAATTCTACATATAATAGCCCTATTCTGCCATTAATGCTTGCCTTCGTTCCTGACCACTGACAATCCCTTTCTTCCTCATTTACAATGCATTTCTATAGTGAAATACTGCTACAAAATAATAATTCTACATATAATAGCCGTATTCTGCCATTAATGCTTGCCTTCATTCCTGACCACTGACAATCCCTTTCTTCCTCATTTACAATGCATTTCTATAGTGAAACACTGCTACAAAATAATAATTCTACATATAATAGCCCTATTCTGCCATTAATGCTTGCCTTCATTCCTGACCACTGACAATCCCTTTCTTCCTCATTTACAATGCATTTCTATAGTGAAACACTGCTACAAAATAATAATTCTACATATAATAGCCGTATTCTGCCATTAATGCTTGCCCTCATTCCTGACCACTGACAAACCCTTTCTTCGTCATTTACAATGCATTTCTATAGTGAAACACTGCTACAAAATAATAATTCTACATATAATAGCCCTATTCTGCCATTAAAGCTTGCCCTCATTCCTGACCACTGACAAACCCTTTCTTCATCATTTACAATGCATTTCTATAGTGAAACACTGCTACAAAATAATAATTCTACATATAATAGCCCTATTCTGCCATTAATGCTTGCCTTCATTCCTGACCACTGACAATCCCTTTCTTCATCATTTACAATGCATTTCTATAGTGAAACACTGCTACAAAATAATAATTCTACATATAATAGCCCTATTCTGCCATTAATGCTTGCCTTCATTCCTGACCACTGACAATCCCTTCCTTCCTCATTTACAATGTATTTCTATAGTGAAACACTGTTACAAAATAATAATTCTACTTATAATAGCCCTATTCTGCCATTAATGCTTGCCTTCATTCCTGACCACTGACAATCCCTTTCTTCATCATTTAAAATTAAATTCTATAGTGAAACACTGGTAGAAAATAATAATTCTACATATAATAGCCATATTCTGCCATTAATGCTTGCTTTCATTCCTGACCACTGACAATCCCCTTCTTCCTCATTTACAATGCATTTCTATAGTGAAACACTGCTACAATATAATAATTCTACATATAATAGCCCTATTTTGCCATTAATGCTTACCTTCATTCCTGACCACTGACAATCCCTTCCTTCCTCATTTACAATGCATTTCTATAGAGAAACACTGCTACAAAATAATAATTCTACATATATTAGCCCTATTCTGCCATTAATGCTTGCCTTCATTCCTGACCACTGACAAACCCTTTCTTCGTCATTTACAATGCATTTCTATAGTGAAACACTGCTACAAAATAATAATTCTACATATAATAGCCGTATTCTGCCATTAATGATTGCCTTCGTTCCTGACCACTGACAATCCCTTTCTTCCTCGTTTACAATGCATTTCTATAGTGAAATACTGCTACAAAATAATAATTCTACATATAATAGCCCTATTCTGCCATTAATGCTTGCCTTCATTCCTGACCACTGACAATCCCTTTCTTCCTCATTTACAATGCATTTCTATAGTGAAACACTGCTACAAAATAATAATTCTACATATAATAGCCCTATTCTGCCATAAAAGCTTGCCATCATTCCTGACCACTGACAATCCCTTTCATCCTCATTTACAATGGATTTCTATAGTGAAACACTGCTACAAAATAATAATTCTACATATAATAGCCCTATTCTGCCATTAATGCTTGCCTTCGTTCCTGACCACTGACAATCCCTTTCTTCATCATTTACAATTCATTTCTATAGTGAAACACTGCTAGAAAATAATAATTCTACATATAATAGCCCTATTCTGCCATTAATGGTTGCCTTCATTCCTGACCACTGACAATCCCTTTCTTCCTCATTTACAATGCATTTCTATAGTGAAACACTGCTACAAAATAATAATGCTACATATAATAGCCCTATTCTGCCATTAATGCTTGCCTTCGTTCCTGACCACTGACAATCCCTTTCTTCCTCATTTACAATGCATTTCTATAGTGAAATACTGCTACAAAATAATAATTCTACATATAATAGCCGTATTCTGCCATTAATGCTTGCCTTCATTCCTGACCACTGACAATCCCTTTCTTCCTCATTTACAATGCATTTCTATAGTGAAACACTGCTACAAAATAATAATTCTACATATAATAGCCCTATTCTGCCATTAATGCTTGCCTTCGTTCCTGACCACTGACAATCCCTTTCTTCCTCATTTACAATGCATTTCTATAGTGAAACACTGCTACAAAATAATAATTCTACATATAATAGCCGTATTCTGCCATTAATGCTTGCCTTCATTCCTGACCACTGACAATCCCTTTCTTCCTCATTTACAATGCATTTCTATAGTGAAACACTGCTACAAAATAATAATTCTACATATAATAGCCCTATTCTGCCATTAATGCTTGCCTTCATTCCTGACAACTGACAATCCCTTTCTTCCTCATTTACAATGCATTTCTATAGTGAAACACTGCTACAAAATAATAATTCTACATATAATAGCCGTATTCTGCCATTAATGCTTGCCCTCATTCCTGACCACTGACAAACCCTTTCTTCGTCATTTACAATGCATTTCTATAGTGAAACACTGCTACAAAATAATAATTCTACATATAATAGCCCTAGTCTGCCATTAATGCTTGCCTTCGTTCCTGACCACTGACAATCCCTTTCTTCCTCATTTACAATGCATTTCTATAGTGAAATACTGCTACAAAATAATAATTCTACATATAATAGCCGTATTCTGCCATTAATGCTTGCCTTCATTCCTGACCACTGACAATCCCTTTTTTCGTCATTTACAATGCATTTCTATAGTGAAACACTGCTACAAAATAATAATTCTACATATAATAGCCCTATTCTGCCATTAAATCTTGCCCTCATTCCTGACCACTGACAAACCCTTTTTTCGTCATTTACAATGCATTTCTATAGTGAAACACTGCTACAAAAAAATAATTCTACATATAATAGCCCTATTCTGCCATTAATGCTTGCCTTCGTTCCTGACCACTGACAATCCCTTTCTTCCTCATTTACAATGCATTTCTATAGTGAAATACTGCTACAAAATAATAATTCTACATATAATAGCCGTATTCTGCCATTAATGCTTGCCTTCATTCCTGACCACTGACAATCCCTTTTTTCGTCATTTACAATGCATTTCTATAGTGAAACACTGCTACAAAATAATAATTCTACATATAATAGCCCTATTCTGCCATTAAATCTTGCCCTCATTCCTGACCACTGACAAACCCTTTCTTCGTCATTTACAATGCATTTCTATAGTGAAACACTGCTACAAAAAAATAATTCTACATATAATAGCCCTATTCTGCCATTAATGCTTGCCTTCATTCCTGACCACTGACAATCCCTTTCTTCATCATTTACAATGCATTTCTATAGTGAAACACTGCTACAAAATAAAAATTCTACATATAATAGCCCTATTCTGCCATTAATGCTTGCCTTCGTTCCTGACCACTGACAATCCCTTTCTTCCTCATTTACAATGCATTTCTATAGTGAAATACTGCTACAAAATAATAATTCTACATATAATAGCCGTATTCTGCCATTAATGCTTGCCTTCATTCCTGACCACTGACAATCCCTTTCTTCCTCATTTACAATGCATTTCTATAGTGAAACACTGCTACAAAATAATAATTCTACATATAATAGCCCTATTCTGCCATTAATGCTTGCCTTCATTCCTGACCACTGACAATCCCTTTCTTCCTCATTTACAATGCATTTCTATAGTGAAACACTGCTACAAAATAATAATTCTACATATAATAGCCGTATTCTGCCATTAATGCTTGCCCTCATTCCTGACCACTGACAAACCCTTTCTTCGTCATTTACAATGCATTTCTATAGTGAAACACTGCTACAAAATAATAATTCTACATATAATAGCCCTATTCTGCCATTAAAGCTTGCCCTCATTCCTGACCACTGACAAACCCTTTCTTCATCATTTACAATGCATTTCTATAGTGAAACACTGCTACAAAATAATAATTCTACATATAATAGCCCTATTCTGCCATTAATGCTTGCCTTCATTCCTGACCACTGACAATCCCTTTCTTCATCATTTACAATGCATTTCTATAGTGAAACACTGCTACAAAATAATAATTCTACATATAATAGCCCTATTCTGCCATTAATGCTTGCCTTCATTCCTGACCACTGACAATCCCTTCCTTCCTCATTTACAATGTATTTCTATAGTGAAACACTGTTACAAAATAATAATTCTACTTATAATAGCCCTATTCTGCCATTAATGCTTGCCTTCATTCCTGACCACTGACAATCCCTTTCTTCATCATTTAAAATTAAATTCTATAGTGAAACACTGGTAGAAAATAATAATTCTACATATAATAGCCATATTCTGCCATTAATGCTTGCTTTCATTCCTGACCACTGACAATCCCCTTCTTCCTCATTTACAATGCATTTCTATAGTGAAACACTGCTACAATATAATAATTCTACATATAATAGCCCTATTTTGCCATTAATGCTTACCTTCATTCCTGACCACTGACAATCCCTTTCTTCGTCATTTACAATGCATTTCTATAGTGAAACACTGCTACAAAATAATAATTCTACATATATTAGCCTTATTCTGCCATTAATGCTTGCCTTCATTTCTGACCACTGACAATCCCTTCCTTCCTCATTTACAATGCATTTCTATAGAGAAACACTGCTACAAAATAATAATTCTACATATAATAGCCCTATTCTGCCATTAATGCTTGCCTTCGTTCCTGACCACTGACAATCCCTTTCTTCATCATTTACAATTCATTTCTATAGTGAAACACTGCTAGAAAATAATAATTCTACATATAATAGCCCTATTCTGCCATTAATGGTTGCCTTCATTCCTGACCACTGACAATCCCTTTCTTCCTCATTTACAATGCATTTCTATAGTGAAACACTGCTACAAAATAATAATGCTACATATAATAGCCCTATTCTGCCATTAATGCTTGCCTTCATTCCTGACCACTGACAATCCCTTTCTTCCTCATTTACAATGCATTTCTATAGTGAAATACTGCTACGAAATAATAATTCTACATATAATAGCACTATTCTGCCATTAATGCTTGCCTTCATTCCTGACCACTGACAATCCCTTTCTTCCTCATTTACAATGCATTTCTATAGTGAAACACTGCTACAAAATAATAATTCTACATATAATATACCTATTCAGCCATTAATGCTTGCCTTCATTCCTGACCACTGACAATCTTTTTCTTCGTCATTTACAATGCATTTCTATAGTGAAACACTGCTACAAAATAATAATTCTACATATAATAGCCCTATTCTGCCATTAATGTTTGCCTTCATTCCTGACCACTGACAATCCCTTTCTTCGTCATTTACAATGCATTTCTACAGTGAAACAATGCTACAAAATAATAATTCTACATATAATAGCCCTATTCTGCCATTAATGCTTGCCTTCGTTCCTGACCACTGACAATCCCTTTCTTCCTCATTTACAATGCATTTCTATAGTGAAACACTGCTACAAAATAATAATTCTACATATAATAGCCGTATTCTGCCATTAATGCTTGCCTTCATTCCTGACCACTGACAATCCCTTTCTTCATCATTTACAATGCATTTCTATAGTGAAACACTGCTACAATATAATAATTCTACATATAATAGCCCTATTCTGCCATTGATGCTTACCTTCGTTCCTGACCACTGACAATCCCTTTCTTCGTCATTTACAATGCATTTCTATAGTGAAACACTGCTACAAAATAATAATTCTACATATAATAGGCCTATTCTGCCATTAATGCTTGCCTTCGTTCCTGACCACTGACAATCCCTTTCTTCATCATTTACAATTCAATTCTATAGTGAAACACTGGTAGAAAATAATAATTCTACATATAATAGCCATATTCTGCCATTAATGCTTGCTTTCATTCCTGACCACTGACAATCCCCTTCTTCCTCATTTACAATGCATTTCTATAGTGAAACACTGCTACAATATAATAATTCTACATATAATAGCCCTATTTTGCCATTAATGCTTACCTTCATTCCTGACCACTGACAATCCCTTTCTTCGTCATTTACAATGCATTTCTATAGTGAAACACTGTTACAAAATAATAATTCTACATATAATAGCCCTATTCTGCCATTAATGCTTGCCTTCATTCCTGACCACTGACAATCCCTTTCTTCATCATTTACAATGCATTTCTATAGTGAAACACTGCTACAATATAATAATTCTACATATAATAGCCCTATTTTGCCATTAATGCTTACCTTCATTCCTGACCACTGACAATCCCTTTCTTCGTCATTTACAATGCATTTCTATAGTGAAACACTGTTACAAAATAATAATTCTACATATAATAGCCCTATTTTGCCATTAATGCTTACCTTCATTCCTGACCACTGACAATCCCTTTCTTCGTCATTTACAATGCATTTCTATAGTGAAACACTGTTACAAAATAATAATTCTACATATAATGACCTTATTCTGCCATTAATGCTTGCCTTCATTCCTGACCACTGACAAACCCTTTCTTCGTCATTTACAATGCATTTCTATAGTGAAACACTGCTACAATATAATAATTCTACATATAATAGCCGTATTCTGCCATTAATGATTGCCTTCGTTCCTGACCACTGACAATCCCTTTCTTCCTCGTTTACAATGCATTTCTATAGTGAAATACTGCTACAAAATAATAATTCTACATATAATAGCCCTATTCTGCCATTAATGCTTGCCTTCATTCCTGACCACTGACAATCCCTTTCTTCCTCATTTACAATGCATTTCTATAGTGAAACACTGCTACAAAATAATAATTCTACATATAATAGCCCTATTCTGCCATAAAAGCTTGCCATCATTCCTGACCACTGACAATCCCTTTCATCCTCATTTACAATGGATTTCTATAGTGAAACACTGCTACAAAATAATAATTCTACATATAATAGCCCTATTCTGCCAGTAATGCTTGCCTTCATTCCTGACCAATGACAATACCTTTCTTCCTCATTTACAATGCATTTCTATAGTGAAACACTGCTACAAAATAATAATTCTACATATAATAGCCGTATTCTGCCGTTAATGCTTGCCTTCATTACTGACCACTGACAATCCCTTTCTTCCTCATTTACAATGCATTTCTCTAGTGAAACACTGCTACAAAATAATAATTCTACATATAATAGCCCTATTCTGCCATTAATGCTTGCCTTCGTTCCTGAGCACTGACAATCCCTTTCTTGCTCATTTACAATGCATTTCTATAGTGAAACACTGCTACAAAATAATAATTCTACATATATTAGCCCTATTCTGCCATTAATGCTTGCTTTCATTCCTGACCACTGACAATCTCTTTCTTCCTCATTAACAATGCATTACTATAGTGAAACACTGCTACAAAATAATAATTCTACATATAATAGCCGTATTCTGCCGTTAATGCTTGCCTTCATTACTGACCACTGACAATCCCTTTCTTCATGATTTACAATGCATTTCTATAGTGAAACACTGCTACAAAATAATAATTCTACATATAATAGCCCTATTCTGCCATTAATGCTTGCCTTCATTCCTGACCACTGACAATCCCTTCCTTCCTCATTTACAATGCATTTCTATAGTGAAACACTGCTACAAAATAATAATTCTACATATAATAGCCCTATTCTGCCGTTAATGCTTGCCTTCATTCCTGACCACTGACAATCCCTTTCATCCTCATTTACAATGGATTTCTATAGTGAAACAATGCTACAAAATAATAATTCTACATATAATAGCCCTATTATGCCAGTAATGCTTACCTTCATTCCTGACCACTGACAATCCCTTTCTTCCTCATTTACAATGCATTTATATAGTGAAACACTGTTACAAAATAATAATTCTACATATAATAGCCCTATTCTGCCATTGATGCTTACCTTCGTTCCTGACCACTGACAATCCCTTTCTTCCTCGTTTACAATGCATTTCTATAGTGAAACACTGCTACAATATAATAATTCTACATATAATAGCCCTATTCTGCCATTGATGCTTACCTTCGTTCCTGACCACTGACAATCCCTTTCTTCGTCATTTACAATGCATTTCTATAGTGAAACACTGCTACAAAATAATAATTCTACATATCATAGCCGTATTCTGCCATTAATGCTTGCCTTCGTTCCTGACCACTGACAATCCCTTTCTTCCTCATTTACAATGCATTTCTATAGTGAAACACTGCTACAATATAATAATTCTACATATAATAGCCGTATTCTGCCATTAATGCTTGCCTTCATTCCTGACCACTGATAATCCCTTTCTTCATCATTTACAATGCATTTCTATAGTGAAACATTGCTACAAAATAATAATTCTACATATAATAGCCCTATTATGCCATTAATGCTTGCCTTCATTCCTGACCACTGACAATCCCTTTCTTCCTCATTTACAATGCATTTCTATAGTGAAATACTGCTACAAAATAATAATTCTACATATAATAGCCCTATTCTGCCATTAATGCTTGCCTTCATTCCTGACCACTGACAATCCCTTTCTTCCTCATTTGCAATGCATTTCTATAGTGAAACACTGTTACAAAATAATAATTCTACATATAATAGCCCTATTCTGCCATTAATGCTTGCCTTCATTCCTGACCACTGACAATCCCTTTCTTCATCATTTACAATGCATTTCTATAGTGAAACACTGCTACAAAATAATAATTCTACATATAATAGCCCTATTCTGCCATTAATGCTTGCCTTCATTCCTGACCACTGACAATCCCTTCCTTCCTCATTTACAATGCATTTCTATAGTGAAACACTGCTACAAAATAATAATACTACATATAATAGCCCTATTCTGCCATTAATGCTTGCCTTCATTCCTGACCACTGACAATCCCTTTCTTCATCATTTACAATGCATTTCTATAGTGAAACACTGCTACAAAATAATAATTCTACATATAATAGCCCTATTCTGCCATTAATGCTTGCCTTCATTCCTGACCACTGACAATCCCTTCCTTCCTCATTTACAATGCATTTCTATAGTGAAACACTGTTACAAAATAATAATTCTACATATAATAGCCCTATTCTGCCATTAATGCTTGCCTTCGTCCCTGACCACTGACAATCCCTTTCTTCCTCGTTTACAATGCATTTCTATAGTGAAACACTGCTACAAAATAATAATACTACATATAATAGCCCTATTCTGCCATTAATGCTTGCCTTCATTCCTGACCACTGACAATCCCTTTCTTCCTCATTTACAATGCATTTCTATAGTGAAACACTGTTACAAAATAATAATTCTACATATAATAGCCCTATTCTGCCATTAATGCTTGCCTTCATTCCTGACCACTGACAATCCCTTTCTTCATCATTTCCAATGCATTTCTATAGTGAAACACTGCTACAAAATAATAATGCTAGATATAATAGCCGTATTCTGCCATTAATGCTTGCCTTCATTCCTGACCACTGACAATCCCTTTCTTCCTCATTTACAATGCATTTCTATAGTGAAACACTGCTACAAAATAATAATTCTACATATAATAGCCATATTCTGCCATTAATGCTTGCCTTCATTCCTGACCACTGACAATCCCTTTCTTCCTCATTTAAAATGCAATTTTATAGTGAAACACTGCTACAAAATAATAATTCTACATATAATAGCCCTATTCTGCCATTAATGCTTGCCTTCATTCCTGACCACTGATATTCCCTTTCTTCCTCATTTACAATGCATTTCTATAGTGAAACACTGCTACAAAATAATAATTCTACATATAATAGCCGTATTCTGCCATTAATGCTTGCCTTCATTCCTGACCACTGACAATCCCTTCCTTCCTCATTTACAATGCATTTCTATAGTGAAACACTGCTACAAAATAATAATACTACATATAATAGCCCTATTCTGCCATTAATGCTTGCCTTCATTCCTGACCACTGACAATCCCTTTCTTCCTCATTTACAATTCATTTCTATAGTGAAACACTGCTACAAAATAATAATTCTACATATAATAGCCCTATTCTGCCATTAATGCTTGCCTTCATTCCTGACCACTGACAATCCCTTTCTTCATCATTTACAATGCATTTCTATAGTGAAACACTGCTACAAAATAATAATTCTACATATAATAGCCCTATTCTGCCATTAATGCTTGCCTTCATTCCTGACCACTGACAATCCCTTTCTTCCTCATTTACAATGCATTTCTATAGTGAAACACTGTTACAAAATAATAATTCTACATATAATAGCCCTATTCTGCCATTAATGCTTGCCTTCATTCCTGACCACTGACAATCCCTTTCTTCATCATTTACAATGCATTTCTATAGTGAAACACTGCTACAAAATAATAATTCTACATATAATAGCCCTATTCTGCCATTAATGCTTGCCTTCGTTCCTGACCACTGACAATCCCTTTCTTCCTCGTTTACAATGCATTTCTATAGTGAAACACTGCTACAAAATAATAATACTACATATAATAGCCCTATTCTGCCATTAATGCTTGCCTTCATTCCTGACCACTGACAATCCCTTTCTTCCTCATTTACAATGCATTTCTATAGTGAAACACTGTTACAAAATAATAATTCTACATATAATAGCCCTATTCTGCCATTAATGCTTGCCTTCATTCCTGACCACTGACAATCCCTTTCTTCCTCATTTACAATGCATTTCTATAGTGAAACACTGCTACAAAATAATAATTCTACATATAATAGCCCTATTCTGCCATTAATGCTTGCCTTCATTCCTGACCACTGACAATCCCTTTCTTCCTCATTTACAATACATTTCTATAGTGAAACACTGCTACAAAATAATAATTCTACATATAATAGCCCTATTCTGCCATTAATGCTTGCCTTCATTCCTGACCACTGACAATCCCTTTCTTCCTCATTTACAATGCATTTCTATAGTGAAATACTGCTACAAAATAATAATTCTACATATATTAGCCCTATTCTGCCATTAATGCTAGCCTTCATTCCTGACCACTGACAATCCCTTTCTTCCTCATTTACAATGCAATTCTATAGTGAAACACTGCTACAAAATAATAATTCTACATATAATAGCCCTATTCTGCCATTAATGCTTGCCTTCATTCCTGACCACTGACAATCCCTTTCTTCCTCATTTACAATGCAATTCTATAGTGAAACACTGCTACAAAATAATAATTCTACATATAATAGCCCTATTCTGCCATTAATGCTTGCCTTCATTCCTGACCACTGATAATCCCTTTCTTCCTCATTTACAATGCATTTCTATAGTGAAACACTGCTACAAAATAATAATTCTACATATAATAGCCCTATTCTGCCATTAATGCTTGCCTTCATTCCTGACCACTGACAATCCCTTTCTTCCTCATTTACAATGCATTTCTATAGTGAAACACTGCTACAAAATAATAATTCTACATATAATAGCCCTATTCTGCCATTAATGCTTGCCTTCATTCCTGACCACTGACAATCCCTTTCTTCCTCATTTACAATTCATTTCTATAGTGAAACACTGCTACAAAATAATAATTCTACATATAATAGCCCTATTCTGCCATTAATGCTTGCCTTCATTCCTGACCACTGACAATCCCTTTCTTCCTCATTTACAATACATTTCTATAGTGAAACACTGCTACAAAATAATAATTCTACATATAATAGCCCTATTCTGCCATTAATGCTTGCCTTCATTCCTGACCACTGACAATCCCTTTCTTCCTCATTTACAATGCATTTCTATAGTGAAATACTGCTACAAAATAATAATTCTACATATATTAGCCCTATTCTGCCATTAATGCTAGCCTTCATTCCTGACCACTGACAATCCCTTTCTTCCTCATTTACAATACATTTCTATAGTGAAACACTGCTACAAAATAATAATTCTACACATAATAGCCCTATTCTGCCATTAATGCTTGCCTTCATTCCTGACAACTGACAATCCCTTTCTTCCTCATTTACAATGCATTTCTATAGTGAAACACTGCTACAAAATAATAATTCTACATATAATAGCCCTATTCTGCCATTAATGCTTGCCTTCATTCCTGACCACTGATAATCCCTTTCTTCCTCATTTACAATGCATTTCTATAGTGAAACACTGCTACAAAATAATAATTCTACACATAATAGCCCTATTCTGCCATTAATGCTTGCCTTCATTCCTGACCACTGACAATCCCTTTCTTCCTCATTTACAATGCAATTCTATAGTGAAACACTGCTACAAAATAATAATTCTACATATAATAGCCCTATTCTGCCATTAATGCTTGCCTTCATTCCTGACCACTGACAATCCCTTTCTTCCTCATTTACAATACATTTCTATAGTGAAACACTGCTACAAAATAATAATTCTACATATAATAGCCCTATTCTGCCATTAATGCTTGCCTTCATTCCTGACCACTGACAATCCCTTTCTTCCTCATTTACAATGCATTTCTATAGTGAAATACTGCTACAAAATAATAATTCTACATATATTAGCCCTATTCTGCCATTAATGCTAGCCTTCATTCCTGACCACTGACAATCCCTTTCTTCCTCATTTACAATACATTTCTATAGTGAAACACTGCTACAAAATAATAATTCTACACATAATAGCCCTATTCTGCCATTAATGCTTGCCTTCATTCCTGACAACTGACAATCCCTTTCTTCCTCATTTACAATGCATTTCTATAGTGAAACACTGCTACAAAATAATAATTCTACATATAATAGCCCTATTCTGCCATTAATGCTTGCCTTCATTCCTGACCACTGATAATCCCTTTCTTCCTCATTTACAATGCATTTCTATAGTGAAACACTGCTACAAAATAATAATTCTACACATAATAGCCCTATTCTGCCATTAATGCTTGCCTTCATTCCTGACCACTGACAATCCCTTTCTTCCTCATTTACAATGCAATTCTATAGTGAAACACTGCTACAAAATAATAATTCTACATATAATAGCCCTATTCTGCCATTAATGCTTGCCTTCATTCCTGACCACTGACAATCCCTTTCATCCTCATTTACAATGCATTTCTATAGTGAAACACTGCTACAAAATAATAATTCTACATATAATAGCCCTATTCTGCCATTAATGCTTGCCTTCATTCCTGACCACTGACAATCCCTTTGTTCCTCATTTACAATGCATTTCTATAGTGAAACACTGCTACAAAATAATAATTCTACATATAATAGCCCTATTCTGCCATTAATGCTTGCCTTCATTCCTGACCACTGACAATCCCTTTCTTCCTCATTTACAATACATTTCTATAGTGAAACACTGCTACAAAATAATAATTCTACATATAATAGCCCTATTCTGCCATTAATGCTTGCCTTCATTCCTGACCACTGACAATCCCTTTCTTCCTCATTTACAATGCATTCCTATAGTGAAATACTGCTACAAAATAATAATTCTACATATATTAGCCCTATTCTGCCATTAATGCTAGCCTTCATTCCTGACCACTGACAATCCCTTTCTTCCTCATTTACAATGCATTTCTATAGTGAAACACTGCTACAAAATAATAATTCTACATATAATAGCCGTATTCTGCCATTAATGCTTGCCTTCATTCCTGACCACTGACAATGCCTTTCATCCTCATTTACAATGCATTTCTATAGTGAAACACTGCTACAAAATAATAATTCTACATATAATAGCCCTATTCTGCCATTAATGCTTGCCTTCATTCCTGACCACTGACAATCCCTTTCTTCCTCATTTACAATGCATTTCTATAGTGAAACACTGCTACAAAATAATAATTCTACATATAATAGCCCTATTCTGCCATTAATGCTTGCCTTCATTCCTGACCACTGACAATCCCTTTCTTCCTCATTTACAATGCATTTCTATAGTGAAACACTGCTGCAAAATAATAATTCTACATATAATAGCCCTATTCTGCCATTAATGCTTGCCTTCATTCCTGACCACTGACAATCCCTTTCTTCCTCATTTACAATACATTTCTATAGTGAAACACTGCTACAAAATAATAATTCTACATATAATAGCCCTATTCTGCCATTAATGCTTGCCTTCATTCCTGACCACTGACAATCCCTTTCTTCCTCATTTACAATGCATTCCTATAGTGAAATACTGCTACAAAATAATAATTCTACATATATTAGCCCTATTCTGCCATTAATGCTAGCCTTCATTCCTGACCACTGACAATCCCTTTCTTCCTCATTTACAATGCATTTCTATAGTGAAACACTGCTACAAAATAATAATTCTACATATAATAGCCGTATTCTGCCAGTAATGCTTGCCTTCATTCCTGACCACTGACAATCCCTTTCTTCCTCATTTACAATGCATTTCTATAGTGAAACACTGCTACAAAATAATAATTCTACATATAATAGCCGTATTCTGCCATTAATGCTTGCCTTCATTCCTGACCACTGACAATCCCTTTCTTCCTCATTTACAATGCATTTCTATAGTGAAACACTGCTACAAAATAATAATTCTACATATAATAGCCCTATTCTGCCATTAATGCTTGCCTTCATTCCTGACCACTGACAATCCCTTTCTTCCTCATTTACAATGCATTTCTATAGTGAAACACTGCTACAAAATAATAATTCTACATATAATAGCCCTATTCTGCCATTAATGCTTGCCTTCATTCCTGACCACTGATAATCCCTTTCGTCCTCATTTACAATGCATTGCTATAGTGAAACACTGCTACGAAATAATAATTCTACATATAATAGCCCTATTCTGCCATTAATGCTTGCCTTCATTCCTGACCACGGACAATCCCTTTCTTCCTCATTTACAATGCATTTCTATCGTGAAACACTGCTACAAAATAATAATTCTACATATAATAGCCCTATTCTGCCATTAATGCTTGCCTTCATTCCTGACCACGGACAATCCCTTTCTTCCTCATTTATAATGCATTTCTATAGTGAAACACTGCTACAAAATAATAATTCTACATATAATATCCCTATTCTGCCATTAATGCTTGCCTTCATTCCTGACCACTGACAATCCCTTTCTTCCTCATTTATAATGCATTTCTATAGTGAAACACTGCTACAAAATAATAATTCTACATATAATATCCCTATTCTGCCATTAATGCTTGCCTTCATTCCTGACCACTGACAATCCCTTTCTTCCTCATTTATAATGCATTTCTATAGTGAAACACTGCTACGAGATAATAATTCTACATATAATAGCCCTATTCTGCCATTAATGCTTCCATTCATTCCTGACCACGGACAATCCCTTTCTTCCTCATTTACAATGCATTTCTATAGTGAAACACTGCTACAAAATAATAATTCTACATATAATAGCCCTATTCTGCCATTAATGCTTGCCTTCATTCCTGACCAATGACAATCCCTTTCTTCCTCATTTACAATGCATTTCTATAGTGAAACACTGCTACAAAATAATAATTCTACATATAATAGCCCTAATCTGCCATTAATGCTTGCCTTTATTCCTGACCACTGACAATCCCTTTCTTCCTCATTTACAATGCATTTCTATAGTGAAACACTGCTACAAAATAATAATTCTACATATAATAGCCCTATTCTGCCATTAATGCTTGCATTCATTCCTGACCACTGACAATCCCTTTCTTCCTCATTTACAATGCATTTCTATAGTGAAACACTGCTACAAAATAATAATTCTACATATAATAGCCCTATCCTGTCAGTTATGCTTGCCTTCATTCCTGACGACTGACAATCCCATTCTTCCTCATTTACAATGAATTTCTATAGTGAAACACTGCTACAAAATAATAATTCTACATATAATAGCACTATTCTGCCATTAATGCTTGCATTCATTCCTGACGACTGACAATCCCTTTCTTCCTCATTTACAATGCATTACTATAGTGAAACACTGCTACAAAATAATAATTCTACAGATAATAGCCCTATTCTGCCATTAATGCTTGCATTCATTCCTGACCACTGACAATCCCTTTCTTCCTCATTTACAATGCATTTCTATAGTGAAACACTGCTACAAAATAATAATTCTACATATAATAGCCCTATCCTGTCAGTTATGCTTGCCTTCATTCCTGACGACTGACAATCCCATTCTTCCTCATTTACAATGAATTTCTATAGTGAAACACTGCTACAAAATAATAATTCTACATATAATAGCTCTGTTCTGCCATTAATGCTTGCATTCATTCCTGACCACTGACAATCCCTTTCTTCCTCATTTACAATGCATTTCTATAGTGAAACACTGCTACAAAATAATAATTCTACATATAATAGCCCTATCCTGTCAGTTATGCTTGCCTTCATTCCTGACGACTGACAATCCCATTCTTCCTCATTTACAATGAATTTCTATAGTGAAACACTGCTACAAAATAATAATTCTACATATAATAGCCCTATTCTGCCATTAATGCTTGCATTCATTCCTGACCACTGACAATCCCTTTCTTCCTCATTTATAATGCATTTCTATAGTGAAACACGGCTACAAAATAATAATTCTACATATAATAGCCCTATTCTGCCATTAATGCTTGCCTTCATTCCTGACCACTGACAATCCCTTTCTTCCTCATTTACAATGCATTTCTATAGTGAAACACTGCTACAAAATAATAATTCTACATATAATAGCCCTATTCTGCCATTAATGCTTGCCTTCATTCCTGACCACTGACAATCCCTTTCTTCCTCATTTACAATGCATTTCTATAGTGAAACACTGCTACAAAATAATAATTCTACATATAATAGCCCTATTCTGCCTTTAATGCTTGCCTTCCTTCCTGACCACTGACAATCCCTTTCTTCCTCATTTACAATGCATTTCTATAGTGAAACACTGCTACAAAATAATAATTCTACATATAATAGCCCTATTCTGCCATTAATGCTTGCCTTCATTCCTGACCACTGACAATCCCTTTCTTCCTCATTTACAATGCATTTCTATAGTGAAATACTGCTACAAAATAATAATTCTACATATAATAGCCCTATTCTGCCATTAATGCTTGCCTTCATTCCTGACGACTGACAATCCCATTCTTCCTCATTTACAATGAATTTCTATAGTGAAACACTGCTACAAAATAATAATTCTACATATAATAGCCCTATTCTGCCATTAATGCTTCCATTCATTCCTGACCACTGACAATCCCTTTCTTCCTCATTTACAATGCATTTCTAGAGTGAAATACTGCTACAAAATAATAATTCTACATATAATAGCCCTATTCTGCCATTAATGCTTGCCTTCATTCCTGACCACTGACAATCCCTTTCTTCCTCATTTATAATGCATTTCTATAGTGAAACACGGCTACGAAATAATAATTCTACATATAATAGCCCTATTCTGCCATTAATGCTTGCCTTCATTCCTGACCACTGACAATCCCTTTCTTCCTCATTTATAATGCATTTCTATAGTGAAACACTGCTACAAAATAATAATTCTACATATAATAGCCCTATTCTGCCAGTAATGCTTGCCTTCATTCCTGACCACTGACAATCCCTTTCTTCCTCATTTATAATGCATTTCTATAGTGAAACACTGCTACAAAATAATAATTCTACATATAATAGCCCTATTCTGCCATTAATGCTTGCCTTCATTCCTGACCACTGATAATCCCTTTCTTCCTCATTTACAATGCATTTCTATAGTGAAACACTGCTACAAAATAATAATTCTACACATAATAGCCCTATTCTGCCATTAATGCTTGCCTTCATTCCTGACCACTGACAATCCCTTTCTTCCTCATTTACAATGCAATTCTATAGTGAAACACTGCTACAAAATAATAATTCTACATATAATAGCCCTATTCTGCCATTAATGCTTGCCTTCATTCCTGACCACTGACAATCCCTTTCTTCCTCATTTACAATACATTTCTATAGTGAAACACTGCTACAAAATAATAATTCTACATATAATAGCCCTATTCTGCCATTAATGCTTGCCTTCATTCCTGACCACTGACAATCCCTTTCTTCCTCATTTACAATGCATTTCTATAGTGAAATACTGCTACAAAATAATAATTCTACATATATTAGCCCTATTCTGCCATTAATGCTAGCCTTCATTCCTGACCACTGACAATCCCTTTCTTCCTCATTTACAATACATTTCTATAGTGAAACACTGCTACAAAATAATAATTCTACACATAATAGCCCTATTCTGCCATTAATGCTTGCCTTCATTCCTGACAACTGACAATCCCTTTCTTCCTCATTTACAATGCATTTCTATAGTGAAACACTGCTACAAAATAATAATTCTACATATAATAGCCCTATTCTGCCATTAATGCTTGCCTTCATTCCTGACCACTGATAATCCCTTTCTTCCTCATTTACAATGCATTTCTATAGTGAAACACTGCTACAAAATAATAATTCTACACATAATAGCCCTATTCTGCCATTAATGCTTGCCTTCATTCCTGACCACTGACAATCCCTTTCTTCCTCATTTACAATGCAATTCTATAGTGAAACACTGCTACAAAATAATAATTCTACATATAATAGCCCTATTCTGCCATTAATGCTTGCCTTCATTCCTGACCACTGACAATCCCTTTCATCCTCATTTACAATGCATTTCTATAGTGAAACACTGCTACAAAATAATAATTCTACATATAATAGCCCTATTCTGCCATTAATGCTTGCCTTCATTCCTGACCACTGACAATCCCTTTGTTCCTCATTTACAATGCATTTCTATAGTGAAACACTGCTACAAAATAATAATTCTACATATAATAGCCCTATTCTGCCATTAATGCTTGCCTTCATTCCTGACCACTGACAATCCCTTTCTTCCTCATTTACAATACATTTCTATAGTGAAACACTGCTACAAAATAATAATTCTACATATAATAGCCCTATTCTGCCATTAATGCTTGCCTTCATTCCTGACCACTGACAATCCCTTTCTTCCTCATTTACAATGCATTCCTATAGTGAAATACTGCTACAAAATAATAATTCTACATATATTAGCCCTATTCTGCCATTAATGCTAGCCTTCATTCCTGACCACTGACAATCCCTTTCTTCCTCATTTACAATGCATTTCTATAGTGAAACACTGCTACAAAATAATAATTCTACATATAATAGCCGTATTCTGCCAGTAATGCTTGCCTTCATTCCTGACCACTGACAATGCCTTTCATCCTCATTTACAATGCATTTCTATAGTGAAACACTGCTACAAAATAATAATTCTACATATAATAGCCCTATTCTGCCATTAATGCTTGCCTTCATTCCTGACCACTGACAATCCCTTTCTTCCTCATTTACAATGCATTTCTATAGTGAAACACTGCTACAAAATAATAATTCTACATATAATAGCCCTATTCTGCCATTAATGCTTGCCTTCATTCCTGACCACTGACAATCCCTTTCTTCCTCATTTACAATGCATTTCTATAGTGAAACACTGCTGCAAAATAATAATTCTACATATAATAGCCCTATTCTGCCATTAATGCTTGCCTTCATTCCTGACCACTGACAATCCCTTTCTTCCTCATTTACAATACATTTCTATAGTGAAACACTGCTACAAAATAATAATTCTACATATAATAGCCCTATTCTGCCATTAATGCTTGCCTTCATTCCTGACCACTGACAATCCCTTTCTTCCTCATTTACAATGCATTTCTATCGTGAAACACTGCTACAAAATAATAATTCTACATATAATAGCCCTATTCTGCCATTAATGCTTGCCTTCATTCCTGACCACGGACAATCCCTTTCTTCCTCATTTATAATGCATTTCTATAGTGAAACACTGCTACAAAATAATAATTCTACATATAATATCCCTATTCTGCCATTAATGCTTGCCTTCATTCCTGACCACTGACAATCCCTTTCTTCCTCATTTATAATGCATTTCTATAGTGAAACACTGCTACAAAATAATAATTCTACATATAATATCCCTATTCTGCCATTAATGCTTGCCTTCATTCCTGACCACTGACAATCCCTTTCTTCCTCATTTATAATGCATTTCTATAGTGAAACACTGCTACGAGATAATAATTCTACATATAATAGCCCTATTCTGCCATTAATGCTTCCATTCATTCCTGACCACGGACAATCCCTTTCTTCCTCATTTACAATGCATTTCTATAGTGAAACACTGCTACAAAATAATAATTCTACATATAATAGCCCTATTCTGCCATTAATGCTTGCCTTCATTCCTGACCAATGACAATCCCTTTCTTCCTCATTTACAATGCATTTCTATAGTGAAACACTGCTACAAAATAATAATTCTACATATAATAGCCCTAATCTGCCATTAATGCTTGCCTTTATTCCTGACCACTGACAATCCCTTTCTTCCTCATTTACAATGCATTTCTATAGTGAAACACTGCTACAAAATAATAATTCTACATATAATAGCCCTATTCTGCCATTAATGCTTGCATTCATTCCTGACCACTGACAATCCCTTTCTTCCTCATTTACAATGCATTTCTATAGTGAAACACTGCTACAAAATAATAATTCTACATATAATAGCCCTATCCTGTCAGTTATGCTTGCCTTCATTCCTGACGACTGACAATCCCATTCTTCCTCATTTACAATGAATTTCTATAGTGAAACACTGCTACAAAATAATAATTCTACATATAATAGCACTATTCTGCCATTAATGCTTGCATTCATTCCTGACGACTGACAATCCCTTTCTTCCTCATTTACAATGCATTACTATAGTGAAACACTGCTACAAAATAATAATTCTACAGATAATAGCCCTATTCTGCCATTAATGCTTGCATTCATTCCTGACCACTGACAATCCCTTTCTTCCTCATTTACAATGCATTTCTATAGTGAAACACTGCTACAAAATAATAATTCTACATATAATAGCCCTATCCTGTCAGTTATGCTTGCCTTCATTCCTGACGACTGACAATCCCATTCTTCCTCATTTACAATGAATTTCTATAGTGAAACACTGCTACAAAATAATAATTCTACATATAATAGCTCTGTTCTGCCATTAATGCTTGCATTCATTCCTGACCACTGACAATCCCTTTCTTCCTCATTTACAATGCATTTCTATAGTGAAACACTGCTACAAAATAATAATTCTACATATAATAGCCCTATCCTGTCAGTTATGCTTGCCTTCATTCCTGACGACTGACAATCCCATTCTTCCTCATTTACAATGAATTTCTATAGTGAAACACTGCTACAAAATAATAATTCTACATATAATAGCCCTATTCTGCCATTAATGCTTGCATTCATTCCTGACCACTGACAATCCCTTTCTTCCTCATTTATAATGCATTTCTATAGTGAAACACGGCTACAAAATAATAATTCTACATATAATAGCCCTATTCTGCCATTAATGCTTGCCTTCATTCCTGACCACTGACAATCCCTTTCTTCCTCATTTACAATGCATTTCTATAGTGAAACACTGCTACAAAATAATAATTCTACATATAATAGCCCTATTCTGCCATTAATGCTTGCCTTCATTCCTGACCACTGACAATCCCTTTCTTCCTCATTTACAATGCATTTCTATAGTGAAACACTGCTACAAAATAATAATTCTACATATAATAGCCCTATTCTGCCTTTAATGCTTGCCTTCCTTCCTGACCACTGACAATCCCTTTCTTCCTCATTTACAATGCATTTCTATAGTGAAACACTGCTACAAAATAATAATTCTACATATAATAGCCCTATTCTGCCATTAATGCTTGCCTTCATTCCTGACCACTGACAATCCCTTTCTTCCTCATTTACAATGCATTTCTATAGTGAAATACTGCTACAAAATAATAATTCTACATATAATAGCCCTATTCTGCCATTAATGCTTGCCTTCATTCCTGACGACTGACAATCCCATTCTTCCTCATTTACAATGAATTTCTATAGTGAAACACTGCTACAAAATAATAATTCTACATATAATAGCCCTATTCTGCCATTAATGCTTCCATTCATTCCTGACCACTGACAATCCCTTTCTTCCTCATTTACAATGCATTTCTAGAGTGAAATACTGCTACAAAATAATAATTCTACATATAATAGCCCTATTCTGCCATTAATGCTTGCCTTCATTCCTGACCACTGACAATCCCTTTCTTCCTCATTTATAATGCATTTCTATAGTGAAACACGGCTACGAAATAATAATTCTACATATAATAGCCCTATTCTGCCATTAATGCTTGCCTTCATTCCTGACCACTGACAATCCCTTTCTTCCTCATTTATAATGCATTTCTATAGTGAAACACTGCTACAAAATAATAATTCTACATATAATAGCCCTATTCTGCCAGTAATGCTTGCCTTCATTCCTGACCACTGACAATCCCTTTCTTCCTCATTTATAATGCATTTCTATAGTGAAACACTGCTACAAAATAATAATTCTACATATAATAGCCCTATTCTGCCATTAATGCTTGCCTTCATTCCTGACCACTGACAATCCCTTTCTTCCTCATTTACAATGCATTTCTATAGTGAAACACTGCTACAAAATAATAATTCTACATATAATAGCCCTATTCTGCCATTAATGCTTGCCTTCATTCCTGACCACTGACAATCCCTTTCTTCCTCATTTACAATGCATTTCTATAGTGAAACACTGCTACAAAAAAATAATTCTATATATAATACCCCTATTATGCCATTAATGCTTGCCTTCATTCCTGACCACTGACAATCCCTTTCTTCCTCATTTACAATGCATTTCTATAGTGAAATACTGCTACAAAATAATAATTCTACATATAATAGCCCTATTCTGCCATTAATGCTTGCCTTCATTCCTGACCACTGACAATCCCTTCCTTCCTCATTTACAATGCAATTCTATAGTGAAATACTGCTACAAAATAATAATTCTACATATAATAGCACTATTCTGCCATTAATGCTTGCCTTCATTCCTGACCACTGACAATCCCTTTCTTCCTCATTTACAATGCATTTCTATAGTGAAATACTGCTACAAAATAATAATTCTACATATAATAGCCCTATTCTGCCATTAATGCTTGCCTTCATTCCTGACCACTGACAATCCCATTTTTCCTCATTTACAATGAATTTCTATAGTGAAACACTGCTACAAAATAATAATTCTACATATAATAGCCCTATTCTGCCATTAATGCTTGCCTTCATTCCTGACCACTGACAATCCCTTTCTTCCTCATTTTCAATGCATTTCTATAGTGAAACACTGCTACAAAATAATAATTCTACATATAATAGCCCTATTCTGCCATTAATGCTTGCCTTCATTCCTGACCACTGACAATCCCTTTCTTCCTCATTTACAATGCATTTCTATAGTGAAACACTGCTACAAAATAATAATTCTACATATAATAGCCCTATTCTGCCAGTAATGCTTCCCTTCATTCCTGACCACTGACAATCCCTTTCTTCCTCATTTATAATGCATTTCTATAGTGTAACACTGCTACAAAATAATAATTCTACATATAATAGCCCTATTCTGCCATTAATGCTTGCCTTCATTCCTGACCACTGACAATCCCTTTCTTCCTTATTTACAATGCATTTCTATAGTGAAACACTGCTACAAAATAATAATTCTACATATAATAGCCCTATTCTGCCATTAATGCTTGGCTTCGTTCCTGACCACTGACAATCCCTTTCTTCCTCATTTATAATGCATTTCTATAGTGAAACACGGCTACGAAATAATAATTCTACATATAATAGCCCTATTCTGCCATTAATGTTTGCCTTCATTCCTGACCACTGACAATCCCTTTCTTCCTCATTTATAATGCATTTCTATAGTGAAACACTGCTACAAAATAATAATTCTACATATAATAGCCCTATTCTGCCAGTAATGCTTGCCTTCATTCCTGACCACTGACAATCCCTTTCTTCCTCATTTACAATGCATTTCTATAGTGAAACACTGCTACGAAATAATAATTCTACATATAATAGCCCTATACTGCCATTAATGCTTGCCTTCATTCCTGACCACTGACAATCCCTTTCTTCCTCATTTATAATGCATTTCTATAGTGAAACACTGCTACAAAATAATAATTCTACATATAATAGCCCTATTCTGCCATTAATGCTTGCCTTCATTCCTGACCACTGACAATCCCTTTCTTCCTCATTTACAATGCATTTCTATAGTGAAACACTGCTACAAAATAATAATTCTACATATAATAGCCCTATTCTGCCAGTAATGCTAGCCTTCATTCCTGACCACTGACAATCCCTTTCTTCCTCATTTATAATGCATTTCTATAGTGAAACACTGCTACGAAATAATAATTCTACATATAATAGCCCTATTCTGCCATTAATGCTTGCCTTCATTCCTGACCACTGACAATCCCTTTCTTCCTCATTTACAATGCATTTCTATAGTGAAACACTGCTACAAAATAATAATTCTACATATAATAGCCCTATTCTGCCATTAATGCTTGCCTTCATTCCTGACCACTGACAATCCCTTCCTTCCGCATTTTCAATGCATTTCTATAGTGAAACACTGCTAGAAAATAATAATTCTACATATAATAGCCCTATTCTGCCATTAATGCTTGCCTTCCTTCCTGACCACGGACAATGCCTTTCTTCCTCATTTACAATGCATTTCTATAGTGAAACACTGCTACAAAATAATAATTCTACATATAATAGCCCTATTCTGCCATTAATGCTTGCCTTCATTCCTGACCACTGACAATCCCTTTCTTCCTCATTTACAATGCATTTCTATAGTGAAACACTGCTACAAAATAATAATTCTACATATAATAGCCCTATTCTGCCATTAATGCTTGCCTTCATTCCTGACCACTGACAATCCCTATTTACAATGCATTTCTATAGTGAAACACTGCTACAAAATAATAATTCTACATATAATAGTCATATTCTGCCATTAATGCTTGCCTTCATTCCTGACCACTGACAATCCCTTTTTTCCTCATTTACAATGGATTTCTATAGTGAAACACTGCTACAAAATAATAATTCTACATATAATAGCCCTATTCTGCCATTAATGCTTGCCTTCATTCCTGACCACTGACAATCCCTTTCTTCCTCATTTACAATGCATTTCTATAGCGAAACACTGCTACAAAATAATAATTCTACATATAATAGCCCTATTCTGCCATTAATGCTTGCCTTCATTCCTGACCACTGACAATCCCTTTCTTCCTCATTTACAATGCATTTCTATCGTGAAACACTGCCACAAAATAATAATTCTACATATAATATCCCTATTCTGCCATTAATGCTTGCCTTCATTCCTGACCACTGACAATCCCTTTCTTCCTCATTTACAATGCATTTCTATCGTGAAACACTGCTACAAAATAATAATTCTACATATAATAGCCCTATTCTGCCATTAATGCTTGCCTTCATTCCTGACCACTGACAATCCCTTCCTTCCTCATTTACAATGCATTTCTATCGTGAAACACTGCTACAAAATAATAATTCTACATATAATAGCCCTATTCTGCCATTAATGTTTGCCTTCATTCCTGACCACTGACAATCCCTTTCTTCCACATTTACATTGTTCATCCTCCCTTTTCCCTTCTCAATATTAAACCTATTTTTATTTACATTATTCAGACTATTGTCCTTATCTTTTTCGCCATATATGTTACAAATATATACATTTATTAGTAATAAATATGGCGACATATATGAGGACAACAGTCCGTATAATATAAATACTGTACATAATACCTCATCTCTAAAATATAGACAGATACAAGATTATTTTTATTTAAATAATATCCAGTTTCACTTTCTGATCTTTGTTTATAAATTTTTTTAAAATGAAATGTCTCAAATTGGATATAGTTTTCTGGAGTAAGTATTACGTCAGTGTACTGTATTTTGATTTGCTTGCTCTTGCATTTCCCTAAATATTAGCTTGGTGCAAAAATAATTTCGGTTTTTGACGTTAAAAAATAGTTCAAAAACCGACATTATTTTTGCACCAACCTAATATATCCCCTGCTAACTATTTCATGAACGATAGTCGTTGAATGATTCACTCATCCTTTGCCCCGAACCTTTCATTTGCGATTGATGTAGTTTTTAGCCAATTAAATCCAACCCTATTACTTTTTTTCTTCTGTTTTTTTTTTACTGTGCCTTGATATTTTTTGTTGTTTAGTCTGATACAAAGCCATTTGTTGAGGCACGTTTTCGTAATGTTTTAATTGTCATTTAATCATAGCGGGGGTTATTTCTTCTGGAAGAAATGTCATATACAAACTTCTCATCTACGGACCCTCCATCATCGCATTTCCTTCCCAAAGGAAAATATCTGCAAGCAAAATAAAATAAATGTCCACGCAAAAAAAAAAAAAATTCAAATCAACAGCGCTATTTCAAAAATTGCGGTCTTAACTGAATGGGTCTTATTTGTTCTCAAAGTTATCGCTTGGCGGCCATGGCTGTCCGTTCAATTGTACGTGAGAAATCTTTTTCTTTTTTTTCTTTTCTTATTTTGATGAATATATCTATTTTAAGTATATATTTATTCATGCCATATTTACATATTTATAGGTTTTACATTGGGATTATAATTACTGGTCGTTAATATAGTGACTTAGGTTTTATTAACTCAAAAATAATTCTTTCCCGTCACCGGATAATCGGCTTTAACGGACCACTCACCCCCCTATTAGTCCGTTGATGAGAGGTTTGTCAGGCTTTCTTTTTATTCCGACTATATCAGTATTGTAAGGGCTAATCTTTTTGCTGGTTTTGTTTATATCAACCCTGATATTTATATTGGTATTATTATAAATGACTTTTTACATGTACTAATTATATTAGTAATATGTACTAAATTATATTAGTAACTAATGAATGGCTGTACTACCATTTGTATATGGGTGCGTCTCCGAGTGGCTAGAACTTTCACTTTCTGACTTTCGCATTTTGACCAGGCGACCCAGGTTCGAATCTCACCATGGTTGTTTTGTCAGGAAGAAGACTTATTGAGGTTATCGATCTGGAGAGGGATGATCCCAGCGTGTGGCACATTTAGAAAGTTTCTGAAATCCAAGCCATATGAGTGAAATTGGATAGACGGAACACTTGGGGGCCGTCGATAGCAGTGCTAGCACGAAATCATAAGCCATCGTGACCGACGGTTTTGAGTGTGCTGGTGTTGTTCAGATTGTTGATCGTACTGGATAACACGCTCTCTTCCAGAAACTGTAACTAAAATCTGCTCAGCATAGTTGCAGTATAAACCACGGGTTGGCTCTGTGGGTGTTGAATAAACACAAATGTGCCTGAGAGAGAGTCTGCAATAGGGACTGACTAGCCGCCCTAGTAGCCAGGTATCCTTGAATACAAATGGCCAGCTATTATTATTATTATTAGTAGTAGTATTAGTAATAGTAGTATTACTACCGTTTGTACTCATTTTTTGCAAGACTATATTTTCTCTTTTATTATTAATGTCCGTACAAGAAAAGTATTTGCGCTCTTTGAAATTGCATTTTCTCAGAACAAATCGCCCATCCAAAATATATTTTTGTCTGAATTCCTGGGATGAGGAGTTATTATTATTTGCGTCATTTATATACAGAAAATTGTCGATACAGTGATCCCTCGCTAATTCGCGGTTCTACTATCGATGATTCACGACTTTTTAAAATAAATATATGGAAAATATATCGCGGAGTTTCTGGAAAATTCTAGAAAAATCGCGATATATGAACACCTAAAATTTTTCATTAAACCTATTAAAATATTAATAATAAATATTATTTCCTGGTCTAGGAACAACAAAACAAGCGTAAAATAGCAATAGAAAGGGCACCGCCGTTCGAAGAGACGTAAAATACAATTATCGGCTGCACAGTAGAAGTCATCATCAGCTTCATCATCATCATTTCTACTGCGCAGCAAATTCATCACCATTATCATTCAAATTCTACTTCAACTTCTTTCGTGTTGAATACAGTAACAATCTTTATTTATTTTTTAAAATCTAAAGTGTTATTGCTTAACAGTTGTCCCTGTTATTAACAGAGTACTGTAATGGGTGGGTTGTTAACAGTACAGGGAGGGTTTTAAAAGTCTAAATACACGTTAAATAAATACTGTAAATATGGCGTCCCTACTTTGTAGAAATTCAGTTATAGCGGCCGGTCTCAGAACCGCGATAAACGAGGGATCACTGTATCTTTATTTTTGCTTCTTTTTTTTTATCACAACCTTTCGGTCGTTTTACGTTTCGGCCTTCATCAGGTGTATATTGATCTCAATAACCTACAGGGAATTAATTCAGTTAAATTAATTATCATTATTTATATTATTTATATTCGGTCTATTTTCCTCATCTCGGTTGTCAACAGTACCAAATAAAATAAGAATTAGACGAGCTATCTCCCCTAGAGGGTTAGAGGACAGTCTAACCCCCGTAGATGAAATAAAAGGTTCAGTTCAGAATTCTCTGTAGGTTACCCGGCTCGATATACACATGATGAAGCCCGGAGAGCGCAACGGATGAAATTTTGTGATAGCAACAACGAAGATGAGGACGATACTCCGAATATAAATAGTGTAAATAATGATAACTTCTCATCCCAGAAATTTATTCCCTGTAGGTTATCCAAATAGTGTAAATATTTTCTTTCTCTCATTTTTTCTTCTTCATTTGATACTTACAAATGGAAACCATTTTGTTTTTTCTTTTAGGCAGCTAATTTTCATGTATGTCTTCCCGATCCGTGTCGCTGGAAATATATCCTGGCGCACGTGACAAATGACAGCGATTAACATTTCTTTGACAGCAAAGATTGGGAAAAAAACGTTTTTGTCATACAACTTAATTTCTTTTGCTTTCGTACAAGAATTTATTTTGAGAGACTTTTCAGGAAGATAAGAATCGTTTTGCTGCCATAAGCTGTAGTTCTACAGAGACTTTCGCATACTTGTTAATTGGATAGACGTGTTTCAATTCCAGTCTGGTTTGTTATATACACTTACGCGTAAATACCCTTGGGAAAGGTATCAATGCACCTCTACTCCCCGCAGCCATGGGTTAAATAGTAATACTTATATCAGTAAAACATTATTATCTGAAAAATATTTTTAAATTCTAAAAATATTTTATGGCTTTAAAAATCTTTCAAAAGATTGATAAGCCATAGAAAACGAATCAATCAATCAATGAAATACTGATTAGCTACACAGGCATGTCTTTTAGATTTACATTCTCTGGAATAGAAATGTATAGAAACTACAGTGGTCACAAAGTGAGGGATCAGTTTATATATTGAATGTAATATAGAATTGATCCCCCACTTTATATCCAAAGTTATAATTTCTTGTTTGTTAATAAGCCATAGAAAACGAATCAATCAATCAATGAAATACTGATTAGCTACACAGGCATGTCTTTTAGATTTATTTACATTCTCCGGAATAGAAATGTATAGGAACAACCGTGGTCACAAAGTGAGGGATTAGTTTATATATTGATTGTAATATAGAATTGATCCCCCACTTTATATCCAAAGTTATAATTTCTTGTTTGTTAATAAGCCATAGAAAACGAATCAATCAATGAAATACTGATTAGCTATATAGGCATGTCTTTTAGATTTATTTATATTCTCTGGAATAGAAACTACCGTAGTCACAAAGTGAGGGATCCGTTCATATATTGATTGTAATATAGAATTGATCCCCGATTTTATATCCACAATATAATTTCTTATTTGTTGATAAGCCATAGAAAACGAATCAATCAATCAATGAAATACTGATTAGCTACACAGGCATGTCTCTTAGATTTACATTCTCTGAAATAGAAATGTATAGAAACTACCGTGGCCACAAAGTAAGGGATCAGTTTATATATTGATTATAATATAGAATTGATCCCCCACTTTATATGCAAAGTTATAATTTCTTGTTTGTTGATAAGCCATAGAAAACGAAGCAATGAAATCCTGATTAGCTACACAGGCATGTCTTTTAGATTTATTTACATTCTTTGGAATAGAAATGTATAGAAACTATCGTTGCCACAAAGTGAGGGTTCAGTTTATATAAAATTTGTAATGTAAAATTGATCCCCTACTTTATAGCCATATTATAATTTCTTCTTTATCAAATTCTGATTAAGAATGAACCACCTCTCCCCCTCTAGCTATGGGTTAATTAGTAATGCTTGTATCACTAAATCATTTTTAACTCAAATATTCTTACAATCTAATAATATTTTCTTGCTTTAAATAACCTGCAAAGGGTTGGTAAGCCGTAAAAAATCGATAAGCTGTAAGTTATTTAATCTAGACCACTCCCAAGAGGAGGCTTCCCCGATCACTACAATCTTAACCTGTTCATGTCTAGGGTTAACCATTATCTTCCCCATTAGCCACATAAACTGTGTCTCTTAATATGTAACCCTCTAACTGGAATGGCTCTTGCGCCTTGTACAAGGTTAACATCATTGTAAAAAGTCTAGGTTTAACCGTTATTTTACCCGCATAAAATGTGGGAGTAATCTCCAGGGTGTCGGTTCCACAAGTCATCGGTTCGTGGGAAGAAACTACTCGAGTGGAACTTACATCTCACCAATGGAATGCAAAATGAATGTGTGTGGTTCGTTGCAATGTGTGGGGTATGGCGGGTCTTAACCGTGAAGGTTAGGACCGGTGCAACTAAGGAGTGTAGTTCATCTGAACACACACCATGGAAATAGCGATTGAGCTTTCGACTTTTCGTCTGTGGAAAAGGGGTTGTAGGGTGGGAAATAATTTGTCACCCACAAGGACACGGAGACGCTTCTGTATCGAAAAACAGAGCTATTTTGAACAAGGAAAATAAGGATACAGTAACTCTAGGCTTTTGATTTTTCGTCAAAGGAAAATACTTTGCCAACGTGCAGGTTTGTAGGGTTATGTGGGGAAGTTAACGATTAATTCTAGATTTGAACAGATTGATTTTAGCAATGTGAGAAGCATCCTCTTGGGAGTCTGTTCCACAAAGCAGGCATTCGTGGGAAGAAGCTGATCGAGTAGAAGCTGCCCAGCAATGGAACACAAAGGGAATGAGGGTGGTTCGCTTCAATGGGCGTGGCAGTGTGTGTTTTAGCCGTAACTGTTGGAAGTAAGGCATGTAGTTCGTCTGGACAATTTCCATGGAAATGGCAATAGAGCAGCGAGAAGCTTCTTTTGGATTTTTCAAGAAAAAGAACATACACTGCTTCTTTTTTTTATTGAGTTGAGAGCACGGTCGAATATAAAAAACATGTTTTCTTTCATTCTTCGATAACCAAATCCCTAAAAATGGCAAATCTTTTAAAAAGATGTTAGCAACGACATATCTTTAGAAAAGATGAAAACGAAAATAATACATATGGAACCAGAAAAAAACAAGTGAGATTTCTTGTACACATAATGAGGAAAGAAGGCTTAGAAAGCTTAATACTTACAAGGCTTATTAAAAACAAGAAGCACAGGGAAATGCAGTACATAACCTTTCTAACGATATTGTGTAAATGGATAGCATAACAGGAGAGATAGCAAAAAGAGAAAATTTGCAAAGCGCTAAAAAGAACTGGAAGTTGTGGAGAGCCATGATCAGCCACATCCTGGATGGTCACGGTACATAAAAGAAGAAGACCTTATGTAAATGAATTTCTGAACAGGATTTAGGAGAGATAGCAAAAAGAAAGTTTGCAAAGCGCTAAAAAGAACAGAAAGTTGTGGAGAGCCATGATCAGCCACATCCTGAAGGGTCACGGCACATAAAAGAAGACCTTATGTAAATGAATTTTTGAGCAGGATTTAGGAGAGATAGCAAAAAAAAAAAAAAAATTTGCAAAGCGCTAAAAAGAACAGGAAGTTGTGGAGAGCCATGATCAGCCACATCCTGAAGGGTCACGGTACATAAAAGAAGAAGACCTTATGTAAATGAATTTCTGGGCAGGATTTAGGAGAGATAGCAAAAAGCGAAAATTTGCAAAGCTCTAAAAATGACAGGATGTTGTGGAGAGCCATGATCAGCCACATCCTGAAGGCATAAGACAGAAGAAGACGACGACCTGCTTGATTGTGACATCTCAAACTTCGACTTTACACAATACAACAAAGAAATAATGAATTTTTTTTTTCAAACGCATGTCAACAGGTCCTTTTCTCTGTAAGCTAGAATTTACCACTTTTTTCCTTTTAGACATTCGAAGTTCCATATCTGAAGAGCGCATTATTTTCTAGGTTAAATTATGGTTTAACAATTCGAATGTTTCCAGAGTTCGCCCTGACACTCTCAAAATGAACATTGGCCAGTGTCGCTTCGTAGGATGGAAATACAGGACAAACTTCTAACTTGTAAATTAACAAGTGATTTCTTCCGGTGTAAAAAAAAAACTATTTTCGGGGTCAAATAACGACAAAGGTCACCCAAAATAGCCGCCTTCTCGGAATTTGAAATTAGTTCAAATTCTTTAAATACCATTTTTAGAGAACGTTACAGTGGCAAGTAGAAAAAACGCCCACACATATGTCAGTTCGCTATATCGTCCGAGACAATTTTTCTTCCTAGAATGTATCTTTCAGATTTCTAAGTCTACCATTCGTCTATGCACTAAATATTACTGCCACATCTGGTCTGGTACTCCTATATATCTAGAGATTCTTGATAAAAATCGAAAGAAGAATCTGCAATGTTATTGGTCTTGGCCTGGCATCTAAACTTTTCTCCACCGCAAAGTTTCTTCTGCAAATACTTTCATGGTAATTGTTCTGATGAGCGTTTTTGTTTGGTAGTTAAACTTTTAGGAATTTAAGCACAGTATTAGATTGGCAGATGACACAGTGTTGATAGCAGACACAGAAAGAAAACAACAAAACCTCCTACAGAAGGTAATGAAGGAAAGCGAAAAAGAAAAAAACTAGACATCAACTGTAAAAAGACATAATGTACGGTTGTTAACAAAAGGGGCAACCCAACATGCAAATTACAAAATGGGGATACCAAAATCAAACAAGTACAAAAATTTAAATATCTGTTTAAACAGAAGACGGAAAGTGCGACACTACAATCCGAAGGCGCATAGGGATGACCAAAGATGCCTTCCAAAAGCAAAGCAGAGTATCAAGAAACAGAAAAATTTCGCTAGAAGTAAAAAAAAAGAGTGCTGAACCTTTATGTAACATTTGTCCTCCTGTTTGACAGTGAATGCTGGACAATCCCCTCAAACATGAAGAATAAACTTGAAGCAACAGAAATGTGGTTCTACAGAAGGATACTGAGGATACCATGAATTTTAGAGAAAATAGAAACGAAACGGAAACTTATATTTAACATGAAGAGACAGCTGAAATTTCTAGGGTACATAATGAGGAAAGAGGGCTTGGAAAATCGGATACTCACAGAACAGATTGAAGACGAGATAGAGGAAAACAACGCATAACCTACTTAGTGAGCTTGAGTAAATGGATGGCGGGACAAGGTTTAGGAGAGATAACAAAAAGGCAACAGAGTTACAAAGGATAGGAAATTGTGAAGAGCTATGATCGCCTACGTCTGAATGGGGCACGGAACATAGAAGACCAGATTAGCGGAAAAATCTCATTATTTTAAAATGGCAAAATGTAACCGTCAGTTCTATGCTAACAGTCTCTTTTCTCGCACTTGTGCTAGATAACCTTTCTCTAGAGAATCTATCACATATATATATACTAGCAGCATGGCCCGGCGTTGCTCGTGCTTGATTCAAAAATCGTACGACTCATACAGCAATCGCTATCACTTGACTTAAAATATTTTTGCCCTTCCTTGCCTTTAAAGGAGTGCCCTTTGCCGTGCTGATGTTGCTACATGCCTTACTTCTTGCCTATCTCTCACTGCAAATTTTTTCCAAGCTCTATACTAAACATTAAATCTGTTACGAAAAAAGAACTAAACAAAATGAACACAAAACGATCAACTTTAAAAAAGGACTCGTAACTAGAAAAACCGAATGAAAAAAGAATGTTAACAACAAATACTTTTTCACACTAGCATGCTAGTTAACATTCGTGTCAGTCAGCTGTTGGATCTCACGCTGGCCAATAGAATCTTCCTGCCTATTTGTGGCAGCCAGCTATTGGCTCTCACTCTGGCCAGTGCAAAATGGCCGCAAACTACATGAAAACTGCCGTAGAAGCATGAAAACATCGATTATTTCCACTATTGATGGGAGTTGGGAAATGCAAAGTCAGTCTTGGCCTTCCCGCTAACTTGGAGCATGTGCATGTAAATTTTAGTGCAAATCCGTCGAAAATTGCGGCCGTATATTCGTTACACACACACACACACACACACACACACACACACACATCCTGCCTTATATATATATATATATATATATATATATATATATATATATATAAAGTCCACCATTCGCCCTTGCTTGAAATATTGCCGCCACACATGGTCCGGTGTTCCTGCTGCATATTTAGAGATTCTTGATAAGACCCAAAGAAGAATCGACAATATTACTGGTCCCTTTCTGACATCTCGGTTTTCCCAGCGCTGAAATGTAGCTTCCCTTTGTTTTTTCTATAAATACTTTCATGGTAATTGTTTTGACGAACTTTCCTCTATATGGGGATTTGTTAGCATTTCGTAGAGACTCTGAGGTATTTTAGTGGCTATAGTAAGAATGATAAGAATATGTTCTTTTGATGTAAGGCATACTGTGGTATGTTTGGGTCAGTAATTGTGGCTAGCTAAGTTTAATTATAAGACAGATGAAGAGCAACCTTCTTCATCCCTTTTTTTAGCCTTGTGCCACACTAAATTTCACAAATAAATATCACTTTCCTATATGATACTTAGACTTTATGAATAGTACTAGATTAGGTCTCATCAATTCACAGCTGAATTACTTAGATGTAACCCTAAGTTCTATACTAACAGTTTTTTTTATCGCACTTCTCGCTTGTGGAACTCTCTTCCGGCTTCTTATTCCCAGTCAACTTTGATCTCCAAAGATTTAAATGCAATGTCAATTGTTATCTTCTGCCTTCGTAATTCTTATTCTTTTATTGTCCTCTCTCCTTAATAGTAGTCTTTCTCATATTCTCTAACAATCAAAAACCTCTTGCGTCTTAGTGGCTTTATTGCCTTGCTTGGGAGTGAAATGATTTTTAAAATATTGGTAAGTTTTTTTTTGTTTTGTTTTTTTTAAAAAAGGAAATCACCTTTACCAATACGCTTAATCTAATGCTTCTCAATTAATCTGGCATTAAAATTCACTTAATAACTATGTCAAGCACCTCGATATTTTTTTTATTCCGGAAGAACACATATAATTATATCTTACTAGTCGAATATACACACGCAGCCCGAATTCTATCACACATGGGAACATTAAGAGTTTCCGAATGCAAACACATGAACATGAGTTTTTATAAGTAAATTGATACAACGTCTATAATCTCACAGACACTTTGTCGTCAGGGAAATTCATCGTACCCGCATATGATCTCATAATTCTGTCAAATTCACAGGGACTCCGGAAGAAAGGAAAACTTTCGCTTGTATCTGACCCCTAACCCCTAATCCCTAATTGTTCATCCGGCATTTTTTGGCATTTCACTTTAAGGCGTTGTTATATTATTGACTTACTTGTTTGCCCCTGCTTCCAAATCTACCCTGATTAGTGTCGAATCTCACACTCACGAAGTAAGAACGCTAAACCGAATTTTACAGGAATTATATATATATATATATATATATATATATATATATAATTCCTGTAAAATTCGGTTTAGCGTTCTTATATTATATATATATATATATGTATACAAATTATATATATATATATATATATGTATACAAATTATATATATATATATATATATGTATACAAATTATATATATATATATATATATGTATACAAATTATATATATATATATATATATGTATACAAATTATATATATATATATATATATATATATGTATACAAATTATATATATATATATATATATGTATACAAATTATATATATATATATATATATGTATACAAATTATATATCTATATATATATGTATACAAATTATATATCTATATATATATATGTATACAAATTATATATCTATATATATATATGTATACAAATTATATATCTATATATATATATGTATACAAATTATATATATATATATATATGTATACAAATTATATATATATATATATGTATACAAATTATATATATATATATGTATACAAATTATATATATATATATGTATACAAATTATATATATATGTATACAAATTATATATATATATATGTATACAAATTATATATATATATATGTATACAAATTATATATATATATATGTGTATACAAATTATATATATATATATGTGTATACAAATTATATATATATATATATATGTGTATACAAATTATATATATATATATATATGTGTATACAAATTATATATATATATATGTGTATACAAATTATATATATATATATATATGTGTATACAAATTATATATATATATGTGTATACAAATTATATATATATATATATATATATATACAAATTATATATATATATATAAATTATAAATATATATATATATATATATATAAATTATATATATATACATATATATATATATATATATATAAATTATATATATATATAAATTATATATATATATATATATGTATACAAATTATATATATATATATATATATATATATATATATATATATACACTGCGTGCCAAATTATTATCGATGTAACTTTTTTTCTAATATTTCAAAAACCATCCAATCAATTCACACAAAATTTTCACACAATGTTGGCAACACTGACCTGCGCAATGTAAATAAACTGGCGCCATATTTGTTATCAGCATGGTGATTTGAGCGTGCCAAATTATTAGAAAGTTTTAGTACAATTCCCAGAATTGAGCAAACAAAACGTTTATTAATGTTGCACGTGAATGTTTATGATCAAAAGAAGCTAATAAATAAGATAATCAAACAAATAATAACAGGTACAAACAAATGCACAATTTTAAACAAATTAATAGGGAATGTGCTTTCCCTGTTTTGAAATTTCTTGAAGAAGTCGACGGTCCATAGAATTTGTTAACTGTAGGATGTCATCTGCTGTAATGCCGCGAGATATGTCAAGAACTGCTTCCCACAACTCATCGTTGCTCCTGAATTGTCGTCCGTTGGCGTACACTCTTTGCTTCATGATGCTCCAAAGGTTTTTGATTGGGTTCAAATCCATAGAATTTGCTGGCCACTTCATTTTTCGAGGTCCATCGAAGCCTGTTTCAAATATTCAGTAGTCTTGTGAGCAGCATGTGAGGGAGCAATATCTTGCATAAAAACAATGGCCCTTCTGAAGGCAACTCTTTGCCTTTTCATCCACGGTTCAAGATACTCCTCCATAAACGCTATGTATGCATCAGCAGTCATTTTGACGCCATCTGGTACTCTCGATGGGCCCACTAATGTTTTTCCAATAATACCACCCCAGATCATTATGCCTCCACCGCCCTGTTGACGTCTCAAACGCTGATGGCGATTCTGTCCGTCCATTACCCAGCCTTTGCATCATCTATCTGGACCGTAAAGTGTTGCTCAAGTTTCGTCTGTGAACAAAACTTTAGAGAAGTCAATCTTCATATTTTCCTCGGCCCATTTCAATCGATTTTGAATGTGATTTCTCGTCAACGGAGGCTTTGATACAGGTTTGACTGTTGTTGCTATTTCCCTCAGATACTGACACCGAGTAGGAGACAGAGTTGGATCCCCAATGCGACTGAAAAACTCTTGACTGGTAAGTCCAGGGTACTCCGTGGCCTCTCGTTTAAGTCGTGACATGAGACGACGTGAAATAACCCTCGGCTTGCCTTTATCTGCCCTTTTGCGTACTTGTGTAGGGTCGGCTGTGAACTTTTCCACTGTTTGATGACACCTCCCTATCATTTTAGAAATGTCTAGGGTAGATTTACCTTTTGAGAGTTCTGAGGTGATAGTTTTCTTTTCAGCATCACTTAAACTGCTTTTACGGCCCATCTTTTCACTAAATTCTTACACTTTTCTAATAATTTGGCACGCTCAAATCACCGTGCTGATAAAATTATGGCGCCAGTTTGTTTACATTGCGCAGATCAGTACGAAAATTTCATTGATTGCGCCGGTTAGTGTTGCCAACATTGTGTGAATTGATTGGACGGTTTTTGAAATATTAGACAAATATTAATAATTTGGCACGCAGTGTATATATATATATATATATATATATATATATATATATATATATATATATATGAGATAGAGACAATTAATGTGGAGAAATTTGTCACTTTACTGAGTAGTGTTATTTCAGTCATGCCGACTTCGAAGTTTCGTGGACGCATTGTGTTAATGCCTTCAGAATATTAACGGCATTATTACTATGTACTCACGAAACTTCGAAGTCTATTAACGCTATATACTTACCTTTTGATATCAATCACTTTATGACAAAACCTACCTGTTTAAAATAACACCAGTAAACTACCAACAATTCTGAAACCTAAAAACTCTTACAATTTAATATATATATATATCAATTAGGATCAGATACAGATCAAATATGGAACAAAATCCAACAGAATGATAAAATAAAGAACAAATAGGAAACGTTTATCAATCTAACATGTTCCAATGTTATTAAAGCTTCATCAGTGACTGAAATATGGAGAAACAGAAGAAAGAAATTCTGGAACTTTTATTTTTGTGTGTTTGATTTGCATTATGGCCTTACATTGTGTTTGATGAAATGGTAAAAGAATTATCTATTTGAAATTCATGTGTGAAATTCATCTGTGAAATTCGTGTGTAAATTCGATGGTAGGTTCTACGTTATTAGATATTTGATCTGTCTTCCCACGAGTTGTGACACAAGGTCTTTTTTAAGAGTGCGTACACGCGGGCCAGGAACAAAAATTGCATGCAGCCCCTGAAACCGTCGGTTGCACTGGCCTCCCTGCAAACACCGACTGTGTTGGGACTGTGTTCTTTGACGGAGCCGCTCCTGAGAGCCCTCTGGCCAAAGACAGAGACGCAACTGGGAGATGATAAATAATGTGTTACAAACACTCATGAGTGCTTCTACGTTAATAAATATAATTTAGTAATAAAATTTTGACATCTTGAAGTTTAGAGTTAGCTATTATCTTTCCTGCATAATTCCAAGAACTTCACTTCTTACCCTTTCTTACGCTCATACAACTCCACACAGTAACCTATCTTGAGTGGCTCTTTGGTGAACATTAGTAAAAAATTTGATGTGGCTAATTTCGTTACCACTATTTTCTGACATTGTTCAGCGATCCATTTTCTCTGTAGTCCTGGGTATAACGATAAACTACATCCAGCAGCAAGGCCGCTGATCGAAGGCTTGTAGATTTTGAGGAGCTTGGAACCACCTCTTTATTGATATTTTCCCAGGTCCACCCTTATCCGAGGTTGTAGCACCTGTTAGGGTGCCAGATAGTAGTAAATAGTCACTGCCAACAAAAATCAAAAGAGCATCAAGAAAACAAATAAACGGAAGGGAATTTCGCGGATGGGAAGTGCAAGAAAAGAAAGTGTTGATGTAAAACCTATATGCCAATCTAGTAGACCAAGGAAGCGGACATGCTCCGGCGTCAGTGTTCCGTATCTACGTTCGACTATATCTAGAAATAAGAGGGAGAAAAAGGAGAAAGAGAAGGAAATGTTTGCCTTTTTTTACAGACTTAAATAAATCCGATTAACGGACGTTTTTGGTAAGCTACAATTTCTAAAACTAAAACGATTTATTTTGACGATAAAAATTTGTTTTTATTAAGTTTAGGGCATTTTTTCATCATAGTATTCTAACTTTTTTAGCGAATCTTTGTAGGTAGTTAGTCATGCGTTTGACGATAAAGTACCACCAGCAGCAACTCCTCTGATTGGAAGATGGGAGGTTTTCGAGAAAGTAGGCCTACGTTTTAACTGTTGTTGTTAACAGCTTCACTCTGACCCAGGGTGGTAGCACCTGATAGGGTCACAACTATGGGCAAATAGTGAGCCCCCAGACAAAAATCTATAGTACATTTTTTCATAATAAAATAACCAACAGTTCCTTTTTTTATAGTAAACTAGCAATGCAATAATAAAAAATATCAAAATATATTTTTATAGTAAAATTACCAAAAATGCATTTTATGATATACAAAGTATATATCTAGAAAAACATACCTTTACCCTTAAAGTATAAAATGACGAACAAAATATTTAGATTTCGGAATTAAATAACCCATAGAGGTGTTGATATACCGCTTCTGTATTCTCTCGATGTTCCTCTCTCTTTCTGTTTACCAAGCTTAAAAGATATTAATATTTTAGATATTTAGGGGAAAAAAAAAATCTAAACAAAAAAAAAAATAAATAAAATTAGAATTAAGATGACCTCCCCCATCCAATCGCTCTCTGTGTCGAAATATTTCTTTTGTTTATCTACGTTCCTCTCTCTCTTTCCGTCTTTCAGTTTTATCTTCTACGTCCTTCTCTCTTTCCGTCTTTCTATTTCCTCTTCTATGTCCCACTCTCTCTCTCCGTCTTTCTATTTCATCTTCTATGTCCCACTCTCTTTCCGTCTTTCTATTTCATCTTCTATGTCCCTCTCTCTCTCCGTCTTTCTATTTCATCTTCTATATCCCACTCTCTTTCCGTCTTTCTATTTCATCTTCTATGTCCCTCTCTCTTTCCGTCTTTCTATTTCATCTTCTATGTCCCACTCTCTCTCCGTCTTTCTATTTCATCTTCAATGTCCCTCTCTCTCTCTCTCCGTCTTTCTATTTCATCTTCTATGTCCCTCTCTCTTTCCGTCTTTCTATTTCCTCTCCTATGTCCCTCTCTCTTTCCGTCTTTCTATTTCATCTTCTATGTCCCTCTCTCTCTCCGTCTTTCTATTTCATCTTCTATGTCCCTCTCTCTCTCTCCGTCTATTTCATCTTCTATGTCCCGCTCTCTCTCCGTCTTTCTATTTCATCTTCTATATCCCTCTCTCTCTCCGTCTTTCTATTTCATCTTCTATGTCCCTCTCTCTCTCCGTCTTTCTATTTCATCTTCTATATCCCTCTCTCTCTCCGTCTTTCTATTTCATCTTCTATGTCCCTCTCTCTCTCCGTCTATTTAATCTTCTATGTCCCTCTCTCTCTCCGTCTTTCTATTTCATCTTCTATATCCCGCTCTCTATCCGTCTTTCTATTTCATCTTCTATGTCCCTCTCTCTCTCTCCGTCTATTTCATCTTCTATGTCCCTCTCTCTCTCTCCGTCTTTCTATTTCATCTTCTATGTCCCTCTCTCTCTCTCCGTCTTTCTATTTCATCTTCTATGTCCCTCTCTCTCTCCGTCTTTCTATTTCATCTTCTATGTCCCTCTCTCTCTCCGTCTTTCTATTTCATCTTCTATGTCCCTCTCTCTCTCCGTCTTTCTATTTCATCTTCTATGTCCCTCTCTCTCTCTCCGTCTTTCTATTTCATCTTCTATGTCCCTCTCTCTCTCTCCGTCTTTCTATTTCATCTTCTATATCCCTCTCTCTCTCCGTCTTTCTATTTCATCTTCTATGTCCCACTCTCTCTCCGTCTTTCTATTTCATCTTCTATGTCCCTCTCTCTCTCCGTCTTTCTATTTCATCTTCTATGTCCCACTCTCTCTCCGTCTTTCTATTTCATCTTCAATGTCCCTCTCTCTCTCTCTCCGTCTTTCTATTTCATCTTCTATGTCCCTCTCTCTCTCCGTCTTTCTATTTCATCTTCTATGTCCCTCTCTCTCTCCGTCTTTCTATTTCATCTTCTATGTCCCTCTCTCTCTCCGTCTTTCTATTTCATCTTCTATGTCCCTCTCTCTCTCCGTCTTTCTATTTCATCTTCTATGTCCCTCTCTCTCTCTCCGTCTTTCTATTTCATCTTCTATGTCCCTCTCTCTTTCCGTCTTTCTATTTCATCTTCTATGTCCCTCTCTCTTTCCGTCTTTCTATTTCATCTTCTATGTCCCTCTCTCTCTCTCCGTCTTTCTATTTCCTCTTCTATGTCCCTCTCTCTCTCCGTCTTTCTATTTCCTCTTCTATGTCCCTCTCTCTCTCCGTCTTTCTATTTCATCTTCTATGTCCCTCTCTCTCTCTCCGTCTATTTCATCTTCTATGTCCCGCTCTCTCTCCGTCTTTCTATTTCATCTTCTATGTCCCTCTCTCTCTCCGTCTTTCTATTTCATCTTCTATGTCCCTCTCTCTCTCTCCGTCTATTTCATCTTCTATATCCCTCTCTCTCTCCGTCTTTCTATTTCATCTTCTATGTCCCTCTCTCTCTCTCCGTCTTTCTATTTCATCTTCTATGTCCCTCTCTCTCTCCGTCTTTCTATTTCATCTTCTATGTCCCTCTCTCTCTCTGTCTTTTTATTTTATCTTCTATGTCCCTCTCTCTCTCCGTCTATTTCATCTTCTATGTCCCTCTCTCTCTCCGTCTATTTCATCTTCTATGTCCCGCTCTCTCTCCGTCTTTCTATTTCATCTTCTATATCCCTCTCTCTCTCTCTGTCTTTTTATTTCATCTTCTATGTCCCTCTCTCTCTCCGTCTTTCTATTTCATCTTCTATGTCCCTCTCTCTCTCCGTCTTTCTATTTCATCTTCTATATCCCTCTCTCTCTCCGTCTTTCTATTTCATCTTCTATGTCCCTCTCTCTCTCCGTCTTTCTATTTCATCTTCTATATCCCTCTCTCTCTCCGTCTTTCTATTTCATCTTCTATGTCCCTCTCTCTCTCCGTCTTTCTATTTCATCTTCTATGTCCCTCTCTCTCTCCGTCTTTCTATTTCATCTTCTATGTCCCTCTCTCTCTCCGTCTTTCTATTTCATCTTCTATGTCCCTCTCTCTTTCCGTCTTTCTATTTCCTCTCCTATGTCCCTCTCTCTTTCCGTCTTTCTATTTCATCTTCTATGTCCCTCTCTCTCTCCGTCTTTCTATTTCATCTTCTATATCCCTCTCTCTCTCCGTCTTTCTATTTCATCTTCTATGTCCCTCTCTCTCTCCGTCTTTCTATTTCATCTTCTATGTCCCTCTCTCTCTCTCCGTCTTTCTATTTCATCTTCTATGTCCCTCTCTCTCTCCGTCTTTCTATTTCATCTTCTATGTCCCTCTCTCTCTCTCCGTCTTTCTATTTCATCTTCTATGTCCCTCTCTCTCTCCGTCTTTCTATTTCATCTTCTATGTCCCTCTCTCTCTCTGTCTTTTTATTTTATCTTCTATGTCCCTCTCTCTCTCCGTCTATTTCATCTTCTATGTCCCTCTCTCTCTCCGTCTATTTCATCTTCTATGTCCCGCTCTCTCTCCGTCTTTCTATTTCATCTTCTATATCCCTCTCTCTCTCTCTGTCTTTTTATTTCATCTTCTATGTCCCTCTCTCTCTCCGTCTTTCTATTTCATCTTCTATGTCCCTCTCTCTCTCTCCGTCTTTCTATTTCATCTTCTATGTCCCTCTCTCTCTCCGTCTTTCTATTTCATCTTCTATGTCCCTCTCTCTCTCCGTCTTTCTATTTCATCTTCTATGTCCCTCTCTCTCTCCGTCTTTCTATTTCATCTTCTATGTCCCTCTCTCTTTCCGTCTTTCTATTTCCTCTCCTATGTCCCTCTCTCTTTCCGTCTTTCTATTTCATCTTCTATGTCCCTCTCTCTCTCCGTCTTTCTATTTCATCTTCTATATCCCTCTCTCTCTCCGTCTTTCTATTTCATCTTCTATGTCCCTCTCTCTCTCCGTCTTTCTATTTCATCTTCTATGTCCCTCTCTCTCTCTCCGTCTTTCTATTTCATCTTCTATGTCCCTCTCTCTCTCCGTCTTTCTATTTCATCTTCTATGTCCCTCTCTCTCTCTCTGTCTTTTTATTTCATCTTCTATGTCCCTCTCTCTTTCCGTCTTTATATTTCATATTTTATCTCACGCTATCTTTCCGTCTTTTTATTTCATCTTCTATGTCCCTCTCTCTTTCGGTCTTTTTATCTCGTCTATATCCCTCTTATTTTCTCTCTTTCTATTTCATCTTCTATGCCCCTCTCTCTTTCATGCTTAACAAACGTTTTAATATTGAGATATTTAGGGTAAAAAAAAAATCTTTTTAAAAAAAATTATGGTGACTGTGTTCAAGTCTTGTCATCAGCTGAACTTCAATCATTGCCCTGTCAACAAAATATGTCACTTATTTTTGCAAACATCTTCTGGAAAACCAACAGACTTTTGCGTGAGATGAATTTCAGGCTTTCGTTCCCATGACAACACATTTCGAATGTCGTCGGTTTCTTTGATATTTTATAGGGGATGCTCTGTTTCGTTTGCTACTTTTGTAAAAGGCATATGCAACCCCATCAGATCTTTAAGCGATAACCTTGGTCTCAGATATATATAGAGAGAGATAGATAGATAGATAGATAGATAGATATAGTGGACTCTCCCGTTGAATTCAACGTATGAGGGTCAAGCAGCTCAGTTCCTAGGAACCGGCAGCCCAGAAACCAACACATATGTTATAATTATAGTGGTGAAGGTTTCGTGCAGGACCAGCCACACTTTTTGAAGGGCCGAATACAGAGACCTGGTGCACTACGTGCCACAAGGTCCCCAATCGACCCTCCGCAGGTTTTAAATTCAGAGTTTTCCTTCTTCTAGACCAGTTGCCATCCAAGGCTATAGAACCCAGTCTGTACTGCTATTTACTCCTAGCTGGAGGGAGAAGATGAGGATTAATACCTTTTCCTAAGGGTATTAGCACGTAAGTAAATGTAGTGGATTCTACTGAGATAATATTCTTCAATCCGAGCCGCTATCCACTACCCCGCCGTTCAAACATGTTTCATTGAATAATATAGACAATATTATGTCTACTTATTTTTATAACAAACCTAATGATGGCTGAAACACTTACACTTACTTACACATCAAATGCAAAAAGTTCTTCTGCAAAATATTTAGACACATTCCTGTCCATCTTCACAATACAGGAAAATACTTGTTGACAACATCAATATACTGCACCCTGATTATAATAAAGAAAAATCTAAAATTCTCGAGGCACTCTATATCAAAAGCAAGCAACCAACACTGAACAAAATTTATTACGAGTTTAGCAGCAACGTTTTAAAGGGCGTTTGACCAACATTTAAAGCCATTTTGCATTTCTACCAATTTTTATCATATATAACTTCACTTACATTTGGACGCTTCTTTTGCGAAAGATTCCATAGCTACAAAGGATAAATCTAATATTTGAAAATAATTATAACAGAGCGCGTTCATGCGTATTTTTTAAAAAAACACCATCACAACAAAATGCAGATTTTCTCACAGTTACAATAAGTTTGTCTTTTTTATTTACTCCTGAGGATGATTTCAAAAGAGATCGAAAATACTTGGGTAGAAAAAACTACGGTGCCCCACTTGAATAATTTTGTTTTATCATCAAGAAACTAATTAGAAAACTGGAAAGGTTAATTATAGAAATTAAACATATTATGTCTATATGATTCAATGAAACCTGTTTGAATGAAGATATGCTGCCTAAATAATATGCACACACACACACACACACATATATATATATATATATATATATATATATATATATATATATATATATATATATATATTAAAAAGAAGCGAGATACCGCAAACGTTTTGGGTTGTAATGTGGATTTTTTTTTTTTAATATTCTGGTTTATTTTACATAATTTTACTACACGTGTTTCTGGTCTCGCGACAGTCATCAGGTAAACAGTGGAGATTTCCACAGATTATTAAAAATAATTCATTTTTTCTCCTTTGTGTTTTTCGATGTTAAATATTCTTGATATGAGATATTCTCTTTCTATGTATTAGTAATCCAAATTTCTTTCTTGAACTAATATATATATATATATATATATATATATATATATATATCACCACTGTTGATTTGTCAGAAAGTAGACTTTGGAAAATGCCTGATCCAAACCTTGTTAGTGAAATTTGTTAGACGGAACTCTTGGGGGCTGTCGATAGCTGTGCTAGCACGATGTCACGAGTCATCGTAACCGAGGGTTTGAGTGTGCTGACCTTGTTCAGATTGTTGATTATGCTAGATAACACGCTCTCTCCCAGAAACTAAGGTTTACTCAGCATAGTTGTCGTATAAACGAGAGGTGGGCTCTGTGGGTGTTGAGCAAACACAAATGTGTTAGCCGCCCTAATATACGGGTATCCTTGAATACGAGTGACCAGCTATGATATATATATATATTCTTTTTCTTTTTATCATCTTTATTATTAAATACTCCACATTGTGAATGGGAAATGTTCAAAGGACTTGGACAGCAATTAGCGATTAAAGCATTTTCTAGACTTTTTCGTCTCAGTGAATTATTTTCTCTTTTAATCCGTGTAGCATTTTTTATGTGAAACTTGTGGCCAGTTTCGTTACTGTGAACAACCATTTTTGCGTCTCTCGTTCATGCGCGTGCATAGTGACAACAACGTCAACAAACCCAGGCTGAAGTTCTAACGGATGAAATGCGTTACAAGTAAACCTTTTCCATTTTGTCTTACAATATATATATATATATAATATTAGTGGTCAATTAGTGTTCAATATGTATATAATTTATTACATTGGAATCGTAATCACGCTCCAAAATTTTTCCGATTTCTTTGAATTTGTAGGTCTGATGAATTGGATCGTAATTACGATTCCAGTGTGATAAATTATAACCATGGATTATTAGAGTTTGAGCCTTATATATATATATATATATATATATATATTAATAAAAAGAAAGAACAGTAAGATATGTGTAGCGAAAAACCATATTTTAAGTCTATTAATTTATAATATATATATATATATATATATATATATCTCAATGGCAGGATTTGTGTGTGTGTAACGAATGCACGGCCGCAATTTTCGACGGATTTGCACCAAAATTTACATGCACATGCTCCAAGTTAGTGGGAAGTCCAAGACAGACTTTGCATTTCCCAACTCCCATCGATAGTGGAAATAATCGATTTTTCATGCTTCTACGGCAGTTTTCATGTAGTTTGCGATCAATTTTTACTGGCCAGAGTGAGAGCCTAAAGCTGGCTGCCACGAATAGGCAGGAAGATTCTATTGGCCAGTATGAGAGCCAACAGCTGACTGACACGAATGTTAACTAGTATGCCAGCATGCAAAAAAAATCGATAGCTGCATTCGTCACAAGTGAGAAAAATTTAAATCTGCATGGCACTTTACTCCAATTGGCTTATTCGCTTGCTTAAACTCAACGTTGATTCTGATTCCGCAGAACTGTGTTGGGTGTGAAAAAGTATTTGTTGTTAACATTCTTTTTTCATTCGGTTTTTCCAGTTACGAGTCCTTTTTTAAATCTGATCGTTTTGTGTTCATTTTGTTTAGTTCTTTTTTCGTAACAGATTTAAAGTTTAGTATAGAGCTTAGAAAAAATTTGCAGTGTGAGATAGGCAAGAAGTAAGGCATGTAGTAACATCAGCACGGCAAAGGGCACTCCTTTAAAGGCAAGGAAGGGCAAAAATATTTTAAGTCAAGTGATATCGATTGCTGTATGAGTCGTACGATTTTTGAATCAGGCACGGGCAACGCCGGGCCATGCTGCTAGTATATATATATATATATATATATATATATATATATATATATATATATATATATATAATCAAAAACTTGAAGACGAAATACTTGTTTGTCGACCGAAAAATGTTTTTTGAATGTCTGCTATTAATGACGGTTATGAACAATCTCGGAACGTGCAAAGACGCAACGCTAAGTTTTTCAAAATACACTTGTAAAAATAGAATATGTGGATTTAACACATCACAAGAAATATTTAAATAAAATTCTCACTTAAAATTTTGAAAAACTTAGCGTTGCGTCTTTGCACGTTCCGATATATATATATATATATATATATATATATATATATATATTACAAGTATTTTCATTTTTAAAAATATGAATCCATGGCTACACAGAAAATGTCAAAACTGAAACTAAATTTAGAAATTTAGTTTCAGTTTTGAAACATAAGTATTAGGTTGGTGCAAAAATAATGACGTAATAATGTCGTTTTTTTTATGTTAAAATATACGTCAAAAACGACATTATTACGTCATTATTTTTGCACCAACCTAATATTTTCTGTGTTGCAATGGAATCATATTTTTCAAAAAAGAAAATAATTATAATTTTTTCTCTTTTTTTTTTTTTTTTTTTTTTTTTATTTTAAATAAAAATAATTGCTAAGAACAGCGGATTGTAAATCTTACCGTTTTTTCTTATTGAAATCTCCAGGTGTAAAGAGAACGAATAGAGTACAATTCCAACATTCGTAACATTTAATTTAAAAGAGTGCTCAATACAAAGTAGATTAAAATTCTTTTTTTTTCTTAGGATATTACATCGAAAAACATGACAAAATCGCTACACAATTGAATGCGAATCAAGGCATTTCATTACATCTCGTACATTCATATCTGCTCGATGCGTATCCAAATGTAAGCAAATGACGTCACACATTATGAAATAGACAAATGCACATAAAAATGTCTTAAAAATAATTATCGGACTTTGTCCATTTCATAATGTGTGACGTCATTTGCTTACATTTGGATACGCATCGAACAGATATGAATGTACGTGAGAGATTCATGGAAGATTGAAGTTTAAATACAGTAAATTCGACCTTGCTAACCGAACGCCCCTCTGTGGCCAAATCGGTAAAGGCAGGTCAAGCTAAATGACGTTTCCGTATAGGACACAGGTTCGAATCCTGTCGGAGGACGAATATTTTCCGTGAAAATTTCTCGGACATTCAGGCCGGTAAATGTTGTTTAATACTGTTTATTATAAACAGAGCCTTTACTTAAATATTAGTATCTATAAAAAGAATACCCGCTCGGCCCGGTGGCTAGGATCAAAGTGTAGTATCTGTGCTTTGTGAGCTGCCGGGTCGGGTGTCTGTCGAACTCTCTGCTTGCAGAGAGGAACCCGGACGAAGCTCCGCCGAAGGGTAGAGTTGCGTTGGGGGAGGTTGACGGAACTGGCCCCCCTCGGGGGGTTTGGATGGTTATTTATTTTTGGCTGAGCCTACGGGCTTAGAGATACCCACATTAAAAAGTCCTTGTGCCACATTCAATCCTCGTGGGTGGATTGATAAATACCATCTATAAAAAGAATACCCGCTCGGCCCGGTGGCTAGGATCAAAGTGTAGTATCTGTGCTTTGTGAGCTGCCGGGTCGGGTGTCTGCCGAACTCTCTGCTTGCAGGGAGGAACTCTGACGAAGCTCCGCCGAAGGGTAGGGTTTCGTTGGGGGAGGTTGACGGAACTGGCCCCCCTCGGGGGGTTTGGATGGTTATTTATTTTTGGCTGGGCCTACGGGCTCGGAGATACCCACATTAAAAAGGCCTTGTGCCACATTCGATCCCCGTGGGTGGATTGATAAATACCATCTATAAAAAGAATGTATAAACATAAAAGTGTCATAAAATAATTGTCGGACTTTGCCCATTTCATAGTATATATATATATATATATATATATATATATGCACACTATTAATAAATACATTTATACTCATAATAAATATGGGGCAGTTTGTTTTACGGTTAAAGGCAATCGTCAGGCCTGATAACTGCGTTTAGCATGAAACGGCCTGTCGCTATCCAGTGTTAATCTTTATTTATTTATTTATATACGCTCTATCGCTGATATTGAGCACTTTTCTCCCAGAAATATACCATGTATTGAAAACTGTATTTTAACATATATTGTATATTTTTCTTCTGTATATAAGAGTTATCTATTTAAAAAAAAATGTTTTCTAATACGCACAAAAATAAAATGTTTTGATTCCACCATAAACAATCTCTTTTCTGGCTGTGCGATTTTCAACAGAACGTTTTACTTGGATGTTCTCGGCCTCCATAGTATTTTTTTTTTTTTTTTTCACGTTTTTTTTTTTTTGTTTTTTATTGAATGCGTCAGTGCGCCAACAGTTGGAAATAGTTCTATTCCGCCTTCTTTTTTTTCTTTTTTTTTAATCAATCCGTTAACATTCTTGTATTCTATGATTTTCAGCTTCTTCTCCTTCCACATATAGCAATTTCTTTCCATTTTTTTTTTTCTCTCACTTTTTTTTATACCCTATTAGTATTCTACTACTGTTGTTTTCGCTTTCATTTTTAGTTCTCAAATGTGTTTTTTTGAGGCATTTGTTGTTAACGACTACGGAACTTTTCCGTTTAATAATCTCTCTTTTTTTTTTTCTATTTTTTTTCTTGATTTCTCGTAAGTTCTTTTTAATATTTGGGTTTAATTTGTCGTAAAAAAGACCCCAGTGGTTGGTGTTTTGTCGAGCGCTTTCGATTATCATCAACCGTCATCATGGCTGTATGTTTTGGTTTGAAGTTTTATTATTATTTTATTTTATAGATCATATTTAGAGTAGTAATTACTTCGGCATGAAATTCAGAGTTGCGCAATTAATGTAAGATATGTATATTTCTTAATACATAAATAGCTCTCTTACTTAACATTGAGCACTGTTTTTTCTTACACTATAGAATATTTGTATGTATTTGTATACGATCGCTTGCCCGTATAGCTACATATATTAACCCATTCGGTTATAACTAATATATATATATATATATATATATATATATATATATATATATATATATATATATATAGTTTACTTTAGGATATTGCATCAAAATCATGTGAATATTTCTCTACTGTTGTATTGAGCGCTCTTTTATATCAATGTTATGAACGTCGGAATGTTGGAGTCGTTTTCATTTTATATATATATATATATATATATATATATATATATATATATATATATATATAAAGGATTATTTTAGGTTTTGCTCTGCTTAGTGTATTGAGCACTTTACGTAGATGTCTTTTTACTCGTTTTGTGTTTTTTTTCTTTGGACTTGGAGCTTAAACACTTGTTTTTCCAAACGAGTACCACCATTTATATATATATGTGTGTGTGTGTGTGTCTGTGTGTGTATATATATGTGTGTGTGTCTGTGTGTGTATATATATGTGTGTGTGTCTGTGTGTATATATATATATATGTGTGTGTGTGTGTGTATATATATATATATATGTGTGTGTGTGTGTGTGTATATATATATGTGTGTATATATATATGTGTGTATATATATATGTGTGTATATATATATATATATATGTGTGTGTGTGTATATATATATATATATATATGTGTGTGTGTGTGTATGTATATATATATATATATATCTGGTACACTGTCATTTTTATAATCCAAGATACTTGCATTTAAAATGTGTCCCATCATTATCGGACACCATATATATCAATATATATCAATATATATAAAATTGTAGCCTTTGTCTGTCTGTTTGTTATCAATAACTATAACGATATGTATTCTGAAACTACATTACCCAGGGTACTTGGATAAGTATATTTCATTTTGATCAAAGGGGGTCTTCACCCACTATTTTTTTCTCTTTGATTTGAATGAAATTTAAATTTGAACAATGGAATGGCAAATATAGAAGGAGAAAGTCAGAAGATGGAGGTCACATCGGCAAGATAAAAATGAGAAAATATGGACGTCAAGTTGAGCAAGAACTCACCAATCAGTGGGTAATGCCTTACAATACATATTTGTTGCAACAATTCAACTGTCATATCAATGTTGAAATCTGCTCATCAATTCATTCAATCAAGCATTGCATCGAATACACATCAAAGGGGTTAGATCAAGCTGTTTTTGCACAAACGCATTACTGAAAGTTTTTTCTTTTGATTTAAATGAAATTTAAATTTGGACAAGAGAATGACTCCTATCCAAAATATAGAAGGAGAAAGCCAGAAGATTGAGGTCACATCAGCAAGATCATTGAGTTATACTGAAATGCATAATTTTTCTCCACAAATTATTACAATGTTTTAAAGTCGATCATCGTTTTCTTGTAAAAAATGTGTCACGCGACAAGGCGTGGGTAATTCGGCTAGTATATATATATATATATATATATATATATATATATGCATGAATGTGGAATCTGATTTGTATACGTACAATCCGATCAATTGTCGTATCTAATAAAGAATTTTGCTTTTCAAATCATTAAGGTAAGAGTATAAATATATACCTTGAGATCTAATCTCCCCTGTTTACTAATTAGATATTTGGTTGTTATGCTAGCATGTTTGTGGGCGCCAATGCCTCATGTTACCATAACAATGGAATATCTTATAAACAAATGATAAATATAATCACGTTTAGACATCTTATCACTTTTGCTTTCTTACTTTCTTTATGTCTGTCTCTCATATTTCTTTTTGTCTGTTTGTTTTCTTTCTTTCTTTCATTATATCTATCATTTTCCTTTTTCTTCCTTTCTATCTTTCTTTCTTTCTTCGTATCTGTCATTTTTCTTTCTTTCTTTTTCTCTCCCTTTCTTTTTCTCTCCCTTTCTCTTTCTTTCTTTCTTTAAAAGCATACAGTATACCTGTTCGTCCAGTAACTTCAAAAGTAATACGTATGGAAGGGCAAAAATGACACATTTCCTTGTCAACATCGGTGAAATTTCCAATAAATATTCATTCTTCTATTATTATTATCCTCTTCTCCTTCTCCTGATACTTCTTCCTATTCTTCTTCTTCTTCTTATTATTATTCATATTATTTTTTTTCTTATTGTTGTTGTTGTTGTTGTTGTTCTTCTTCTTCTTCTTATTATTATTATTATTATTATTATTATTATTATTATTATTATTCGCATTCCTTATTCCCATTCTTATTCTTTTTCTCATTCTCATTCTTACTTTCCCTCTACACTTATTCTCATTCTTATTCTTATTCTCCTCTTATTTTCCTTCTTATTCGTATTGTTATTCTCATTCTTATTTTTCTTCTTATTCTTATTCCCATTCTTATTCTCATTCTAGTTTTTCTTCTTATTCTAATTTTTTTTTATTCCTATTGTTATTCTCATTCTTATTTTTCTTCTCATTCTTCAATCGTTCTTCTCATTCTTATTCTTATTTTTCTTTATATTCTTCAAATCCTTTTTTCTCATTCTTATTCTCATTCTTAATCTAATTCTATCTTTTTCTTATTCTTCTTCTCATTCTAATTTTTCCTCTTATACTTTTTATCCTTCTTATTCTTATTCCCTTTCTTATTTTTCTTCTTATTCTTATTTTTTTCTTATTCTTATCCTTCTTCTTATTCTCATTCTATTTTTCATCTAATTCGTATTCTTATTCTTATTTTTCCTCTTATACTTCTTCTCATTCTTATTATTCTCATTCTTATTTTTCTTCTTCTCATTCTTCTTCTCATTTTTCTTATTCTTATTCTCATTCTTCTTATTCTTATTCTCATTCTTCTTTTTCCTTATTCTCTATTCCTCTTATTCCTTCTTAATACTAAGTCCTCGCAGCAAGTCAGAAAATATAGGTTAACTGACAAACCTCATAAATTTAGTGGGAAAGAATGAGAGAGAGAGGCGGAGGAGGAGAGAACGGGGGTTGCCTCTCTCGTGACGACGTCCTAGAAAGAAATTAATCTATATGTTCAATGACACATGAGAAGAGTGAACTCACGAGACTGGGCCCCTACAAAGTATATGGAAAGTGGAAGCTTCGCAAACTGACTGGGGTAGATCCCTTACCCCTGGGGGTTACACAGCAAGGAAAGCGTGAGAATTTAATGAAAGAAAACATTCGTATTATGCGAATGCGTAGATAACAAGTATGTCGACATTAATTTGGTTTTCAATTCTCTCATTAGTATAATATATATATATATATATATATATATATATATATATATATATATAGTGTATTGGGACAGCAGATTATTATTCAAACATATATTGTTAAATATAACAGACAACGAATATCTATTATGTTTGATCATGAGCCGTTCTAAGCTTCGTATAGTGGCTTCATTTTCGTGAAAAAAATAAGACAAAAACCGTCCAACATTTGGATATTTTTATGTTCATCAATCTAATTTACGACCGGCGTCTGTTATTCCGCGACCGTTATCGTCGCATAGCAATTCTTCCATGGAAACATAACAGGATATCATCTTCGATAGTGAATATCTTTGTTGAAATTTCCATATAACCACTCTGAAGATGGCTCGGGTGAGTCGAAAGCTTAGATCAAGGAAGAGTATAATAAAAAAAATATCCCAATGTTGGACAGTTTTTGTCTTTATTTTCTCCTGAAACTAAATGCTTAATCGAGACATACCCACAAGTGTATTTTTTACTGCCCTCTATCCCATTTTAACTTACGGAAAAGAGGTAACACTCTTTTTCCTAAATTTCCTTAAAAATCATTTAATCATTAGTTACTTACCATCACCAGAAAAAGTTGAATCATAGTATCGAAATATGAAAGCTTTTGTGTAACTATTTCAAAATGCTTCCATTATAATCTCTTATAATAAAAATATAATAATTATATATGCATATTATAATTATTATTTAAAAATATGTATTCATCATGACACAGAAATTATCAAAACCTAAATCTTAAATTTAAAATTTAAAGTTTATGATATATAATCCAAGTGGATCTTAATAATATAAAATATTAAAACGGATCCACAAAAAGAGCTGACTTTATTTATTTATAATAACAGAGCATATTTTTCAACTGCTGTCTCGTTTTTAAATATTTAATTTAATTTAATTTTTTTAATTCCGAAACGGAATGCAGTTCACCATTTGAGTTGAATAAAGCTTACGCGTTGACGTTAGTTGAAATAGACTATACTCATGAGGTCATTTTGGATTTCTCTATTATGTGATTATATATATATATATATATATATATATATATATATATATATATATATATATAATCTTATAGAAATATAAGTAAGTATACTCGTCCGGAAAAACCTTAGGTGTTTTGGCTTGTAAATGAACAAACCAATGCCCAAGGAGAAATAAGGAATAAAAAAAGAAAGAACTAAGAACATGTAATTCAGTCGAAGACAATCGACCAGAACCCAAGTTCAGAGTCCAAAGAAAAAAACCTCCAACACGAGTAAAGTAAAAATAACTAAGCAAAGTGCTCAATACACTAAGTAGAGCAAATCTAACTATGAACCTAATGAGTCAGGCAAACCTACCTAGGTTTCACCTACGCGGATCGTCAGGGTACGCCGGTTCGTATGTTCGTAGTTTTATACATATATACATATTTCTTTTTTCGTTTCATCTTTTGGAAGTGCTATCTGATGATCCAGCGTCCTTTAAAAGGGCTCTGGTGAAATAAATTATTATAATGGAACCTTAAAGTGGTTTGTTTTTCTTTAATATATATATATATATATATATATATATATATATATATATATATATAAGGTTTGCCATTTTATTCTAATCTCTGGCCGATCTGATCTTTGAAAGTATGTATTCTTAGTATTAGATAGATAGAAGTTTAGATTATTTAAGAATTCAAAGAGAGATGACAATGTAATGTAATGTTTTAGACATGTGTTTTATGGTTGGTAATAATGTTATTATTAAGTTTTCAAAGTATTTTCTCCTTAAAGAATACTGATCCATTTTAATTAGACTGACATTAATGAAATCAAAGTTATGTCCAGCATCGTTTCGATGCAATACGAGAGAGATCGTTTGTCCCAACACAAGTCTCTTCTAATGCACATGACATGTGTCTGGCCAATGAGAACTGATTCGAACATAGTTGAAAATCTCAGAGCTTCTGTCTTTTTATCTGTTTTCTCTCAATCTCCGACGAAGCTTTAATAAAAGTGAAACAAATATATGTTTCCTATTTGTTCTTTATATATATATATATATATATATATATATATATATATAGTCATCCACAGACAGACTGTTTCACTGTATCACAGCTTTTCAGTGTAGCTAGACGTCTAATTGCTTCAAGCAATAAAGACAAAAATGGTCCAACATTTGGATATTTTTTATTAAGTTGGTCCTAAGCAATTTTCTATGTGAAAATAATAAAACATCATCTTTGATAGTGGAGATCTGTTTCATATCGGTATAACCACTCTGAGGGTGGCTCATGTGAGCCGAAAGCTTAGGACCAACTTAATAAAAAAAATATTCAAATGTTGGACAGTTTTCGTCTTTATTCTCACCAGAAATTAAAGCAAACATTAGAACAACTCATGATCAAGCATAATGGACATTCATTGTCTGTTATATTTAATAATATATGTTTAAATAATGATCTGCTGACCCAATGTACTATATATATATATATATATATATATATATATATATATATAGAGAGAGAGAGAGAGGGAGAGAGAGATTACAAAGAATGAAACCCAGAATTAACCCATTCAGATGGCCATTTCAAATGTATTTGCATTGAGAAGTCCTAGGGAGTTTTCCTGGGTACGAAATGGCCATCTGAATGGGGTCCTTTTAGGTTTCATTCTGTGTAATTCCCTCATATGCTCTATAATAAATATATTGAGCTCTCTTTTGTGGATCAGTTTTAATATTTTATATTAATAGGATCTATTTGGATTACTTATCCACCGGTTTTTACCTCTATATTTATATATAAAGAAAAAGACAGACGACTACTTTAAAAAAAATTGAAAAGACAGACAGCTACTTTCGTCGTCTGCCGAAATAGCCTATTCCCCATACAAGGCAAAAGGATTTGTTTGATTATTAATTATATTGCTCTGTATAAATAATATACATTGAGTTCTTTTTTTGTGTGTGGATCAGTTCTAATATTTTTATATTACTAGGATCTACTTGCATTATATACCAATGAATTTTTTACCTTACTATATATATATATATATATATATATATATATGTGTGTGAAGAAATATAGTCTTAAGGTGTGCTATATTTATGGAATAAAGTGCTCAATATCAGAGATAGAGCAGGTGTAAATATAAAAGTGAACATAGAAGTCAACACTTAGAGGCGACAGTCTGTTTCATGCTAGATGCAATCGTCAGGCCTAAACACACACACACACACATATATATATATATATGGTTGACTCTCCTGTCGTATTCGATGTATAAAGGTCAAGCAGCTCAGTTCCTAGGAACTGACAGCCAGACACCAGCATATGATTTGATCATAGTGGTGAAGGTTTTGTTCAGAACCAAAGACACTTGCTGAAGGGCCGAATACAGAGACCTGGTGCACTACATGCCACAGGGTCCCCAAACGAGCCTCCGCGGGTTTTGAATTCAGGGTTGTCCTTCTCCTAGACCAGTTGCCATCCAAGGCTATAGAACCCAGTCTGTCCTGCTATTTACACATAGCTGGAGAGAGAAGAAGAGTATTAATATCTTTCCCAAGGGTATTAATATATATATATATATATATATATATAGGTAACTATACTCGTTTCGAAAAACCTTCGAATTTTTGATTTGCCAATAATCAAATCAATTTCGAAGGAAAAAAAGGTTTTAATAAAAGAAAGAGCTAGAAACATGAAAGTCTGTCGAAAAAAATCGCACAGTTACAGGTTTAAAGCCCAAAGAAAAAACCCGATACGAGTAAACAATTAACAAAAAAGCTCAATACAACCGTAGAGCAGACCTAGATAAACCTAGTGAGCCAGACAAACCTACCCAGGTTTCACCTAAGCGGATCATCAGGGAAAGCAGGCTCTCTTGTGTGTATTTGTGTGTGTGTATTTAGGCAGCAATCCTTCTTTCATGCACATTTCATTGAATACGACAGACAATCTGCTTTGATTATTTTTATACAATTTCTCATGCGATCTAATATTTTTTACTTTTCCGATGATAAATTATATAAAAACTGTCAGAATGTTCTTTTTTTTTCCGAGCGCATTCGGTTATACATTTATAATATATATATATATATAATAGCATTATCTACATGCAAAAAAAAAGGCTAAAAATAATGGAAGCCTTATTAATAAAAACAAAAAAAACAGCACTCAATAATATTAATAATGACCATGGACACAATATCTTGACCGTGTTTTGAAAAATGAAAACATAATTAATACATGCAGCAAACTATTTCTTATTTAACAATTAAAATATTTCATGTTTGAAAATGGCTAAATGTATAGCCGAAAGCGCTCGAAAAATAAGATCGCATGAGAAATTGTATTAAAAAAGTAAATCAAAGCACCGTGTCTGTCGTCTTCAATGAAATATATATATATATTTATTAAAGACATTTTTATGTTTAACGTTAGAGATACAAGTATTTAAGTAAATGCTCTGTTTATAATAAACAGTATTAAATAACATTTACCGGCCTGAATGTCCGAGAAATTTTCATAGAAAATATTCGTTCTTTGACAGGAATCGAACCTGCATCCTATACGGAACCGTCATTTACGCTGACGTGCCTTACCGTTAGGCTACAAAGAAGCGTTCGGTAGACAAGGTCGAATTTACTGCTTATAGACTCAATCTTCCATGAATCTCGAATATTCATAACTGCTCATGGCGTATCAAATGTAAACAAATGACGTCTTTGTAGCCTAACGGTAAGGCACGTCAGCGTAAATGACGGTTCCGTATAGGATGCAGGTTCGATTCCTGTCAAAGAACGAATATTTTCTATGAAAATTTCTCGGACATTCAGGCCGGTAAATGTTATTTAATACTGTTTATTATAAACAGAGCATTTACTTAAATACTTGTATCTATAAAAAGAACGTTAAACATAAAAATGTCTTTAATAAATAAATTGTCGGACTTTGTCCATTTCGTAATATATATATATACATATACATATATATATATATATATATATATATATTATAAATTAATTGATTTAAAATGTTTTTTCCGCTACACAGTTCTAATCTTACTGTTCTTATATATATATATATATATATATATATATATATATATATATATATATATATATATATATATATATATGAAAATAGGAAAGAACTGGTTAAGTAAATAAGCCAAGGTTCTTTTGTATTTTTGTTATTATTTGTAAAAAATAGTGCTCGATACAAAAGTAGAGAATAAATATAATTATTTATTTAAAAAATATGATTCCAACACGCTACATAAGAGTTCTCATGTTTCAAAACAAGAGCCGAAAACTTCAATATAATTATTTGGATTAAATTGAATTAAAGTAAGCTCTGTCCCATCTTCAAGCGAAATTTTTTGGGGAATAACTTATTTCTGAAATTTACGTGTTTTAATAGCACATTCTTAATATATATATATATATATATATATATATATATATATATATATATATATATATATATATATATATAAATATGGTTTTTCCGCTACACAGTTTTAATCTTACTGCTCTTTCTTATATATATATATATATATATATATATATATATATATATATATATATATATATATATATATATATATATATATATATATATAATGTTCGTAAGACCAAAATATTGGGCATTCTTTTATCACTTCCCCGTACTGAGCAGATTTGACACAGAAACAAAGTCCAAATTCTTTCTATCCGGTGAATGATTAACAAGTTGAAAGTTTAATGTGCAACGAAAATTTTCAATCATTAAAATTCCGTTAAAACGATTTGTAACCTTATCCTCCTGGGTTGTTCATCGCCTCCACCCGGATCCTTACATCTATGAACAGGTTGTGATTTAAAGATCCAGACAGATCAGTTGACGAAAGGTTTGGTTGGAACGTCCGTACGGCGCCACAATGTCTGGATATGAGCTTACATGAACGATGAGCCATCTAACACGTAATCACTATGATTTCTCTCTGCTTATATATATATATATATATATATATATATATACATATATATATATATATATACTGTGTGTGTGTGTATACCAGAATGTTAGTCGAGAAATGATTGCTCTCAGTTGGTCCCGTGAGAGAGATATCTGATGTCTATGATCCGAGAATAGACAACACTGAGAAAGATTTCTGGTGCACAATATATGCACACACACACACACACACACACACACATATATATATATAAAACACGTAAATTTCAGAAATAAGTTATTCCAAAAAAAAAAAAAAATTTCGCTTGAAGATGGAACTTACTTTAATTCAATTTAATTCAAATAATTATATTAAAGTTTTCGGCTCTTTTGAAACATGAGACCTCTTATGTAGAGTGTTGGAATCATAATTTTAAATAAATAATTATATTTATGCTCTACTTTTGTATCGAGCACTATTTTTTAAAAATAATAACAAAAATACTAAGGAACTTTGGATTATTTACCTAACCAATTCTTTCCTATTTTCTATATTTATAAATATATATATATATATATATATATGAAAAAATTCTCAGAGTTAACATTGTAGAAAAAGAGAATATTTACAAATGTAAAAGACAATCGGAAAACTGTAATGTTAGCCGACGCGTTTCGTCCAATGTGGACTTTTTCAAGGAAAGGTGAAATAGGGAAAAAGCCTGGGCGTAGATTATTATATACATACAAATAATTTCAATCACAATTTTGATTGTGAAAATGCTAAACTCATGAAGAAAAGAAAACAACTCAGTCAGAAGGAAAATCCTCGAGAGTGCCGCCATTGAATATTATCCAAGTATCAATCTACGCCCAGGTTTTTTCCCTATTTCAACTTTCATGACTGAATTACTACTCTCCCAAACAAACGTACACAAGTGTATCAAGAAATCAAAAGAAAATGGTTGAATCCATCAACACGATAAAAACAATATTTCCACACGTAACAGAACTTGATGTGATTTTCAGTTGACAATATGAAGATAATTGCATTCTAAAATCTTCCAGTTGCTCAGGACATTTTGTTTTGTTATTATTTGTTACTTTGTTTTGATAAATTCATTTCGTTTTTGCCTTGAAAAAGTCCACTTTGGACGAAACGCGTCGCCTAATATTACAGTTTTCCTATTGTCTTTTACATATATATATGTGTGTGTGTGTGTGTCATGTATGTATATATATATGTGTGTGTGTGTGTGTGTGTCATTCGTATGCAGGCCTGTTTCGCTGTATCACAGCTCATCGGTGCGACTAGACAACTGAATGCTTCAAACCAGAGTCGAAACTCGACCGATTTGGTATCAGTCGGAGTTTCTACTCACAAGCCACTGGCGCTTCGTCAAAAAGAAAGACGAAACCTAGCGTATTGTTTTTGCGAATGTAAACAAACGCCATATATATATATATATATATATATATATATATATATATATGTATATATGTATAAGCCTTGTCAGTGAAATTGGGTAGACGTAACTCTTGTGGGCCGTCGATAGCCGTGCTAGAACGAAGCAACAAGTGGTTGATGGCTTGAGCTTGCTGGCCTTGTTCAAATTTTTGATCACACTAGATAACACGTTATCTCCCAAAAGCTGTAAATAATGTCTGCACAGCATAGTCGCAGTATAAACCACAGCTGGGCTCTGTGGGTGTTGAGCAACACACGAATTTGTCTGAGCGATCGTCTGTAACAGGGATTCGCTAGTCGCCTAGTAGACGGGTATCCTCGAATATGAGTGGCCAGCTGTTATATATATATATAATGTGTGTGTGTATATATATATATATATATATATATATATATATATATATATATATATATATATTACAATGAATCATTCATACAAAAAGTAAATTAGTAAAGTTAATAATATAGAACTGATACATTACATATTGAACTAAAATTGCCATATTAGTAAAAAAAATGCACTCTCTTAAATTTAAAAAAAAATCAACCTTATTGTTGCGACTACACGCTCCAAATATTTGTATCCGTTATCAATAACACATTTAAAAAAAAAAACAAAAAAAAAAAAACATTTCGATTCACATTATATTTTTTCGTTTCGGGTGCTACCTGAATTGTACCAAAAACAAAATAATTCCCATGCCTGAAGATGACTGTATGTAAAGTCGAAAGTACTTGCGTATATAAGAAAGATCTTATACAGCTTATAATTAAAAAAAAACAAAAAAAAAAAAACAGGATCATAACATTCATGGAGTGATTAGTAGGTTAATGCACCTTTAAAATTTTGTTAGCGAAGGGATTTCGCAATTTTATATCATTAACTTTTCTAATTTACTTTTTATATGAATGATTCATTATAATATAAATTGAACTGCACCGCGTATTTGATATATATATATATATATATATATATATATATATATATATATGCTTCATTAAATAATATAGACAAGTATTGTCTATTTTATGTAGATTCTTTTCATAACGTCTGATAAGCTTAATAACATTATCATTAAACGAAGAAAGAAAATATTGATCCATATTTTTAAATCCAATCTAGGCTTTCGGCTTACATAAGCCATTATCAAAGATGACAATTACTGTACAATATATTAAGCAATACACGGACAAGAATGTGATGATAGTCTGTTTTTGTTTACATGGATGATTTCCAAGCAACGATAAACTCGTCCATATAAGCCGCTGGAAGCGAAAATCGCACCGCAGCTCATGACGTCACACATGACCACGCGAGAATGAATTCGAGAAGTATAAAGTATGGGATGCCGTTGGTATAAACCAATGGCTTCTGATATCAATTATAGGTATTTAAGAATATTTGTGGAGATTTCATAGTTTATTTTGTTCAGGTTAGGTTTCAACTGTTTTATGCATATAGCTTCAAGAATTTTTAGTTTTTGTTTATTCATATATATAGCGGGTGTAACAGCAAAATTATCCAAATCCTGTAACAACGAAATTGTTCAATTCTCAGATTTAGCTTTGAACCGTTGTATCTTAGAAATGATTAAAGGTATCTTACTGGAATTCTCCGTGATTTTTATGACACTACGGGACTCTACTTTGAACTATAAGAATGTATTTATTTCTAAGTTGAAATAATGACCCCTCTCTTCCTGTTGTGACCTCCTGATCCAGTTTTCTTCTGTACTATTCCCTCTTTTCTAAACATATTCACCATTCTCTTGATGGTTCTTGAATGGACTTTGAAGATGGAAGCCAGAGTATGAATGTTGGTACCATTACTGAAGGCCTGAATGATCATTTTCCTCTCACCATTGCTTAGTTGCGAAGATATAGTGGGGCTGACACAAAACGATTATAATCTGTTCTCTTTCTATTTGAATAACTCAAAAGGTTTTTCAGTGATTCTCGCGAGAAATGGTGTTAAGATAGCTAAACGTCTTATCTGAAAACCTGGAAAAAATAAATTCATTTGGTTCGTGGGTTGGACAATTATCCACTGCTGTTACATGATTTGGGAAATTTTGCTGTTACACGTTATATATATATATATATATATATATATATATATATATATATCATTCGTAGTTCTAATATATATAGCGGCTGTAATAGCAAAATTATTCAAATCCTGTAACAACGAAATTGTCCAATTCTCAAATTAAGCTTTGAACCGTTGTATCTTAGAAATGATTAAAGGTATCTTACTGGAATTCTCCGTGTTTTTACGACACTACGGGACTCTACTTTGAACAATAAGAATGTATTTATTTCTAAGTTGAAATAATGATCCCATTTTCCTGTTGTGACCTCCTGATCCAGTTTTCTTATCTACTGTCCCCTCTTTTTTAAACTTATTTACCGTTCTCTTGATGCTTCTTGAATGGACTTTGAAGATGGAAGCCAGAGTATTCCATTACTGAAGATTTGAATGATCTTTTTCTCTCATAAATTTAAGCGTGCTACTACATTGACAGTTAGGTCCCACCCTTTTATTTTCAGATATTAGAGGCCATCTACATTAAAACAAAGCAACCCACACTCAACAAAATTACATTTCAAAGTAGTCACAACACATTACATTGCATCTAGACATTGGTTCTGTTGTAATACTTCGGTCTATCACGTGGTAGGACGTCATAGAACCGCATGCTTGTTTCATGTGAGCCGAAGGCTTAGGACCAGCTTAAAAAATATTGGACAAGTTTTGTCTTTATTTTCACCTGAAATTAAAGCAAACATTCGAACTTTAGAACGGCTCCTGATCAGACATAATAGATATTCATTGTCTGTTATATTTAATAATATATGTTTAAATAATACTCTGATGCTCCAATAAACTAAATTCAAGTTATATTATGATCCACAGACAGACAGCTCATTAGTGTGGCTAGACCTCCGGTTGGCTCTAGCCAGGATCGAAACCTGACTGAATTGGCGTCAGTCGGGGATTCTACCACTAAGATGTTGGTGCACGGTAGGGATGAAGGTGAATTTAAGCGTATTTAATGTTAGATAAAGACACAGTGACTGAGAGAACTCGATTCAATTTACCGAAGAGTCATGCATTATTAGCCGTAATAGTCACTGTTTACAAACCCACACTTCCTCCCCAGACAGCTCAACCGAAATAAATTTATCAAATGTAAAGAAATGACGTCACACATTATGAAATGGACATTTGATACGCCGTGAGCAGACATGAATGTACGTGAGAAATTCATAGATGATTGAAGTCTAAAAGCAGTAAAATCGACCTTGCTGACCGATTGATCCTCTGTGGCGAAATCGGTAAAAGCACGTGAGGCTATATGACGGTTCCGTATAGGATACAGGTTCGAATCCTGTCGGAGGATGAATATTTTCTATGAAAATGTCTCGGACATTCAGGCCGGTAAATGTTATTTAATACTGCTTATTATAAACAGAGCATTAACTTAAATATTTGTATCTATAAAAAGAATGTTAAGCATAAAAATGTCTTAAAATATATATATATATATATATATAAAGAAATATGCATAATATCTGCTTCAGTCACTTTCCCAACTTTTTTCATAAGTTTGTCTCTTTGTACCTTTTTTTATAAATACTTTTATGGTAATTGTTCGGATAAGCCCTTCGCTATGGTATCTACACTTTATGAATTTAAGTCCAGTACTAGACAGACATGAAAATCTTATCAATTTACAATTGAGCTGGTTAGATCTAGCCGTAAATTCTATGCTTATAGTTTCTTTTCTCGCGCTTCTCGCTTGCGAAACTCCCCGTTCCATGTTTTCTAGCCGATTTTATCAGCAAAAATTTAAATGCAATGTCAATCGCTATCTGCTGTCCTCCTGATTACTCTTTTCTCTTACCGTTCATTATTAAAGATTCTCTTCCTCATTCTTCCACGCCCTGTAACCCCTTTGTGTCTTAATGGCTTTATTACCTTGTGTGGGGTGACACTGTTTAAATAAATAGATAAAAAAAGTCTATAGAGGTTGATCTGCCGCTAAACGAAATCAACCAAAAACATCGACAAAAACTATCAAAATAAAAATGGTATTTTAACTATTATAGCACATAAACAAAAAAGAAAAAAAAAACGATAAATAAAGCAAATTGTTGGGTTCTTGAATTTAGAATTTTTTGACGGTATGAGATTCCTTGAAGTGTCCCACCTGATAGAGGAAACGGTATCGATCTACAGAATCTTACATTTCTGGTGAGGACCACAATAGAGAAACATTTAAAACGTCATCAGAAGTACGACAAGAAGTGCATGGAATTAATGAATCTTTTCCTAGATTAGACACCCGTTAAAAGGTAGTGATCAAAACAATAAAGATGAAGATACTAGTTTTAATAATTCTTGAAGTCCTGACAACGGTACGACTCAGAATTTATTAAAGACGCTCAAGACAATCTGAAAAGAAAGATGAAAAATATTTTTAGAAACAGTATCTGAAGGCACATTGGGATAGCGAAAGATGCCTTACAAAAGCTAAGCAAAGTATGGAGAAACAGGAAAAAGAGTTGGAATGCTCTGTAATATCTGTGGAGTGTTTTCAAAGAGGACAAGTAGTGTAACACTGAAATCTGAAGGTACATTAGTATTAAGAAAGATGCCTTCCAAATGCTAAGCAATGTATGAAGAAACAGGACAAAGACGTTGAATGCTCTGTAATATCTGGGAGTGTTTTCAAATAGGACAAGTAATTTAACACAGAAATCTGAAGGCACGTTAGTATTGCGAAAGGTGCCTTCCAAAATCTAAGCAATGCATGAAGAAACAGAAAAAAGAGGTGGAATGCTCTGTAATATCTGTGGAGTGTTTTCAAAGAGGGCAATAATGTAACACTGAAATCAGAAGGTACATTAGTATTAAGAAAGATGCCTTCCAAATGCTAAGCAATGTATAAAGAAACAGGAAAAAGAGTTGGAATGCTCTGTAATATCTGGGGAGTGTTTTAAAAGAGGACAAGTAGTGTAACACTGAAATCTGAAGGTACATTAGTATTAAGAAAGATGCCTTCCAAATGCTAAGCAATGTATGAAGAAACAGGAAAAAGGGGTGGAATGCTCTGTAATATCTGGGGAGTGTTTTCAAAGAGGACAAGTAGTGTAATACTGAAATCTGAAGGTACATTAGTATTAAGAAAGATGCCTTCCAAATGCTAAGCAATGTATGAAGAAACAGGAAAAAGAGTTGGAATGCTCTGTAATATCTGGGAGTGTTTTCAAATAGGACAAGTAATTTAACACAGAAATCTGAAGGCACATTAGTATTGCGAAAGGTGCCTTCCAAAATCTAAGCAATGCATGAAGAAACAGAAAAAAGAGGTGGAATGCTCTGTAATATCTGTGGAGTGTTTTCAAAGAGGGCAATAATGTAACACTGAAATCAGAAGGTACATTAGTATTAAGAAAGATGCCTTCCAAATGCTAAGCAATGTATAAAGAAACAGGAAAAAGAGTTGGAATGCTCTGTAATATCTGGGGAGTGTTTTAAAAGAGGACAAGTAGTGTAACACTGAAATCTGAAGGTACATTAGTATTAAGAAAGATGCCTTCCAAATGCTAAGCAATGTATGAAGAAACAGGAAAAAGGGGTGGAATGCTCTGTAATATCTGGGGAGTGTTTTCAAAGAGGACAAGTAGTGTAATACTGAAATCTGAAGGTACATTAGTATTAAGAAAGATGCCTTCCAAATGCTAAGCAATGTATGAAGAAACAGGAAAAAGAGTTGGAATGCTCTGTAATATCTGGGAGTGTTTTCAAATAGGACAAGTAATTTAACACAGAAATCTGAAGGCACATTAGTATTGCGAAAGGTGCCTTCCAAAATCTAAGCAATGCATGAAGAAACAGAAAAAAGAGGTGGAATGCTCTGTAATATCTGTGGAGTGTTTTCAAAGAGGGCAATAATGTAACACTGAAATCTGAAGTAACATTAGTATTGCGATAGATGCCTTCCAAAATCTAAGCAAAGTATGAAGAAACAGGAAAAAGAGGTGGAATGTTCTGTAATATCTGGGGAGTGTTTTCAAAGAGGATAAGTAGTGTAACACTGAAATCTGAAAGCACATTAGTATGGCGAAAGATGCCTGCCAAAAGCTAAGCAAAGTATTAAGAAACAGAAACCATTCGTTAGTAACAAAGAGTACTGAACTTTCTCGTAACATCAGCCCTCCTATATGTCAATGAATGCTGGACAATCTCATTAGAGATGAAGAAGTGACCTGAAGCAAGAAAAACAAAGAAAAGAGTACTGGACTCTTTCGTAATATCTGTCCTCCTATGTGGAAGTGAATGCTGGACAATCTCCTCACTAGAAGAAACTTGATATAACAGAAATGTGATTCTACAGAAGGATGCTGAGGATACCATGGACCGAACATATGAGCAACGACAAGGTTTTAGAGAAAATGGAAACAAAATGGAAACTGATATTGAACAGAAAGAGGCGGTTGAAATTTCAAGGGCCCATACTGAGGAAAGTAGGTTAGAAAAATTGGATACTCACAGGACATATTGAAGGCAAGAGGGGCAGAGGAAAACAACACATAACCTACCTAGCGAGCTTGAATAAATGGATGGCGGAATAGGGTTTAGGAAATATAACAAAAAGACAATCTTTAAGAGCTACAAAGGATAGGAAATTGTGGAGAGCCATGATCGTCAATGTCATGATGGGATACGACACAGAAAAAGAAGACGATGGCTTTATTTTCTCTGTATGAAAATCGAAACAAAAAAAGCACTGCCTATATTTTTCGGACTATTGTCCTCATTCATATTGTTGCAATGGTCCCGTGCGATTCCAAATATCGCCTGAAGAAGGTCACATCTTACAAAGGTCGAAACGTTGTGAACATTGTAATAAAAATGAGGACCACTTTCCAAATATTGTAAATGAGAAGGACGTGTCTACGTAACATCTGGAAGAGACAGTTGAAATTTGTACATAATAAGGAAAGAGGGATTGGTAAATCTGATACTCACAGGACAAATTGAAGGGTAGAGGGTCAGTGGAAAACGACACATAACGAATCTAGAGATCTCTAGTAAATGGATGAGAGGGCAGCCTTTTAGGAGAACGGAAAGTATGACACCGAAATCCGAAGTCGTCCTGGAGTAGTAAACTATCCCTTCCAAAAAATATCCTTAAAAATATGGAAAAATATGCAAAAATATCCTTAAAAACATAGAAAAAATATCCTTAAAAACATAGAAAAAATATCGAAAAATATCCTCATAAACATAGAAAAAATATCCTTAAAAACAGAAAAAATATCGAAAAATATCCTTAAAAACATAGAAAAAATATCCTTAAAAACATAGAAAAATATCGAAAAATATCCTTAAAAACATAGAAAAAATATCCTTAAAAACAGAAAAAATATCCAAAAATATCCTTAAAAACATAGCAAAAAATGGAGAAAGTCTTTGTAAGTGCTAAGCTCATCTATGTCAACGAATGCTGGATAATGTCCTCTCCGATGCAGAACAGGTTTGAAAGGACATGGATGCTGCGAATTAAAAAGGAATCGACCGTAGTTGGGATCATGGAGCGAATGCGAACGATCCTTTCCTTAGCTGCATAATATGAGCTTTGCAAGGTCTACATACAGTTTTAAATTTAGAGTTATACAATGTTTTTGGCCCTGACCTGACATCTCGGCTTCAGTCAATTTCCCACGGTCGTAATATTTTCTATAAAAAACATCATAGTAATTGTTCTGATGAACTTTCCTCTATGGTGCGAATTTAAGCTCAGATCAAGATTGGCAACAAGGTTTCATCATTTTACAGATAGATGTAAATGTAAGTTCTATGCTAACAGTTTCTTCTATCGCACTTCTCGCTTGTGGAACTCTCTTACGGTTTCTTGCTTCCCAGCCAAGTTTGATCTTCAAAAAATTCAAATACAATGTCAATCGTTATCTTCTGTCTTCTTAATTCCTGTTCAACCACATATGGGATTATTGAGTCAATGCGAACGACCCTCTCCTTAGTTGCATAGTATGTGCTTTGCCAGTGCTACATACAGTTTTAAATTCAGAGTTGTCCTTCTCCTAGACTGGTTGCCACCCAAGGCTGTAGAACTCAGCCTGTTTTACTATTTACCCATAGCTGGAGGGAAAAGAGTTACATTCATATGGGATCACAAAGTCATAAACTCCATGTTTCTTTCATTGATTACATAGTATGTGTTTCATCAGGACTATGTACAAACATTATTATATTAAATACTAGTCAATGCAGACTTTCAAGCTATCTCTCATGGTGGGATAAAACTAAAAGAACCTCTGGTCCAGCTGATAAATTTTATATTTGAAAGAATCTGTAAAATCAATTTGGTAGAATTGTTTGCTTTTAATATTTACCAACTTAATCCGAGATGACGATTATGAAATGTAATTTAATTTTTTTTTGCTTTCCTTTCATGACGCGGACGATCCTAATTCCCAAACAGATTCCTTTTTCTTTGTTGTTTGGGAATTGTCTTATATTCTTGGGAAAGTAAGAGTAATTGGTCACCCATTGCATTCTGCACAGTTTGGAATTCAGAATTTTCTTTCTCTTAGACTGGTGACATCCCAAGGCTAGAGAAAGTCCATTTTTAATTCGCAAAGATGAGAAAATTGATCTGAATGAATCAATATGTAATTGGAACAACCATCTCCTTTTAAATAAAATATGGCAAGAACAATAAAGATGAAGAAACTGGTCATACCAAACATTCTTTCAGAAATTTCAAGAAAATTCTAGAATAGAGATCATGAAAGTTATATTGTTCCAAGAAAAGTCTAGAAAAGAGATCATGAAAATTGCAAGAAAATTCTAGAATAGAGATCATGAAAGTACTTGGTTCGTGTCAAGGTCTCATCCTTTTACAGTTGAAATGGTTAGATGTAACCGTAAGTTCTAGGCTAACAGTTTCTTCTATCGCACTTCTCACGTGTGGAACTGTAGACGGCCTCTTGCTTCCCAGTCTAGTTTGATTTTCAAAAATTTAAATACAATGTCAATCGTTATGTTCTGTCTTCTTAATTCTTGTTCAACCACATATGGGATTATTGAGTCAATGCGAACGATCCTTTCCTTTGGCTGCATATGTGTTTTGCCAGTGCTGCATACAGTTTTGAATTCAGAGTCTTCCTTTTCCTAGACAGGTTGCCACCTAAGGTTATAGGATCCAGTCTATCTTACTATTTACCCATAGCTGGAGGTAAGAAGAGATTGATTCATACATTTCTCAAGTGTATTAGCACGTAAGTGAATTTAATTAACTCGACTGGAATTCGAACTCGGCTCTTCGATTCCTCAATCCGAGCCGCTATCCATTGTTCTACCGTACCCCCAAAAATGCTTATGAAAAATCAATCAGTTAAGATTCATACGTGATACTCACTTGGGCGCTCATCTCTTTCGAATCATGACTGACTAGGAATTCGAACTTGGTTCTTCGATTTTTCACCCCGAGCCGATATCCATTCTTAAATTTTAAGAATATGAACTACAAAGAAACTAATGTCGAAAATCAGAAAAGGACTGCTAAAATTTCTAGACACATAATGAGGAAAGAAAGCTTGGCGAAATTAACACTCACAGAAATATACTAAAAAGCGAGAAACCGTGGGAAGCAGCGTGAATGCAAACAAGGATTCGCAGAGATTTTGAAAGGACAAACGTTACTTAGAGTAACAAAAAACAGGAAGTTGTGGAGAGATATGATCCCTACACGCTAAAAGAAGACTTGACCTACGTTCAAAAAGATGATCTGAGGACTTGGTTACTGGATCTGTGTTTTCGGTCAAAGCATTTAGAAAATTCCATAACCTTTGAGCGTCTCCAATTTTTGTTTGTTTAACGAGGGCGTTGGTGTTTCTGGATTTCATTGCTATTCTCTTCCTGAAAAAGTTTTTCAGGATTTCAAATGACAACGAGCAATTCCATGAAGTCAAATTGGCCACCCACCTAATCCAGATAATTGTCCAAGGAATGTCGGCGTTATTTGAGCAAATATGAAGGTGGACTCTTTCGGAAATTGAACTGATACATGAACTGTCTTTTGGGGTGTCGAATTTATGTAGGGACTTCAAAATGGATCAGCAAATATGGCGAGAGAAAATAATAACAGCAAATAATTTCACTTTTCTCCTAAATAAAGCCACAAAAATATATCCCGAATTTTACAGGCAAAGTTGAGGTATCTGGTAGGCTAATGTTTACCCAGATGCCATAGACTGCCAGGACTTGTAGTTAGCCTCACTCTATAATACTGGAATATTACATGGAAATAGGGGAGGTTTATATGCAAAGTTGACGTATTTCGTAGGCTAATGTTTATTCAGATGCCATAGACTACCGCCACTTTGAATAATACTTTAATATTAAATGTAAATAGGAGAGGTTTATATGCAATGTTGAAGTATCTGGCGATGCAATGTTAACCCAGATGCCATAGACTACCGGGACTACTGTAATATTCTGTCGGAGAGCGGATGTTTTTCTTTAATACGATTTCTTGAATATTCAAGTCGTTAGATGAAAATAGATAAATCTAATGTTTAATAAATATACGAAGAATCTACGCAAATATGGGCATCCAGTGAAAAGAACGTTTAAAGCAGTCACTTAAGACTTTTACGGCTCGTGGGTCGCATTAGATATTGTTCATCATAATGTGGGCTGCACTTCTAAAGACAGTCACGGTAATTTTTAGTCGACGCTGCCTCTGCCATTTTTACTACAGAACAGGGTCAGAGCTAGAACCACGCCTAATCATCTGTCTTAGAAAAGTGTTTTTTCTTGGTAGAAAAGATTTTTCTATCTATTAGGTTGGTGCAAAAATAATGACGTAATAATGTCGTTTTTTGACGTTAAAAATACGTCAAAAAACGACATTATTACGTCATTATTTTTGCACCAACCTAATATATATAAAATATCCTGTCTTACGTTCGTTCGTCCGCCCGTCACACCCTAAATAGACATACATTGACCGGTCGAAGCCAAATTTTGTTGAGTAATGCAAAGAGGTGGGGCACAAAGTACAGTTGGTTTTACTAGGGTGCGTTGCTTAGTATAATCAATTTTCATTAATTTTGGTTATAGTTATCAGGGAAGCAAGTTAGCGGAAGGGAGTTCCACTGCCGGGAAGTGCGAGAGAAGAATCTGTTGGAGTAGGAGAGGAGGTTATATTTAATTGTTTTGACAGATAAAGGGTGGGACTGAGATGCCAACCTAGTAGCACGCTTAAATACATGTAATAAGGGCACCAGTGAAAATAGCTCGTCAGAGCAGAAGCCATGAAATTATTTATAGAAAAGACAGAGGGAAGCCACGTTACATCGGTGAGAAAATGACTGGGGTCGAGACCCCAAGTCAGGACCGATCACATTGCATATCCGTCTTTAGATTTTGTCGAGAACCTCGAGATGAACAACACCAGATCATGCATGGACGAATGGTAGATTTGTAGATGCGAAGGATAGAATCAGACGAGGAAAACCTTCTGGCGCGACACAGAGAACCAACTTTTCTTTGCGGTAGATGCAGCAAATGATTCAATATAGCTGTTCCACTCAGGTCAGTGGAGAACGTGTGACCAAGAAGACGCAGTGAGTCGCGCTCATGGAGTTGAACATCAGCCATGAAATTAGAAATGCAATCCACAAAGCCAATCGGGTCGAATGTATCAAGACTTCTAAATTTGAGAACGTTTATGAATGCTCATCTGTTGGTTGAAAGGTCATTCAGAACATATGGAGGACACAAAGTGCCATAATTCAAAGTCTGGCAAAAAAGTAAGCGAGAAATATCCAAGATTTTTTTTAAAATTATTATTAGATTGTTATGGTAGGAGCAGAATGTGTGTAAGCTGGACATTTTCAAAAAACATGAGGTAATGGATTTATCAGTTTTCTTTTTTTTTTTTTTTTTTTTTTCCACCTATTTTTGGTCGGGCAGGTTGGCTTGGGAAAGTAATAATTCTTTCAGGAATGGTGAGATCGGGGAAAAAACCAGGGCCTAGATTTTTATTTTGATAAGATTCGATAGTGACACTATCAAGAATTTCCTTCTGAATAAATTACTTTCTCTTTTTGATGAATGTGGCATTAGATTAGAATTGTTGTTGAATTTATTTCTGTGTATGACGAGTGCATTTGATAAATTGTTATATATGAGGTCCCTTTTATGTTCATAGATACGTTTAATTTCTGCATGTTTCTCCAATGTATTGTAAGGAGCAATTTTGGCAATTTGTTTTATATGCGCCAGCTTCTGAAATATTGTTATGGGTGTTTGTAGATTTGATTATATCCATAATGGTTTTGGCATTGGTTGTGACTATTTGGATATTGTTTAGATGTGATAAGTTCTTTTGGATAGTGGATATTATGGAGTTGGTTGGTAGTATTATGCATCTGTTTTTGTTTAATTTATTATTATGGATGATATTGTTATTTTTGTTGCGGTTATCTATTTTAAATGCCTTTCTTCTTGCATTGTGGTTGAAATGATATGGATATTATAGGTTTTAGAATATCATAAGAATATATATATATATATATATATATATATACCCATGTGCAAATTAATTGAAACAATCGCTATAGTTTCTTATCTTTTACCATACGGTCAATTTTAAACCCCACTTGAGTGATAGGGTGTAATCGATTTCTATTTATTCCTCAGATTAGGTCATTCGCAGTTGTGTGCATTATTATAAATCTATTTTCGGGGTGTATAATGAAATTAGTTTGGCCTTGAAGACATTGCTTCATCTGTAATTGTAACAGATTTACATCACGTCCAGGCACTATTGTCTCGACTATCGATTAGTTGTCCTACTGCCATTGTCTGCGATGGGCGTTACTCCAAGGAAGCATACGATAATTGTAACGCGACAAGAACACATTGGCAAGGCTTACCAGTGAGCAAATAAATATACTATAGACTGGCCCGAAAACTCTCCTGAGTTAAATCCAATCGAGAATCTGTGGTTAATCTGCAAGGAACGACTTCGTAGAATGGACATACGACGTACTAACATGTGCAGTGGGGCATGTTTCATTGGAAAAATACGAAAAAAGTAATTAAAATCGGAATTATTCGTTTTCTTTCAATTAATTTGCACAAGGGTATATATATATATATATATATATATATGTATATATATATATATATATATATATATATATATATATGATTTTGTAGCTCTTAGGCTTGTCTTTTCATTATTCCTCCCATTCCGTGTTCTGCCACACATTTACGCACGTTATATAGGTTGATGATTGCTCTCCACAACTTCCTTTTCTTTGTAGCCCTTAATAAGGTTTGTTTTTCACTATCCCTCCCATTCTGTGTTGTACTCGTTATGTAGATTGATCATGGCTCTCCACAACTTCCTATCTTTTGTAGTTCTAAGCAATATTTGTCCCTTTACTATCTCTCCTTAGCTTTGTGCTGCCATTCATTTACACAAGCTTGTAATATATGTTATTCGTCGTTTCACTCTGTGGCCTTAAACGTGTCGATTTCTCCAAGCTTTCTTTCCAAGGAACACTTAAAGGGGTTTTGAGACTTTTTATCAAAGAGACATTTATGTAACTCAGATCAGCACAAAATTCTTGTCTCCCTCAATGTAGGATCCTCGAACGTCAATAAACTTGTTTAGCGCTTCATCCACTTCAGGACCCCCCCACCACCACCACCACCATGCTCTGTAGTCCGCTAAAATGAATGTGTGCGCAGGGTGTTTGTCACAGCCTCCTCCATCTCCACCAAACTGCTACCCACGAGCTTCTCCTTCAGCTTCAGGAACATCCAGAAGTCGCATGGGGCGAAGTATGGACTGTAGGGTGGATGAACGGCAATATTTGTCCCCATACCGGCCAAGTAGTTGGTCACCAGGACGGATTTGTGGCAGGGGCTATTGTTCAAATGCTGTTGCCACTATATGTTGCCATTATATATTAATAATATTAGTGGTCAATATATATATATATAAATATATTGCGTATATTTAGGTAGCAATTTTTCATTGATGCATGTTTCATTAAATAATATGGACAAGTTTTGTCTATTTTAAGTAAGTTCCTATTATATTGCTTAATAACATTATCGATGAAGGACGAAAGGAAATCATCATATTGCTACATGTTTAAATCCAATCTAAGTGTGTATGTAGATATGCTGCATATTACGTATGTATATGCATGTATGTGTGTATGTATATGTATGTGTGTATGTATGCATATGTGTGTGTATGTGTATATGTGTATACATATATGTGTGTAAATGTATATGTGCGTATGTACAAGGATGTATATGGATATGCAAGTGTCTTTATGTGTATATGTATATATGTAAGTATAAGTGTATGTTGAGATATGTATGTAGATATGTGGGTATGTGTTTCTCTGCAGGTGTATATGTGTAAATATGGGAATATACATATAGTTTTTCGTGTGGATGTGTGTGCAGGTGTATATAAGAACTCATAGGCATATAGTGAGATATAGGTATGTGGATATAGATAGGGGTTTAGGACATGTGTAGATAAAAGATTGTAAAAGAAGGACCTAATTTTCTACTAGTGACGCCTTATCCAAATCTCTCCTCTAATATTCTCCAATTGGAAGTGAGTTTTAAATAGCACGGAGGTAAAGTTTAAATTAGTAATTTAATTTAAATTGAAATATACTACCCCATTATTGATGATAAAATTATTTAAATTGGAATAACCGTTCATAATTGGGTACCTAAAAACAACCACGAGTTTATTTAATGAACAAAATTCAAACGAATAGATGTCGACCTAACAAGCAATAAGATAAAAGTTTAGAAAAATAAAAAAGATTACTAAATATAAAATGGATTACTCTTTCAATGTGCTGTCTATGAGTTTTTCCAATCGACTGTTTCATAGAAAATACCCAAAACTCCACCGAACTTCAAATTAATTTCTTCGTAGATTGTTTAGACATTTAGATCTATATCAAACCTCAACCTCCCAAATATGCCCTTTAAAGTAACGCGAATTAACAGCAGCTAAGAATTTGAATGAAACCTGTTCTCGTGGGATGTAATTTATTAGTGTTGTTGTAGCTTCTTCCTTTAATGTCCGTCTTCTCCCTCACCCCTTAGCCATCTATATCTAGACGCGTTAAATTTAAGCAACGTCTAGCCGACACACAGTGGGGTTAAAAATAAGGAATTGAAATGGTACATCTAACACACTCATATCTTCTCTCCCACCTCACTTCCTCACTTCGTTAATTTTACATATGCTTGATGAGGTCCGTCAAAAACGGGTGAATTTCTTTTCATTTTTCATTTCAACCTTTGGAAGTAAAGTCTGATGATCCAGAGCCCTGTTAAACGGGTTGTGGTGAAATAACTTATTACATGGAACATTAAAGTGGTCTGTTTTTATTCAAATATATATATATATATATATATATATATATATATATATATATATATATATATATATATATATATATATACAAACAGAAAGAACAAGAAATGAAATAGATATTTTATGCCGTCATTGTCAAAAATTTTCCTTAAATAATATTTAAAAATAAATTTAAAAAGTGCGATCAGGTAATATACATACTTATATTTAACATGAAAAAATAATTTTATATACTGTAAGTAATTCTATTACATTTACTTTTTTTTTCTTTTAAAAAAAAGTCTATTAAAATAACAGTGAAAGTATTTTAAAGTTGTATTTAAAATTGTAGTTAAAACGAATTCTAACCTAATCATCTTTTAAAATTGTAGTTAAATAAAATGTATTCTAACCTAAACACCTCTCTCAAAGTACTAGCGGCACTTAAATGAATTCAATAAAGCACCTACTGAAAAATGAAATTATGATGAAAAGCTAGAAGATGTAGGCCATTGAATGACCCATGTCCTTTGTACATACATGTGAAACTATATATTACTAAGTTTATAAGAAAAAAAAAGTTTACTAAATCAGAGAAATGAATTAGCTATTTTTGCTGTAAGTGCCATAAATTTTACTTAAATAATATTTAAATATAAAATTTTAAAAGTCATAATATATATATACTTGATATGGAAAAATAATTTTACTTACTGTAAGTAATTCTAATACATTTACTTCTATTAAAAAGAAATATAGTCTATTAAAACTAACAATGAAGATATTTTAAAGTTGTAATTAAAATTGTAGTTAAATAAAATGAATTCTAACCTAAACTTCTTTTAAATTGTAATTAAATAAAACGTTTTCTAAACTAAAGACCTCCCTCTTAGTACTACACGCAATTAAAAGAATCCAATAAAACACCTATAGTAAAATAAAATTAATATGTAATGCTAGAAGACGTAAGCTTTTGAATGACCCATGTCCTTTGTACTTACATGAGAAACAATATATTACTAGGTTTATATAAAAAATAAAAGTTTACTAAATAAGTGAAATTAATTAGCTAATTTTGCCGTCATTGTCATAAATTTTACTTAAATAATATTTAAATATAAAAAAAAAATTGTGACCTAATAATATACATACTTATACTTGATGTGAAAATAATTCTACATACTGTAAGGGATTCTAATACATTTAATTGTTCTTAAAAGAAATATAGTATATTAAAAATGAAAAATTAAAAGTGAAAATATTTCAAATCGTAGTTAAATAAAACGTATTCTAACCTAAACAGCCCCCAAAAATCTTTAAATATACAAATAGAAAAAAATGGCGTAAGAATTTTTGCCGTTAAGAATAAAATTTTAAAAAATCCAGACGACATGCATTTAAAGGATGTTAGATTTCATTGAAAAATACATCCCTACCTCTTACCAAAACGTAACTAATAACTGATACATCAAAATACAGCCATAATGAACACGCAGACAACCCTTGTCTAGTGGAAGTGGATTTATCTGTAGCCTTGGAAACGTGAATTATGATTTTAGCTGTGTCTTTAAAACCCAGTAATTTTAAAAGTTACTCCAAAATTCGCTTGAGGATGAAATGGAACTACCGTCTTTAATTTAACTTAATTACAAAATTAAATTCGGAGCTTTTAGCTTTCATTTTTGAAACATGGTTAGAACTGTGTAGCGAAAAAACATTTTACATCAATTAATTTATTATATATATATATACCAGGTGTAACTGCAAAATTTTCAAATTGTGTTAAAGCGAAATTGTCCAAAAGTCAGATTAAACTTTGAACCGTTGTATCTTAGAAATGATTAAAGATATCTTACTGGAATTCTCTCAGGTTTTTATAACACTATTGAACTGTACATGGAGCAACAAGAATGTATAATTACTCTCTAAGCTTAACAGAAGTTTCGTGATGAAATCGATCATAAACGAAAATGACATGTTCATCATTAATTAATCATAGCTAAGGATCGGAAGCTCATGAAGGATTGAAATCAAGTTCATATATATATATATATATTATTCTAGAATTATTTCCCAACTTATTCAAGATGAACTTCGCCCTCTCTAACCCTCTAACTTTCTGTCCTGGAATAACAAGATGCCTCACAGGTTTCACGTACGATTTCATTTTCGAATCTTTTTTCACTGATCTTTGGACTTACACCTAAAACTCATCTCTCACGCTCCTATCGTCATATGGATTGAGTTGAAATGAGGATCCCTCTTACTTTTGTGACTTCTTTTGTGACTTCTTTTGTGACTTCTTGATCCAGTTTTCCTCGTCACTGTTCCTTCTTTTTTAAAAAATATTCACCGTTCTCTTGATGGTCCTTGAATGGACTTTGAAGATGGAAGTCACAGTATGAATGTTGGTACCATTACTGAAGGCGAGAATGATCTTTTTCCTCTCACTATTGCTCAGCTGGGAAGAGATAGTGGGGCTGACACAAAATGATTTTAATCTGTTTTCATTCTAGTTGAATAACTCAAAGGGTTTTTCAGTGATTCTCGCGAAAAATGGCGTCAAGGTGAATAAACGTCTTACCTGAAAACCTGGAAAAAAGAAACTCAATTAGTTTGTGGGTTTGACAATTAGTCTATGCTGTTACATGATTTGGACAATCTTGCTGCTACACATGTTATATATATATATATATATATATATATATATATATATGAAGAAAAATATACGGAAAAAACAAACAAAAATCCTTATATGCTATTATGCTGTTTTAATGTTAATATAATGTCAACGTCGGACGTTTCGGTCTAATAAACCATCTTCAGGACATATTCATAAAATATAATTAACATTATCAATTCAACATGACAAAGACGATGGACATAAGAACAAGCGTATATAGCGTACATATAAATTTTAGATCAAAATAGAATTCTTTTCATTTTTCATTCAAAATACTGAAATTTTAGGAATGCGTTTTCACAGCGTCGCCCACGTGACGACAACGTGACCATGTTTAAACGGAACGCTGATCATATAAAACTTTCAGTTATCTGTTTGGATAAGTCTTTGTCATGTTGAATTGATAATGTTAATTATATTTTATGACTATGCCCTGAAGATGGTTTATTAGACCGAAACGTCCGACGTTGACATTATATTAACATTAAAACAGCATAATTGCATATAAGGATTTTTGTTTGTTTTTTCCGTATATTTTTCTTCATACTGTCGAATCTATATCCATATATTTGCTTACATACATACATACATACATACATACATACATACATACATACATACATATATATATATATATATATATATATATATATAATTTGTAGTTCTTATATATATATACCGGCTGTAACAGCAAAATTATCCAAATCCTGTAACAACGAAATTGTCCAATTCTCAGATTCAGCTTTGAACCGTTGTATCTTAGAAATGATTAAAGGTATCTTACTGGAATTCTCCGTGGTTTTTATGACACTACGGGACTCTACTTTGAACAATAAGAATGTATTTATCCCTAAGTTGAAGTAATGATCCCCTCTTCCTGTTGTGACCTCCTGATCCAGTTTTTCTCTAACTGTCCCCTCTTTTCTAAACATATTCACCATTCTCTTGATGGTTCTTGAATGGACTTTGAAGATGGAAGCCAGAATATGAATGTTGGTACTTTTTCCTCTCACTATTGCTCATTTGGGAATACATCATGGAGCTGACACAAAACGATTTTAAACTCTTCTTTTTCTATTTGAATAACTCAAAGGGGTTTTCAGTTATTCTTACGACAAATGGTGTCAAGATGGCTAAACGTCTTACCTAAAAACCTGGGAAAAAGAAACTCAATTGTTTTGTGGTTTTTTAGATATTAAACATTTTGAGGGACGGACAATTATACTGTTACACCCGGTGTGTGTGTGTGCGTGCGTGTGTGTGAAATAGACTAGAAATAAAACGACCACTTATTAAATAAATTCTTCCCTCTTTCCTCATTTCGGTGCCCTACCGGTCACGGCCTGAATGTTTCCCAAGTAAACGGGGATTAAAATCACCATCCCATCTGCTAGCGATTATCACGACATGTTCAAGTGAAGACTTGGTGTAGGTGGTTATTGGGACCATGTGTGTCACACCCACAGGAATGACAGCGAACCCTGGGAAAAAATCGCCCTTCCTCTTATGCAAGGGAGGTAATTGGGTTACATACTTTTCCTTAACGGATAAGAACTTCACTTTTGTTTTTTCAGGTGGAAAAATTTAAAACAACAAAAAATCCTTCGAGCTCAACGCCAAGGACCATTGCCATACACTGACAGATGATTCAACATATGTGTATATATAAAAATTATATATATATATATATAACAAATATGTGGTACAGTTTAATTTATATTACAATGAATCATTCATACAAAAAGTAAATTACTAAAGTTAATGATATAAAATGGCGAAATCCGTTCGCTAACTAAATTTTAAAGATGCATTAACCAACTAATCACTTGATGAATGTTATGATCCTTGTTTTTTTTTTTTTAATTATAAACTGTATTAGGTCTTCTGTAAATATGCAAGTACTTTCGACGGTTCCTCCAGTCATCATCAGGCATGGGTGATCTTTTTCCTCTCATCATTGCTCAGTTGGGAAGACATAGTGGGGCTGATATAAAACGATTTTAACCTGTTCTCTTTCTCGCTGAATAACTCAAAGTGTTTTTCAGTGATTCTTACGACAAATGGTATCAAGACGGCTAAACATCTAAAAACCTGGGGGAAAAGAAGTTCAATTAGTTTAGTGGGTTTTTTTTTTTTTTTTTCAGATATTAAACAGTTTGTGAGATGGACATTAATCGCATAGCAGTTACACCCGAGATATATATATATATATATATATATATATATATATATATATATATATATATATATATATATATATCAAACATGTTTTATTAAGAATTGCTACTTCTTTTTCCCACATCTTATAATTTAAGGAATAAAATTTGGCAGATATTGGAAACGAACAAAATAATACAGTATTTACATTATGTGGACTATTGTCCTCATCTTTGTCACAACGTTTCGACCGTTGTACGCTCCGGCCTTCTTCAGGTGGTTGGAATTTCGAACTGAACCCTTTATTTCGATCCCTGGGGTAGACTGCTCTAGTTCCACGTGCCATGTTTGATGGATGTCAGTTATCTCCTGCTAATTTTCCCTCTGAAAGTTCTCCACTGCCTTAACCGGGTATTGAACTCACACTCTTTGGGTCCTGTCACTGGATCTAACCAACGCCTTTATCCACTGTGCCATGTGTCCTTGAGTGGATATCTGATAAGTGACATCCATCAAACATGGCACGTGGAACTAGAACATTCTACCCCAGTGATCGAAATAAAGGGTTCAGTTCGAAATTCCAACCACCTGAAGAAGGCCGGAGCGTACAACGGTCGAAACGTTGTGACAAATATGGCGACAAAGATGAGGACAATAGAACGCATAATGTAAATACTGTACATAATACCTCATCTCAGAAATATAGACAGACTCTGAACAAAATAATATTAATGTTAAAAGTAGATGCGAACAAAGAAAAATATTCACTGTAACGTATATGACACCTACTTCCTGTTCATTCAATGACGTAATAATGTCGTTTTTTGACGTTAAAAAATACGTCAAAAAACGACATTGTTACGTCATTATTTTTGCACCAACCTAATATTTCAATTTTTACGTGATGGTTACCCGTTTATGTTGCCATTGGTATCAAAGGTAGGGCGCATTTATCAAATGTCTAACATATTCACTCCGTTGATTGAAGTTAGTATTATCTGGTCGTAGAATGCAGATAATTGCCCAAACAGTATTAATTTTAAAAATTTGCAAGTTTTTTGGAAGACATATTTTGCTATCGGTACCAAGTTTTACGAGGTTTTACTAAAACATTTCCCAGTAAGTTAAATTTCTCTACTTACTTGATTTCAGTGTATAATAATGATTGCCTATCTAAAAAGTGAAACTATTTGGCTGATTTTTTATCCTTTCACTGCCAAGGAAGGCGATAAAGCCACTAAGACACAATATGTTTACTGAGAGTAAAGGAATCTAAAAAAAAATTACTGATCATAAAAGTCAATGAAACCAACAGGATTTTAAAAAAGACAGAAGATGACGATTGAGATTGCATTTAAATTTTGAAGAACCTAGTTGACCAGAAGACATAAGTTTATCCACTTCGTCTTCTTCTTCATCACCATCCTTCGATCTCCCTGTGGTTGGTCGGAACTCCGGTTTTGGTACTGCATTTCTGTCCTCAGATCGCCAATGTCCAATCCTTTCCTGAGCTATAGTGTCTGGGAAAGACAATTTGCGTGAGAAGAAACTTCCAAGAGGATGCCATAGGAGTAAGGATGAGACGATTTCCCTGTCCACTCGGTAGAAGTGGCTGGCAAACTGTAATTATTTCTCGCCGTGCAAGGCGATAATGCCGCTAAGACGCAAGGGGTTACTAGGAGTGAAAGAGAATGAGACGACTTTAGAAAGGTGAAAGGACAATAAAAGAACAGGTTTCAGGAAGACAGAAGATGGCGATAATGCCACCAAGACGCAAGGGGTAACTGCGAGTGAAAGAGAATGAGAAGACTTTACTAAGGTGAAAGGACAATAAAAGAACAGGTTTCAGGAAGACAGAAGATGGCGATAATGCCACTAAGACGCAAGGGGTTACTTCGAGTGAAAGAGAATGAGAAGACTTTACTAAGGAGAAAGGACATTAAAAGAACAGGTTTCAGGATGACAGAAGATGGCAATTGGCCTTGCATTTAATTTTTTGAAGATTGTAATTGGCGGCGAAGGAAAATGCTGAAAGAGAGTTCCACAGTAAAGAAGTATGCAAAAAGAAAATATTAGAATAGAACATACCGTTATATCTAGCTAGTTTAAATGTAAAACGGTGGGACTTACTTGCCAATCTAGTAGTGCACTTGAACGCTGGATTGTTACTTGTGATGATTTAGTTTGGCACAAGACTAATGAGAAATGAGCATACAGTAAAGAACAACTCAGTATTGAAATAATAGTTTGCTAACCAGTGTTCTACTTTGAATCGCCCCGAATGCACTCGAGGTATTTAATCTTACTAATTTTTAAAGTTAGTCACTTGAACTGGTTGGGCGCCTCCCGGAAACTGTTAAAACTATTGAACAAGAAACAAAAGATTACAACAAAAAAAAAATATGGCGTTTGTATGGGGAAATGTCAGCTTAGATGATGCTAAACACAGGATATTCGGTCAGGGTGTGTTTGAAACATCAACGCACCAACCGGAGATGGCTGACGAGGGAGTAAAAGGAGAAAGCAAGACTCGATGACATTTTGCAGACCATAGGCAAATCTTTTCTTTCCGTGTTGCCGATGTATCATGGCTATTGTGTTTATTATCACGTTCCACATACCAGCCAGGCGACGTCGTGTCAGAGGACCAGGAAGGTCTCCACGAGAGAATTAGGCAGGAATTATATAATGTTTAGTTATAAGCGGAATTATTTTCCCGTCCTAGAAACTTGATGAACAGGGTTGGGACAGTGTATGCCGGGGGAGGAACGTTGGTCGGTGGAACAGCACCAATCACGTGAACCATGTGGATGCTCTAGCCAGCAGACGAAACAATGGTTTCGTTTAATCACTGAGGAGGTCGCTTGTGTCAGTGACAATATTAGCGTGACATTTTAAGTTATCGATCAATTGTTCATTTACGTGCGCGTTTCCGAAGTGAAGGAGCGAGATTAGTATGCCAAAACTGACCTCTTTATTGTTTCTGTCGAATTGTTCTGTGATTTGAACGCACCCGGCTGAAGCAGCTGCGTGACGTCCTGTCTACACTTTGCTGGTGCCGGAGAATCGAAAAAAAAAAAAAAAAAAAAGGAGGAAAAGAGAAGAAAAAAAGAAGAGACAAAGAGGAAAACAAGAAAGAGAAAGGAAGAAACAGAAGAAGAAAACGAAAAGAGAAAAGGAGAAAAAGAAGAAAGAAAAGAAGGAAACGAGAAGAGAAAAAGAGAAAAGAAAAAGACGAAAGAGAAAACGAGGAGAGAAAAGGTAGAAAAAGAGAAAAAGAGAAGTAAGAGAAAAAGACAAGATGTGGAGAGGAAAAGAAGAGGAGGAAAAGAAGAAAAAAGTAAAAGCAGAAAAAGATGAGAGGAGAAAAAGAAAAGAAGAAGAGGAAGAAAAAGAAACAATAATATTGGCATAGAATTGGGAAGCCAGTTGTCTGTGAGACCCCCCCCTCCATTTCGAGGAGTCAACGAAAGAGCATTTGTTTTCAGGGCCCAGAAAATGTCCTTGTTCAATGTCGGTGAGGGGCAGAACGTTGGAAAATACATGTCGTATTTGAATTGTGCTTGTACAAGTTTTTCTTCTACTAAAGAACAATTGAGAATTTTAATTTAATTCAAGTTTTAAAAAGGAGATGCGTAATAATTATGGGGAATAATTGTTATTAGGAAACATTCTGGATCTCACGTGAAAAGGTCTTTACAAAAATGTTTCGTACTAGTATCCTCATACTTGTTATTTTGATGTCATTTTTCATATTTCCTCAAGACTATCCCAGTCACACTCCTCACCCTAACCCCGAGTTAAGGCTGCCACATTCTTTGATTTTCGCCGACTTTAAGTTGGGCTAAATTTAATTTGACCGATTTTTCAATTGATACATTCCGCTATAAAACCTTTACTGTACGGAATAAATTATTTAAAATTGACATTTGAAAACAATAAGTTGAAATAAAAATGTATTCTTTGAAAAACAAGCCATGCAAGTCACTAGAGATTTTTTTTAAAGATTATTTATAAAATTAAAGCAAGAAATACATTGACTATTAAGTATGCCTCCAGCTTGATGGGGTTCAGATCCACACAGTCTGGCTAGTTAATTTTACTTCATTTTTTTTTACTTACTTTTTTCTTTGTTTATTCTTTCTTTTTTATTATTATTCTATCAGCGAAATGTATTTCGGTCAATAAAATGAGGCACGGACTTAAAGCAATTATTTTTGGATGCAGCTGACGTCAAGAATGAAAACGATAAAAATATATGTGTGTGTGTGTGTGTGTGTTTGGAAAACATTTTGCAGTTCGCGTATTTACTATTTGTAAAGAATGTTTTATGTGGGTAATTTCTTTTTTCAGGGAACTTCAGTTACTCCTATCTATATTTTTTTCGTTACCTGCTGATTTTACAGTGGCTTTTAATATTACATTGCTTTGAAATCAATTGCCAATTAGGCGGCATTCGTTCTTTACTCTTCAGCTACAGGGAGGTTTGGTTTGTGCTGTTTTTTTTGCTGGTTAATTTTCTCTTGTGCTTTTTTATTATTTGTGTCACGTTCTCTCTGCAGCTTTAGTTGATTTTTTCTGTGTTTCTATTGAATACCTTGTGAAGAGTTCTGGATAGGAGGAAGTCTTTGTGTATGAGTCTAATGAATATTTTTCCTACGTTTATTTTTACATTTTTGCTGTGCGCTAGGTTAAACCATATGATGTGTTTTCCTGAGCGACTGCTCCCCAAATACACAATATATATATACATACATATATATATATATATATATATATATATATATATATATATATATATATATATAAGGGAACATAGAAGTCAACACTTAGAGACGACAGTCTGTTTCATGCTATATGCAATCGTCAGGCCACACGCTCTATCTCTGATATTGGGCACTTTATCACATAAATATAGCACATCTTAAGACTATATTTCTTCATATATATATATATATATATATATTGTGTATTTGGAGAGAAGTCGCTCTTTAATACAAGTTTCATTGAAAACGACTAACAAGGTAAATGTAATGATCTCGACTGGAATCTGTTTCCTCAATCCGAGCCGCAATCAATTAATCTACCGTGCCTCCTTATACTAACACTGCTTAACAAATCAAGTGCACGTGAAGCCTGCTTAACTAATGAAAAAGAAGCAACACGAAACGTTGTGTTAAATATGACAACAAAAATGAGGACAATAGTCCGAATAATATAAATAGTGTACATAATACCACATCTCAGAAATATAGACATATATATATCCACACACACACACACACACACACATATATATATATATGTGTGTAATTAAGTATATATAGACTGGTAGACGGAATACTTGGGGTACCGTCTATAGTTGTGCCAGCACGAAGTGACAAGTCATCGTGAACGAGCGTCTAAATTAAGGATTCGCTAGCCGCCCTAGTAGACAGGTATCCTCAAATACGAGTGGCCAGCTATTATATATATATATAGTGTGTGTGTGTATGTGTTTATGTGTGTGCATAATTAAGTATATATATATATATATATATTAATTGATTCATCGAGTCTGATCGAAACCCCGACAGTTAGGTTGGCAAGCGAACACTATACCAACTGCTCCGCCGGGCCTCGGTGACGAAGAGATTGCAAATCAGACTCTAAGCAATTCGATTCCCTCGGTAGTGGATGCGCACTGCTGATGAGTCCCAAATATAGGACGAAACGGCCGTCCAGTGCTTCCTGAGGTTTCTATCAGACTCGATGAATCAATTAATATAATTATCAAATCCTCCTCATTACTATGTATGTTTATCATCGCTTGAACCAGCTTCTAATGCTCCAGTTGGAGCGGCTTGGTGAGAGTAGTCGTGGCTCCAGGAGGCTCAGTCCTATGGTCAGAGAGGATCTCAGTAGAGTTCCACCACGGAATGTGGGAGTGAGCGGCGCTTCTTAGAGTCTGATTTGCAATCTCTTCGTCACCGAGGCCCGGCGGAGCAGTTGGTATAGTGTTCGCTTGCCAACCTAACTGTCGGGGTTTCGATTCCCTCGGTAGTGGATGCGCACTGCTGATGAGTCCCAAATATAGGACGAAACGGCCGTCCAGTGCTTCCTGAGGTTTCTATCAGACTCGATGAATCAATTAATATAATTATCAAATCCTCCTCATTACTATGTATGTTTATCATCGCTTGAACCAGCTTCTAATGCTCCAGTTGGAGCGGCTTGGTGAGAGTAGTCGTGGCTCCAGGAGGCTCAGTCCTATGGTCAGAGAGGATCTCAGTAGAGTTCCACCACGGAATGTGGGAGTGAGCGGCGCTTCTTAGAGTCTGATTTGCAATCTCTTCGTCACCGAGGCCCGGCGGAGCAGTTGGTATAGTGTTCGCTTGCCAACCTAACTGTCGGGGTTTCGATTCCCTCGGTAGTGGATGCGCACTGCTGATGAGTCCCAAATATAGGACGAAACGGCCGTCCAGTGCTTCCTGAGGTTTCTATCAGACTCGATGAATCAATTAATATAATTATCAAATCCTCCTCATTACTATGTATATATATATATATATATATATATATATATATATATATATATATATATATATATATATGTGTATTTGCGCAGCAATCACTTTTTTATACAAGTTTCATTAAAAACGACTGACAGGGTACTGGTGTTTATTTTTTTATTTAATTTTTCTTGTGTTCTTATAATTTTCTTCCTTCCTGGATGCAAATTATGTAGACATTGTCCAAATGTTTTGTATGTCCGATCGCTTTCGGTTATATTTTTAGCCATTATCAAAGATGATTTTATTTTTTACTTTTAACTGAATGTATGGATTGTTTTATGTATGTATCTAGAATTATATGAATGTTTTATTTTCCAAACACGGTCAGCACATTATGGCCGTGTTCATAGTTGATATTATTGAGTGTTGGCTTTTTCTTCTTTTTTTTTTTGAGTAATAATGCTTCTATTATTCTTAGTCTTTTTTTACATGTCGGTGATGCTATTATATTTGTTACGGATGAGAGTTTGGTAGGTTTCCATGCCTAATAAGAAGACACACATTTATATCTCATTTAAATACGCCCATTTTACACAGATAAAGGTCTTCGTAATTTTGTAGCTGTTCTTGCGAGTACAATTTTTGGTATTTCTTTAAGGCAATGCCTACCAGGAATCACTTCAGTGAGTCGATCGGAACCTTTTTCCAATCAAACCGAAGGCTCCAGCTACAAGTGGAATTCTTGATGTCCACATCTACCTTTTTTCTTTTTAGATTTTCACTTCAAGATCCTTGTATTTTGAAGATCCAAAGATACATTACAGCCTACAAAGACTGCCATGTCAATCAGAAAGCACATTCTGTTTTTGTAGTCTTTGATCCCGATGTCTGGGCGATTAGCTTTGATTGTTCTGCCTGTGGGTATTGTAAAATCCCATAAAATTGTTAGAGGTCCGATCTCCGTAACCGGGTCTGGTTAGTGTTCATACAAATTATTATTATTATTATTATTATTATTATTATTATTATTATTGTGATATGTCCTTTGGTTTCTGGTATATAGTCATCTCTTTCCGGGGCCCGATCGGGGACCTAAGGTCAGAAATGGCATCGTGACATTTTCCACTGAGAAGTTTTGAAAAACAAATCACGCATATTTTACATAGACAAAGCCCTTCGTAAGGTGTGGGGCTTTACTTGTGAGTACAATTTTTTTTTGTATTTCTTTAAAGCATGTCTATCAGAATCCTTTCTAATCAATCCGAGTGCTCCAACTACAACTGGAATTATTGATGTCCTCGTGTGCCACATTTTTGAGATTTCCACTTCAAGATCCTTGTATTTTCATAGTTTTTTTTTTTTTAAAGATCTTCAAAGATACATTACGATTTGCAGGGAGCGTCATGTCAATATGAAAGCACATTTTGTTTTTGTAGTCTTTGATCGCGATGTCTGGGCGATTAGCTTTGATTGTTCTGTTTGTGTGTATTGTAAAGACCCAGAAAATTGTTACAGGTCGGATCTCTCTGAGTCTGGGTGATGTTCAGACCAGTTTCTTGCAGTTTCCTTTCGGCAAAAGTTGCATATTTTCCAGTGCAGATATTGGCCCAATTAGCATGCCCAGTTTTATATTCAATGGGTGCCAATACCGTACAACCTGATAAAAGATGGTCAATTGTTTCTGGATATTTATCACAGAATCTGCATTTAGGATTAACACAGTTTTTCGGTATGTGCGTTTGGTAATTTCTAGTTAGCAACTATCGGACCTGTGCAGGAAGAATAAAATCTGCGGTTTCGGCTTTTAATTCTGCACTGCGTAACCCCTGATGGTACGGGGTTTGTATACATCAGCTTGTTTCGTACGAGCAGAATATTGACCATAAAGAGGGGGCTTATTTTGCCATCGTTTCTATATTTAGTACATTGTATTTGCTTTCTTTTTTAGGTTCTTGGCCGCTGCAGTTGATGCATTATGGTTTATTTGCAATTCTTCACCCTCTTGGAATTCTCTTTTGAATCTGATGGTTTCCTTTACTACTGAATTTCTTTCACGTTCTATGACAAAGATCACCATCAAGTCTTTTGTAGTTTCCAGATATCTTTCAAGACCGATTTTTGTGATTTTTTAAAACAGTTCTAGTTGAACTAATCCTCTTTCTATTCCGGATCTGGGCACATACAGACGATCAACATCAGCTTAGGACGATGCATTCGGTGGTATGTGAGAAACTTTCTCGTTTTGATATCCATTCGTTTGATGTTGGCTATGATACAATTAGCGCTGTTGAAACTTTAGGGACAGCCAAAGTGTTTATGTCTGATATGCTGTTTTGTGAATTCAACTCGGTATTTAACACCAGACGCACACACCTATAGGATTCTTTTCTTACTTTCTCTTTCATTTGGGTTTGTTGTATTCTATTTCCTTCGCTGACGCCTAGGTATTGATAGGTTTCATCTTGTTCCAGTTCCCTAATCTTTGTGATAAAATCTAAATCTATTGAGTGTGTCTCTGTAATTCTCCCTTTCTTGAATGTTACTCTTGCGCATTTATCTAACCCGAAGTCCATACCAATGTCATCACTGAAACATTTTACATTATTGAGGAGACCTTTCAACTCATTGTCGTCTTTGGCAAAGAGTTTGATATCATCAATAGGTGATTAAAGACTTTCTTCTTTTACTTTGTATCCATAGTTATTACTGTTTAGTTCATGCGAAAGGGAGATTAAGGCCGGACAAAAGAGAAGGAGCGACAGAGAGTTACCTTGACAGATTCCTCGTCGGATATTTAAACAAAAGGAAGTAGCAGTACCTTTGGTGTGATTTAGGTATAATGTGGTTCCATGCTATATTTAAGGAGATTTACTATCCCTGAAGAGACTTCGTACATTTCCAAAGCCTTAAGGGTCCATGAGTGTGGCACAATATCAAAGGCTTTACTGTAATCTGTCCACACTGTGCTGAGATTTCTAACTTTTTCTAGCAATTTTCCTGGATCATTTTATTTATTAGTAATTGATCTTTGCAACCCTATGAACCTCTTCGACATTCCTTCTATTCCAGGGAAGAATGTTTGCGTCGAGAAAAGAATTAGTACTCTTCATCAGGACAGATGTCATCAATTTATGTATTGCAGTTTACATTTTTGGATCATCTGCTTCACCAGTTTTTATTAATTCGAATTGATTAAGTTTATGCAAGGGTTTTATGGATTGATGACTGATGATAGATCCAAAAGTTGGGAACCTTATAATTTCCAGGAGATTTCCAATTTGGGGATTTTTTTAGAGCTTGCCTAACATTATACTTGGTTATATTTTTCCATTGTTGCGCATGTTTATTTTCTTGTTCTCGTCTGATCCACTCTCCATTGGGATTATATTCCTTTGGGTTTGCCCTAAATATTCTCCCAAAATTTTTGCACTTTTTCAATAGATGGTGACTTTTTGACTTCTATTAGGTTGGTGCAAAAATAATGACGTAATAATGTCGTTTTTTGACGTATTTTTAACGGCAAAAAACGACATTGTTACGTCATTATTTTTGCACCAACCTAATATAATTGCTTTTCCAATTTTTCCCTTCAAATTCTTGAAGTCCGTCTATATTTCTAAGATGAAGTATTATGTACACTATTTACATTATTCGGACTATTGTCCTCATCTTTGTCGCCATATTTATCACAACGTTTCGGCCTTTCAGTATCTGTCTATATTTCTGAGATGAGGTATTATGTACACTATTTACATTATTCGGACTATTGTCCTCATCTTTGTCGCCATATTTATTACAACGTTTCGGCCCTTCAGTATCTGTCTATATTTCTGAGATGAGGTATTATGTACATTATTTACATTATTCGGACTATTGTCCTCATCTTTGTCGCCATATTTATTACAACGTTTCGGCCCTTCAGTATCTGTCTATATTTCTAAGATGAAGTATTATGTACACTATTTACATTATTCGGACTATTGTCCTCATCTTTGTCGCCATATTTATCACAACGTTTCGGCCTTTCAGTATCTGTCTATATTTCTGAGATGAGGTATTATGTACACTATTTACATTATTCGGACTATTGTCCTCATCTTTGTCGCCATATTTATTACAACGTTTCGGCCCTTCAGTATCTGTCTATATTTCTGAGATGAGGTATTATGTACATTATTTACATTATTCGGACTATTGTCCTCATCTTTGTCGCCATATTTATTACAACGTTTCGGCCCTTCAGTATCTGTCTATATTTCTAAGATGAAGTATTATGTACACTATTTACATTATTCGGACTATTGTCCACATCTTTGTCGCCATATTTATCACAACGTTTCGGCCTTTCAGTATCTGTCTATATTTCTGAGATGAGGTATTATGTACACTATTTACATTATTCGGACTATTGTCCTCATCTTTGTCGCCATATTTATTACAACGTTTCGGCCCTTCAGTATCTGTCTATATTTCTGAGATGAGGTATTATGTACATTATTTACATTATTCGGACTATTGTCCTCATCTTTGTCGCCATATTTATTACAACGTTTCGGCCCTTCAGTATCTGTCTATATTTCTAAGATGAAGTATTATGTACACTATTTACATTATTCGGACTATTGTCCTCATCTTTGTCGCCATATTTATTACAACGTTTCGGCCCTTCAGTATCTGTCTATATTTCTGAGATGAGGTATTATGTACATTATTTACATTATTCGGACTATTGTCCTCATCTTTGTCGCCATATTTATTACAACGTTTCGGCCTTTCAGTATCTGTCTATATTTCTAAGATGAAGTATTACGTACACTATTTACATTATTCGGACTATTGTCCTCATCTTTGTCGCCATATTTATTACAACGTTTCGGCCCTTCAGTATCTGTCTATATTTCTAAGATGAGGTATTACGTACACTATTTACATTATTCGGACTATTGTCCTCATCTTTGTCGCCATATTTATTACAACGTTTCGGCTATTGTACACTCCGACCTTCAGGTGGTTGGAATGTCGAACTGAACCCTTTATTTCGCTCACTGGGGTGGACTCTTCTAGTTCCACGTGCCATGTTAAAAAAAATTGCAATATGAGCACTGGTAAAAATGGTTGCTGAAGACATTAGGTTTATAATACCCAGAAATCCATACACAGATGTCCTCAAGGACACATGACACAGTGGATAAAGGCGTTGGTTAGATCCAGTGACAGGACCCAAAGAGTGTGAGTTCAATACCCGGTTAAGGCAGTGGAGAACTTGGAGAGGGGAATTAACAGGAGATAACTGATAACTGACATCCATTAAACATGGCACGTGGAACTAGAGCAGTCTACCCTAGTGAGCGAAATAAAGTGTTCAGTTCGACATTCCAACCAACTGAAGAAGGCCGGAGTGTAAAACGGCCGAAACATTGTAATAAATATGGCGACAAAGATGAGGGCAATAGTCCAAATAATGTTCTTGAAGTCCGTTTGGAATATGTTATTTTGTCGATAGAACCTATAACGCTTTTATCGTCTTGTTCTCTGTGCCTTTATTTGCAATTTCCGTTTAAGTATTTCCTTGATCGGTAGAATTCTATTTAATGCTTTAATTTTATATTTGTTGTAACATACCTACGTACGATAATGGATATCTCCCCATTCACAAAAATACAGTAGTAAATACTGTATGTTGGTCTTCAGTTGGAGATTCGTCTCCAACTGTGCTGGGCAAACTCTCTGCCCCCGAGCAGAGAGGCTATGTCGAAGGGCAGAGTCTTGTCTCGGGAAACAGCTACCGACCCTGTTTTATACGGGCTCTACGGTGAATTTTTGGCCGAGCCTACGGTCTCGGATACCCCACATTAAATTCGGCTTTGTGCCACATCTGACCGCGTGGGGCGATTGGTAGATACCCTGCAATTGGAGATTCATTGTGTAATTCACTTCTATAATCGTTCAACCTTCGTGTGATTATTCTATTTAGTAAACTTCCTTAGGTTACAACAATATTTCCGCTTCACCTTCTTGCTTTCCCGTGTTGAAACATTTGAATTTCTTGAAATCTCATCTAGTATCGATAACCCACATCTAACTTCCTCAATTTCTCGCTTTCATTTTGCATTCCAAGTGGGATCTTTTTGTCTGTTACTTAATCTTTTATTTGTCTTGATATTAAGTTTTTCTGTCTCTGTCAAAGCTGTTGCACATATGACCTTATCTACTTTAGTGATGTTTTTCATTGGTCTGTTCGTTAACAATGTTTGCTCTGCTGCGTTATATATTTGCACAATATGTTTATTGTACTTTCCCATAATATATTTTTGGAAGCCGGTCTCTTTCTGACATTTGTATGCGAGTAAATTTGATGATTATTTCAATGATTCCGTTTTTCTTTTCAGTTATTTCAACTCTGTTATTTTCAAGGAATTCTGCTCTCATTTTTTTTTTATTCATCTTCATCAGAGACAGAATCAGTGGTTCATATCGAGGCTAGATTCTTGTGCAGGTTTATTTTTTTGTTCTCGTTTGATTCACTTTGCATTGGGATTATATTCCTTTAGATTTGGTCCAAATATTCTTCTAAAATTTTTGCACTACTTCAATAGATGTGCCATTTTGACTTCTATAACTGCTTTTCAAATTTTCCTATCAAAATTCTTCAAGACTGTTTGGAATACTTTATTTTGTCGATGGAGTCTACAACGCTTTTCATATCGTCTGGTTCTCTGTGCCTTTAATTGTAGTTTCTGTTTAAGTATTTCCTTGATTGATAGAATTTCATTCACTGCTTTTATTTTATATTTGTCTTTGATCTTCTTGCTTTTCCGTGTTGAAATATTTGAATTTCTTGAAATCTCGTCTATTATCGATAAATCACATCTGATTTCCTCAATTTCTCGCTTTAAGTTTACCTTCCAAATGGGATCTTATTTGTTTGTTCTTTTATCTTTTATTTGTATTGATATTAAGTTTTTCCGTAGCTACCAAAGTTGTTGTATATATGACATTATTTACTTTTGTGATGTTTTCAAGTTGACTGTCCGTTAAAGATGTTCGCCCTGCTGCGTTATATATTTGCACAATATGTTTCTTGGAATTTGTCACATGAATTTTTAGAAGCGGCTCTTTTTATGACATTTGTATGTGAGTTACTTTGCTGATTATTTCAATAATGTGGTTTTTCGCTTCAGTTATTTCAAGTCGGTTATTTTCAAGGAATTCTGATCTGAATTCTCTTATGATCCTCGAAGCCATACTCATAAAACAAAACGACCATCTTTGAATAAAAACAATTACAATTTAAGAGTCCGGATCCTCAAATGTATATGTAAAATTAAAATGAAATGAACAAGTACACACACGTCACACCTCGTCTACCTCACTACACTGCCCAAGTCAAGAAACTCACCAGTTCTATGAAAATCGCCATTGGTCTACCTACCCTGATGATGACTTAAGAAAGTCGAAAGCTTTCTTCTTGTTGTATTCCGTGCTGATAGGAATATATACTTGAAAAACACGCTGGATAAGTAAAGGTTTACTGTAAAAACCAGTTCACTAAGAATAAAGGTAACAGTTATGCACAGAGTCATCGCAAGTCAATCCAGTAGTGAGCGCTACTATTGGAAGGTCGGTAGTTCTCGCGTAAGTCTGAGTCATACTCAACAGATCCCAGCTAGTATATTTACTAACCGCCACATGCGATCAGATATGGCACAGGGCCGAATTTAATGTGGGGTATCCGAGCCTGTAGGCTCAGCTAAAAGTTCCCCGTATAAAACGGGTAGCTGTTTCCCGAGACGAGACTCTGCGATTCGACATAGCCTCGTCTGGGAATCCTCTCTACCCGGAGGCAAGGAGTTTGACCAGCACAGTTGGAACAGGTCCCAGGTAGACTCTGTAGTCCGTTGACTTACAGATACGTATAGGTAGTTACTACCTATAGCGTAGTCACTCATGAGGGTGACAGGTTATTCCACTACATTACTTCTAAAATGACCTTTGGATTTCTGAAGGAATATCCTCCTTAACTGAGAAAGATTTTTCATAATTAGGAAAAGTCAATCAATAAAATTAATCGTCACAAAATGTCTGTCGTCTTTAATAACATTTGCCTTAAAGAACATTTGCTGCCTAATTACACACACACACACAATATATATATATATATATATATATATATATATATATATATCAAGTACGTTGTCCAGTTCAATTTACATCACAAATTTTAAAGATTCATTAATAATATATACAATAATAAGATGCTACCTGAAATTTACCAAAAAAATAAATAATTTCCATACCTGAAGATGACTGAACGTACGGTCGAAAGTACTTGCGTATTAAAGACAGATCTTATAAAGCTTATAATTTTATAAAAAACAAGGATCATTACATTCATCGAGTGATACGAAGGTTAATGCATCTTTAAAATTTTGTTAGCGAAGGGATTTCACCATTTTATACCATTAACTTAATAAATTTACTTTTTCTATGAATGATTCATTGTAATATAAATTGAACTGCACCACATATTTGATATATATATATATATATATATATATATATATATATATATATTCGTAGTATTCATATATATACCAGGTGTAACAGCAAAATTATATATACCAGGTGTAAGAGGAAAAATACGATGCCAATTGAAATAATTTCCATGCCTGAAGATGACTGAATGTACAGTCGAAAGTATTTGCGTATCTAAGGAAGACCTAATGCATTTTATAATTTTTAAAAACAAGGATCATAACATTCATCGAGTGATTGGTAGATTACTGCATCTTTAAAATTTGTTAGCGACGAGATTTTGCCATTTTATATCATTAACTTTACTAATTTACTTTTTCTATGAATGATTCATTGTAATATATATATATATATATATATATATATATATATATATATATATATATTAAGACATTTCATTAAATAATTTAGACAAGATTTGCCTTCTTATTTTTAATAGGATCCTCTCGTAATTACGGACAGTTTTCTTAGCATCTTTCTTAAAGGAAGTTAGAAAATTACCATGTTGTTGCATATTCATTTTATTCCGATTACTTTCGACAATAACTGTTGTGGAGTTATTTCGCAGTGGAGGCTTGTATTTTTACTAAAATAGCTTCGACGTACAAAACGTTAGGAACTTGATCTAATAGGTATTACGCAGAGTAATCTTGTTGTGGTCGCTGACTACTTTCGTATTCGACTAACTGTCGTCCGACATCAACTGACCGTCGTTTCTCTTACTGCTCCTACTTATATTAGGTGGGAGAATCTATTAACTATAGAATAGGGGTGTTTCATCATAACAGTAACACAATGTCTTCATCAGGGTCTTGTTTTTTCTAAGACAAAAATTGTTGTGTTCATTTTTCTGAGGCAAAAATGTTGCGTTGATCGGAAAATTAAGTTTTTACGTGTGAAGTTAAAAAGCATAAGATAAAATTTTTAAATTTATCATGTAGACATACATACAAACTTAAAGGGAGGTAACTAAGTTATAAAAATGTATAAATCATTTTTAAAGAAAAACTATTAGTTAAAAACTAGATATTTTAAACTATCTACTGTAAAGATTTTAAAACACTTGTGCAGTATTCATAATTAAGTAACAAGACCCTGATGATGACATTGTGCTAATGTCGAAATTACTCGTAATAAAATGGCAATGCACCAACATGATAATTTTCTTTCTTCCTTTATTAAGGATACTAACAAAATTGTCCGTAATTACGGGAGGATACTATTAAAAATAAGTGGACAAAATAGTCTAAATTATTTAATGAGACATGTCTTAATGAAATCATGCTCCATTGTGTGTGCATATATATAGATAGATAGATAGATAGATATAACTAATGCAAATATATATAGAACTAGTACAAATATAAAAATTGTCGCTTAGCTGATTGATGTCTTAGCTGATTGATATATATATTTCAGAGATGGGATATTATGTACGCTATGGCCCAGTGGATAAAGGCGGATAAATCCAGTGGCAGGACCCAAAGAGTGTGAGTTCAATACCCGGTTAAGGCAGTGGAGAACTTGGAGAGGGAAATTAACAAGAGATAACTGATAACTGACATTCATTAGACATGGCACATTGAGCTAGAACAGTTTACTCCAGCGATCGAAATAAAGGGTTAAGTTCGACATTCCAACCACCTGAAGAAGGCCAGAGCGTACAACGGCCGAAACGTTGTGATAAATATGGCAACAAAGATGAGGACAATAGTCTAAATACTGTAAATAGTGTATATATATATATATATATATATATATATATATATATATATAAACTGTAGATATACATATCTCATATATATCTGTCTCTTTCCCCTATATCTAACTAGACGTACATATCTCTTTCTCTTTCTCCCATATTATCTTTCTCTCTTTTTCCCTTCCACCATATTGAATCTTTATTTTAAAGCATATTTTATGTTTAAATATTTCGATTTTTGCTTCTGTCTAGATATTTTTTTTAATCCATTTATTGTTGAAACCGTTTGGTGTGATGAGATCAAACCGAAATATAGGTTTTGCGAAATAAAATATTGCCATGGGTTTCTAAAGTCTCCACTTTCATAATTATATATATATGTGTGTGTGTGTGTAAATGAGCGGGCGGTAAAGAGAGTGAGTTTACGACAAAAACGGACGAGTAGTTGTGGCTGGAGAGGTGTTGGGATATTGTCAATTTACTGCGCATATCTCCTTGTAATAATGAGCCTCACCTAACGCTCCGTTGTCGCCCTAATCAGATCGTCGTTCTTGTTGGCACTTCCGAAGACAGATCCAGGTCACAGACGAGCAAACAGGACAAACCCATCGCACTTACTCAACAAAAATCTGACACTTATGCAATCAAGTTTCACTTATCAACTAAACGGAGGAAAAAAAAACAGTGAAGGGAAAAGAACAGCAGGAAGGTGAGGGGAGGGTATCATCCGGGATATGGCAACGCGATAGAATGTTTCCCGAACGCCTTTCTAGGATTATTAAAATCCAACAATGTCACCTGATTCCAAAACCCGCACCTAAATTATTGACTTGGCCTTTTAACCTAAAACTTTTGACAAAAAAATATTCGGTACGAATAAAATCGTTCTCCTGGTGACATTACCGGCTCTAATTTAGCGATTTTTGAAAAAAAATATGGAAATAAACTCGACCATGGGGCACCAGCACAGATTCAATGCGTTTGCTAGCAGGAAATGGCCTATAATCTTCAGGACATAGACGATTATGGCTCTCCACAATTTCTAATCTTTTGTAGCTCTAAACAATGTTTGTCTATCTCTTCAACTCCCGTTTTATAATCCATTGACACAAACTTGCCAGGTAGCTGATCCGTTGTTACCTTTTCCTTTTAATTTTAATACGTCCTGTGCGTGTCAAATTCTCCGAGCCGTCTTTCTTCATTATATGTCATAGAAATTACAACTGTCTCTTTCTGTTTCTAAATATAAGTACCTTTTTTGTTTCCATTTTCCTTAAGACTATTTAGTTGATGGCATTCTCAGCATAAGTAATCCGACCATCAGAAACAATATGGCTTCCAGGATGAATATCCCGGACAATGACCCCTTTCACAGTTTCTCTTCAACGATCCGATACCTCAACTAAGAAACACTTTCCCGAAACCCACTCGATGCCAACCAAAACCTAAAGGCCAGAGCGCCATTTACTATGGTGAAAAAAACATCTAAGCATATAAAATGACAGTTTATGTTAGTTTATTCAATGAAGTCTTTCTTTCATTTTCATACTGAAACCAAGTAGTGGCTTTCCCGCTTTTCACACGATCAAAACAGAATAGTTCATTTTTTTTATGTGGTATTGGCAGGTCGTAACGGTCGTGCGAACTAACAAAAGGTGGTGGGGGACAAGCATTGTAGGGATTACAACGAGTAATGTTGACAACGCAGCAAATAAATGCCGAAAACACGGGACTGTTCATGTATAGCAGGGTGCACAAAATGTTGTTGTTGATTAACATGAGAGTAGATCGTGTGGTTGATTTCTTCATCAATTCCAGCATAAGACACCCGGACGTCTGATACAATATGGCTTCCAGTCTGAATATCCCGCACAATCACACCTTTCACCCGTTTCTGATCGACGATCCGATAGCTCGACTAAGAAACACTTTGCCGAAACCTACTCGACACCACCCAAAACCCAATAGCCAGTGCGCCATTGGTTACGGTGAAAAAAAAAAAATTTTTAAAGATATAAAATATAAGTTTATTTTACTCCGTTTAAGCGAAGCAGAACGTTTATGTTAAGGATTAACCTTTTTGAAAATGTGACCAAAAAACAAAAAAAAACAAAAAAGAAATTAGTAAATGCAGGTTTTACTTATTATTAGGTTGGTGCAAAAATAATGACGTTTTTTGACGTTAAAAAATACGTTATTTTTGCACCAACCTAATAATAATATATTGTTGTTTTTATTCTCCCCCCACACACACAGATAAAAATTATATAAGCAAATAAAAAGGAAGAAGATTTTGTGACGTGCGGTCTGGTTAAAAACTTGGAGCAAAGCATCATATGACTAAACTGAGATTGATTTTTAATACGAAAAAAATTTTCGCCTCCACCAAAAGTGTGTAGAAATAAAACTCAGGATATATATATATATATATATATATGTATATATATATATATATATATATATATATATATATATGTTTGAATAAAAACAGACCACTTTAAGGTTCCATGTAATAAGTTATTTCACCACAACCCCTTTAACAGGGCTCTGGATCATCAGACTTTACTTCCAAAGGTTGAAATGAAAAATGAAAAGAAATTTACACATTTTTGACGGACCGCACCAAGCATATGTATATATATATATATATATATATATATATATATATATGTATATGTGTGTACTGTATTGGAGTTTCATTCTTAAATGTTATTTTTATTCCACACCCCACAGTACAATTCAACATATGTGGACAAGTTAGACCTACATAGAGACTTGAGGTATTATAGTGACTGCCGTAAGAATGGTAAATAAAAAGTGTTTGTTGAAACTTGACTAATGCATGGAATAATAATGCAACACAAAATGTACTTAGAACAAAATGTATTGAAACAAGAAAGTGTGCACAATATTTACATATAGTCTTTTGTATATTCCTGGGAAGACCGTTCCTGGAATGTGTGTTGACTGAATTGCAGTCGGGCAGAGTCTCCGGTTGAATCTCTCGATTCCTCCCTCTCTTCCCGGTACCAACCATATTTATATGGTCGGTACTCCACTATGCAAATTAGGTGGATCCTACCACAACAGTGTTGTTTTGGTGTAAGGAATATGTTTGGATATATCGTACTAGCTAACTTTAACATGAGACAAACTGATGACCAGAGTACCCCTAACCCCACTTTTGGCCTAGTGCCACATAGTTGTATTAAAACAAAATAAATATTGCTTTCATATTTGCTGCCCTCTCCCCGACAGACGAATTGCACATATGGGAACTAATTAGGACTACATAGAGACTCTGAGGTATTATGGTGACTGTTTTAAGAATGGTAAATAAAATATGTTGTTTTGGTGTAAGGAATACTGTGGTATGTTTGGGGCAGTAATTGTAGCTAGCTAACTTTAAGATAAAACACATTGAAGATTAGCCTTTCTCTATCACCCTTTTGGCCTTGTGCCATAGATTTGCATTATATCAAAATAAATATTGCTTTCCTCTATGGTACCCTGACTTTATGAATTTAAGCGTAGAACTAGATTGACAGTAAGGTCTCATCATTTTACAGTTGAAATGGCTAGATGTAACCGTAAGTTCTATGCTAACAGTTTTTTCCATCGCACTTCTCGCTTGTGAAACTCTCTTCCGGTTTCTTGCTTCCTCGTCAACTTTGATCTTCAAACATTTAAATGCAATGTCAATCGTTATCTTCTTAATTCTCGTTCTGTTATTGTTCTCTCTCCTTAATAGTAATTTTTTTTCTCATATTCTCTATCACTTGTGTCTATCACTTGCTTTATTGCCTTGCTTGGGGTGAAATGATTTAAAAAACATAGAAATTACAAAAACCCTGGAAGAAAAGATCAACTGGGAAAAGTCGTTGTCTGCCTGTCTGGAACCGGTTCATAAGATTGCAATATAAAAAAAAGATTATTTTGACTATATCTCTGAAATGAGGTATTATGATTATTTGCATTATTTATATTGTTTGTACTGTTATAATCATCTTCATTGCCATATTTACAACGTTTCGGCCGTTGTATGTTCCAGCCTTCTTCATGTGATTGGAATTTCGAACCAACGAACATCTTAAAGACACGTGGGCGATCTACCGGGCCTCAAATATATAGTTTTTTTTTAATATTTTTAATTTCCATTGATTCTCATCTAACCTTATTCACATAAAAAGAAATGATAACATCTGACGCTACAAGTGTCAGGCTACAAAAGGGCTTCGCTGGGAATGTATAAATGAAAATTACGATGCAAGTGCCCCCTGTATATATTGTATGACCTTAATTTTGTAATCTGACGTTAAATAGAAAGAGACTGTGACAAAATCTCTCAAATGACAAGCAAATAAAGAGGAACAATCAAATGAATTTTGACAATCTCAGCTTGACAAATTATTTACTCATCTTTCGTGTGCGAGTCAGATGAGAATGATTTTGGGTGTTGACAAATATCAAAACCTTATTCTTCATCATCATCGTCACCAGTCCCACGATCGAGTATGATTTTTGGTTCGCTGTGCAGCAGATTAACTGACCAGTTCCCTGCATGTGTCTCGGCTGCATGTCGTTCTTTTTAAAGAATGTGAACATTTGAGCGAATGTTGGACAATCTCCTCAAAGATGAAGAAGAGACTTGAAGCAATAGAAACAAATAAAAGATTACTGAATTTTTACGTAATATCAGTCCTCCTATATGGTAGTGAATGCTGGACAATCTCTTCACAGATGAAGAAGAGGCTTGAAGCTAGGTAAACAAAGAAAAGATTACTGAATTGTTACGTAATATCAGTTCTCCTATATAGCAGTGTATGCTAGACAATCTCGTCGCAGATGAATAGCCTTGAAGCAAAAGAAACAAAGCAAAGAGTACTGAATTGTTACATAATATCAGTCCTCCTATATGGCAGTGAATGCTGGACAATCTCTTCACAGATGAAGAAGAGACTTGAAGCAAGAGAAACAAAGAAAAGAGTATTGAACTGTTATGTAATATCAGTCCTCCTATATGGCAGTGAATGATGGACAATCTCCTCACAATGGAGAAGAGACTTGAAGCAAGGGAAACAAAGAAAAGATTACTGAATTGTTACGTAATATCAGTCCTCCTATATAGCAGTGAATGCTGGACAATCTCCTCACAGATGAAGAAGAGACTTGAAGCAACAGAAACAAAGAAAAGTGTACTGAACTGTTATGTAATATCAGTCCTCCTATATGGCAGTGAATGCTGGACAATCTCCTCACAGATGAAGAAGAGAAACAAAGAAAAGAGTATTGAACTGTTATGTAATATCAGTCCTCCTATATGGCAGTGAATTATGGATAGTCTCCTCACAGATGAAAAAGAGACTTGAAGCAAGAGAAATGTCGTTCAACATCCTACTTCCTGAAGGTTCACGTCACTTAACATAAGAACATTTGTTGTAGTAATCGTAATAGAGTAGCAACGTTTATAAATATTTGCTTCTCTCGAAATTCAGACACTGACAAGAGAAACTTCATAACCACAAGAGAGTGCTGGACAACAGAGCAAGTAAATTCTCCTGCGTGACGTGCTTATCGCTAATTTCTATCATCATCACAATCTGTCCCATGCCCGGTCATGGTTGTAGAGTCTGTGCGCGACAGATTACATGACCAGCTCCCTGTACATGTCTCAGCTGCGTGTCCATGTCTGCGTCTCTACGAAGAATCTTTTATTTTAAAGACTGTCCAGCATTCGCTCAAATGTGCACAGTCTCCTCGAAGATGAAGAAAAGATTTTAAGCAACAGAAATGTGGTTCTACAGAAAGATGCTGAGGATACAATGGACCGAACATATGAACAACGACAAGGTTTTGGAGTAAATAGAAAAAAAAAAAAAAAAAGAAGCTAATATTTAACATAAAAAAAAGGCGGTTGAAATTCCCGGGATGCATAATGAGGAAGGAAGGCTTGGAAAATATGATACTCACAAGACTGATTGAGAGAAAGAGGGACAAAGAAAAGCAGCACGTAACATACTTGATGAACTTGAGCAAACGGATGGTAGAACAGGGTTTAGGAGAAATATACAAAAGAGAGATATAAAGGACAGAAAGATGTGGAGGGCTATGATCGCCTACGTCCTACAGCACATAAAAGAAGAAGAACAACATTTGTTATAGTTATCGTGATAGAGTAGGAACATTTCTAAATATTTGCATCTAACGGATTTCGAGCAGCGACAAGGAAAGTTTTATAACAACCTTACGGTGAACAACGGAGCAAGTAAATTCTCTTGCGTGGAGAGCTGGGTATTTATCGCTAAATCGTCATCTGCCCCATAAAAGCGGGTTACATGACCAGCTCCCTGCATATGTCTCGGTTGCGTGTCAATGTCTTAGTCTCTGTAAAGAATCTTTGTGTCCCTCAGTGACATTATCAACCAATTTTCCCCTAAGTGTATCTTTTCTTCTCCTTTTTGTTTAATATGGTTCCTTATAAGATGGTAGGGTTCTTTTTATCATTTCGCCCCAAGCAAGGCAATAAAGCTACAAGACACAAGAGGTCGCTGGGTGTAAAAGAATTAAGGAGAGTGAACAATAAAAGAAGAAAAATCAAGAAGATTGCAGATAACGATTGGCATTGCATTTAAATCTTTGAAGATCACAGATTGTCTTGAAGCCAGAAGTGAGCTCCACTAGCATGAAAAGAAACGGTTAACAAAGGACTTCTGATTACATCTAGCTATTTAAACTGTAAAATTATGAGACCTTACCGCCAATCTAGTACTGCGCTTAAATTTATAAAGTCTAGATACCAGAGAGGAAAGCACATCAGAACAATTACCATAAAATATTTATAGAAAAGGCTACGCTACGGTAGGCAGGGGGGAGATTAAAGCCGAGATGCCAGGTCATGACTGATGACATTGCAGATTCTTCTTTGGATTTTATCAAGAATCTCTAAATATATAGCAGGAGGCCCAAACCATATGTGGCTCTGAATATTCGCAATAAAGATGAATGGTAGATATATAAATATGTAAGATAGATTCTGGAAAGAAAAATTATCTTGCACAACACCGGGAGCCAACTCTCCTGGCTGCAGACCTAGCAATTGATTCAATATAATCTGTTCACTTCATGTCAGCGGAAAGTAATGCTTTCCGCTGACACGAAATGAACAGATTATACTGAATCAATTGCTAAGAAGGCGAAATGAGTCACTTTTCTGGGGGTTAGCATCAGCCATACTGATGGAAGGCTAAAAGGGTTTTATAAGACTATCAAAAGAGATCAGTTTCCTTTTAGAGATGATTTAAACTCTGTGTTAAATGTGAGTTTGGATAATACATATAAATTACTTTTGGTTATATTTTCCCAAATATTGCAACCCTCACCCCAACCGGTAAAAAAATTAATATTTAATTCCCATATATAGTGCGCACTTTCAGATTTAACTATACAAAAAAGTACGTATTATATAAGAATGATTTTATCTTGCTTCCGTGAACACGTGGATTGTGGTATGTTTAACCGTTTCCATACAAGGTAATATTAGGCAGTCATTGACGATAAAAGTTAGTTTTACGGTAGGTTAAAATTGATAAAATCTTAGCGGAGCACTTTGGTCGAAAGCTCTGGGTAAACAAAAAATAAACGCATAGAAAAAAAAAGGAGAAATATAATCTTGGGAAGACAGGGATCTTCGAGAAGAAGAATCTCCAGTCCAAACGCCTGAGAATTCTCCAAAATTTCAAAAGCGTGGAGGGGAGACGATATGGACGACCCCAGAAACTTTCCTCGGACGCGGAGAACGTTGCATGCAGGTCCGTGTTCGCAGCAAATTTGGTTATTGCTGGAAGAGGGGGGGAACTCTTCTTTTTCCATCACTCCTCTACTGTCCATATTAAAGGATGAAAAGAACGTTAAATTATAGAAATTTTGTTCTGGGAGGGATTCCCCGTTTTATGCACACTTCCCTTTATAGAGCAGCAAAACTAACGTTCCCCAAATACATGTATGGGTTGCCTAAGTATAGCACCATTAAAATTAAAAGGACCAAGAGTCCATGAGAATGACCATTGGTGTCCCTGATCATCGATATGTTCGTTACGATTGGACAACGCCAGTAAGCTTCGATCATGGCTTTCTGGTTAGCAAGTCTGAATGGCCGTTTGGTTTGGTTTGTTTTATGGCATATCAACCTCAGTGGGACATTTAATGCCAACAAAATTTTGAAATAAATTTATAGATAAAGTTTGGTTTGGTTTGTTTTATGGCATATCAACCTCAATGGGTCATTTAATACCAACAAAATTTTGAAATAAATTCATATTCTGGTTAGCAAGTCTGAATGGCCGTTTGGTTTGGTTTGGTTTGTTTTATGGCATATCAACCTCAATGGGTCATTTAATACCAACAAAAATTTTGAAATAAATCCATAGGGATAGTTTGGTTTAGTTTGTTTTATGGCATATCAACCTCAATGGGTCATTTAATACCAACAAAATTTTGAAATAAATTCATCGATATAGTTTGGTTTGGTTTGTTTTATGGCATATCTACCTCAGTGGGTCATTTAATGCCAACAAAATTTTGAAAGAAATTCATCGATATAGTTTGGTTTGGTTTGTTTTATGGCATATCTACCTCAGTGGGTCATTTAATGCCAACAAAATTTTGAAAGAAATTCATCGATATAGTTTGGTTTGGTTTGTTTTATGGCATATCTACCTCAGTGGGTCATTTAATGCCAACAAAATTTTGAAAGAAATTCATAGATATAGTTTGGTTTGGTTTGTTTTATGGCATATAAACCCCAATGGATCATCCAACGCCGACAAAATTTTTGTTGCTGGTAATATTTTTTTCCTTCACAAATCTATTTTTGCTAATATTTTTTCCTTCAAAAATGTATTGCTGGCAATATGTTTTATACAAAATGTATTTCTGATATTAAAATCTATTTTTACACTTTCATAGTGTTTTGACCCCAGTTTGGGGGTTAAGTATTTGCCCATAGCTGGGACCCTAACAGATGCTACCACCCTGGGTCAGGGTGGAGCAGGGAAACCCAGCAATTAAGAGGTGATTCCACACTCCTCAAAACCTCCTGATCAGAGGCCTTGCTGTTGGACATAGTTTAACGTATTACCCAGGACGCGGATGTAGTTTATCGTCATACCCAGGACGGACCGAGGGTTGAGATCTGGGTCTAAAAGTGATAGACTCACTTGTTATGTACACCACCCCAATGTAAATATCTGCTGTATTCAAGATATCCACTTGGTTCCAAGTGACCATGTAAGTGGGAATTTTCCAAATTTTCCCAAAATCGTCATAATTCCGTGCAAATGTACATGCTGAACTCGAATTAACAATTAAATTAAGAAGAAACCTTACAGTTTTGGAGTTATCGACAAGAAAATATTCGGACTTCTTTCTGTGTAGAAAAGGGGACAACAATTAATGCACAAACTTGGTAAAGTAGAAGGGTTGATTGTATTATTTAATTTTTTTTAAGTTAATCTTTTTTAATTTGTCCCCTTTTCTACACAGAAAGAAAACCCCTGCCCTAACCTTAACACCTAACCCTAAAGATTAACTTTAGGGTTAGTTGTTAAGGTCAGGGGTGCGGTTTTCTGTGTAGAAAAGGGGACAATTTAAAAACAAATGAAATAATACAATCAACCCTTCTACCTTAGCAAGTTTGTTTATTAATTTTTGTTTTATTTTCAATTTTACAATATAAAAAGTGCTTTATTTTTATTATTTAATTTGTTCTTTTAATTTCTCATTGCTATTCCAAACGAAAAAAAAGGTTCTATTGTATTATTTAATTTGTTTTTGTTATAAATAAAATTAAACTTAACAAAAAAAAAATTACATTTCTTTACGGTAGTGCGTAGTGATTTTCTGCAAGGAAAGTCTGTAAAAGAAGTAAATAGGCCTAAATTTTATGACTCCGCCAAAAAATCTTTCGGCAGTGAATTACTTCTCAATAAGCCGGTAATGGCTGATGGAAGACCGAGAAGTCCGATTTTTTTTTTTGGTAAGTAATATCCAAAAAGTTAGGTTTCTTCATGATCTAATTGTTGATTTGAGTTCAGCATGTACATTTGCACGGAAATAAGACTATTTTGGAAAAGCTTGAAGGGATATTAGCGCTCGGGAAACAAAATAGAAATTTACCGGCGAAGGTTAAAATGGCTGGCTACTGGAAATTTAACACTTCTTTATTGAACGTAAAGGATTTCCGGAACCAGCTGTTACTAACAATACAAAGGGAATTGATGGATTCTGTTTTTGGAAATAAGTAGCGGAGGACACTTTGAGGACGTTATTAGGCGCCAGACTAGATAAAATATCGTCGCAAATGGCACCTGAATTTAGAATACAGGACGCTGTCAAATCGGGAGATGGTGATAGGGTAGCTATAGCTAAGGCGGAGCTGGCCGCCTTTCTTAACGAGAAGAACGAAGCTTGTGTAGTTAGTTAGATTAAACAGCATGTCTAACGAATATAGCTGCAGACTCTGATCAGCATATCGCTTGTCATATCACCGGATGGGAAAACGCTGACAAAAGACGAGGGTATATGTCGGAAGATTTGTTTACTTTCAGAAGCACTTCACCAGGGAGCCCGGTCTCATTTCGGCTCAGTTCGACAACTATTTAGCTGACTTTCCTCGCCTCGAGAAGACTGAAACAATTTGTTGTAGCGGGGGATGAATAGCAGAGGAAGTGTTATAATGGAGCACACCTATTCTATAGTTAATAGACTCTCCCACCTATAATAAGTAGGAGTAGTAAGAGTAATGAGGGGCTCAGGGGGTCGGTCTGAGTTCAGTCTGAAGTCGGACGACCGGCTGACCGGTTGAACTCTCTGCCTTCGGGCGGGAAGGAACCCGAACGAAGCTACGCCGAAGGGCGGAGTCTCTTTCGGGGAGGTAACCGACCCTGACCCAGTTTATACGGGTTTTAAAAGGGCATATTTTTGGCCGAGCCCACGGGCTCGGAGATACCACGGGCTCGGAGATCCCACGGGTTCGGAGATCCCATGTTAAACCGGCCTTGTGTCACATGATGCCCTCGTGGGGTGCGGGGGCGACAGAATATCGCTCAGTGGTTTGGTCTGAGTTTAGTCTGAAGTCGGACAACCGGCTGACCGGTTGAACTCTGCCTTCGTGCGGGGAGGAACCCGAACGAGGCTACGCCGAAGGGCAGAGTCTCTTTCGGGGAGGTAAACCGACCCTGAACACGTTTATACGGGTTTTAAAAGGGCATATTTTTGTCCGAGCCCAAGGGCTCGGAGATCCCACGTTAAACCGGTCTTGTGCCACATGATCCCCTTATGGGCGGGGGTGACTGAATATCGCTCAGTGGGTCGGTCTGAGTTCAGTCTGAAGTCGGACGACCGGCTGACCGGTTGAACTCTCTGCATTCGTGCGGGGAGGAACCCGAACGAGGCTACGCCGAAGGGCAGAGTCTCTTTCGGGGAGGTAAACCGACCCTTTACCCGTTTATACGGGTTTCAAAAGGGCGTATTTTTGGCCGAGTCCAAGGGCTCGGAGATCCCACGTTAAACCGGCCTTGTGCCACATGATGCCCTCGTGGGGGGGGGTGACGGAATATCGCTCAGTAGGTCGAGCAGTCAGTCGATGCCGGACGACCGTTAGTCGGATACTAAAGTATCAGCGACCACAACCAGATTTCTCTGCGTCATTACCTATTATATCAAGTTCCTAATGTTTTGTACGTCGAACCTATTTTAGGACCGACTTAGTACAAATACAAGCCTCCACTGTGAAACCACTCTAGAACAGGAGGATATCTGGGTTTTGTTGAAGAAAGTCGAGAAGTACTCCTGGTATCCATGGTCTCCCCTACAATGTATATTTGAAGCTGCCACCTATGTTGTCCCTTTGTTGGAAATTCTCTTCAACCACTGGATGGAACAGGGGTCTATTCTCCGGGGTTTCACCAGGTGTGTGAGGAAGCTTCTACGCATGAACAAACATGGAGTGGGGATTGATAATTTTTGGCTCTTAACAATGCTTAATCCAGAGTTAAAGATTTCGGTCAAGATCTTGGCAAACCGTTTGCATGTTGTGTTCGATCGTCTCGTATCCTCTGAACAGACTAGTGCTGTTAGGGGTCAGACGATCCAAGATAAGATTCACTTGATACGCACGATCATCGAGAACCCGCACTAATCAACTTGGATCAGTCCAAGGCGTTTGTCAGATGGTCCACATCGTTTTTTGGAAGTTGCCTTGTCCGCGGCTGGATTCATAACGAACTTGCTTTCCTGGTTTCGCCTCTTGTATGCGAGTCCCGATGCTGTGTTGGAAGTGAACGGATAGAAGTCGAAGCCCTTCATCTTATCCAGATCCATTCATCATCATCGCCCTTTCTCTATGTGCCCGCACTGGAGCCTTTCCTGTGCAGATTAAGGGCGAATCCGGTCCTTGGTGGGATAACCTTGTAACGAGCACTACCAAGATTGACTAAGTCCGAAGAGAAATCCAGACGTGTGAAACCGCGATGTCTGTTGGCTTGCCTGCTTGGTTCGTGGAATGGTTCGCCTCTCCTGGACCCCTTTAGTTGGAAAAACGGGACGTGCAAGATACTCGGCGTCTTGTTCGGTCCCGATTTCCAGCTTCAGAAAAATCCCTCTGATATTTTGAGGAAGCTTGTAACCGCGGTTAATCTTTAAGCTGCAAAGGAATCTTTCCTTAAAGGGGAGAGCCGAGGTGGGATTTACGTACATCTGACCCCCTCATCCTTTACAGTTTTTGAGTACTTTTACTATAAATGTACTATATAATCTAGTGAAAGCTTTGTTTTGCCCCCTTTGGTGCAGCAAAGTTTCTATGCTGGGTCGTGAGGTCTGCTAGCTCTATCCGTCCGAGGGTGGTCTTAGAATGCCGGTCTTAGAGACCCGTCGAGTTACTGCATTTTCTTGACTGGATGCGTACACACGATGACAACAACTTCTAGAAGGAAGATACCAAAACTGCTTTCAAGCCCTTGAGCACACAGTGGGAGGTGGTCATATGTATGTGTTCCTTCTACAGCGAATGCCATCATGCTTTGAAATGTTCGCTCTAGGATACAAGCAAGCCTAGTTGTCAATATATCGGGTGTTAGTTAGGGAGGGCGTTCACGACGATCTGATCGATGACCTCGGTTTGATGAGGGGGGAATATCGCTCCATGGGTTCTTGGCCTCCTAGATTAAAATGTCTCACTAATAGCGAGGCTTCACTCACTTGGCTGACGATTCGGGATGCGCTCTGGGTCGGCAAAAGGTCTTTTGTGGCAAGACTAGTTGTTTCGCCAGAAGGCGTCCGGTGTAGGGGAATGGAGGAGGCTACCGAGCAAGCCTTCTTTCACTGCCCGGCTGCACGCCCGCTGTGTGAGCTGTGTTCACATCATGAACAGAATATTCTTCATCCTGGATGCAATTCACGTTGTCGGACAGGAGGAAGCACTCTGTGCTTCTGTGCTTGCTACGCTGTGATGCGAATGTTGATCTAAACGACGAGGATGGAGGAAACCCGCGGGGTATCGTCTCTCTCTTTTCATGGGTTAGGGTCTCATCATCTGGTTCCGTTCTTTAAGAATCAGGTCATGGTCAAGTTGGTTGCTTGTTTTTATTTAGCCGCATATCAACACCTCTATGGGTTATTTAATGGCGAAATCTAAATATTCTGTACGCACATTCATATCTTTATCTTTGGAGATAATAATGGTTTTAGTCATACAAGTTTTACTAATTAACCGATAGCTGGGGGGGGAATTGGATTCGTACGTTTCCAAGTTGTGCATAAATGAATCCCAATTTGAATTGGAAATCGACTTAACAATTCCGAGTCATTATACATTACACCACCCGCACATCCAACCTTACAGCACACGGTATTATCAATCGGTCACCCATATAAGTACTGACTAGACTCGACGTTGTTTAACTTTGGTTATCGTACAGGAACCGGCGTTTCAACGTGATGTGGTCGCAGAGGAAGAGGTTTTCTTCTAAGGACTTCCGTCCTTGGTATGACGATAAACTACATCTGCGTCCTGGGTAAGACTGTAAACTACATCCGCGTCCTGGGTAAGACAATTGAATAAACTACATGCAACAGCAAGGCCTCTGATCAGGCGGGTTTTGAGGAGCGTGGAACCACGTCTGAATTGCTGGTGTTCCCAGCTCCGCCCTGACCCGGTGTGGTAGCACCTGTTAGGGTCCCAGTTATGGGTAAATAGTTAACCCCAAAACTGGAGTCAAAAAGCTATGTAAGTGCAAAAATAGGTTTTAATACCAGAAATACTTTTAAAAAAAATACATTTAAAAAAAAAGAAAAGATATTGGCAGCTATACATCTTTGAGAAAAATTATTACCAGAAATAAACATTTTGTCGGTATCGGGGGTTGATATGCCGTAAAACAAACCAAACCAAATCTGAGGACTTTGCAGAAAAATAGATGACTGTTGCACGATTGGGTGCGAGTGAATGGTGCTAACCTTGAGAGACATCTCGAGAGCTGACGGGTTGAAGAACTTGTCTCTTCGGGGAAAACATGTCTGTCCGAGCCATTTAGGTTTGAGGAGAATTTTTTGTCTTGTTTTTAAAAAATGGTAAAAAAGAATGACTGGTCAATCCTCCCACCACACCGCACCCCACCCTATCTTGTTTTAGTCCCCGACATATTCCCCACCCCTGTAGATAACAGAAAGCACATTTCTCCTAAGGGCTGGGAATATTTCATTTTATGTATTTATTTGTTTTTTAAGTTTTCCACCATTTTTTTTTCTCCCGGTTAACTTTATTTTTCTGCCATGTTTTTGCCGCGTAGAGGCTTCCATATTAATATTTTTTTCTCTCGTCGTATATAATTTCATTATTTTCATGGGTTTCATGATATATAAATAAAAAGCATGTTTCATTTTGTACCTCCCCCTCCACGTTTTTTATAAATAGGGGATATTAGGCTTATGAGTTGTTTTGGTGATTGCGTTAATTTCTAATCGATTTCGCATCAATCAAGGCAATAAAGCCACTAAGACGCAAAGGGTGTAGAAGAATTATGAACAGAAACATGTTATAAAATAAAATAAGACATATCTCGGCTGATTTACACGCAAATACTCAAGAGCGAGAGCCGGATGTGAACGGGACAAAGCCCCGTCACAAAATGACCATTATCTTCGTTTACAAATGTTCCCTACACACGAGTTCCGGTCGAAAAATAAAATAATATTTAAAGTGTTCTATTTTTCGTCCAATAAAAATGCTTCCCTCCTAATTATACTCGCTTCGTTTTTCGAGCCTGTTAAGCCATAAAAAAACGTTATAAAAGGGGTCACACGGAAGTTCAACAGGCAGTCAACAGGTGGCCAGGGAACAGACCTATCACGGTCAGGCGAGCGGTCAGCAGCGGTCAGCAGGGGAGCATCAACCACCGTCAACATGTGTGAACTACTATGAGAGATCGACCTAGATTCAAAGCCGACTTATGAACTATACCACAAGGTACCTGTCCCAAACCCTCACGTTCCTGTTGAAATAAATCACGTAAATCTATTTCTGCTGTTGTCGTATTTCTTTCTTGCAACCATACGCTTGTCTATAACAAACATTAATAATGAGCGGGAAGAGGAAAGAGCAATCAAGAGGACAGTAGATAGCGACTGATATTGCATTTAAATTGTTGCAGATTAAAGCTGGCTGGAAAGCATGGAACCGGGAGTTCTACAAGCGAGAAAAGAAACTGTTAGCATAGAACTTACGGCTACATCTAGCCAGTCAATTACTGTATTTGACTTCAAAAAGACTAGGCACGATGGCGAAGAGCTCATCCGAACAATTATCATGAAAATATTTATAGAAAAGACACAGAGAGGCAACCTTACGGCGGTGGGAAAGTGACTGAAGCCGAGTCGCCAGATCAGCACTGATAATATTGCAGATTCTTCTTGTGTTGCGGCATATCAAATGGGTTATTTAATGCCGAAATTTGAATATGTTTGAAAGCAATTGTATGCCTTCATTTACAGATAAAATATTATTCATTCTACTATTAGGTTGGTGCAAAAATAATGTCGTTTTTTGACGTATTTTTTAACGTCAAAAACGACATTATTTCTGCACCAACCTAAATAGGTATTTTTAGTAAATTCATGTAAAAAAGTATTACTGGTATATATACTATAAAATATATTTTTATACTTTCATAATGTTTTTTTTTTTTGGGGGGGGTCACTATTTGCCTACAGCTGGGACCCTAACAGGCGCTACTACCCCTGTTGGAACATGATAATTATTGGTCGTTTTTTACTTATATTTTTAATATATATATATGCGTGTGTGTCACTATATATGTTGTTTGTATTGTGTACACGTGTCTGAGTTGATATCCCTGAATTTTTTAAACAGTGGATTTAATCTCAACCGGTCTAAGGATCGAGAAGTCTTACTAAAGTAAAATGTGCCCCCCCGGCAGGATTTGAACCTGTATTAATTTTTTTCCTATCAAGAAAACTGCTTTAGCGCTGATTCTGTATTCTTTTTTTATGTAATGGCCCGCAACTTGTGTGATCGAAAGAGAGCGCTGTAGCATCTACTTTAAACACCCTACGAAATTCTACACATTTTAACATTAGAACGGCTTATAATCAGAATCAATAGTCATTCATTGTCTGTTATATTTAATAATATATATATATATATATATATATATATATATATATATATATACAGTAGTGTCCAAAACTAAGGGACAACATTTTAAAACCTAATATTTGTTAGAAATAACAACTGTGAAAAGCTGAAATTTTGACAACTGGTAGTCGTTATCATCCATAATAACATACTAAAATTTGAATCATTTGCAAAGGATAGAAAAAGAATTATAACAATTATTTATTTATTTTCAAATTTGGAACGTCCAAAAGTAAGGGACAAAATTGAGAAAAACAATGTAAACAGTATGCTATATTCAAATTTTTTGATTTCCTAAAGAATAAGTCTTACTTAGTCATTTGTAAACGTTGCATCAGCCGGCACCATGGCGAAACGCCAAAAACTTTATTACTCTGTGAGACAAGCTATTGTGAAGCTACACAAGGAAAAGCACACCATTAGAGAGATTTCAGAGAAAGTGAAACGTTCCAAGAGTGTTGTAGGCAGGGTTGTTAAATCCTACAATGATACTGGCAAAATAGTTAGTGCTTTTAAAACCGACAGACCCCATAAAACTTCGGCAAGAGAAGATCGAATAATGCAGCGTATGTTATTAAAGGACCGTTTTAAGTCTTGCACAGAAATTAAAAGGGTTATGAATAGTACCTCATGTATTAATGTGTCAAGACAGACTGTTTGTAGACGACTGCAAGAAATAGGGCTGTTTAATCGAACCCCAGGGAAGAAACCACTTGCTAGTTCGAAGAATAAGAAGAAGAGATTAGAGTTTGCAAACAGGTATGTAATTTGGACATATGAAAATTGGGCAAAAGTATTTTTCAGTGATGAAAGCAAGTTTAATTTATTTGGAAATGATGGAAAAAACAATGTAAAGAGACGTATTGGTGAAAGATTAAGTGCAAAGTGTACTAAGAAAACTGTCAAGTTTGGGGGCGGAAGCGTCATGGTATTTGGAATGTTTTCTAGCCAAGGTACAACGCCTCTTGTCCGGTTACAAACTCGTGTAAACGCGCAGATCTATAAAAACATTGTTCAAGATCATGTTGTGCCAATCATACAGAATTCAGGTTTCGATAGGGCTACCTTTATGCAAGATAATGTCCCATGTCACAAGGCAAAGGTGGTAATGAGTTACCTTAGCGAGCAAGATTTGGAAATTATGGATTGGCCACCGCAAAGTCCTGACTTAAATCCAACAGAAAATCTTTGGAAGACCTTAGGAGTGAAAGTTATGGAAAGAAATCCCACTAACACGGAGGATTTGTGGGTGAAGCTTCAAGAAGAAAGGTCTAAAATTAGTATCTAGGATTGTCAAGAACTGATTCGTTCTTGTAGTCGAAGATGTGCAGCTGTCATTGAGAGCAAGGGCTCATTTACTAAATATTGATTGTACATGTATTTTTATTGTTTTTTTGCTGTTTACATTGTTTTTCTCAATTTTGTCCCTTACTTTTGGACGTTCCAAATTTGAAAATAAATAAATAATTGTTATAATTCTTTTTCTATCCTTTGCAAATGATTCAAATTTTAGTATGTTATTATGGATGATAACGACTACCAGTTGTCAAAATTTCAGCTTTTCACAGTTGTTATTTCTAACAAATATTAGGTTTTAAAATTTTGTCCCTTAGTTTTGGACGCTACTGTATATATGTATGGCATACCTACTTTTGTATATGTGTTTGTGATACTGTTGTTTACCCAATACAAGTCTCAAGAGCCACTCAATGTAGAAGGTTACTGAAGGAGTTTGTTGTAAGGACGTAAAGGAAGAAAGTGGGAAGTGAATATTATGAGGATATGTAGGATAGATAACGGTTGACCCTAAAATCGAAGAGATTAAGATTTTAGTGAAAATAGATTATATCATAGAGGTCGTTTGGTTTTAGTGAGAAAAAAAGAAAGCATACAAAGAAAGAAGAGAAAAACAAAAAGAGGTGATAATGCTTTCATACGTTTAACGTCTACTTCAGTGAAATGAAAAACCTCATCAATTTTAAATCATTTCATTTGTACCCTCTTACTTCTTAAAATGAAAATATTTTTAAAATATTGTGAAACTCCCACTAGTTGTTGTTTTTGTTGTTATTGATACTATTTCTTTTTATTTCTAAAGTATACTCATTTCTTTCCGGGTCCCAACCAGAGACCTAAGTTCAGAAATAGCATCATGACATTTCCCACTGAGCATTTTTTTAAATCACATATTTTACATAAATAAAGCCCATTGTAAGGCGTGAGTTGCACTTGTGAGAAGAATTTTTTGAATTTCTTTAAGGCCTGGGCTACCAGGGATTCCCTTCAATGAGTCTATCGGAACCTTTTCCAATGAATCCGAGGGCTCCAACTGGAATTATTTATGTTGTCATGTGCCATATTATTTGAGATTTCCACTTCAAGATCCTTGTATTTTGATAGGTTTTTTTTTTAAAGATCTTCAAAGATACATTGCAATCTGCAGGGAGCGTCATGTCAATAAGAAAGCACATTATATTTTTGCATTCTTTGATCACGATATGTATAGGCGATTAGCTTTAATTATTCTGCCTCTGTGTAAAGTCCCATAAAATTGTTACAGGTCCCATCTCTCTAAGCGGGTCTGGGTGATGTTCATAATTTCTTGCAGTTTCCTTCCCGTAAAAGTTGCAGATTTTCCAGTGCAGATATTGGTCCACTCGGTCGAGTTTTATATTCAGCGGGTTGCGAACACTTTGCAACCTAAAATACAAGATGGCCAATTGTTTCTGGATATTTATCACAGAATCTGCATTTCAGGTCAACACAATTTTTCATAATGTATTAGGTCGGTGCAAAAATAATGACGTAATAATGTCGTTTTTTGACGTTAGAAAATACGTCAAAAAACGACATTATTACGTCATTATTTTTGCACCCACCTAATATTTGGTAATTTCTAGTTAGTAAGCATTGGTCTTGTGCAGCAAGAATAAAACTTTCGGTTTCAGCTTTTAACCCTGTACTACTAACTCCTGATAGTTACGGGGTTTGTCTCCATCTGCTTGTTTGTTACGGGCAGAGCATTGACCATGAAGAGGTTTAACTTACAATGGTGTCTGTATTTGGTGCATTGCATTTGCTTTTCCTTTCTTTTTTACGTTCTTTGCCTCCAAGGTGGGTGTATTATGCTTTATTTGAACTTTTTCATCCACTTGAAATTACTTTTTGAATTTGTTGGTTTCCTTTATTACTGAATAAAGTTTCTTATTTCTTTCATGTTCTTCGATACAGATCACCATTCTGTCTTTTGCAGTTTCATTGAAGACCGATTGTTGTGGTCTTCTAAGACAGTTCTAGTTGAACTAATCCTCTACCTCCTTTGGATCTGGTCACATGCAGACGACCAGCATCAGCCTTAGAATGATGCATTATTATTATTATTATTATTATTATTATAACTCTGTCTACTTCATCTTTTGCAGGTTTTGGTGGGTGTATCGTGTGATAGTTGCTTCCGATTCGATGGAGTTGACGCCTGGTTATATTTTAACTCGACAGTCAATATAACCAACACGTAAGGCACTTTCTTCTCTTTTACAACTCAAAACTACTTAGACCAGATTAAATATCCAAAACGATACCAAATTCTGAGAATGAATCATGAAGCTATCGCAATTATGGCGAAAGTTAGTGAAACAAAATAGTCCATACGTAGCTGAATGTAGAAATATATGAATTTTGTTTTTGAAATTCACGTATAAGACGCTACGATTTTTTTTATTCCGATCCAGTACTTTTTAAATTCCCTGGTTCTTAATCCAATATTTGATCTTCTGCTTCATTGAAATTATTTCACAGAAACCCGTTCTCAATGTGTTACCGCCTATCTTGAAAATTCCCAGATGAGCTGTTCAAACTATTCTTATATCTTTTGTTGCTTTTATTGTTATTTTAATATTCCGGCCTACTTATTCTTCAGCCTTCGAAAATTATGTACAGATTGCTGTAAAATTGAACAATGAATTTTCTCAAACTTACAGCATTTATATTTATAAATTTTTCACTTTTCATTTGGGTCCATGATTAAAGAAAGGGCTCCGAATAATATTCGCTGAAGCGCAGCGGTTAGCTCCCAGGGACGCCAAGGATAACTCCCAAGGACTCCTCAGTTACCTCCTAGAGACTCCTCGATTAGTTCCTAGAGACGCCTCGGTTAGCTTCCAGGAACGTCCTTATCTCCTAGAGATGCTTCGGTTAGCTTCTAGGGACGCCGCGGTTAACTCGTAGAGACGTCTCGCTTAGCCCCCAGGGACACTGCTGTTAGTTCCTAGAGACGCGTAGGTTAGCTCCCAAGGACGAATCAATTAATTCCCAGAGACGCCGCGGTTAGCTCCTAGGAACGCCTCGTTAACTCCTAGAGACACCTCGGTTAGCTCCTAGGGACGACGCTGTTAGCACATATAGACGACTCTGTTAACATCTGAAGAAATTAATGTTAGCTTCGAGGGACGAACTCGTTAATTCCTAAAGACGCTTCGGTACATACCAGGGACGCCGCAGATAGCTCCTAGAGATGCCTTGATTGACACCTAAAGATACGTTGATTAGCTCTTAGGGACGCTATGGTTGGCGCCTGCGGACGTGAAGGTTAGTTCCTAGAGACGCGACGGTTAGTTGCTAGAGGCGTCTCTGTTAGCTTCTATAGACGCCGCGGTTTATACCTAGAGATGCCGCTGTTAACACCTAGAGACTCCGCTGTTAGCATCTGGAGACGTGAAGGTTACCTCTTAGAGACGCTTTTCTCATCTCCAAGGGACGCCACGGTTACCTCCTGGAGACGCCTTGTTTAGCTCTTAGAGACGCAAAGGTTATCTTTCAGAGACGCCGCGGTTAGGTCCTAAAGACGCGTCAGTTAGCTCCCAGGGACGTCTCTGTTAGCTCCTAGAGATTCGAAAGGTAGCACTTAGAAACGCCGGGGTTAGCTCTTAGAGACGCCTTTAACTCCTAGAGACGCGTCGGTTAGCTTTCGAAGATGCAACGGTTAGCTCCTGGAGACGCCTTGGTTAGCTCCTACAGAGTTGAAGATTAGCACCCATGGGTGCCGTGGTTATCTCCTTGAGACGTTTCGGTTAGCACTTAGAGACGTCGCCTTTAACTCTTAGAGACGCAAAGTTTAGCTCCCTTGGACACCGCTGTTCGTTTTTATCCTAGACGCGTGGGTTAGCTCCCAGGGACGAACCGGTAAATTCCAAGAGACGCTTCGGTTAGGTACCAGGGACGCCGTGTTTAACTCATGCTACGGTTAGCTCCTAGAAAGGCGAAGATTAGCTCCAAGGGACGCCGTGATTAGCCCATAATGATGCCTCTGTCAGCAACCAAGGACACCTCGGAATGTTAGCTCCTAGAAACTCTTTAGTTATCTCCCAGAGACGCCGCCGTTAAATCCCATGGACACCACGGTTAGCTGCTGGAGATGCCTCGTTTACCTCCTAGATATATCCACCTCAGCTTCCAGAGACGCCGCAACTCCGAGAGATGCCGCGGTTAGATCCTGAAGGCATCCCTTTTGACTCAGAGACGCCTCGCTTAGCCCGCAGGGACGCCGCTGTTAACGCCTAGAGGAGCGAAGATTATCTCCTAGAGACTCTTCAGTTAGTTCCCAGGGACGAATCGGTTTATTCCTGTAGACGCCTAGTTAAGCTCTTAGACGCAAATGTTATCTCTCAGAGACGCCGGGTTAGCTCCTAGAGACGTGTCCGTTAGCTTCCAGGGACACCTCTATTAGATCCTAGAGTCGCGTCGGTTGGCTCTTAGAGACTCGAAGTATAGTAGCTAGAAACGCCTTGTTTAACTCCTAGAGAAGCGTCGGTTAGATCTCGGAGACGCCACGGTTAGTTCCTGGTGACGCCTCGGTTAGCTCCAGAGACGCTACGGTTAGCTCCTCGAAACCACTCGGTTAGCTCTTAGAGACGTGTCCGATTGCTCCTATGGACGCCATTGTTAGATCCTAGGGACTCGATGGGTAGCACCTAGAAACGCCTCCTGTAACTCCTAGAGACGAGACACGAGTTAACTCCTGGAAACGCCTCGTTTAGCTTTTAGAGACGCAAAGGTTAGCTCTCAGAGATGCCACTATTAACTTCTAGTGTCGACAGTTAACTCCAGAGACGCAAAGGTTAGCTCATTGGGAAGCGATGGTTAGCTCATATGGACGCCGCGGTTAACTCCTAGAGTCAGAACGGTTTACTACTTGAGACGAGCCGGTTTTCCCCCAGGCATTCCACTGTTTGCTCCTAGAGACGCGTCGGTGAGCTCCCAGGGACGCCTCTGTTAACTCTTCGAGACACCCAGGGATGACAGTGTTTGCTCCTAGAGACGCCTCGGTTAGCACCTGTGCACCAGGGGCTTTATCGCCTTGCTTGATGTGAAATAACTGAAAGAAATGTAAATTATGAATATAAATTATCTAAAGAAAGTATTCTTTCTGGATGTTGTCCTTCTGACGTACATAAATGCATTTGTTCCGTTTTTTATGTACCGAGAAAAAAGTCCCTAACCAACTAAGTAGGTTGTAATGCGAAAACGGTTTGGTGCCGAAGTTCTAACTCTCGTACTAATGAACCCCTCCGTGAAACTGTCTTTGTATTTTGTCGTTCTTTTTTTATTCTTTCTTTTCGATAAAGAAAAAAAAAGCGATGCTTTCTTTATGCTACTCATTCCCTTTACTTATTGTAGTGATTCCCAAAATATGCACCGTGGCAAATTGGGGACACCGCAGAGTTTTTTTTTTTTTTAAATTCCAGGCACTCGTATTTCATTGTGTATATGTACGGTATAGAGAGCCTTAATCTGTTTTCAGTGATCCATTTGAGCTGTCATATATATCCAATTATGTGCTTGAGTTGTGACCAACATCCAAGCTTCCATTTGAGCCAGGACCACTTACAATGTTCTGTTTGAGTTACGATCAAATTCCATTGTTCAATTTGAGACAGGAGAGCTTCTAACGTTCCATATGAATCATGATTAACTACCAATGTTTCATTTGTGTCAGGATCAACTTCAAGTATTCCATATGAATCATGGTCAACTTCCAAGATTCCATTTGATTCAGGACCGCATCCAATATTTCATTTTCGTCGTGATCAGCTTCCAGAATTCCATCTAAATCATAGTCGACTTCCAAGGTTCCATTTGAGTCATGATCAAATTTCAGTATTCCATCTAAATTATGGTCAACTTACAAGATTCCATTTGAGTCATGATCAAATTTCAGTATTCCATTTGAATCATGGTCAACTTTCAAGGTTCCATTTGATTCAGGACCGCTTTTAATGGTTCATTTTCGTCGTGATCAGATTCCAAAATTCCATCTAAATCATGGTCAACTTGCAATGTTCCATCTGAGTCATGATCAAATTTCAGTATTCCAACTTCTAAGGTTCCATTTGAGATATGACCGCTTTCAATGGTTCAATTTAGTCATGATCAACTTCCAGTATTCCGTTTGAATCTTAGTCTGTTTTTAATGTCTTATTTTACCCTAACCAATATCGTTGTCAACTTCTAATATTGAAAAAATTATCTCCATTCCAAGATTCAGTTTACAGCATAATCCTCTTCCATTATTCCATTTGCTTCAGAATCTGCTTCCAATAATCCGTTTACCATTTTCTCTTTTTCAGCGCTCACTACAAACTGGAAATCATGACTAAAAAAGACAATGGTCTGATATTTTATGCAAGAGGAGGTCAAAGAGATTTCGAAGCTCTTTTCCTGCAAAACGGTCATTTGACCTATTTTCTGTTTAACCCCACCGAATATGGCACAGGTTCAAGCCATGGGTCATATATTGAATCTCCGAAAAAGATCCACCTAAACAAACGTTATAAGGTAACGCTTACAATTTCTTTTATAAAAATCATGTATTACAGTTTATTTTATTCTTTTTTAGAATAAGTTTTAATCACCATCAATTTTATATCAAAAGTATTTTCATTATAAATAGTTATAGTTTGTTTAATAGCATATCAACACCTAGTGGGTCATTTAATGTCATAATTTACTTCTCTTGGGAGCTTTGAAATAATAAAAATATGATATACTCGTGTAACGCGCGATTTTGCGTATTGTACGACTTCTAAATTTTTACTTATGAAAATGATTTGATTATGTATCTCGTGTATCATGTGAGTTCCTTTTCTGAGAGACGAAATTACATCTTTTGCTTTATTTCTTTATCCCAGTCTTCTAGTTAAATAAGTTAAAAAAGTAAAAGAGAATGATAAAAGTATCCTTAGTAACGCTATACTCTTTCCGTGAACACGTACAGCCATAAAAAACCAAATGAGAAACAGCTAAACATCTTATAAATGTAAACAATGGAAAAGATGCATATAATACGATATTAATATGTGAATATTACATGCATTATTATTGGATACAGTTAAGTAAAACATTAGTTTTATCAAAATCACGTTTATTTTAAATAAAGCTGTACTTTTTGACTATAGTAGATGGATATATAGTTTGGTCAATAGTGTAGCCAGGATCACCAGTACATACACTAATTTTATATCTCGTGTATGATGCGACCCCCTTAAAATTAGCTTCAAAATTGGGTCTTCAAAAGTCGCATGATACGCGAGAACATAAGGTATGTTATTCTGCTTACAGAGTTGAATACTAAAATGTATTGGTGCTATTTTTTTTACAGAAGTATTGCTGGTAATTTTACTATAAAAAAGTATTTTTTATACCTTCATAGTGTTCCAATTTAAATTTTGGGGCTCACTGTTTACCCCTAGCTAGGACCCTAACAGGTGCTACCACTCTTTTTACTTAGAGTTTGTTTTTGTTTTCCATGTCGACAATAGTGTTAATTCTAAAGATAAAAAAAAAGTTACCAATAATCCAGAAAGAGGTTTACACAGTAGCATCTTTTTTTTTTTTAATTTTTGAATTTGATGCAACTACACAACATTTCACTTTTGTTTATCATCACTTGGCCTCATTAAGTCGAATGACGAAATGCGTCGTCAAGGACTAAGAACTATTTTCTAATTGTCTTTTTTTTTATCCATATATGTCTTATATACAGAAAAAGTCTATAGGCCTCGTTCTAAAAAAATAAGTACAACAGCAAAAAAAAAAATGTGTATTTAAAATAGTTGATCTAGTTAAAAATTGTCTTTGGTTCAGAGATAGAGCGAAAGTCAGACATTGTTGTTAATGTTATAATCAGGAGGTCAATTGTAATCACAAAGCGTCTATTGTTAAATGAAAGACATACTGAATGATTAATTATGGTAGCAGCAGTATATTTTTTTAAATTATAACATAAATATGTTATAAAATCCGTACAAAAATAGCCATTTTGTTTTAACACTTCTGGTGTCTTATCAAGTGGTGATGTTGAATGTAGATTGTAGATTGTTGGTTATTGGAATTTATTCTGTATACACCAATCATATACTTGGAGATATATATATTAGGTTGGTGCAAAAATAATGACGTAATAATGTCGTTTTTTGACGTTAAAAAATAGTCAAAAAACGACATTATTACGTCATTATTTTTGCACCAACCTAGTGTATATATATATATATATATATATATATATATATATATATATATATATATATATAGGTATAGGGTTAGGTAAATGAGACAACTAAATATCAGTGACCGTATATGTGTGTTCTGGCGTGCATACACTGACAAGCAAATAAATAGTTACCAAATTTAGCCAAGAGGTGTAGACACAATAGTGCTCAATGTGATTAGACAGAGCTAAGAAACGTATATTAATAAATACACATATGCATCAAATGTAGGGTATATGCGTATGTATTAACACAAACACACACACACATATATATATATATATATATATATATATATATATATAGGATGGGGAGGCAAAATTTGCGCTAAATGTTTTTTTTGTTTTTCTCATAAAGCAGTTCAGCTAATTTTATGAAATCTGGTAATTTTATTACCATAATCTTGCATAATAATTACCCACACCTTTTTCAGATAATTCTGTAAAGGCTGAGTGTTGAGGAAAGCAAATATCGAAGGGTGTGAGATATGATAAACGCACATGTTCATTCACAGAAGATTTGGCATAGTTGGGTCTATCCTTACGGTTAGTTTTTAATTTGAAGAGAATGACTATGAGGGAAACTATTCAAAGATAGCCTGGAAGTGACGGAAAGAAGAAAAAGTACAATAATCTCAAAAGACCCAAAGAAATCCATGAGAAAATTAGCAAATGAACTTAAAGTGGATTCTAAGTCTATCAGAACAGCATTGAAAGATGACTTAAAACTGAATCCTTGACTAAGATATTTGCTGACATGATCCATGAAGGGCAGAAGATTGGAAAGATGCAAATTAAGTTCTTGCTTATCTTAAAAAGAAACAAGTCCACTGTGAAAATTTTCTCAGACGAAAAGATCTTTACTTTTGACGCTGTTCTGAATCGTAGAAATGACAGATAGATTGCACACTCAAAAGTTCATGTCAAGAGCACTTTCAGAAGGAAGCATCCAGCTCAAATTCTGGTCTTTGCTGTTGTGGCCTCCGATGGGAAAAATGCCTATCAAATTTTACAAACCTGGTGAAAAAGTTAATGCGGATGGTATTGCAAGACTCAGAGATACAATGTATTACAATGGCTGAAAGTCAACTACCCAGAGGGAAAGTATGAACACGGGATGTTGCTCCTGCCTATACAGCCCCAAAAGTACAGAATTCCTGCAAATCCAGTTGTGCCGATCACACTTCTGGCTCTCTTCCAGCCCTCTAGATTATTGTGTTTGGAGCGTTTTAGAACAGGCTACTAATGTAACCTCTCATGCAAACGTTAACTCTATTATGGATACCATCGGAGAAGAGTGGGACAAGATGTCCTCTGCCTTTTTGGAGAATTGTAAAAGTTTCAGGGGGAGTCATGTGGGGGCAATAATTGGGAAACAAGGAGGACATATCGAATAAAACGTTTCTTTCGTTTTTCTTATTTGTATGTTGGAAACATTCATATTTCTTTAAATAAACTGATAAATGAACTATAAGGCTTTTTATTTGAATTATTATCACATTACTCTGGTATTGAGTTCTTTTTTGAATTAATGCCGTGAACGTTAGAATTTATATTATTTTCGTCCTCATTACATTCGGATATATATATATATATATATATATATATATATATATATATATATATATATATATATATATATGCTCTACTTTTGTATCGAGCACTATTTTTTTAAAATAATAACAAAAATACTAAAGAACTTTGGATTATTTACCTAACAAGTTCTTTCCTATTTTCTATATATTTTTACACACACACACACACACACACACACACACACACACACACACATATATATATATATATATATATATATATAAAAGTGAACATAGAAGTCAACACTTAGAGGCGACAGTTTCATGCTATATGCAATCGTCAAGCCTGATGATTGCATATAGCATGAAACAGACTGTCGCCTCTAAGTGTTGACTTCTATGTTCACTTTTATATTTACACAAGCTCTATCTCTGATATTGAGCACTTTATTCCATAAATATAGCAGACCTTAAGACTATATTTCTTCATATATATATATATATATATATATATATATATATATATATATATGAATATGAATATAATATATCAAATCTATATATATATATTTGTTGCCCATATCTGCCTGTTATCAAATTCCTCTTAGGGGTTTGGAGATAGACACCCCCGCCCCACTAAACATATTTATTCTGAAACTACATTAACCAAGATAAGTATATTTGATTTTGATTAAAGGTGGATTCCCCCGGGGGTGTGTACACAAACTTCCCCAGTGATTTTTCCCCTTTCATTTAACTTAATTTTAATTTTAAACAAGGGAATGACTACAATACAAAATAAAGAAGGAGAAAGCCAGAAGATGGAGGTCACATCGGTAAGATCAAAATGAGACAATATGGACGTCAATGTTGAAATCTGCTCATCAATTCATTTAATCAAGCATTGCATCAAATACATATTAAAGGGATAGATCAAGATGTTTTTGCACAACCACCAACTGAAAGTTTTTTCCCTTTTTATCGAAATTTTTCTTAAAACAATAGGGAGCAATTTTTTTCTTTCTGATTTAAATGAAATTTAAATTTGAACAAGTGAATGACTCCTATCCAAAATATAGAAGGAGAAAGTCAGAAGATAGAGGTCACACCAGCAAGATCATTGAGTAATATTGAAATGCATCATTTTTCTCCACAAATTATAACATTGGTTTAAAATCAATCATCATTTTCTTATTAAAAAATATGTGACACGCAGCAATTCGTAGGTAATTCGGCTAGACGGTCTTTAAATGTATACGTGAAATAAACTTTGGATTAAAAGCTCGTAAAAATACTTTTGATGCAGCCGTGATATATACAGTGTAACCCGGATATAAGAGAAATCCGGATATAAGAGAGATTTTCTTTGGTCCCAAATTGTTCCCATACTCACCTAAACAAAATAGACCAAACCAGGATATAAGAGACTTCTTCTCCGGTCCCGACAACTCTCTTATATCCGGGTTACACTGTGACAATAAAGAGAAACATTTTAATGGACTCTTTTATTCCCTTTTGCAGATAGAGTTTTACCGAAATAAGGGCTTCAAGCAGAGCGATGGAACCAACACTTTCAAATCTGGAATCAAAGTGAATGACAAAGAATCCAAGAAAGTCGGCTTTTGTGCTGATGTCAAAATCAACCCGCCGTTTTACCTCGGTGGTACTAACGATGAAATTGTAAGTGAGAATTCTTCAAAAAAGCATGCGTCAGAAAACCCTGTCTTCAAAACCCTGTCTTCAAAACCCTGTCTTCCCTTTCTACCTGCTGTCATTATGGCTGATGCTAACCTCCAGGAGAGTAACACGCTGTACATTCTCGGATTAACATTTTCGGCTGACGTAAAGTGGAAAGATTATATTAAATTATCTGCTAGGTCTGCTGCTAGGAAATTTGGTTCATTGGGTCGTGATGGGCAATATTTTTCTCTCCAGAATCTATCTTAGACGTTTATGCTTTCAATATTGCTGTCACAACTTGTCTATGTATTTAGATACTTGATACAATCCAGAGAAGAATCTGCAATGTTATTGGTCCTGATCTTGCATTTCGGTCGATTCACTGTGTCGTGCTAGACAATTTTTTTCTTGACAGAATCTATCTTACATGTATACCATTCACCCATTTTCATAATAATGCTGCTACATATGGTCCGTTGCTTCTGCTACAAATTTAAAGTTTCTTGATAAAATTGCGGGGGGTATTATTAATTCTATTTTATTTAGTTTCTTGTAAATAGGTTTTCATATTGTAAATATACATTGGGGTTTAGATTTTAAATTGTTGTTTTATTCCCCTCTCCAGACAAGAACTGTACATATGAGGAGTCGTTAGAACTTCATAAAGATTCTGAGATATTATGGTGGAGATATTAAGAGTGGTATGTAAGAATGCGATATTTCGGAGTAAGGCATACTGTAGTATGTTTGGGTCAGTAATTATGGCTAGCTAAGTTTAATTATAAGGCAGATGAAGAACATCCTTTCTCTATCCCCATTATTAGCCTTATGCCACACTTTATATATATATATATATATATATATATATATATGCATTTGCATGAATATGAGCTTATGATCCTGGGTTTTACGCTTTAGCGATCGTCAGATATTATATATATATATATATATATATATATATATACACACAGTGTAACCCGGATATAAGAGAGTTGTCGGGACCGGAGAAGAAGTCTCTTATATCCGGGTTTGGTCTATTTTGTTTAGGTAAGTATGCCTCTAATTTGGGACCAGATAAAATCTCTCTTATACCCGGGTTTCTCTTATATCAGGGTTACACTGTATATATATATATATATATTTCAAAGAGTATAGAATCCAGGTAGAACTCAATGTCCAGGACAGAGTAAGGATATAATAAAAACGGCTCAAACACTAATATTCCATGGTCATAATTTATTCCATTGGAATCGTAATCACGATCCAATTCATCAGACCTACAAATTCAAAAAGAAATCGGAAAATATAACTCCGGGTTTTAAAAAACAAAATTTTATTGAGAGTGTATATGTGGGAGTGAGAAACAAGTGAGAGAGGGAAATGTATGAAAGCTCTAGAGAGAGGGTGTAGCAGAAGAAAGAAGAACAAGAAAGGCCTAAAGATGAAAGTGCGGATTAAAATTTAACAGAGAGAACTTTTAAAGAGAGGAGTTAAATAACGGTTTAAATGAGTGAGATACAGAAAAACAGGATTTATTTTTCGATTCATAATTCGCTACCGATTCGCTGACCTAAATTTAAAAAAAAAAAAACAGACAACGGAAACGTGTTTATAAAATTTGTGGTGACACCACGCGCAATAAAAAAAACAATATGATCTAAACTTAAAATCCAGAAGATGAGAGAGAGGGAGAAAGATGGTTGGAGACTAAAAACGAAGGGCATTTATAAGAGAACCGATGTGCATATCAAGAAAATTTGACGAAGCAAGTGATATCACCGACAGGTTACAA
>OZ010613.1:3110829-3113329 GCA_963932145.1 Acanthosepion lycidas | reverse complement strand
TCTATCTATCTACCTATCTATCTATCTATATATCTATATCAGTCTGTTCATATCTATCTATCTATCTATCTATCTATCTATCTATCTATCTATCTATCTATCTATCTATCTGAGTCTGTTCATATCTATCTATCTATCTATCTATCATTCTCAGTCTGTTCATATCTATCTATCTACCTATCCATCTATCTAAATCAGTCTGTTCATATCTATCTATCTATCTATCTATCTATCTATCTATCTATATCAGTCTGTTCATGTCTGTCTATCTATATCAGTCTGTTCACAACTATCTATCTATCTATCTATCTGTATCTATCAATCTATCTATCTATCTATCTCAGTCTGTTCATATCTATCTATCTATCTATCTATCTATCTATCTATCTATCTATCACAGTCTGTTCATATCTTTCTATCTATCTATTCACATCTATCAACCTTTCTCAAAACTGTTCATATGCATTTATCTATAGGTGTATCTATCTCAGTCTTTTCATATCTATCTATCTATCTATCTATCTATCTATCTATCTATCTATCTATCTCAGTCTGTTAAATATCTATCTATCTATCTACCTATCTATCTATCTCTTTATCTCAATCTGTTCATATCTATCTATGTATCTATCTATCTATCTATCTATCTATCTATCTATCTATCTATATATATATATATATATATATCTATTACAGTCTTTTGATATCTATGTCTCTATCTATCTATCTATCTATGTCAGTCTGTTCATATCTATCAATCTATCTATCTATCTGTCTCAGTTTGTTCATATCTATCTATCTATCTCTCTATCTATCTATCTCAGTCTGTTCATATCTATCTATCTATCTATCTATCTATCTATCTATCTATCTATCTATCTCAGTTTGTTCATATCTATCTATATATCTATCTATCTATCTATCTATCTGTCTGTTCATATCTGTCTATCTATCTATACCAGTTCATATCTATCTCAGTCTCTTCATATCTCTCTATCGCACTATATCTATCGTTCTATCTATCTGTCAAAGTCGCTTCATATCTATCTGTCTATCTATCTATCTATTTACATCTATATATCTATCTATCTATCTATTCCCATCTATCTATCTGTCTATCTCAATCTGTTAAATATCTATCTATCTATCTATTCCCATCTATCTATCTGTCTATCTCAATCTGTTAAATATCTATCTATCTACCTATCTATCTATCTATCTCAGTCTGTTCATATCTATCTATCTATCTATCTATCTATCTCAGTCTGTACATTTCTATACATCTATCTATCTATCTGTCTATCTATGTATCTATCTATTTCAATCTGTTCATATCTATCTATCTATCTATCTATCTATCTATCTCAGGCTGTTCATATCTATCTATCTATCTATCTATTTATCTATTTATCTATCTATCTCATTCTGTTCATATATATCTATCTATATATACATATATATATATATATATATATATATATATATATATATATATATATGTCTATTCATATGTATGTATCTATCTATCTATCTATCTATCTATCTATCCCAGTTCATATCTTTCTCAGTCTCTTCATATATCTCTATTGCACTATATCTATCTATCTATCTACCTATCTATCTATCTATCTATCTACCTATCTATCTATCTATCTATCTATCACAGTCTGTTCATATCTATCTATATATATATATCTCCGTCTGTTAAATATCTATCTATCTATCTATCTATCTATCTATCTAACTATCTATCTTTTTCACTCTGTTCATATCTATCTCTCTCTTTGTCTATCTATCTATCTATCTATCTATCTATCTATCTATCTATCTATCTCAGTCTGTTCATATCTATCTATCTATCTATCTATCTATCTATCTATCCCAGTTCATATCTATCTCAGTCTCTTCATATCTGTCTATCACACTATATCTATCTAGCTAACTATTTATCTATATATCTATCTCAGTCTGTTCATATCTATCTATCTATCTATCTATCTATCTATCTATCTATCTATCTATCTATTTCAATCTGTTCATATCTCTATCTATCTATCTATCTATCTCAGTCGGTTCATATCTATCTATCTATCTATTTATCTATCTATCTATCTATCTATCTATTTATCTATTTATCTATCTCAGGCTGTTCATATCTATCTATCTATCTATCTATCTGTCTATTTATCTATCTATCTCTTTATCTATTTATCTTTCTCAGTCTCTTCATATATCTCTATGTCACTATATCTATCTATCTATCTCTCTATCTCTCTATCACAGTCTGTTCATATCTATCTATATATACATATCTATCTCCGTCTGTTAAATATCTATCTATCTATTTAACTATCTTTTTCAGGCTGTTCATATCTCTCTCTCTGTCTATCTATCTATCTATATCAGTCTGATCATATCTATCTATCTATCTATCTCAGTATGTTCATATCTATCTTTCTACATATCTATCTATCTATCTATCTCAGTATGTTCATATCTG
>OZ010613.1:2910829-3100829 GCA_963932145.1 Acanthosepion lycidas | reverse complement strand
CTGAATCTGGTTGGGACAGTGTGTCTTTTATGCTGTCAAATATGTCATATATTTTCTAACACTTATTCTTCCGTTTTGCTTTTGCAGAAAACTAACGTACCAAGGTTCGAAGGTGACATCCTGCATTTTATGGAGCTTGAAAGCGGGCAGATATTTGTAAAACCCACTTTTAGACAATCAGTGTCTAAATGTCAGATTTGAGAGATGTTCTTAATATATTGCGCCTGCATTTGTTGGCCTTTTTATTTTGGGTTTTATACATAAAATACAACCAATGTAAAGAATTCTTTCAAAGCTTCCCTCTCCGCCCCTCATTCACAGGCAAACGCACACACACATATGCATATACACACGTGCACACTTAGCTTTACAACCAACAGATTCCAATTTTGAAGATCTTTTTCAAAAGTCAGCCATATTGACTCATACCTACAAATATCCGTCTTTCTTCTCAAACGGCTTCTTTCAAAGCTTTCTTCTTTTCGCATATACACACACGCACATACAAATACATACACACACTAACACGCAAAAACACACATACACGTATTGCTTTAAAACCAAACGATTCCATTTTTGAAGATCTTTTTTCAAAAGTCAGCCATGTTGACTAATAGCTCAAAACATCCATCTTTCTTATCAAACGAATATATTATATCTTTATATTTAAACATTTCTATTGAAGAATTTTTATCCAAGATATTTTCTAAGGTCCTCATCTATTATTTTATTTTCTCAACTGAAAATATAATCCTTATTATGTAATACCATCAGCCAATGCTATTTTTTTATTGCCAAAAACAATTTTAAAAGCAAGTTGAGTGTTGTAGATGGTAGCTATGTATCCAAAACTTGATAAATATGCCAAAACATTTTTTAATATTTCATCTCATGTGGAAAGCAATATATTTTGCTTGCAAATAGAATTTATAGATTTGTTTTTGTTTTTTTGCTGGATGAGGGTGATTAAAATTTTCCATAGGCATTTTACGCAAAATGTCTAATTATACATCTGGGATTTTGAACGAAAATATTAAAATACTTAGAGAGAAAACATTTTTATGGAAGAAAATTTATGTAAAAAAATGTTAATAAATGGAATGGCATTGATTCTACTTCAATGAGTAAAAATAGATTGATATTTAATTAATAATAAATATTACAAGTAATAAATATAATAGATAGATAGATACAAACAGACTGAGATAGATAGATAGATAGATAGATAGATATGAACAGAGCCTGAGATAGATAGATAGATAGATAGATAGATAGATAGATAGATAGATATGAATAGACTGAGATAGATAGATATGAATAGACTGAGATAGATAGATAGATAGATAATGAAAGTAGCATAGATAGATAGATAGGCACTCAGATAGATAGATAGATAGATAGATAGATAGATATGAACAGAGCCTGAGATAGATAGATAGATAGATAGATAGATATGAACAGACTTAGATAGATAGATAGATAGATAGATAGATAGATAGATAGATAATTAAAGTAGCATAGATAGATAGATAGGCACTCAGATAGATAGATATATAGATAGATATTAATATAAAAATATACATAGTTTTAAAAATACTAAAATATATAAAAATGAAAATGTAATTATATTTGAAATAAAAATAAAGTTGCGAAATTCTTCAATGTTTTCAATAATTACACATGAATAAAAAAAAAATTAGCTTCTCCCCAAGAACTGAAGAATGGTCGACCAGAACCATTCCTGACAATACAAGAAGACTCAGCCACCAGAATTGCATCATCATTCAAGACAGATCGAATTCTTTGGCATTATTTTAGACAAAATAAAACATTAAAAAAATGTTTGCTTTGTTTATTTATTCACAGTATTAAATATTTTGTAATTTGATATTTTATACCTTATTTCAAAAAAAGATGATGTTTTTTTCACAGATATTAATATTAAATTATTGCAGAATCTAATTTTGAAGTTTTTCTTTGCCAATCTTTCAATTAATATTTCTCCTATAATGAATTCTCCCAGAATTTTAACTGCATTATTTATCATGTTTGCTACTAAATCTTCTCCTATATCGGAGAATATATATATATATATATATATATATATATATATATATATATATATATATATATATATATATATATTTAAGTTATAATGAACTTGGTAAACCGAATTGGTAAATCCAAAGAGGATGAAATCCTGAGAGCTCAATGTTAGGACAGAGCTAATATGTAATGAAAAACAAACCACTTTAATGTACCATTACGATAATTTATTTCACCTAAATCCTTTTTTAAGGATTCTATTAAATTACAAAAATTACACTACCCACCAATTTCTAATCCCATTTTTTTTCTCAATTCGTTGTTGGAAGTTTTACCTGATGATCCTGAATCCTTAAAAAAAGGATTTAGGTGAAATAAATTATCCTAATGGTACATTAAAGTGGTTTGTTTTTCATTACATATATATATATATATATATATATATATATATATATATATAGATAGATAGATAGATATAGATATAGATAACTATATATATATAGATATAGATATCTATATATATATATATACATCTATACATATATATATATATATATATATATAGATATCTATATATATATATATACATCTATCTATCTATCTATCTATATATATATATATATATATATATATATATATATATATATATATATATATAGATAGATAGATAGATAGATATACACACAAGTATCGGATTTTTGTATACGGAATAAATTCCAATAACCCAAAAATACTATTCTTAAAAGAGTGCTCGATACAGAGTAGAGCAAATATAATTATTTATTCGAAAATTATAACATAAATATGCAATTAAATCACTACAAAAATAGCCATTTTGTTTCAACACTTCTGGTGTCTTATCAAGTGATGATGTTGAATGTAGAATAAAGGTTTTAAAACCAAGAATAAAGGTTTTTAAAACCCTTTATTCTACATTTAACATCATCACTTGATAGGACACCAGAAGTGTTGAAACAAAATGGCTATTTTTGTAGTGATTTAATAGCATATTTATGTTATAATTTTCGAATAAATAATTATATATATATATATATATATATATATATATAATGTAAAATATTAAGAACATTGTCTAAAAGCACGAAAACAACCAAACTACTACCCTTAAGTGAACATCACGAAGAAGTACATGAAAACTAAATTCGGAATAGTAATGTTTTACAGATAGACATAGAGCTACAATGGTTGGATATGATGGTTGGGATAAAGATCACCCGATATGATTTAGAAACCAAAAGTGGTGGGGATACAATTATACCCTATTTCAATAATTATGAGAGTCTTCGATACATTGGACGCCTACAAAAAAAAAAAAAAAATAGAAGAAAGAAATCGGAAGACGTTTTATCTTTGTAGTTCATAGCCCTCCCCACTATCCCCAATTTTAACCTCTGAATAGCATATTTCAGCCTGAAAACCTGACAAATTTAACACAGCCCAAAAAGAAGTTTCAAATGTGTAGTAACTATTTAGAATGTAATAATTAAAAGAAGAGTTAGTGCGTATAATTCCGGTGAAATGTAACATAATTACAGGCTTAAATCGTCACTAATTGTGACGAATTCATCACAAACCAGAATGCAGCACTAATTTCAAATTAAATACATGTAAATTTGAATAAAGAAATAAGATTAAGTTTGATTTATATGTCGTCTAAAACATTGCGAAAGTGCTGACATATCCGTTGGTTGCCGATTGGATGCTGAGGATCTCGGAGGGGTATACTGGATGCGTTGTTGTCAGTAGCGATAAACAAAAATGTCTGATTCAGTTGTTGATGGGCTAATATATTTACGGGGCAAAATTTGACACCGCTATTTGCTGTAAATAGGATTACGTAATCAATCGAAAATAGCCAGCATGTGAGAACGGAAGCGTACTATTAGTATTATTCTGAAAGTGTCTACCATAGTTAATGCTACATTGTGACCAGTAGTGAAGGAAGGAAGGAAGGAAGGAAGGAAGGTGGTATTTAATTGGGTGTAACGGGAACTTCGTTTTCTGGCAATTCCCCTGGATCACAACTGCATCCTGTCAATATCCCCTTATCGCATCTGTATCTAATCAATATCTCCGTATCATACCTGTATCTAATCAATATCTCCGTATCATACCTGTATCTACTCAATATCCCCGTATCACATCTGTATCTACTCAATATCTCCGTATCACATCTGTATCTACTCAATATCTCCGTATCACATCTGTATGTAGTCAATATCCCCGTATCACATCTGTATCTACTCAATATTGCCGTATCACATCTGTATCTACTCAATATCCCCGCATCACATCCGTATCTAGTCAATATCCCCGCATCACATCCGTATCTACTCAATATCCCCGCATCACATCCGTATCTAGTCAATATCCCCGAATCCCATCTGTATCTACTCAATATTGCCGTATCACATCTGTATCTACTCAATATCCCCGTATCACATCTGTATCTACTCAATATCCCCGTATCACATCTGTATCTAATTAATATTGCCGTATCACATCTGTATCTACTCAATATCCCCGTATCACATCTGTATCTACTCAATATCTCCGTATCACATCTGTATCTACTCAATATCCCCGTATCACATCTGTATCTAGTCAATATCCCCGTATCACATCTGTATCTACTCAATATTGCCGTATCACATCTGTATCTAGTCAATATCCCCGTATCACATCTGTATCTACTCAATATCCCCGTATCACATCTGTATCTAGTCAATATCCCCGTATCACATCTGTATCCAGACAACATCCACGTATCACGTCTGTATCTAGTCAATATCCCCGTATCACATCTGTATCTAGTCAATATCCCCGTATCACATCTGTATCCAGACAACATCCACGTATCACGTCTGTATCTACTCTATATCTCCGTATTACATTTATTTCTAATCAATATTCCCGTATCTGAATTCTATCCTCTCAATGTCCCCGTATCATAAACATATCCTGTTAATAATCCCGTATCACATCTGTTTCCCGTCAATATCGCAGCATCTGAACTGTATTCTGTCAGTATCACCGTATGACAATTATATCTTGTCAATATCCCCGTAACACAACTGTATCCTTGCTAATATCCCCATCTCTCAACTGTATCATGTCAATATCCGCGTACTCCAATTGCATCCTCTCAATATCCGCGTATCACAATTGCATCGTAAATAGCTTCTCTCAAAACGTTGATAATTTAATTTTGAAACACTGGACTTCTTTTACATTCAATTGCTCAGAATCAGATGTCACCCCACACCCCAAACTCTCTTCACCGTCCTCCTGACTAATCTTGATAAATTCATCGCTCATTGAGAAGTATTTAGAATGTAATAATTAGAAGACAGTTTAAATTGTATATTACTGAAACCTAATCTTATTACAGACTGAAATCCTCATTAATCGTGACGAATTCATCCTAAACCAGAATGGGGCACTAATTTTAAAACGTTTTTAATTAATTTTATAACTTATAACTCCCGTCACCGACCTTCAATTTAGAGGACGCTGGATCGGTCATGGAGATATTTTACAGGAAATATATATATATATATCTTATAAGCTGCAAAATGGAACTCAAGGTATTGGGTTACAAATTAAAAGGCACAGTTTATGCAGACATGTGGAGAAAATAACAGTTAAACCTAGACGTGAACAGGTTACGGTTATAATGATCAGGGAAACATCCTCTTGGGAGTCGATTCCACAAAGCGGGTAGAGGACTACAGAGTAAGAGACATAGTTTGTGTGGATAGGTGTGGAAGATAATGGTTAACCCTAGAAATGAACAGGTTAAGATTGTAGTGACCGGGGAAGCATCATCTTGGGAGTCAGTTCCACAGAGCGGTGGTTCGTTAGAAGATGCTACTCATAGTGGAAAATGTACATCTCACGAATAGAGTGAAAGAAAGAAGGAAAAGTGAGAGAAAGGGAAAAGTTTGAAAGAAAAAGTTTATCAAAAATATAAAATTAAAATGAAGAAAGAAAAAGAAAGATAAACACAAATATCTAAACTTGTGGTTAATAAGGGTGTGGTTAATAAGCAAGAGAACAAAGAAGCAGAGGAAGAACAAGACAAATAAATAGTTGAAAAGAAAGAACGAAAGAAAGAAAGAACGAAAGAAAGAAAGAAAGAAAGAAAGATATGTGCAAATATGAAGTGAAAAGAAAGAAAGAAAGAAAGAAAGATATGTGCAAATATGAAGTGAAAAGAAAGAAAGAAAGAAAGAAAGAAAGTGAGAGAAAGAGAGAAACGAAGGAGAGGAAGGAAGAAGGAAATGTGAGAAATATGGAATGAACAGAAAGAAAGAAAGAAAGAAAGAAAGAAAGAAAGAAAGAAAGAAAGAAAGAAAGATATGTGCAAATATGAAGTGAAAAGAAAGAAAGAAAGATATGGGCAAATATGAAGTGAAAAGAAAGAAAGAAAGAAAGAAAGAAAGAAAGAAAGAAAGAAAGAAAGTGAGAGAAAGAGAGAAACGAAGAACGAAAGAGAGGAAGGAAGAAAGAAATGTGAGAAATCTGGAATGAACAGAAAGAAAGAAAGAAAGAAAGAAAGAAAGATATGTGCAAATAAGAAGTGAAAAGAAAGAAAGAAAGAAAGAAAGAAAGAAAGAGAAAAAGAAAGAAATATAAGAAATAAAAAGGAAACAAACAAAAAGAAAGAAAGAAAGAAAGAGAGACATGAGAGAAAGAAAGAACGAAGGAGAGGATGGAAGAAGGAAATGTGAGAAATATGAAGTTAACACAAAGAAAGAAAGAAAGAAAGAAAGAAAGAAGTAAATGTGAGAAATATGAAGTGAAAAGAAAGAAAGAAAGAAATTTAAATTGAGTGATGAGAAATGCGAATTATTTGACCAAAATGGACAGCTGAATACCAAAATGTTTCCGAAAAAATTAAAATGATTCCAACGTCGGATTTGTTCCTCTCGCATTTTGATCCAAAATTAGAGCGCCCAGGGTAAGAAGATAAAATAAATTTGCGTCATTTTCGAAGAAAAAATATTACCAGCAATAGAATTTTGAGAAAAAAAAAATCAGTTGCAATACATTTTCGAAAAAAATTATTACCAACAATGAAAATCTTGTCGGCATTAAATAACCCATTGAGGTTGATATGCCGTAAAAGTTAAAACAAAACAAACCAAACCAAACCGAAATTAGAAATAATCCAGGCGAGCGACGCTGTAATTATTCATAAACACAAAGATGATTATTGTAAAAGCGCTATGCGTCAAGAATAATTTTATTGGCTGAGAAAAATAGAGAAAGAGGCTTTGGAAATCATTTTTGCTATGAAGAAAAGTCACAAATTCATCTACAAAAAATTAACCCTACTGTCCATTATTATCTATTTTCGGGTCAAAGAAAGGTAAGCGGACACATACAGCGAGGGATACAATTCAGTCAGTTTCCCAAAGGGTATTGACACGTAAGTGAATGTAACGGCTTCGACTGGAATTTGAACTCCGCTCTCCGATTCCTCAATCCAAGCCGCTTATTTATTACACCACCGTGCCTCCCTGCAGCCAAAAAAGCTAACTTACGCAGATGATTTGTCAAGACTCATATCTAAATTATGTGAACCTTTAGAAGAAACGGTAATTGCAATGCTGAGAATGAAATTAAGAACTTTCTCTTCAATACCGTACGTGATCTATCAGTGATGTTGGATGAAATTAAAAACTCAAGTGAATACTTTTATTAGAGAAAAATAAAATTAAATTGAAAACTGGCGGTAGCAATATTTTCTCAATCTGTGATGAGGTCTTAATATATGGTGAGAGTTAGTACCGGAGAGAGAATTTCGAGATCCGGCAGTCAGATTATTTTGAGGCACTTTTCGGTTGGAAAAGGAGATGCTGGAAGAAACAAACTCAATCTAGCGTGTCTTATAAGACGGTCTGTAAGCATGTTTGTCTGGTAGGGTTGTGAGACGTTAAATATCATTTTTCTATTCAGCATTTTATTTGTATTTTTGTGAAAAGTATTTATGCATGTCATTCTAATAATGCGACACTAGACATTCCCAAAACTTCGTAAGGTCGGTCCACTCTTTCAGGATCAAGTATCGACTATCGCCAAGCCCTGAACTCGCAGATTGTAAATAGTTGCGTCGGAAGATCAGGTATCCCAATTACCTTCTTCCAACTGATGAACTTATAAATAGCCGAAGAATATTTACATTCAACTGGGAGACAAAGTTTTGCATTTAAAGAATATATTTCATGACGTAATCTTGAACTGTATTGTAATGGATCCCATAAAGAATATTCCGAAGCCAAGTCGGGTTTGTCGGGAATTTGACCTACTGTCCCTCGAAATCTTCTGCGACAATGCCACTAAGACGCAAGGGGTTACTGGGAGTGAAAGAGAATGAGAAGATTTTAGTGAGGAGAAAGGACAATAAAAAAACAGCTTTCAGGAAGACAGAAGATGGCGATAATGCCACTAAGATTCAAGGGGTTAATAGCAGTGATAGAGAATGAGAAAACATTACTAAGAAGAAAGGACAATAAAAGAAGATTTTCGGGAAGACAGAAGATGGCGATAATGCCACTAAGACGGAAGGGGTTACTGGGACTGAAATAAAATGAGAAGACCTTACTAAGGAGAAAAGACAATGAAAGAACAGGTTTCAGGAAGGGAGAAGATGGCGATAATGCCACTAAGACACATGGGGTTACTGGCAGTGAATGAGAATGAGAAGACTTTAGTGAGGAGAAAAAACAATGAAAGAACAGGTTTCAGGAAGGCAGAAGATGGCGATAATGCCACTAAGACGCAAGGGGTAACTGCGAGTGAAAGACAATGAAAAGACATTAGTGAAAAGAAAGGAAAATGACAGAACAGCTTTCGAGAAGGCAGATGGCGATAATGCCACTAAGACGCATGGGGTAAATGCGAGTGAAAGAGAATGAGAAAACTTTACCAAGGAGAAAAAACAATAAAAGAAGACGTTTCGGGAAGACTGGAGATTTCGATAATGACACTAAGACAGAAGGGGTTACTGGTAGTGAAGGAACAAAAGAAGATTTTAGTGAGGAGAAAGGACAATAAAAGAAGAGGTTTCAGGGAGACAGAAGATGGCGATAATGCCACTGAGACGCAAGTGGTTACTGGCAGTGAAAGAGAATGAGAAGACTTTACTAAGGAGAAATGACAATAAAAGAACAGGTTTCAGGAAGACAGAAGATGGCGATAATGCCACTAAGACGCAAGGGGTAACTGCGAGTGAAAGAGAATGAGAAGACATTACTAAGGAGAAAGGACAATAAAAGAACAGGTTTCAGGAAGACAGAAGATGTCGATAATGCCACTAAGACGCAAGGGGTAACTGCCAGTGAAAGAGAATGAGAAGACATTACTAAGGAGAAAGGACAATAAAAGAACAGGTTTCAGGAAGACAGAAGATGGCGATAATGCCACTAAGACGCAAGGGGTAACTGCGAGTGAAAGAGAATGAGAAGACATTACTAAGGAGAAAGGACAATAAAAGAACAGGTTTCAGGAAGACAGAAGATGGCGATAATGCCACTAAGACGCAAGGGGTAACTGTGAGTGAAAGAGAATGAGAAGACATTGCTAAGGAGAAAGGACAATAAAAGAACAGGTTTCAGGAAGACAGAAGATGTCGATAATGACATTAAGACGCAAGGTGTTACTGGGAGTGAAAGAGAATGAGAAGACTTTACTAAGGAGAAAGGACAAGAAAAGAACAGTTTTAAGGAAGACAGAAGATGGCGATAATGCCACTAAGACGCAAGGGGTAACTGCGAGTGAAAGAGAATGAGAAGACATTAATAAGGAGAAAGGACAATAAAAGAACAGGTTTCAGGAAGACAGAAGATGTCGATAATGTCACTAAGACGCAAGGTGTTACTGCGAGTGAAAGAGAATGAGAAGACTTTACTAAGGTAAAGGACAATAAAAGAACAGGTTTCGGGAAGACAGAAGATGTCGATAATGCCACTAAGACGCAAGGGGTAACTGCCAGTGAAAGAGATTGAGAAGACTTTACTAAGGAGAAAGGACAATAAAAGAACAGGTTTCAGGAAGACAGAAAATGGCGATAATGGCACTAAGACGCAAGGGGTTACTGTGAGTGAAAGAGAATGAGAAGACTTTACTAAGGAGAAAGGACAATAAAAGAACAGGTTTCAGGAAGACAGAAAATGGCGATAATGGCACTAAGACGCAAGGGGTTACTGTGAGTGAAAGAGAATGAGAAGACTTTACTAAGGAGAAAGGACAATAAAAGAACAGGTTTCAGGAAGACAGAAGATGTCGATAATGCCACTAAGACGCAAGGGGTTACTGCCAGTGAAAGAGAATGAGAAGACATTACTAAGGAGAAAGGACAATAAAAGAACAGGTTTCAGGAAGACAGAAGATGGGGATAATGCCACTGAGACGCAAGGGGTTACTGGCAGTGAAAGAGAATGAGAAGACTTTACTAAGGAGAAAGGACAATAAAAGAAAAGTTTCAGGAAGACAGAAGATGGCGATAATGCCACTAAGACGCAAGGAGTTACTGGGAGTGAAAGAGAATGAGAAGACTTTAGTGATGAGAAAGGACAATAAAAGAACAGGTTTCAGGAAGACAGATGATGGCGATAATGGCACTAACACGCAAGGGGTTACTGCGAGTGAAAGAGAATGAGAAGACATCATTAAGGTGAAAGGACAATAAAAGAACAGTTTTCAGGAAGACAGAAGATGTCGATAATGCCACTAAGACGCAAGGGGTAACTACCAGTGAAAGAGAATGAGAAGACTTTACTAAGGATAAAGGACAATAAAAGAACAGGTTTCAGGAAGACAGAAAATGGCGATAATGGCACTAAGAGGCAAGGGTTAACTGCCAGTGAAAGAGAATGAGAAGACTTTACTAAGGAGAAAGGACAATAAAAGAACAGTTTTCAGGTAGACAGAAGGTGGGGATAATGCCACTAAGATGCAAGGGGTTACTGCGAGTGAAAGAGAATGAGAAGACTTTACTAAGGAGAAAGGACAATAAAAGAACAGGTTTCAGGAAGACAGAAGATGTCGATAATGCCACTAAGACGCAAGGGTTAACTGCGAGTGAAAGAGAATGATAAGACTTTACTAAGGAGAAAGGACAATAAAAGAACAGGTTTCTGGAAGACAGAAGATGTCGATAATGCCACTAAGACGCAAGGGTTAACTGCGAGTGAAAGAGAATGAGAAGACTTTACTAAGGAGAAAGGACAATAAAAGAACAGTTTTCAGGTAGACAGAAGGTGGGGATAATGCCACTAAGATGCAAGGGGTTACTGCGAGTGAAAGAGAATGAGAAGACTTTACTAAGGAGAAAGGACAATAAAAGAACAGGTTTCAGGAAGACAGAAGATGGCGATAATGCCACTAAGACGCAAGGGTTAACTGCGAGTGAAAGAGAATGATAAGACTTTACTAAGGAGAAAGGACAATAAAAGAACAGGTTTCAGGAAGGCAGAAGATGGCGATAGTGGCATAAACACGCAAGGGTTTACTGCGAGTGAAAGAGAATGAGAAGACTTTACTAAGGAGAAAGGACAATAAAAAACAGGTTTCAGGAAGACAGAAGCTGGGGATAATGGCATAAACACGCAGGGGTTTACTGCGAGTGAAAGAGAATGAGAAGACTTTACTAAGGAGAAAGGACAATAAAAGAGCAGGATTCAGGAAGACAGAAGATGGGGATAATGGCATAAACACGCAAGGGTTTACTGCGAGTGAAAGAGAATGAGAAGACTTTACTAAGGAGAAAGGACAATAAAAGAACAGGTTTCAGGAAGACAGAAGATGGGGATAATGGCACAAACACGCAAGGGTTTACTGCGAGTGAAAGAGAATGAGAAGACTTTACTAAGGACAAAGGACAATAAAAGAACAGGTTTCAGGAAGACAGAAGCTGGGGATAATGGCATAAACACGCAAGGGGTTACTGCGAGTGAAAGAGAATGAGAAGACATTACTAAGGACAAAGGACAATAAAAGAACAGGTTTCAGGAAGACAGAAGCTGGGGATAATGGCATAAACACGCAAGAGTTTACTGCGAGTGAAAGAGAATGAGAAGACATTACTAAGGAGAAAGGACAATAAAAGAACAGGTTTCAGGAAGACAGAAGTTAGGGATAATGGCATAAACACGCAGGGATTTACTGGGAGTGAAAGAGAATGAGAAGACTTTACTAAGGAGAAAGGACAATAAAAGAACAGGTTTCAGGAAGACAGAAGATGGGGATAATGGCACAAACACGCAAGGATTTACTGCGAGTGAAAGAGAATGAGAAGACTTTACTAAGGAGAAAGGACAATAAATGAACAGGTTTCAGGAAGACAGAAGATGTCGATAATGCCATTAAGACGCAAGGGTTTACTGCGAGTGAAAGAGAATGAGAAGACTTTACTAAGGAGAAAGGACAATAAAAGAACAGGTTTCAGGAAGACAGAAGCTGGGGATAATGGCATAAACACGCAAGGGTTTACTGCGAGTGAAAGAGAATGAGAAGACATTACTAAGGAGGAAGGAAAATAAAAGAACAGGTTTCAGGAAGACAGAAGCTGGGGATAATGGCACAAACACGCAAGGGGTTACTGCGAGTGAAAGAGAATGAGAAGGCTTTACTAAGGAGAAAGGACAATAAAAGAACAGGTTGCAGGAAGACAGAAGCTGGGGATAATGGCATAAACACGCAGGGGTTTACTGGGAGTGAAAGAGAATGAGAAGACTTTACGAAGGAGAAAGGACAATAAAAGAACAGGTTTCAGGAAGACAGAAGATGGGTATAATGCCACTAAGACGCAAGGGTTTACGGCGAGTAAAACAGAATGAGAAGACTTTACGAAGGAGAAAGGACAATAAAAGAACAGGTTTCAGGAAGACAGAAGATGGGGATAATGGCATAAACACGCAAGGGTTTACTGCGAGTAAAAGAGAATGAGAAGACTTTACTAAGGAGAAAGGACAATAAAAGAACAGGTTTCAGGAAGACAGAGGATGGGGATAATGGCATAAACACGCAAAGGGTTTACTGCGAGTGAAAGAGAATGTGAAGACATTACTAAGGAGAAAGGACAATAAAAGAACAAGTTTGAGGAAGGCAGAAGATGGGGATAATGGCATAAACACGCAAGGGTTTACTGCGAGTAAAAGAGAATGAGAAGACTTTACTAAGGAGAAAGGACAATAAAAGAACAGGTTTCAGGAAGACAGAAGATGTCGATAATGCCACTAAGACGCAAGGGGTAACTGCCAGTGAAAGAGAATGAGAAGACTTTACTAAGAAGAAAGGACAATAAAAGAACAGGTTTCTGGAAGACAGAAGATGTCGATAATGCCACTAAGACGCAAGGGTTAACTGCCAGTGAAAGAGAATGAGAAGACTTTACTAAGGAGAAAGGACAATAAAAGAACAGATTTCAAGAAGACAGAAGATGGGGATAATGCCATTAAGATGCAAGGGGTTACTGCGAGTGAAAGAGAATGAGAAGAATTTACTAAGGAGAAATGACAATAAAAGAACAGGTTTCAGGAAGACAGAAGATGGCGATAATGCCACTAAGACGCAAGGAGTTACTGGGAGTGAAAGAGAATGAGAAGACTTTAGTGATGAGAAAGGACAATAAAAGAACAGGTTTCAGGAAGACAGTTGATGGCGATAATGGCACTAACACGCAAGGGGTAACTGCGAGTGAAAGAGAATGAGAAGACATTACTAAGGAGAAAGGACAATAAAAGAACAGGTTTCAGGAAGACAGAAGATGGCGATAATGCCACTAAGATTCAAGGGGTTAATAGCAGTGATAGAGAATGAGAAAACATTACTAAGAAGAAAGGACAATAAAAGAAGACTTTTCGGGAAGACAGAAGATGGCGATAATGCCACTAAGACGCAAGGGGTTACTGGGACTGAAATAGAATGAGAAGACTTTACTAAGGAGAAAAGACAATGAAAGAACAGGTTTCAGGAAGGGAGAAGATGGCGATAATGCCACTAAGACACATGGGGTTACTGGCAGTGAATGAGAATGAGAAGACTTTAGTGAGGAGAAAGGACAATGAAAGAACAGGTTTCAGGAAGGCAGAAGATGGCGGTAATGCCACTAAGACGCAAGGGGTAACTGCGAGTGAAAGACAATGAAAAGACATTAGTGAGGAGAAAGGAAAATGACAGAACAGCTTACGAGAAGGCAGATGGCGATAATGCCACTAAGACGCATGGGGTAAATGCGAGTGAAAGAGAATGAGAAAACTTTACCAAGGAGAAAAAACAATAAAAGAAGACGTTTCGGGAAGACTGGAGATTTCGATAATGACACTAAGACAGAAGGGGTTCCTGGTAGTGAAGGAACAAAAGAAGATTTTAGTGAGGAGAAAGGACAATAAAAGAAGAGGTTTCAGGGAGACAGAAGATGGCGATAATGCCACTGAGACGCAAGGGGTTACTGTCAGTGAAAGAGAATGAGAAGACTTTACTAAGGAGAAAGGACAATAAAAGAACAGGTTTCAGGAAGGCAGAAGATGGGGATAATGCCACTAAGAAGCAAGGGGTTACTGCGAGTGAAAGAGAATGAGAAGAATTTACTAAGGAGAAATGACAATAAAAGAAAAGGTTTCAGGAAGACAGAAGATGGCGATAATGCCACTAAGACGCAAAGAGTTACTGGGAGTGAAAGAGAATGAGAAGACTTTAGTGATGAGAAAGGACAATAAAAGAACAGGTTTCAGGAAGAAAGATGATGGCGATAATGGCACTAACACGCAAGGGGTTACTGCGAGTGAAAGAGAATGAGAAGACATCATTAAGGTGAAAGGACAATAAAAGAACAGTTTTCAGGAAGTCAGAAGATGTCGATAATGTCACTAAGACGCAAGGGGTAACAGCGAGTGAAAGAGAATGAGAAGACATTACTAAGGAGAAAGGACAATAAAAGAACAGGTTTCAGGAAGACAGAAGATGGCGATAATGTCACTAAGACGCAAGGTGTTACTGGGAGTGAAAAAGAATGAGAAGACTTTACTAAGGAGAAAGGACAATAAAAGAACAGTTTTAAGGAAGACAGAAGATGGCGATAATGCCACTAAGACGCAAGGGGTAACTGCGAGTGAAAGAGAATGAGAAGACATTAATAAGGAGAAAGGACAATAAAAGAACAGGTTTCAGGAAGACAGAAGATGTCGATAATGTCACTAAGACGCAAGGAGTTACTGGGAGTGAAAGAGAATGAGAAGACTTTAGTGATGAGAAAGGACAATAAAAGAACAGGTTTCAGGAAGACAGATGATGGCGATAATGGCACTAACACGCAAGGGGTAACTGCGAGTGAAAGAGAATGAGAAGACATTACTAAGGAGAAAGGACAATAAAAGAACAGGTTTCAGGAAGACAGAAGATGGCGATAATGCCACTAAGATTCAAGGGGTTAATAGCAGTGATAGAGAATGAGAAAACATTACTAAGAAGAAAGGACAATAAAAGAAGACTTTTCGGGAAGACAGAAGATGGCGATAATGCCACTAAGACGCAAGGGGTTACTGGGACTGAAATAGAATGAGAAGACTTTACTAAGGAGAAAAGACAATGAAAGAACAGGTTTCAGGAAGGGAGAAGATGGCGATAATGCCACTAAGACACATGGGGTTACTGGCAGTGAATGAGAATGAGAAGACTTTAGTGAGGAGAAAGGACAATGAAAGAACAGGTTTCAGGAAGGCAGAAGATGGCGATAATGCCACTAAGACGCAAGGGGTAACTGCGAGTGAAAGACAATGAAAAGACATTAGTGAGGAGAAAGGAAAATTTCAGAACAGCTTACGAGAAGGCAGATGGCGATAATGCCACTAAGACGCATGGGGTAAATGCGAGTGAAAGAGAATGAGAAAACTTTACCAAGGAGAAAAAACAATAAAAGAAGACGTTTCGGGAAGACTGGAGATTTCGATAATGACACTAAGACAGAAGGGGTTACTGGTAGTGAAGGAACAAAAGAAGATTTTAGTGAGGAGAAAGGACAATAAAAGAAGAGGTTTCAGGGAGACAGAAGATGGCGATAATGCCACTGAGACGCAAGGGGTTACTGGCAGTGAAAGAGAATGAGAAGACTTTACTAAGGAGAAAGGACAATAAAAGAACAGGTTTCAGGAAGGCAGAAGATGGGGATAATGCCACTAAGAAGCAAGGGGTTACTGCGAGTGAAAGAGAATGAGAAGAGTTTACTAAGGAGAAATGACAATAAAAGAAAAGGTTTCAGGAAGACAGAAGATGGCGATAATGCCACTAAGACGCAAAGAGTTACTGGGAGTGAAAGAGAATGAGAAGACTTTAGTGATGAGAAAGGACAATAAAAGAACAGGTTTCAGGAAGAAAGATGATGGCGATAATGGCACTAACACGCAAGGGGTTACTGCGAGTGAAAGAGAATGAGAAGACATCATTAAGGTGAAAGGACAATAAAAGAACAGTTTTCAGGAAGTCAGAAGATGTCGATAATGTCACTAAGACGCAAGGGGTAACAGCGAGTGAAAGAGAATGAGAAGACATTACTAAGGAGAAAGGACAATAAAAGAACAGGTTTCAGGAAGACAGAAGATGGCGATAATGACACTAAGACGCAAGGTGTTACTGGGAGTGAAAAAGAATGAGAAGACTTTACTAAGGAGAAAGGACAATAAAAGAACAGTTTTAAGGAAGACAGAAGATGGCGATAATGCCACTAAGACGCAAGGGGTAACTGCGAGTGAAAGAGAATGAGAAGACATTAATAAGGAGAAAGGACAATAAAAGAACAGGTTTCAGGAAGACAGAAGATGTCGATAATGTCACTAAGACGCAAGGTGTTACTGCGAGTGAAAGAGAATGAGAAGACTTTACTAAGGTGAAAGGACAATAAAAGAACAGGTTTCAGGAAGACAGAAGATGTCGATAATGCCACTAAGACGCAAGGGGTAACTGCCAGTGAAAGAGAATGAGAAGACTTTACTAAGGAGAAAGGACAATAAAAGAACAGGTTTCAGGAAGACAGAAGATGTCGATAATGCCACTAAGACGCAAGGGTTAACTGCCAGTGAAAGAGAATCAGAAGACTTTACTAAGGAGAAAGGACAATAAAAGAACAGTTTTCAGGTAGACAGAAGGTGGGGATAATGCCACTAAGATGCAAGGGGTTACTGCGAGTGAAAGAGAATGAGAAGACTTTACTAAGGAGAAAGGACAATAAAAGAACAGGTTTCAGGAAGACAGAAGATGGCGATAATGGCACTAACGTGCAAGGGGTTACTGCGAGTGAAAGAGAATGATAAGACTTTACTAAGGAGAAAGGACAATAAAAGAACAGGTTTCAGGAAGGCAGAAGATGGCGATAGTGGCATAAACACGCAAGGGTTTACTGCGAGTGAAAGAGAATGAGAAGACTTTACTAAGGAGAAAGGACAATAAAAGAACAGGTTTCAGGAAGACAGAAGATGGGGATAATGGCACAAACACGCAAGGGTTTACTGCGAGTGAAAGAGAATGAGAAGACTTTACTAAGGAGAAAGGACAATAAAAGAACAGGTTTCAGGAAGACAGAAGCTGGGGATAATGGCATAAACACGGAAGGGTTTACTGCGAGTGAAAGAGAATGAGAAGACTTTACTAAGGAGAAAGGACAATAAAAGAACAGGTTTCAGGAAGACAGAAGATGGGGATAATGGCATAAACACGCAAGGGTTTACTGAGAGTAAAAGAGAATGAGAAGACTTTACTAAGGAGAAAGGACAATAAAAGAACAGGTTTCAGGAAGACAGAAGCTGGGGATAATGGCATAAACACGCAGGGGTTTACTGCGAGTGAAAGAGAATGAGAAGACTTTACTAAGGAGAAAGGACAATAAAAGAACAGGTTTCAGGAAGACAGAAGATGGGGATAATGGCATAAACACGCAAGGGTTTACTGCGAGTGAAAGAGAATGAGAAGACTTTACGAAGGAGAAAGGACAATAAAAGAACAGGTTTCAGGATGACAGAAGATGGGGATAATGCCACTAAGACGCAAGGGTTTACGGCGAGTAAAACAGAATGAGAAGACTTTACGAAGGAGAAAGGACAATAAAAGAACAGGTTTAAGGAAGACAGAAGATGGGGATAATGGCATAAACACGCAAGGGTTTACTGCGAGTAAAAGAGAATGAGAAGACTTTACTAAGGAGAAAGGACAATAAAAGAACAGGTTTCAGGAAGACAGAGGATGGGGATAATGGCATAAACACGCAAAGGGTTTACTGCGAGTAAAAGAGAATGAGAAGACATTACTAAGGAGAAAGGACAATAAAAGAACAAGTTTCAGGAAGACAGATGGGGATAATGGCATGAACACGCAAGGGTTTACTGCGAGTAAAATAGAATGAGAAGACTTTACTAAGGAGAAAGGACAATAAAAGAACAAGTTTCAGGAAGAGAGAAGATGGGGATAATGGCATAAACACGCAAGGGTTTACTGCGAGTGAAAGAGAATGAGAAGACTTTACTAAGGAGAAAGGACAATAAAATAACAGGTTTCAGGAAGACAGAAGATGGGGATAATGGCATAAACACGCAAGGGTTTACTGCGAGTAAAAGAGAATGAGAAGACGTTACTAAGGAGAAAGGAAAATAAAAGAACAGGTTTCAGGAAGACAGAAGATGGGGATAATGGCATAAACACGCAAGTGTTTACTGCGAGTAAAAGAGAATGAGAAGACTTTACTAAGGAGAAAGGACAATAAAAGAACAGGTTTCAGGAAGACAGAAGATGGGGATAATGGCATAAACACGCAAGGGTTTACTGAGAGTAAAAGAGAATGAGAAGACTTTACTAAGGAGAAAGGACAATAAAAGAACAGGTTTCAGGAAGACAGAAGCTGGGGATAATGGCATAAACACGCAGGGGTTTACTGCGAGTGAAAGAGAATGAGAAGACTTTACTAAGGAGAAAGGACAATAAAAGAACAGGTTTCAGGAAGACAGAAGTTGGGGATAATGGCATAAACACGCAAGGGTTTACTGCGAGTGAAAGAGAATGAGAAGACTTTACTAAGGAGAAAGGACAATAAAAGAACAGGTTTCAGGAAGACAGAAGATGGGGATAATGGCATAAACACGCAAGGGTTTACTGCGAGTGAAAGAGAATGAGAAGACTTTACGAAGGAGAAAGGACAATAAAAGAACAGGTTTCAGGATGACAGAAGATGGGGATAATGCCACTAAGACGCAAGGGTTTACGGCGAGTAAAACAGAATGAGAAGACTTTACGAAGGAGAAAGGACAATAAAAGAACAGGTTTAAGGAAGACAGAAGATGGGGATAATGGCATAAACACGCAAGGGTTTACTGCGAGTAAAAGAGAATGAGAAGACTTTACTAAGGAGAAAGGACAATAAAAGAACAGGTTTCAGGAAGACAGAGGATGGGGATAATGGCATAAACACGCAAAGGGTTTACTGCGAGTAAAAGAGAATGAGAAGACATTACTAAGGAGAAAGGACAATAAAAGAACAAGTTTCAGGAAGACAGATGGGGATAATGGCATAAACACGCAAGGGTTTACTGCGAGTAAAATAGAATGAGAAGACTTTACTAAGGAGAAAGGACAATAAAAGAACAAGTTTCAGGAAGACAGAAGATGGGGATAATGGCATAAACACGCAAGGGTTTACTGCGAGTGAAAGAGAATGAGAAGACTTTACTAAGGAGAAAGGACAATAAAAGAACAGGTTTCAGGAAGACAGAAGATGGGGATAATGGCACAAACACGCAAGGGTTTACTGCGAGTGAAAGAGAATGAGAAGACTTTACTAAGGAGAAAGGACAATAAAAGAACAGGTTTCAGGAAGACAGAAGATGGGGATAATGGCATAAACACGCAAGGGTTTACTGCGAGTGAAAGAGAATGAGAAGACTTTACTAAGGAGAAAGGACAATAAATGAACAGGTTTCAGGAAGACAGAAGATGGGGATAATGGCACAAACACGCAAGGGTTTACTGCGAGTGAAAGAGAATGAGAAGACTTTACTAAGGAGAAAGAACAATAAAAGAACAGGTTTCAGGAAGACAGAAGCTGGGGATAATGGCATAAACACGCAAGGGTTTACTGCGAGTGAAAGAGAATGAGAAGACTTTACTAAGGAGAAAGGAAAATAAAAGAACAGGTTTCAGGAAGACAGAAGCTGGGGATAATGGCATAAACACGCAAGGGTTTACTGCGAGTGAAAGAGAATGAGAAGACATTACTAAGGAGAAAGGACAATAAAAGAACAGGTTTCAGGAAGACAGAAGCTGGGGATAATGGCATAAACACTCAGTGGTTTACTGCGAGTGAAAGAGAATGAGAAGACTTTACTAAGGAGAAAGGACAATAAAAGAACAGGTTTCAGGAAGACAGAAGCTGGGGATAATGGCATAAACACGCAAGGGTTTACTGCGAGTGAAAGAGAATGAGAAGACTTTACTAAGGAGAAAGGACAATAAAAGAACAGGTTTCAGGAAGACAGAAGCTGGGGATAATGGCATAAACACTCAGTGGTTTACTGCGAGTGAAAGAGAATGAGAAGACTTTACTAAGGAGAAAGGACAATAAAAGAACAGGTTTCAGGAAGACAGAAGCTGGGGATAATGGCATAAACACGCAAGGGTTTACTGCGAGTGAAAGAGAATGAGAAGACTTTACTAAGGAGAAAGGACAATAAAAGAACAGGTTGCAGGAAGACAGAAGCTGGGGATAATGGCATAAACACGCAGGGGTTTACTGGGAGTGAAAGACAATGAGAAGACTTTACGAAGGAGAAAGGACAATAAAAGAACAGGTTTCAGGATGACAGAAGATGGGGATAATGCCACTAAGACGCAAGGGTTTACGGCGAGTAAAACAGAATGAGAAGACTTTACGAAGGAGAAAGGACAATAAAAGAACAGGTTTCAGGAAGACAGAAGATGGGGATAATGGCATAAACACGCAAGGGTTTACTGCGAGTAAAAGAGAATGAGAAGACTTTACTAAGGAGAAAGGACAATAAAAGTACAGGTTTCAGGAAGACAGAAGATGGGGAAAATGGCACAAACACGCAAGGGTTTACTGCGAGTAAAAGCGAAAGAGAAGACTTTACTAAGGAGAAAGGACAATAAAAGAACAGGTTTCAGGAAGACAGAAAATGGGGATAATGTCACAAACCCGCAAGGGTTTACTGCGAGTAAAAGAGAATGAGAAGACTTTACTAAGGAGAAAGGACAATAAAAGAACAGGTTTCAGGAAGACAGAAGATGGCCATAATGGCACAAACACGCAAGGGTTTACTGCGAGTAAAAGAGAATGAGAAGACTTTAGTAAGGAGAAAGGACAATAAAAGAACAGGTTTCAGGAAGACAGAAGATGGCGATAATGGCATAAACACGCAAGGGTTTACTGCGAGTAAAAGAGAATGAGAAGAGGTTACTAAGGTGAAAGGACAATAAAAGAACAGGTTTCAGGAAGATAGAAGATGGGGATAATGGCATAAACACGCAAGGGTTTACTGCGAGTGAAAGAGAATGAGAAGACTTTACTAAGGAGAAAAGACAATAAAAGAACAGGTTGCAGGAAGACAGAAGATGGGGATAATGGCATAAACACGGAAGGGTTTACTGCGAGTGAAAGAGAATGAGAAGACTTTACTAAGGAGAAAGGACAATAAAAGAACAGGTTGCAGGAAGACAGAAGATGGGGATAATGGCACAAACCCGCAAGGGTTTACTGCGAGTAAAAGAGAATGAGAAGACTTTAGTAAGGACAAAGGACAATAAAAGAACAGGTTTCAGGAAGACAGAAGATGGGGATAATGGCATAAACACGCAAGGGTTTACTGCGCGTGAAAGAGAATGAGAAGACTTTAGTGATGAGAAAGGACAATAAAAGAACAGGTTTCAGGAAGACAGAAGATGGGGATAATGGCATAAACACGCAAGGGTTTACTGCGAGTGAAAGAGAATGAGAAGACTTTACTAAGGAGAAAGGACAATAAAAGAACAGGTTTCAGGAAGACAGAAGATGGGGATAATGGCATAAACACGCAAGGGTTTACTGCGAGTGAAAGAGAATGAGAAGATTTTACTAAGGAGAAAGGACAATAAAAGAACAGGTTTCAGGAAGACAGAAGATGGGGATAATGGCATAAACACGCAATGGTTTACTGCGAGTGAAAGAGAATGAGAAGACTTTACTAAGGAGAAAGGACAATAAAAGAACAGGTTTCAGGAAGACAGAAGATGGGGATAATGGCATAAACACGCAAGGGTTTACTGCGAGTGAAAGAGAATGAGAAGACTTTACTAAGGAGAAAGGACAATAAAAGAACATGTTTCAGGATGACAGAAGATGGGGATAATGGCATAAACACGCAAGGGTTTACTGCGAGTGTAAGAGAATGAGAAGACTTTACTAAGGAGAAAGGACAATAAAAGAACAGGTTTCAAGAAGACAGAAGATGTGGATAATGGCACAAACACGCAAGGGTTTACTGCGAGTAAAAGAGAATGAGAAGAGGTTACTAAGGTGAAAGGACAATAAAAGAACAGGTTTCAGGAAGATAGAAGATGGGGATAATGGCATAAACACGCAAGGGTTTACTGCGAGTGAAAGAGAATGAGAAGACTTTACTAAGGAGAAAAGACAATAAAAGAACAGGTTGCAGGAAGACAGAAGATGGGGATAATGGCATAAACACGGAAGGGTTTACTGCGAGTGAAAGAGAATGAGAAGACTTTACTAAGGGGAAAGGACAATAAAAGAACAAGTTTCAGGATGACAGAAGATGGGGATAATGGCATAAACACGCAAGGGTTTACTGCGAGTGAAAGAGAATGAGAAGACTTTACTAAGGAGAAAGGACAATAAGAGAACAGGTTTCAGGAAGACAGAAGATGGGGATAATGCCACTAAGACGCAATGGTTTACTGCGAGTAAAGGAGAATGAGAAGACTTTACTAAGGAGAAAGCACAATAAAAGTACAGTTTTCAGGAAGACAGAAGATGGGGAAAATGGTACAAACACGCAAGGGTTTACTGCGAGTAAAAGAGAATGAGAAGACTATACTAAGGAGAAAGGACAATAAAAGAACAGGTTTCAGGAAGACAGAAGATGGGGATAATGGCACAAACCCGCAAGGGTTTACTGCGAGTAAAAGAGAATGTGAAGACTTTAGTAAGGAGAAAGGACAATAAAAGAACAAGTTTCAGGAAGACAGAAGATGGGGATAATGGCATAAACACGCAAGGGTTTACTGCGAGTGAAAGAGAATGAGAAGATTTACTAAGGAGAAAGGACAATAAAAGAACAGGTTTCAGGAAGACAGAAGATGGTGATAATGGCATAAACACGCAAGGGTTTACTGCGAGTGAAAGAGAATGAGAAGACTTTACTAAGGAGAAAGGACAATAAAAGAACAGGTTTCAGGAAGACAGAAGATGGTGATAATGGCATAAACACGGAAGTGTTTACTGCGAGTGAAAGAGAATGAGAAGACTTTACTAAGGAGAAAGGACAATAAAAGAACAGGTTTCAGGAAGACAGACGCTGGGGATAATGCCACTAAGACGCAAGGGTTTACTGTGAGTAAAAGAGAATGAGAAGACTTTACTAAGGAGAAAGGTCAATAAAAGTACAGGTTTCAGGAAGACAGAAGATGGGGAAAATGGCACAAACACGCAAGGGTTTACTGCGAGTAAAAGCGAAAGAGAAGACTTTACTAAAGAGAAAGGCCAATAAAAGAACAGGTTTCAGGAAGACAGAAGATGGGGATAATGTCACAAACCCGCAAGGGTTTACTGCGAGTAAAAGAGAATGAGAAGACTTTACTAAGGAGAAAGGACAATAAAAGAACAGGTTTCAGGAAGACAGAAGATGGGGATAATGCCACTAAGACGCAAGGGTTTACTGTGAGTAAAAGAGAATGAGAAGACTTTACTAAGGAGAAAGGACAATAAAAGAACAAGTCTCATGAAGACAGAAGATGGGGATAATGGCATAAACACGCAAGGGTTTACTGCGAGTGAAAGAGAATGAGAAGACTTTACTAAGGAGAAAGGACAATAAAAGAACAGGTTTCAGGAAGACAGAAGATGGGGATAATGCCACTAAGATGCAAGGGTTTACTGCGATTAAAAGAGAATGAGAAGACTTTACTAAGGAGAAAGGACAATAAAAGTACATGTTTCAGGAAGACAGAAGATGGGGAAAATGGCACAAACACGCAAGGGTTTACTGCGAGTAAAAGCGAAAGAGAAGACTTTACTAAAGAGAAAGGCCAATAAAAGAACAGGTTTCAGGAAGACAGAAGATGGGGATAATGTCACAAACCCGCAAGGGTTTACTGCGAGTAAAAGAGAATGAGAAGACTTTACTAAGGAGAAAGGACAATAAAAGAACAGGTTTCAGGAAGACAGAAGATGGCCATAATGGCACAAACACGCAAGGCTTTACTGCGAGTAAAAGAGAATGAGAAGACTTTAGTAAGGAGAAAGGACAATGAAAGAACAGGTTTCAGGAAGACAGAAGATGGGGATAATGGCATAAACACGCAAGGGGTTACTGCGAGTGAAAGAGAATGAGAAGACTTTACTAAGGAGAAAGGACAATAAAAGAACAGGTTTCAGGAAGACAGAAGATGGGGATAATGGCACAAACACGCAAGGGTTTACTGCGAGTGAAAGAGAATGAGAAGACTTTACTAAGGAGAAAGGACAATAAAAGAACAGGTTTCAGGAAGACAGAAGATGGGGATAATGGCATAAACACGGAAGGGTTTACTGCGAGTGAAAGAGAATGAGAAGACTTTACTAAGGAGAAAGGACAATAAAAGAACAGGTTTCAGGAAGACAGAAGATGGGGATAATGCCACTAAGACGCAAGGGTTTACTGCGATTAAAAGAGAATGAGAAGACTTTACTAAGGAGAAAGGACAATAAAAGTACAGGTTTCAGGAAGACAGAAGATGGGGAAAATGGCACAAACACGCAAGGGTTTACTGCGAGTAAAAGCGAAAGAGAAGACTTTACTAAAGAGAAAGGCCAATAAAAGGACAGGTTTCAGGAAGACAGAAGATGGGGATAATGTCACAAACCCGCAAGGGTTTACTGCGAGTAAAAGAGAATGAGAAGACTTTACTAAGGAGAAAGGACAATAAAAGAACAGGTTTCAGGAAGACAGAAGATGGCCATAATGGCACAAACACGCAAGGGTTTACTGCGAGTAAAAGAGAATGAGAAGACTTTAGTAAGGAGAAAGGACAATAAAAGAACAGGTTTCAGGAAGACAGAAGATGGGGATAATGGCATAAACACGCAAGGGTTCACTGCGAGTGAAAGAGAATGAGAAGACTTTACTAAGGAGAAAGGACAATAAAAGAACAGGTTTCAGGAAGACAGAATATGAGGATAATGGCATAAACACGCAAGGGTTTACTGCGAGTGAAAGAGAATGAGAAGACTTTACTAAGGAGAAAGGACAATAAAAGAACAGGTTTCAGGAAGACAGAAGATGGGGATAATGGCACAAACACGCAAGGGTTTACTGCGAGTGAAAGAGAATGAGAAGACTTTACTAAGGAGAAAGGACAATAAAAGAACAGGTTTCAGGAAGACAGAAGATGGGGATAATGGCATAAACACGCAAGGGTTTACTGCGAGTGAAAGAGAATGAGAAGACTTTACTAAGGAGAAAGGACAATAAAAGAACAGGTTTCAGGAAGACAGAAGATGGGGATAATGGCACAAACACGCAAGGGTTTACTGCGAGTGAAAGAGAATGAGAAGAATTTACTAAGGAGAAAGGACAATAAAAAACAGGTTTCAGGAAGACAGAAGATGGGGATAATGGCATAAACACGGAAGGGTTTACTGCGAGTGAAAGAGAATGAGAAGACTTTACTAAGGAGAAAGGACAATAAAAGAACAAGTTTCAGGATGACAGAAGATGGGGATAATGGCATAAACACGCAAGGGTTTACTGCGAGTGAAAGAGAATGAGAAGACTTTACTAAGGAGAAAGGACAATAAAAGAACAGGTTTCAGGAAGGCAGAAGATGGGGATAATGGCACAAACACGCATGGGTTCACTGCGAGTAAAAGAGAATGAGAAGAGGTTACTAAGGTGAAAGGACAATAAAAGAACAGTTTTCAGGAAGACAGAAGATGGTGATAATGGTATAAACACGCAAGGGTTTACTGCGAATGAAAGAGAATGAGAAGACTTTACTAAGGAGAAAGGACAATAAAAGGACAGGATTCAGGAAGACAGAAGATGGGGATAATGGCATAAACACGGAAGGGTTTACTGCGAGTGAAAGAGAATGAGAAGACTTTACTAAGGCGAAAGGACAATAAAAGAACAAGTTTCAGGAAGACAGAAGATGGGGATAATGGCATAAACACGCAAGGGTTTACTGCGAGTGAAAGAGAATGAGAAGATTTACTAAGGAGAAAGGACAATAAAAGAACAGGTTTCAGGAAGACAGAAGATGTGGATAATGGCACAAACACGCAAGGGTTCACTGCGAGTAAAAGAGAATGAGAAGAGGTTACTAAGGTGAAAGGACAATAAAAGAACAGGTTTCAGGAAGACAGAAGATGGGGACAATGGCATAAACACGCAAGGGTTTACTGCGAGTGAAAGAGAATGAGAAGCCTTTACTAAGGAGAAAGGACAATAAAAGAACAGGTTTCAGGAAGGCAGAAGATGGGGATAATGGCATAAACACGCAAGGGTTTACTGCGAGTGAAAGAGAATGAGAAGACTTTACTAAGGAGAAAGGACAATAAAAGAACAGGTTTCAGGATGACAGAAGATGGGGATAATGGCATAAACACGCAAGGGTTTACTGCGAGTGAAAGAGAATGAGAAGACTTTACTAAGGAGAAAGGACAATAAAAGAACAGGTTTCAGGAAGACAGAAGATGGGGATAATGGCATAAACACGCAAGGGTTTACTGCGAGTGAAAGAGAATGAGAAGACTTTACTAAGGAGAAAGGACAATAAAAGAACAGGTTTCAGGATGACAGAAGATGGGGATAATGGCATAAACACAAAAGGGTTTACTGCGAGTGAAAGAGAATGAGAAGCCTTTACTAAGGAGAAAGGACAATAAAAGAACAGGTTTCAGGAAGACAGAAGATGGTGATAATGGCATAAACACGCAAGGGTTTACTGCGAGTGAAAGAGAATGAGAAGACTTTACTAAGGAGAAAGGACAATAAAAGAACAGGTTTCAGGATGACAGAAGATGGGGATAATGGCATAAACACAAAAGGGTTTACTGCGAGTGAAAGAGAATGAGAAGACTTTACTAAGGAGAAAGGACAATAAAAGAACAGGTTTCAGGATGACAGAAGATGGGGATAATGGCACAAACACGCAAGGGTTTACTGCGAGTGAAAGAGAATGAGAAGATTTACTAAGGAGAAAGGACAATAAAAGAACAGGTTTCAGGAAGACAGAAGATGTGGATAATGGCACAAACACGCAAGGGTTCACTGCGAGTAAAAGAGAATGAGAAGAGGTTACTAAGGTGAAAGGACAATAAAAGAACAGGTTTCAGGATGACAGAAGATGGGGATAATGGCATAAACACGCAAGGGTTTACTGCGAGTGAAAGAGAATGAGAAGACTTTACTAAGGAGAAAGGACAATAAAAGAACAGGTTTCAGGAAGACAGAAGATGGGGATAATGGCATAAACACGCAAGGGTTTACTGCGAGTGAAAGAGAATAAGAAGACTTTACTAAGGAGAAAGGACAATAAAAGAACAGGTTTCAGGATGACAGAAGATGGGGATAATGGCATAAACACGCAAGGGTTTACTGCGAGTGAAAGAGAATGAGAAGCCTTTACTAAGGAGAAAGGACAATAAAAGAACAGGTTTCAGGAAGACAGAAGATGGGGATAATGGCATAAACACGCAAGGGTTTACTGCGAGTGAAAGAGAATGAGAAGACTTTACTAAGGAGAAAGGACAATAAAAGAACAGGTTTCAGGATGACAGAAGATGGGGATAATGGCATAAACACAAAAGGGTTTACTGCGAGTGAAAGAGAATGAGAAGACTTTACTAAGGAGAAAGGACAATAAAAGAACAGGTTTCAGGAAGACAGAAGATGGGGATAATGGCATAAACACGCAAGGGTTTACTGCGAGTGAAAGAGAATGAGAAGACTTTACTAAGGAGAAAGGACAATAAAAGAACAGGTTTCAGGAAGACAGAAGATGGGGATAATGGCATAAACACGCAAGGGTTTACTGCGAGTGAAAGAGAATGAGAAGACTTTACTAAGGTGAAAGGACAATAAAAGAACAGGTTTCAGGAAGACAGAAGATGGGGATAATGGCATAAACACAAAAGGGTTTACTGCGAGTGAAAGAGAATGAGTAGACTTTACTAAGGAGAAAGGACAATAAAAGAACAGGTTTCAGGAAGGCAGAAGATGGGGATAATGGCATAAACACGGAAGGGTTTACTGCGAGTGAAAGAGAATGAGAAGACTTTACTAAGGAGAAAGGACAATAAATGAACAGGTTTCAGGAAGACAGAAGATGGGGATAATGGCATAAACACGCAAGGGTTTACTGCGAGTGAAAGAGAATAAAAAGACTTTACTAAGGAGAAAGGACAATAAAAGAACAGGTTTCAGGATGACAGAAGATGGGGATAATGGCACAAACACGCAAGGGTTCACTGCGAGTAAAAGAGAATGAGAAGAAGTTACTAAGGTGAAAGGACAATAAAAGAACAGGTTTCAGGAAGACAGAAGATGGGGATAATGGCATAAACACGCAAGGGTTTACTGCGAGTGAAAGAGAATGAGAAGACTTTACTAAGGAGAAAGGACAATAAAAGAACAGGTTTCAGGAAGACAGAAGATGGGGATAATGGCATAAACACGCAAGGGTTTACTGCGAGTGAAAGAGAATGAGAAGACTTTACTAAGGAGAAAGGACAATAAAAGAACAGGTTTCAGGAAGACAGAAGATGGGGATAATGGCATGAACACGCAAGGGTTTACTGCGAGTGAAAGAGAATGAGAAGAGTTTACTAAGGAGAAAGGACAATAAAAGAACAAGTTTCAGGATGACAGAAGGTGGGGATAATGGCATAAACACGCAAGGGTTTACTGCGAGTGAAAGAGAATGAGAAGACTTTACTAAGGAGAAAGGACAATAAAAGAACAGGTTTCAGGATGACAGAAGATGTGGATAAAGGCACAAACACGCAAGGGTTTACTGCGTGTGAAAGAGAATAAAAAGACTTTACTAAGGTGAAAGGACAATAAAAGAACAAGTTTCAGGATGACAGAAGATGGGGATAATGGCATAAACACGCAAGGGTTTACTGCGAGTGAAAGAGAATGAGAAGACTTTATTAGGAGAAAGGACAATAAAAGAACAGGTTTCAGGAAGACAGAAGATGGGGATAATGGCATAAACACGCAAGGGTTTACTGCGAGTGAAAGAGAATGAGAAGACTTTACTAAGGAGAAAGGACAATAAAAGAACAAGTTTCAGGATGACAGAAGGTGGGGATAATGGCATAAACACGCAAGGGTTTACTGCGAGTGAAAGCGAATGAGAACATTTTACTAAGGAGAAAGGACAATAAAAGAACAGGTTTCAGGATGACAGAAGATGTTGATAATGGCACAAACACGCAAGGGTTCACTGCGAGTAAAAGAGAATGAGAAGAGGTTACTAAGGTGAAAGGACAATAAAAGAACAGGTTTCAGGAAGACAGAAGATGGGGATAATGGCATAAACACGCAAGGGTTTACTGCGAGTGAAAGAGAATGAGAAGACTTTATTAGGAGAAAGGACAATAAAAGAACAGGTTTCAGGAAGACAGAAGATGGGGATAATGGCATAAACACGCAAGGGTTTACTGCGAGTGAAAGAGAATGAGAAGACTTTACTAAGGAGAAAGGACAATAAAAGAACAAGTTTCAGGATGACAGAAGGTGGGGATAATGGCATAAACACGCAAGGGTTTACTGCGAGTGAAAGAGAATGAGAAGACTTTACTAAGGAGAAAGGACAATAAAAGAACAGGTTTCAGGATGACAGAAGATGTGGATAAAGGCACAAACACGCAAGGGTTTACTGCGAGTGAAAGAGAATAAAAAGACTTTACTAAGGTGAAAGGACAATAAAAGAACAAGTTTCAGGATGACAGAAGATGGGGATAATGGCATAAACACGCAAGGGTTTACTGCGAGTGAAAGAGAATGAGAAGACTTTATTAGGAGAAAGGACAATAAAAGAACAGGTTTCAGGAAGACAGAAGATGGGGATAATGGCACAAACACGCAAGGGTTTACTGCGAGTGAAAGAGAATAAAAAGACTTTACTAAGGTGAAAGGACAATAAAAGAACAAGTTTCAGGATGACAGAAGATGGGGATAATGGCATAAACACGCAAGGGTTTACTGCGAGTGAAAGAGAATGAGAAGACTTTATTAGGAGAAAGGACAATAAAAGAACAGGTTTCAGGAAGACAGAAGATGGGGATAATGGCATAAACACGCAAGGGTTTACTGCGAGTGAAAGAGAATGAGAAGACTTTACTAAGGAGAAAGGACAATAAAAGAACAAGTTTCAGGATGACAGAAGGTGGGGATAATGGCATAAACACGCAAGGGTTTACTGCGAGTGAAAGAGAATGAGAAGACTTTACTAAGGAGAAAGGACAATAAAAGAACAGGTTTCAGGATGACAGAAGATGGGGATAATGGCATAAACACGCAAGGGTTTACTGCGAGTGAAAGAGAATGAGAAGACTTTACTAAGGAGAAAGGACAATAAAAGAACAGGTTTCAGGAAGACAGAAGATGGGGATAATGGCATAAACACGCAAGGGTTTACTGCGAGTGAAAGAGAATGAGAAGACTTTACTAAGGAGAAAGGACAATAAAAGAACAGGTTTCAGGAAGACAGAAGATGGGGATAATGGCATAAACACGCAAGGGTTTACTGCGAGTGAAAGAGAATGAGAAGACTTTACTAAGGAGAAAGGACAATAAAAGAACAAGTTTCAGGATGACAGAAGGTGGGGATAATGGCATAAACACGCAAGGGTTTACTGCGAGTGAAAGAGAATGAGAAGACTTTACTAAGGAGAAAGGACAATAAAAGAACAGGTTTCAGGATGACAGAAGATGTGGATAAAGGCACAAACACGCAAGGGTTTACTGCGAGTGAAAGAGAATGAGAAGACTTTACTAAGGAGAAAGGACAATAAAAGAACTGGTTTCAGGAAGACAGAAGATGGGGATAAAGGCACAAACACGCAAGGGTTTACTGCGAGTGAAAGAGAATGAGAAGACTTTACTAAGGAGAAAGGACAATAAAAGAACAGGTTTCAGGATGACAGAAGATGTGGATAAAGGCACAAACACGCAAGGGTTTACTGCGAGTGAAAGAGAATGAGAAGACTTTACTAAGGAGAAAGGACAATAAAAGAACAAGTTTCAGGATGACAGAAGGTGGGGATAATGGCATAAACACGCAAGGGTTTACTGCGAGTGAAAGAGAATGAGAAGACTTTACTAAGGAGAAAGGACAATAAAAGAACAGGTTTCAGGATGACAGAAGATGTGGATAAAGGCACAAACACGCAAGGGTTTACTGCGAGTGAAAGAGAATGAGAAGACTTTACTAAGGAGAAAGGACAATAAAAGAACAAGTTTCAGGATGACAGAAGGTGGGGATAATGGCATAAACACGCAAGGGTTTACTGCGAGTGAAAGAGAATGAGAAGACTTTACTAAGGAGAAAGGACAATAAAAGAACTGGTTTCAGGAAGACAGAAGATGTGGATAAAGGCACAAACACGCAAGGGTTTACTGCGAGTGAAAGAGAATGAGAAGACTTTACTAAGGAGAAAGGACAATAAAAGAACAAGTTTCAGGATGACAGAAGGTGGGGATAATGGCATAAACACGCAAGGGTTTACTGCGAGTGAAAGAGAATGAGAAGACTTTACTAAGGAGAAAGGACAATAAAAGAACAGGTTTCAGGATGACAGAAGATGTGGATAAAGGCACAAACACGCAAGGGTTTACTGCGAGTGAAAGAGAATGAGAAGACTTTACTAAGGAGAAAGGACAATAAAAGAACTGGTTTCAGGAAGACAGAAGATGTGGATAAAGGCACAAACACGCAAGGGTTTACTGCGAGTGAAAGAGAATGAGAAGACTTTACTAAGGAGAAAGGACAATAAAAGAACAAGTTTCAGGATGACAGAAGGTGGGGATAATGGCATAAACACGCAAGGGTTTACTGCGAGTGAAAGAGAATGAGAAGACTTTACTAAGGAGAAAGGACAATAAAAGAACAGGTTTCAGGATGACAGAAGATGTGGATAAAGGCACAAACACGCAAGGGTTTACTGCGAGTGAAAGAGAATGAGAAGACTTTACTAAGGAGAAAGGACAATAAAAGAACTGGTTTCAGGAAGACAGAAGATGGGGATAAAGGCACAAACACGCAAGGGTTTACTGCGAGTGAAAGAGAATGAGAAGACTTTACTAAGGAGAAAGGACAATAAAAGAACAGGTTTCAGGATGACAGAAGATGTGGATAAAGGCACAAACACGCAAGGGTTTACTGCGAGTGAAAGAGAATGAGAAGACTTTACTAAGGAGAAAGGACAATAAAAGAACAAGTTTCAGGATGACAGAAGGTGGGGATAATGGCATAAACACGCAAGGGTTTACTGCGAGTGAAAGAGAATGAGAAGACTTTACTAAGGAGAAAGGACAATAAAAGAACAGGTTTCAGGATGACAGAAGATGTGGATAAAGGCACAAACACGCAAGGGTTTACTGCGAGTGAAAGAGAATGAGAAGACTTTACTAAGGAGAAAGGACAATAAAAGAACAAGTTTCAGGATGACAGAAGGTGGGGATAATGGCATAAACACGCAAGGGTTTACTGCGAGTGAAAGAGAATGAGAAGACTTTACTAAGGAGAAAGGACAATAAAAGAACTGGTTTCAGGAAGACAGAAGATGGGGATAATGGCATAAACACGCAAGGGTTTACTGCGAGTGAAAGAGAATGAGAAGACTTTACTAAGGAGAAAGGACAATAAAAGAACAAGTTTCAGGATGACAGAAGGTGGGGATAATGGCATAAACACGCAAGGGTTTACTGCGAGTGAAAGAGAATGAGAAGACTTTACTAAGGAGAAAGGACAATAAAAGAACAGGTTTCAGGATGACAGAAGATGTGGATAAAGGCACAAACACGCAAGGGTTTACTGCGAGTGAAAGAGAATGAGAAGACTTTACTAAGGAGAAAGGACAATAAAAGAACAAGTTTCAGGATGACAGAAGGTGGGGATAATGGCATAAACACGCAAGGGTTTACTGCGAGTGAAAGAGAATGAGAAGACTTTACTAAGGAGAAAGGACAATAAAAGAACTGGTTTCAGGAAGACAGAAGATGTGGATAAAGGCACAAACACGCAAGGGTTTACTGCGAGTGAAAGAGAATGAGAAGACTTTACTAAGGAGAAAGGACAATAAAAGAACAAGTTTCAGGATGACAGAAGGTGGGGATAATGGCATAAACACGCAAGGGTTTACTGCGAGTGAAAGAGAATGAGAAGACTTTACTAAGGAGAAAGGACAATAAAAGAACAGGTTTCAGGATGACAGAAGATGTGGATAAAGGCACAAACACGCAAGGGTTTACTGCGAGTGAAAGAGAATGAGAAGACTTTACTAAGGAGAAAGGACAATAAAAGAACTGGTTTCAGGAAGACAGAAGATGTGGATAAAGGCACAAACACGCAAGGGTTTACTGCGAGTGAAAGAGAATGAGAAGACTTTACTAAGGAGAAAGGACAATAAAAGAACAAGTTTCAGGATGACAGAAGGTGGGGATAATGGCATAAACACGCAAGGGTTTACTGCGAGTGAAAGAGAATGAGAAGACTTTACTAAGGAGAAAGGACAATAAAAGAACAGGTTTCAGGATGACAGAAGATGTGGATAAAGGCACAAACACGCAAGGGTTTACTGCGAGTGAAAGAGAATGAGAAGACTTTACTAAGGAGAAAGGACAATAAAAGAACTGGTTTCAGGAAGACAGAAGATGGGGATAAAGGCACAAACACGCAAGGGTTTACTGCGAGTGAAAGAGAATGAGAAGACTTTACTAAGGAGAAAGGACAATAAAAGAACAGGTTTCAGGATGACAGAAGATGTGGATAAAGGCACAAACACGCAAGGGTTTACTGCGAGTGAAAGAGAATGAGAAGACTTTACTAAGGAGAAAGGACAATAAAAGAACAAGTTTCAGGATGACAGAAGGTGGGGATAATGGCATAAACACGCAAGGGTTTACTGCGAGTGAAAGAGAATGAGAAGACTTTACTAAGGAGAAAGGACAATAAAAGAACAGGTTTCAGGATGACAGAAGATGTGGATAAAGGCACAAACACGCAAGGGTTTACTGCGAGTGAAAGAGAATGAGAAGACTTTACTAAGGAGAAAGGACAATAAAAGAACAAGTTTCAGGATGACAGAAGGTGGGGATAATGGCATAAACACGCAAGGGTTTACTGCGAGTGAAAGAGAATGAGAAGACTTTACTAAGGAGAAAGGACAATAAAAGAACTGGTTTCAGGAAGACAGAAGATGGGGATAATGGCATAAACACGCAAGGGTTTACTGCGAGTGAAAGAGAATGAGAAGACTTTACTAAGGAGAAAGGACAATAAAAGAACAAGTTTCAGGATGACAGAAGGTGGGGATAATGGCATAAACACGCAAGGGTTTACTGCGAGTGAAAGAGAATGAGAAGACTTTACTAAGGAGAAAGGACAATAAAAGAACAGGTTTCAGGATGACAGAAGATGTGGATAAAGGCACAAACACGCAAGGGTTTACTGCGAGTGAAAGAGAATGAGAAGACTTTACTAAGGAGAAAGGACAATAAAAGAACTGGTTTCAGGAAGACAGAAGATGGGGATAATGGCATAAACACGCAAGGGTTTACTGCGTGTGAAAGAGAATGAGAAGACTTTACTAAGGAGAAAGGACAATAAAAGAACAAGTTTCAGGATGACAGAAGGTGGGGATAATGGCATAAACACGCAAGGGTTTACTGCGAGTGAAAGAGAATGAGAAGACTTTACTAAGGAGAAAGGACAATAAAAGAACAGGTTTCAGGATGACAGAAGATGTGGATAAAGGCACAAACACGCAAGGGTTTACTGCGAGTGAAAGAGAATGAGAAGACTTTACTAAGGAGAAAGGACAATAAAAGAACTGGTTTCAGGAAGACAGAAGATGGGGATAATGGCATAAACACGCAAGGGTTTACTGCGAGTGAAAGAGAATGGGAAGACTTTACTAAGGAGAAAGGACAATAAAAGAACTGGTTTCAGGAAGACAGAAGATGGGGATAATGGCATAAACACGCAAGGGTTTACTGCGAGTGAAAGAGAATGAGAAGACTTTACTAAGGAGAAAGGACAATAAAAGAACAGGTTTCAGGAAGACAGAAGATGGGGATAATGGCATAAACACGCAAGGGTTTACTGCGAGTGAAAGAGAATGAGAAGACTTTACTAAGGAGAAAGGACAATAAAAGAACTGGTTTCAGGAAGACAGAAGATGGGGATAATGGCATAAACACGCAAGTGTTTACAGCGAGTAAAAGAGAATGAGAAGACTTTACCAAGGAGAAAGGACAATAAAAGAACTGGTTTCAGGAAGACAGAAGATGGGGATAATGGCATAAACACGCAAGGGTTTACTGCGAGTGAAAGAGAATGAGAAGACTTTACTAAGGAGAAAGGACAATAAAAGAACAGGTTTCAGGAAGACAGAAGATGGGGATAATGGCATAAACACGCAAGGGTTTACTGCGAGTGAAAGAGAATGAGAAGACTTTACTAAGGAGAAAGGACAATAAAAGAACTGGTTTCAGGAAGACAGAAGATGGGGATAATGGCATAAACACGCAAGTGTTTACAGCGAGTAAAAGAGAATGAGAAGACTTTACCAAGGAGAAAGGACAATAAAAGAACAAGTTTCAGGATGACAGAAGATGGGGATAATGGCATAAACACGCAAGGGTTTACTGCGAGTGAAAGAGAATGAGAAGACTTTACTAAGGAGAAAGGACAATAAAAGAACAGGTTTCAGGAAGACAGAAGATGGGGATAATGGCATAAACACGCAAGGGTTTACTGCGAGTGAAAGAGAATGAGAAGTCTTTACTAAGGAGAAAGGACAATAAAAGAACAGGTTTCAGGAAGACAGAAGATGGGGATAATGGCACAAACACGCAAGGGTTTACTGCGAATGAAAGAGAATGAGAAGTCTTTACTAAGGAGAAAGGACAATAAAAGAACAGGTTTCAGGAAGACAGAAGATGGGGATAATGGCATAAACACGCAAGGGTTTACTGCGAGTGAAAGAGAATGAGAAGACTTTACTAAGGAGAAAGGACAATAAAAGAACAGGTTTCAGGAAGACAGAAGATGGGGATAATGGCATAAACACGGAAGGGTTTACTGCGAGTGAAAGAGAATGAGAAGACTTTACTAAGGAGAAAGGACCATAAAAGAACAGGTTTCAGGAAGACAGAAGATGGGGATAATGGCACAAACACGCAAGGGTTTACTGCGAGTGAAAGAGAATGAGAAGTCTTGACTAAGGAGAAAGGACAATAAAAGAACAGGTTTAAGGAAGACAGAAGATGGGGATAATGGCATAAACACGCAAGGGTTTACTGCGAGTGAAAGAGAATGAGAAGACTTTACTAAGGAGAAAGGACAATAAAAGAACAGGTTTCAGGAAGACAGAAGATGGGGATAATGGCATAAACACGCAAGGGTTTACTGCGAGTGAAAGAGAATGAGAAGACTTTACTAAGGAGAAAGGACAATAAAAGAACAGGTTTCAGGAAGACAGAAGATGGGGATAATGGCACAAACACGCAAGGGTTTACTGCGAATGAAAGAGAATGAGAAGTCTTTACTAAGGAGAAAGGACAATAAAAGAACAGGTTTCAGGAAGACAGAAGATGGGGATAATGGCATAAACACGCAAGGGTTTACTGCGAGTGAAAGAGAATGAGAAGACTTTACTAAGGAGAAAGGACAATAAAAGAACAGGTTTCAGGAAGACAGAAGATGGGGATAATGGCACAAACACGCAAGGGTTTACTGCGAATGAAAGAGAATGAGAAGTCTTTACTAAGGAGAAAGGACAATAAAAGAACAGGTTTCAGGAAGACAGAAGATGGGGATAATGGCACAAACACGCAAGGGTTTACTGCGAATGAAAGAGAATGAGAAGTCTTTACTAAGGAGAAAGGACAATAAAAGAACAGGTTTCAGGAAGACAGAAGATGGGGATAATGGCATAAACACGCAAGGGTTTACTGCGAGTGAAAGAGAATGAGAAGTCTTTACTAAGGAGAAAGGACAATAAAAGAACAGGTTTCAGGAAGACAGAAGATGGGGATAATGGCACAAACACGCAAGGGTTTACTGCGAATGAAAGAGAATGAGAAGTCTTTACTAAGGAGAAAGGACAATAAAAGAACAGGTTTCAGGAAGACAGAAGATGGGGATAATGGCACAAACACGCAAGGGTTTACTGCGAGTGAAAGAGAATGAGAAGACTTTACTAAGGAGAAAGGACAATAAAAGAACAGGTTTAAGGAAGACAGAAGATGGGGATAATGGCATAAACACGGAAGGGTTTACTGCGAGTGAAAGAGAATGAGAAGACTTTACTAAGGAGAAAGGACAATAAAAGAACAGGTTTCAGGAAGACAGAAGATGGGGATAATGGCATAAAAACGCAAGGGTTTACTGCGAGTGAAAGAGAATGAGAAGACTTTACTAAGGAGAAAGGACAATAAAAGAACAGATTTCAGGAAGACAGAAGATGGGGATATTGGCATAAACACGCAAGGGTTTACTGCGAGTGAAAGAGAATGAGAAGACTTTACAAAGGAGAAAGGACAATAAAAGAACAGGTTTCAGGAAGACAGAAGATGGGGATAATGGCATAAACACGGAAGGGTTTACTGCGAGTGAAAGAGAATGAGAAGACTTTACTAAGGAGAAAGGACAATAAAAGAATAGGTTTCAGGAAGACAGAAGATGGGGATAATGGCATAAACACGCAAGGGTTTACTGCGAGTGAAAGAGAATGAGAAGACTTTACTAAGGAGAAAGGACAATAAAAGAATAGGTTTCAGGAAGACAGAAGATGGGGATAATGGCACAAACACGCAAGGGTTTACTGCGAGTGAAAGAGAATGAGAAGTCTTGACTAAGGAGAAAGGACAATAAAAGAACAGGTTTAAGGAAGACAGAAGATGGGGAAAATGGCATAAACACGCAAGGGTTTACTGCGAGTGAAAGAGAATGAGAAGACTTTACCAAGGAGAAAGGACAATAAAAGAACAAGTTTCAGGATGACAGAAGATGGGGATAATGGCATAAACACGCAAGGGTTTACTGCGAGTGAAAGAGAATGAGAAGACTTTACTAAGGAGAAAGGACAATAAAAGAACAGGTTTCAGGAAGACAGAAGATGGGGATAATGGCATAAACACGCAAGGGTTTACTGCGAGTGAAAGAGAATGAGAAGACTTTACCAAGGAGAAAGGACAATAAAAGAACAAGTTTCAGGATGACAGAAGATGGGGATAATGGCATAAACACGCAAGGGTTTACTGCGAGTGAAAGAGAATGAGAAGACTTTACTAAGGAGAAAGGACAATAAAAGAACAGGTTTCAGGAAGACAGAAGATGGGGATAATGGCATAAACACGCAAGGGTTTACTGCGAGTGAAAAAGAATAAAAAGACTTTACTAAGGAGAAAGGACAATAAAAGAACAGGTTTAAGGAAGACAGAAGATGGGGATAATGGCACAAACACGCAAGGGTTTACTGCGAGTGAAAGAGAATGAGAAGACTTTACAAAGGAGAAAGGACAATAAAAGAACAGATTTCAGGAAGACAGAAGATGGGGATATTGGCATAAACACGCAAGGGTTTACTGCGAGTGAAAGAGAATGAGAAGACTTTACTAAGGAGAAAGGACAATAAAAGAATAGGTTTCAGGAAGACAGAAGATGGGGATAATGGCATAAACACGCAAGGGTTTACTGCGAGTGAAAGAGAATGAGAAGACTTTACTAAGGAGAAAGGACAATAAAAGAATAGGTTTCAGGAAGACAGAAGATGGGGATAATGGCACAAACACGCAAGGGTTTACTGCGAGTGAAAGAGAATGAGAAGTCTTGACTAAGGAGAAAGGACAATAAAAGAACAGGTTTAAGGAAGACAGAAGATGGGGATAATGGCATAAACACGCAAGGGTTTACTGCGAGTGAAAGAGAATGAGAAGACTTTACCAAGGAGAAAGGACAATAAAAGAACAAGTTTCAGGATGACAGAAGATGGGGATAATGGCATAAACACGCAAGGGTTTACTGCGAGTGAAAGAGAATGAGAAGACTTTACTAAGGAGAAAGGACAATAAAAGAACAGGTTTAAGGAAGACAGAAGATGGGGATAATGGCACAAACACGCAAGGGTTTACTGCGAGTGAAAGAGAATGAGAAGACTTTACAAAGGAGAAAGGACAATAAAAGAACAGATTTCAGGAAGACAGAAGATGGGGATATTGGCATAAACACGCAAGGGTTTACTGCGAGTGAAAGAGAATGAGAAGACTTTACTAAGGAGAAAGGACAATAAAAGAATAGGTTTCAGGAAGACAGAAGATGGGGATAATGGCATAAACACGCAAGGGTTTACTGCGAGTGAAAGAGAATGAGAAGACTTTACTAAGGAGAAAGGACAATAAAAGAATAGGTTTCAGGAAGACAGAAGATGGGGATAATGGCACAAACACGCAAGGGTTTACTGCGAGTGAAAGAGAATGAGAAGTCTTGACTAAGGAGAAAGGACAATAAAAGAACAGGTTTAAGGAAGACAGAAGATGGGGATAATGGCATAAACACGCAAGGGTTTACTGCGAGTGAAAGAGAATGAGAAGACTTTACTAAGGAGAAAGGACAATAAAAGAACAGGTTTCAGGAAGACAGAAGATGGGGATAATGGCATAAACACGCAAGGGTTTACTGCGAGTGAAAGAGAATGAGAAGACTTTACCAAGGAGAAAGGACAATAAAAGAACAAGTTTCAGGATGACAGAAGATGGGGATAATGGCATAAACACGCAAGGGTTTACTGCGAGTGAAAGAGAATGAGAAGACTTTACTAAGGAGAAAGGACAATAAAAGAACAGGTTTCAGGAAGACAGAAGATGGGGATAATGGCATAAACACGCAAGGGTTTACTGCGAGTGAAAGAGAATGGGAAGACTTTACTAAGGAGAAAGGACAATAAAAGAACAGGTTTCAGGAAGACAGAAGATGGGGATAATGGCACAAACACGCAAGGGTTTACTGCGAATGAAAGAGAATGAGAAGTCTTTACTAAGGAGAAAGGACAATAAAAGAACAAGTTTCAGGATGACACAAGATGGGGATAATGGCATAAACACGCAAGGGTTTACTGCGAATGAAAGAGAATGGGAAGACTTTACTAAGGAGAAAGGACAATAAAAGAACAGGTTTCAGGAAGACAGAAGATGGGGATAATGGCATAAACACGCAAGGGTTTACTGCGAATGAAAGAGAATGGGAAGACTTTACTAAGGAGAAAGGACAATAAAAGAACAGGTTTCAGGAAGACAGAAGATGGGGATAATGGCACAAACACGCAAGGGTTTACTGCGAATGAAAGAGAATGAGAAGTCTTTACTGAGGAGAAAGGACAATAAAAGAACAAGTTTCAGGATGACAGAAGATGGGGATAATGGCATAAACACGCAAGGGTTTACTGCGAGTGAAAGAGAATGAGAAGACTTTACTAAGGAGAAAGGACAATAAAAGAACAGTTTCAGGAAGACAGAAGATGGGGATAATGGCATAAACACGCAAGGGTTTACTGCGAGTGAAAGAGAATGGGAAGACTTTACTAAGGAGAAAGGACAATAAAAGAACAGGTTTCAGGAAGACAGAAGATGGGGATAATGGCACAAACACGCAAGGGTTTACTGCGAATGAAAGAGAATGAGAAGACTTTACCAAGGAGAAAGGACAATAAAAGAACAAGTTTCAGGATGACAGAAGATGGGGATAATGGCATAAACACGCAAGGGTTTACTGCGAGTGAAAGAGAATGAGAAGACTTTACTAAGGAGAAAGGACAATAAAAGAACAGGTTTCAGGAAGACAGAAGATGGGGATAATGGCATAAACACGCAAGGGTTTACTGCGAGTGAAAGAGAATGGGAAGACTTTACTAAGGAGAAAGGACAATAAAAGAACAGGTTTCAGGAAGACAGAAGATGGGGATAATGGCACAAACACGCAAGGGTTTACTGCGAATGAAAGAGAATGAGAAGTCTTTACTAAGGAGAAAGGACAATAAAAGAACAAGTTTCAGGATGACAGAAGATGGGGATAATGGCATAAACACGCAAGGGTTTACTGCGAGTGAAAGAGAATGAGAAGACTTTACTAAGGAGAAAGGACAATAAAAGAACAGGTTTCAGGAAGACAGAAGATGGGGATAATGGCATAAACACGCAAGGGTTTACTGCGAGTGAAAGAGAATGGGAAGACTTTACTAAGGAGAAAGGACAATAAAAGAACAGGTTTCAGGAAGACAGAAGATGGGGATAATGGCACAAACACGCAAGGGTTTACTGCGAATGAAAGAGAATGAGAAGACTTTACCAAGGAGAAAGGACAATAAAAGAACAAGTTTCAGGATGACAGAAGATGGGGATAATGGCATAAACACGCAAGGGTTTACTGCGAGTGAAAGAGAATGAGAAGACTTTACTAAGGAGAAAGGACAATAAAAGAACAGGTTTCAGGAAGACAGAAGATGGGGATAATGGCATAAACACGCAAGGGTTTACTGCGAGTGAAAGAGAATGGGAAGACTTTACTAAGGAGAAAGGACAATAAAAGAACAGGTTTCAGGAAGACAGAAGATGGGGATAATGGCACAAACACGCAAGGGTTTACTGCGAATGAAAGAGAATGAGAAGTCTTTACTAAGGAGAAAGGACAATAAAAGAACAAGTTTCAGGATGACAGAAGATGGGGATAATGGCATAAACACGCAAGGGTTTACTGCGAGTGAAAGAGAATGAGAAGACTTTAATAAGGAGAAAGGACAATAAAAGAACAGGTTTCAGGAAGACAGAAGATGGGGATAATGGCATAAACACGCAAGGGTTTACTGCGAATGAAAGAGAATGAGAAGACTTTACTAAGGAGAAAGGACAATAAAAGAACAGGTTTCAGGAAGACAGAAGATGGGGATAATGGCATAAACACGCAAGGGTTTACTGCGAGTGAAAGAGAATGGGAAGACTTTACTAAGGAGAAAGGACAATAAAAGAACAGGTTTCAGGAAGACAGAAGATGGGGATAATGGCACAAACACGCAAGGGTTTACTGCGAATGAAAGAGAATGAGAAGACTTTACCAAGGAGAAAGGACAATAAAAGAACAAGTTTCAGGATGACAGAAGATGGGGATAATGGCATAAACACGCAAGGGTTTACTGCGAGTGAAAGAGAATGAGAAGACTTTACTAAGGAGAAAGGACAATAAAAGAACAGGTTTCAGGAAGACAGAAGATGGGGATAATGGCATAAACACGCAAGGGTTTACTGCGAGTGAAAGAGAATGGGAAGACTTTACTAAGGAGAAAGGACAATAAAAGAACAGGTTTCAGGAAGACAGAAGATGGGGATAATGGCACAAACACGCAAGGGTTTACTGCGAATGAAAGAGAATGAGAAGTCTTTACTAAGGAGAAAGGACAATAAAAGAACAAGTTTCAGGATGACAGAAGATGGGGATAATGGCACAAACACGCAAGGGTTTACTGCGAGTGAAAGAGAATGAGAAGACTTTAATAAGGAGAAAGGACAATAAAAGAACAGGTTTCAGGAAGACAGAAGATGGGGATAATGGCATAAACACGCAAGGGTTTACTGCAAGTGAAAGAGAATGAGAAGACTTTACTAAGGAGAAAGGACAATAAAAGAACAGGTTTCAGGAAGACAGAAGATGGGGATAATGGCATAAACACGGAAGGGTTTACTGCGAGTGAAAGAGAATGAGAAGACTTTACAAAGGAGAAAGGACAATAAAAGAACAGATTTCAGGAAGACAGAAGATGGGGATATTGGCATAAACACGCAAGGGTTTACTGCGAGTGAAAGAGAATGAGAAGACTTTACTAAGGAGAAAGGACAATAAAAGAACAGGTTTCAGGAAGACAGAAGATGGGGATAATGGCACAAACACGCAAGGGTTTACTGCGAGTGAAAGAGAATGAGAAGTCTTGACTAAGGAGAAAGGACAATAAAAGAACAGGTTTCAGGAAGACAGAAGATGGGGATAATGGCATAAACACGCAAGGGTTTACTGCGAGTGAAAGAGAATGAGAAGACTTTACTAAGGAGAAAGGACCATAAAAGAACAGGTTTCAGGAAGACAGAAGTTGGGGATAATGGCATAAACACGGAAGGGTTTACTGCGAGTGAAATAGAATGAGAAGACTTTACTAAGGAGAAAGGACCATAAAAGAACAGGTTTCAGAAAGACAGAAGGTGGGGATAATGGCACAAACACGCAAGGGTTTACTGCGAGTGAAAGAGAATGAGAAGACTTTACTAAGGAGAAAGGACAATAAAAGAACAGGTTGCAGGAAGACAGAAGCTGGGGATAATGGCATAAACACGCAAGGGTTTACTGCGAGTGAAAGAGAATGAGAAGACTTTACTAAGGATAAAGGAAAATAAAAGAACAGGTTTCAGGAAGACAGAAGATGGGGATAATGGCATAAACACGCAAGGGTTTACTGCGAGTGAAAGAGAATGAGAAGACTTTACCAAGGAGAAAGGACAATAAAAGAACAGATTTCAGGAAGACAGAAGATGGGGATATTGGCATAAACACGCAAGGGTTTACTGCGAGTGAAAGAGAATGAGAAGACTTTACCAAGGAGAAAGGACAATAAAAGAACAGATTTCAGGAAGACAGAAGATGGGGATATTGGCATAAACACGCAAGGGTTTACTGCGAGTGAAAGAGAATGAGAAGACTTTACTAAGGAGAAAGGACAATAAAAGAACAGGTTTCAGGAAGACAGAAGATGGGGATAATGGCACAAACACGCAAGGGTTTACTGCGAGTGAAAGAGAATGAGAAGACTTTACTAAGGATAAAGGAAAATAAAAAACAGGTTTCAGGAAGACAGAAGCTGGGGATAATGGCATAAACACGCAGGGGTTTACTGCGAGTGAAAGAGAATGAGAAGACTTTACTAAGGAGAAAGGACAATAAAAGAGCAGGATTCAGGAAGACAGAAGCTGGGGATAATGGCATAAACACGCAAGGGTTTACTGCGAGTGAAAGAGAATGAGAAGACTTTACCAAGGAGAAAGGACAATAAAAGAACAGATTTCAGGAAGACAGAAGATGGGGATATTGGCATAAACACGCAAGGGTTTACTGCGAGTGAAAGAGAATGAGAAGACTTTACTAAGGAGAAAGGACAATAAAAGAACAGGTTTCAGGAAGACAGAAGATGGGGATAATGGCACAAACACGCAAGGGTTTACTGCGAGTGAAAGAGAATGAGAAGACTTTACTAAGGATAAAGGAAAATAAAAGAACAGGTTTCAGGAAGACAGAAGATGGGGATTATGGCATAAACACGCAAGGGTTTACTGCGAGTGAAAGAGAATGAGAAGACTTTACCAAGGAGAAAGGACAATAAAAGAACAGATTTCAGGAAGACAGAAGATGGGTATAATGGCACAAACACGCAAGGGTTTACTGCGAGTGAAAGAGAATGAGAAGACTTTACTAAGGAGAAAGGACAATAAAAGAACAGGTTTCAGGAAGACAGAAGATGGGGATAATGGCACAAACACGCAAGGGTTTACTGCGAGTGAAAGAGAATGAGAAGACTTTACTAAGGATAAAGGAAAATAAAAGAACAGGTTTCAGGAAGACAGAAGATGGGGATAATGGCATAAACACGCAAGGGTTTACTGCGAGTGAAAGAGAATGAGAAGACTTTACAAAGGAGAAAGGACAATAAAAGAACAGATTTCAGGAAGACAGAAGATGGGGATATTGGCATAAACACGCAAGGGTTTACTGCGAGTGAAAGAGAATGAGAAGACTTTACTAAGGAGAAAGGACAATAAAAGAACAGGTTTCAGGAAGACAGAAGATGGGGATAATGGCACAAACACGCAAGGGTTTACTGCGAGTGAAAGAGAATGAGAAGACTTTACTAAGGAGAAAGGACAATAAAAGAACAGGTTTCAGGAAGACAGAAGATGGGGATAATGGCACAAACACGCAAGGGTTTACTGCGAGTGAAAGAGAATGAGAAGACTTTACTAAGGAGAAAGGACAATAAAAGAACAGGTTTCAGGAAGACAGAAGATGGGGATAATGGCATAAACACGGAAGGGTTTACTGCGAGTGAAAGAGAATGAGAAGACTTTACCAAGGAGAAAGGACAATAAAAGAACAGATTTCAGGAAGACAGAAGATGGGGATATTGGCATAAACACGCAAGGGTTTACTGCGAGTGAAAGAGAATGAGAAGACTTTACTAAGGAGAAAGGACAATAAAAGAACAGGTTTCAGGAAGACAGAAGATGGGGATAATGGCACAAACACGCAAGGGTTTACTGCGAGTGAAAGAGAATGAGAAGACTTTACTAAGGAGAAAGGACAATAAAAGAACAGGTTTCAGGAAGACAGAAGATGGGGATAATGGCACAAACACGCAAGGGTTTACTGCGAGTGAAAGAGAATGAGAAGACTTTACTAAGGATAAAGGACAATAAAAGGACAGGTTTAAGGAAGACAGAAGATGGGGATAATGGCATAAACACGCAAGGGTTTACTGCGAGTGAAAGAGAATGAGAAGACTTTACCAAGGAGAAAGGACAATAAAAGAACAGATTTCAGGAAGACAGAAGATGGGTATAATGGCACAAACACGCAAGGGTTTACTGCGAGTGAAAGAGAATGAGAAGACTTTACCAAGGATAAAGGAAAATAAAAGAACAGGTTTCAGGAAGACAGAAGATGGGGATAATGGCACAAACACGCAAGGGTTTACTGCGAGTGAAAGAGAATGAGAAGACTTTACTAAGGAGAAAGGACAATAAAAGAACAGGTTTCAGGAAGACAGAAGATGGGGATAATGGCATAAACACGCAAGGGTTTACTGCGAGTGAAAGAGAATGAGAAGACTTTACTAAGGAGAAAGGACAATAAAAGAACAGGTTTCAGGAAGACAGAAGATGGGGATAATGGCACAAACACGCAAGGGTTTACTGCGAGTGAAAGAGAATGAGAAGACTTTACTAAGGAGAAAGGACAATAAAAGAACAGGTTTCAGGAAGACAGAAGATGGGGATAATGGCACAAACACGCAAGGGTTTACTGCGAGTGAAAGAGAATGAGAAGACTTTACTAAGGAGAAAGGACAATAAAAGAACAGGTTTAAGGAAGACAGAAGATGGGGATAATGGCATAAACACGCAAGGGTTTACTGCGAGTGAAAGAGAATGAGAAGACTTTACTAAGGAGAAAGGACAATAAAAGAACAGGTTTAAGGAAGACAGAAGATGGGGATATTGGCATAAACACGCAAGGGTTTACTGCGAGTGAAAGAGAATGAGAAGACTTTACCAAGGATAAAGGAAAATAAAAGAACAGGTTTCAGGAAGACAGAAGATGGGGATAATGGCACAAACACGCAAGGGTTTACTGCGAGTGAAAGAGAATGAGAAGACTTTACTAAGGAGAAAGGACAATAAAAGAACAGGTTTAAGGAAGACAGAAGATGGGGATATTGGCATAAACACGCAAGGGTTTACTGCGAGTGAAAGAGAATGAGAAGACTTTACCAAGGATAAAGGAAAATAAAAGAACAGGTTTCAGGAAGACAGAAGATGGGGATAATGGCACAAACACGCAAGGGTTTACTGCGAGTGAAAGAGAATGAGAAGACTTTACCAAGGATAAAGGAAAATAAAAGAACAGGTTTCAGGAAGACAGAAGATGGGGATAATGGCATAAACACGCAAGGGTTTACTGCGAGTGAAAGAGAATGAGAAGACTTTACCAAGGAGAAAGGACAATAAAAGAACAGATTTCAGGAAGACAGAAGATGGGTATAATGGCACAAACACGCAAGGGTTTACTGCGAGTGAAAGAGAATGAGAAGACTTTACTAAGGAGAAAGGACAATAAAAGAACAGGTTTCAGGAAGACAGAAGATGGGGATAATGGCATAAACACGCAAGGGTTTACTGCGAGTGAAAGAGAATGAGAAGACTTTACTAAGGAGAAAGGACAATAAAAGAACAGGTTTCAGGAAGACAGAAGATGGGGATAATGGCACAAACACGCAAGGGTTTACTGCGAGTGAAAGAGAATGAGAAGACTTTACTAAGGATAAAGGAAAATAAAAGAACAGGTTTCAGGAAGACAGAAGATGGGGATAATGGCACAAACACGCAAGGGTTTACTGCGAGTGAAAGAGAATGAGAAGACTTTACTAAGGATAAAGGAAAATAAAAGAACAGGTTTCAGGAAGACAGAAGATGGGGATAATGGCACAAACACGCAAGGGTTTACTGCGAGTGAAAGAGAATGAGAAGACTTTACTAAGGAGAAAGGACAATAAAAGAACAGGTTTCAGGAAGACAGAAGATGGGGATAATGGCATAAACACGCAAGGGTTTACTGCGAGTGAAAGAGAATGAGAAGACTTTACTAAGGAGAAAGGACAATAAAAGAACAGGTTTCAGGAAGACAGAAGATGGGGATAATGGCACAAACACGCAAGGGTTTACTGCGAGTGAAAGAGAATGAGAAGACTTTACTAAGGATAAAGGAAAATAAAAGAACAGGTTTCAGGAAGACAGAAGATGGGGATAATGGCACAAACACGCAAGGGTTTACTGCGAGTGAAAGAGAATGAGAAGACTTTACTAAGGATAAAGGACAATAAAAGAACAGGTTTCAGGAAGACAGAAGATGGGGATAATGGCACAAACACGCAAGGGTTTACTGCGAGTGAAAGAGAATGAGAAGACTTTACTAAGGATAAAGGAAAATAAAAGAACAGGTTTCAGGAAGACAGAAGATGGGTATAATGGCACAAACACGCAAGGGTTTACTGCGAGTGAAAGAGAATAAAAAGACTTTACTAAGGATAAAGGAAAATAAAAGAACAGGTTTCAGGAAGACAGAAGATGGGGATAATGGCATAAACACGCAAGGGTTTACTGCGAGTGAAAGAGAATGAGAAGACTTTACTAAGGAGAAAGGACAATAAAAGAACAGGTTTCAGGAAGACAGAAGATGGGGATAATGGCACAAACACGCAAGGGTTTACTGCGAGTAAAAGAGAATGAGAAGACTTTACTAAGGATAAAGGAAAATAAAAGAACAGGTTTCAGGAAGACAGAAGATGGGGATTATGGCATAAACACGCAAGGGTTTACTGCGAGTGAAAGAGAATGAGAAGACTTTACCAAGGAGAAAGGACAATAAAAGAACAGATTTCAGGAAGACAGAAGATGGGTATAATGGCACAAACACGCAAGGGTTTACTGCCAGTGAAAGAGAATGAGAAGACTTTACTAAGGAGAAAGGACAATAAAAGAACAGGTTTCAGGAAGACAGAAGATGGGGATAATGGCATAAACACGCAAGGGTTTACTGCGAGTGAAAGAGAATGAGAAGACTTTACTAAGGAGAAAGGACAATAAAAGAACAGGTTTCAGGAAGACAGAAGATGGGGATAATGGCACAAACACGCAAGGGTTTACTGCGAGTGAAAGAGAATGAGAAGACTTTACTAAGGATAAAGGAAAATAAAAGAACAGGTTTCAGGAAGACAGAAGATGGGGATAATGGCACAAACACGCAAGGGTTTACTGCGAGTGAAAGAGAATGAGAAGACTTTACTAAGGAGAAAGGACAATAAAAGAACAGGTTTAAGGAAGACAGAAGATGGGGATAATGGCACAAACACGCAAGGGTTTACTGCGAGTGAAAGAGAATGAGAAGACTTTACCAAGGAGAAAGGACAATAAAAGAACAGATTTCAGGAAGACAGAAGATGGGTATAATGGCACAAACACGCAAGGGTTTACTGCGAGTGAAAGAGAATGAGAAGACTTTACTAAGGAGAAAGGACAATAAAAGAACAGGTTTCAGGAAGACAGAAGATGGGGATAATGGCATAAACACGCAAGGGTTTACTGCGAGTGAAAGAGAATGAGAAGACTTTACTAAGGAGAAAGGACAATAAAAGAACAGGTTTCAGGAAGACAGAAGATGGGGATAATGGCACAAACACGCAAGGGTTTACTGCGAGTGAAAGAGAATGAGAAGACTTTACTAAGGATAAAGGAAAATAAAAGAACAGGTTTCAGGAAGACAGAAGATGGGGATAATGGCACAAACACGCAAGGGTTTACTGCGAGTGAAAGAGAATGAGAAGACTTTACTAAGGAGAAAGGACAATAAAAGAACAGGTTTCAGGAAGACAGAAGATGGGGATAATGGCACAAACACGCAAGGGTTTACTGCGAGTGAAAGAGAATGAGAAGACTTTACTAAGGAGAAAGGACAATAAAAGAACAGGTTTCAGGAAGACAGAAGATGGGGATAATGGCATAAACACGCAAGGGTTTACTGCGAGTGAAAGAGAATGAGAAGACTTTACTAAGGAGAAAGGACAATAAAAGAACAGGTTTCAGGAAGACAGAAGATGGGGATAATGGCACAAACACGCAAGGGTTTACTGCGAGTGAAAGAGAATGAGAAGACTTTACTAAGGAGAAAGGACAATAAAAGAACAGGTTTCAGGAAGACAGAAGATGGGGATAATGGCATAAACACGCAAGGGTTTACTGCGAGTGAAAGAGAATGAGAAGACTTTACTAAGGAGAAAGGAAAATAAAAGAACAGGTTTCAGGAAGACAGAAGATGGGGATAATGGCACAAACACGCAAGGGTTTACTGCGAGTGAAAGAGAATGAGAAGACTTTACTAAGGAGAAAGGACAATAAAAGAACAGGTTTCAGGAAGACAGAAGATGGGGATAATGGCATAAACACGCAAGGGTTTACTGCGAGTGAAAGAGAATGAGAAGACTTTACTAAGGAGAAAGGACAATAAAAGAACAGGTTTCAGGAAGACAGAAGATGGGGATAATGGCACAAACACGCAAGGGTTTACTGCGAGTGAAAGAGAATGAGAAGACTTTACTAAGGATAAAGGAAAATAAAAGAACAGGTTTCAGGAAGACAGAAGATGGGGATAATGGCACAAACACGCAAGGGTTTACTGCGAGTGAAAGAGAATGAGAAGACTTTACTAAGGAGAAAGGACAATAAAAGAACAGGTTTCAGGAAGACAGAAGATGGGGATAATGGCACAAACACGCAAGGGATTACTGCGAGTGAAAGAGAATGAGAAGACTTTACTAAGGAGAAAGGAAAATAAAAGAACAGGTTTCAGGAAGACAGAAGATGGGGATAATGGCATAAACACGCAAGGGTTTACTGCGAGTGAAAGAGAATGAGAAGACTTTACTAAGGAGAAAGGACAATAAAAGAACAGGTTTCAGGAAGACAGAAGATGGGGATAATGGCACAAACACGCAAGGGTTTACTGCGAGTAAAAGAGAATGAGAAGACTTTACTAAGGAGAAAGGACAATAAAAGAACAGGTTTCAGGAAGACAGAAGATGGGGATTATGGCATAAACACGCAAGGGTTTACTGCGAGTGAAAGAGAATGAGAAGACTTTACCAAGGAGAAAGGACAATAAAAGAACAGATTTCAGGAAGACAGAAGATGGGTATAATGGCACAAACACGCAAGGGTTTACTGCGAGTGAAAGAGAATGAGAAGACTTTACTAAGGAGAAAGGACAATAAAAGAACAGGTTTCAGGAAGACAGAAGATGGGGATAATGGCACAAACACGCAAGGGTTTACTGCGAGTGAAAGAGAATGAGAAGACTTTACTAAGGAGAAAGGACAATAAAAGAACAGGTTTCAGGAAGACAGAAGATGGGGATAATGGCACAAACACGCAAGGGTTTACTGCGAGTGAAAGAGAATGAGAAGTCTTTACTAAGGAGAAAGGAAAATAAAAGAACAGGTTTCAGGAAGACAGAAGATGGGGATAATGGCACAAACACGCAAGGGTTTACTGCGAGTGAAAGAGAATGGGAAGACTTTACTAAGGAGAAAGGACAATAAAAGAACAGGTTTCAGGAAGACAGAAGATGGGGATAATGGCACAAACACGCAAGGGTTTACTGCGAATGAAAGAGAATGAGAAGACTTTACTAAGGATAAAGGAAAATAAAAGAACAGGTTTCAGGAAGACAGAAGATGGGGATTATGGCATAAACACGCAAGGGTTTACTGCGAGTGAAAGAGAATGAGAAGTCTTTACTAAGGAGAAAGGAAAATAAAAGAACAGGTTTCAGGAAGACAGAAGATGGGGATAATGGCACAAACACGCAAGGGTTTACTGCGAGTGAAAGAGAATGGGAAGACTTTACTAAGGAGAAAGGACAATAAAAGAACAGGTTTCAGGAAGACAGAAGATGGGGATAATGGCACAAACACGCAAGGGTTTACTGCGAGTGAAAGAGAATGAGAAGACTTTACTAAGGAGAAAGGACAATAAAAGAACAGGTTTCAGGAAGACAGAAGATGGGGATAATGGCACAAACACGCAAGGGTTTACTGCGAGTGAAAGAGAATGAGAAGTCTTTACTAAGGAGAAAGGAAAATAAAAGAACAGGTTTCAGGAAGACAGAAGATGGGGATAATGGCACAAACACGCAAGGGTTTACTGCGAGTGAAAGAGAATGGGAAGACTTTACTAAGGAGAAAGGACAATAAAAGAACAGGTTTCAGGAAGACAGAAGATGGGGATAATGGCACAAACACGCAAGGGTTTACTGCGAGTGAAAGAGAATGAGAAGACTTTACTAAGGAGAAAGGACAATAAAAGAACAGGTTTCAGGAAGACAGAAGATGGGGATAATGGCACAAACACGCAAGGGTTTACTGCGAGTGAAAGAGAATGAGAAGACTTTACTAAGGATAAAGGAAAATAAAAGAACAGGTTTCAGGATGACAGAAGATGGGGATAATGGCACAAACACGCAAGGGTTTACTGCGAGTGAAAGAGAATGAGAAGTCTTTACTAAGGAGAAAGGAAAATAAAAGAACAGGTTTCAGGAAGACAGAAGATGGGGATAATGGCACAAACACGCAAGGGTTTACTGCGAGTGAAAGAGAATGGGAAGACTTTACTAAGGAGAAAGGACAATAAAAGAACAGGTTTCAGGAAGACAGAAGATGGGGATAATGGCACAAACACGCAAGGGTTTACTGCGAGTGAAAGAGAATGAGAAGACTTTACTAAGGAGAAAGGACAATAAAAGAACAGGTTTCAGGAAGACAGAAGATGGGGATAATGGCACAAACACGCAAGGGTTTACTGCGAGTGAAAGAGAATGAGAAGACTTTACTAAGGAGAAAGGACAATAAAAGAACAGGTTTCAGGAAGACAGAAGATGGGGATAATGGCACAAACACGCAAGGGTTTACTGCGAGTGAAAGAGAATGAGAAGACTTTACAAAGGAGAAAGGACAATAAAAGAACAGATTTCAGGAAGACAGAAGATGGGGATATTGGCATAAACACGCAAGGGTTTACTGCGAGTGAAAGAGAATGAGAAGACTTTACTAAGGAGAAAGGACAATAAAAGAACAGGTTTCAGGAAGACAGAAGATGGGGATAATGGCACAAACACGCAAGGGTTTACTGCGAGTGAAAGAGAATGAGAAGTCTTTACTAAGGAGAAAGGAAAATAAAAGAACAGGTTTCAGGAAGACAGAAGATGGGGATAATGGCACAAACACGCAAGGGTTTACTGCGAGTGAAAGAGAATGAGAAGACTTTACTAAGGAGAAAGGAAAATAAAAGAACAGGTTTCAGGAAGACAGAAGATGGGGATAATGGCACAAACACGCAAGGGTTTACTGCGAGTGAAAGAGAATGAGAAGACTTTACTAAGGAGAAAGGACAATAAAAGAACAGGTTTCAGGAAGACAGAAGATGGGGATAATGGCACAAACACGCAAGGGTTTACTGCGAGTGAAAGAGAATGAGAAGACTTTCCTAAGGAGAAAGGACAATAAAAGAACTGGTTTCAGGAAGACAGAAGATGGGGATAATGGCATAAACACGCAAGGGTTTACTGCGAGTGAAAGAGAATGAGAAGACTTTACCAAGGAGAAAGGACAATAAAAGAACAGATTTCAGGAAGACAGAAGATGGGTATAATGGCACAAACACGCAAGGGTTTACTGCGAGTGAAAGAGAATGAGAAGACTTTACTAAGGAGAAAGGACAATAAAAGAACAGGTTTCAGGAAGACAGAAGATGGGGATAATGGCACAAACACGCAAGGGTTTACTGCGAGTGAAAGAGAATGAGAAGACTTTACTAAGGAGAAAGGACAATAAAAGAACAGGTTTCAGGAAGACAGAAGATGGGGATAATGGCACAAACACGCAAGGGTTTACTGCGAGTGAAAGAGAATGAGAAGACTTTACTAAGGAGAAAGGACAATAAAAGAACAGGTTTCAGGAAGACAGAAGATGGGGATAATGGCACAAACACGCAAGGGTTTACTGCGAGTGAAAGAGAATGAGAAGACTTTACTAAGGAGAAAGGACAATAAAAGAACAGGTTTCAGGAAGACAGAAGATGGGGATAATGGCACAAACACGCAAGGGTTTACTGCGAGTGAAAGAGAATGAGAAGACTTTACCAAGGAGAAAGGACAATAAAAGAACAGATTTCAGGAAGACAGAAGATGGGTATAATGGCACAAACACGCAAGGGTTTACTGCGAGTGAAAGAGAATGAGAAGACTTTACTAAGGAGAAAGGACAATAAAAGAACAGGTTTCAGGAAGACAGAAGATGGGGATAATGGCACAAACACGCAAGGGTTTACTGCGAGTGAAAGAGAATGAGAAGACTTTACTAAGGAGAAAGGACAATAAAAGAACAGGTTTCAGGAAGACAGAAGATGGGGATAATGGCACAAACACGCAAGGGTTTACTGCGAGTGAAAGAGAATGAGAAGACTTTACTAAGGATAAAGGAAAATAAAAGAACAGGTTTCAGGAAGACAGAAGATGGGGATTATGGCATAAACACGCAAGGGTTTACTGCGAGTAAAAGAGAATGAGAAGACTTTACTAAGGAGAAAGGACAATAAAAGAACAGGTTTCAGGAAGACAGAAGATGGGGATTATGGCATAAACACGCAAGGGTTTACTGCGAGTGAAAGAGAATGAGAAGACTTTACCAAGGAGAAAGGACAATAAAAGAACAGATTTCAGGAAGACAGAAGATGGGTATAATGGCACAAACACGCAAGGGTTTACTGCGAGTGAAAGAGAATGAGAAGTCTTTACTAAGGAGAAAGGAAAATAAAAGAACAGGTTTAAGGAAGACAGAAGATGGCGATAGTGGCATAAACACGCAAGGGTTTACTGCGAGTGAAAGAGAATGAGAAGACTTTACCAAGGAGAAAGGACAATAAAAGAACAGATTTCAGGAAGACAGAAGATGGGGATAATGGCACAAACACGCAAGGGTTTACTGCGAGTGAAAGAGAATGAGAAGACTTTACTAAGGAGAAAGGACAATAAAAGAACAGGTTTCAGGAAGACAGAAGATGGGGATATTGGCATAAACACGCAAGGGTTTACTGCGAGTGAAAGAGAATGAGAAGACTTTACTAAGGAGAAAGGACAATAAAAGAACAGGTTTCAGGAAGACAGAAGATGGGGATAATGGCACAAACACGCAAGGGTTTACTGCGAGTGAAAGAGAATGAGAAGACTTTACTAAGGATAAAGGAAAATAAAAGAACAGGTTTCAGGAAGACAGAAGATGGGGATTATGGCATAAACACGCAAGGGTTTACTGCGAGTGAAAGAGAATGAGAAGACTTTACTAAGGAGAAAGGACAATAAAAGAACAGGTTTCAGGAAGACAGAAGATGGGGATAATGGCACAAACACGCAAGGGTTTACTGCGAGTGAAAGAGAATGAGAAGACTTTACCAAGGAGAAAGGACAATAAAAGAACAGGTTTCAGGAAGACAGAAGATGGGGATAATGGCACAAACACGCAAGGGTTTACTGCGAGTGAAAGAGAATGAGAAGACTTTACTAAGGAGAAAGGACAATAAAAGAACAGGTTTCAGGAAGACAGAAGATGGGGATAATGGCACAAACACGCAAGGGTTTACTGCGAGTGAAAGAGAATGAGAAGACTTTACTAAGGAGAAAGGACAATAAAAGAACAGGTTTCAGGAAGACAGAAGATGGGGATAATGGCACAAACACGCAAGGGTTTACTGCGAGTGAAAGAGAATGAGAAGACTTTACTAAGGAGAAAGGAAAATAAAAGAACAGGTTTCAGGAAGACAGAAGATGGGGATATTGGCATAAACACGCAAGGGTTTACTGCGAGTGAAAGAGAATGAGAAGACTTTACCAAGGAGAAAGGACAATAAAAGAACAGATTTCAGGAAGACAGAAGATGGGGATATTGGCATAAACACGCAAGGGTTTACTGCGAGTGAAAGAGAATGAGAAGACTTTACTAAGGAGAAAGGAAAATAAAAGAACAGGTTTCAGGAAGACAGAAGATGGGGATAATGGCACAAACACGCAAGGGTTTACTGCGAGTGAAAGAGAATGAGAAGACTTTACCAAGGAGAAAGGACAATAAAAGAACAGATTTCAGGAAGACAGAAGATGTGGATAAAGGCACAAACACGCAAGGGTTTACTGCGAGTGAAAGAGAATGAGAAGACTTTACTAAGGAGAAAGGACAATAAAAGAACAGGTTTCAGGAAGACAGAAGATGGGGATAATGGCACAAACACGCAAGGGTTTACTGCGAGTGAAAGAGAATGAGAAGACTTTACTAAGGAGAAAGGAAAATAAAAGAACAGGTTTCAGGAAGACAGAAGATGGGGATAATGGCATAAACACGCAAGGGTTTACTGCGAGTGAAAGAGAATGAGAAGACTTTACCAAGGAGAAAGGACAATAAAAGAACAGATTTCAGGAAGACAGAAGATGGGTATAATGGCACAAACACGCAAGGGTTTACTGCGAGTGAAAGAGAATGAGAAGTCTTTACTAAGGAGAAAGGAAAATAAAAGAACAGGTTTAAGGAAGACAGAAGATGGCGATAGTGGCATAAACACGCAAGGGTTTACTGCGAGTGAAAGAGAATGAGAAGACTTTACCAAGGAGAAAGGACAATAAAAGAACAGATTTCAGGAAGACAGAAGATGGGGATAATGGCACAAACACGCAAGGGTTTACTGCGAGTGAAAGAGAATGAGAAGACTTTACTAAGGAGAAAGGACAATAAAAGAACAGGTTTCAGGAAGACAGAAGATGGGGATATTGGCATAAACACGCAAGGGTTTACTGCGAGTGAAAGAGAATGAGAAGACTTTACTAAGGAGAAAGGACAATAAAAGAACAGGTTTCAGGAAGACAGAAGATGGGGATAATGGCACAAACACGCAAGGGTTTACTGCGAGTGAAAGAGAATGAGAAGACTTTACTAAGGAGAAAGGACAATAAAAGAACAGGTTTCAGGAAGACAGAAGATGGGGATAATGGCATAAACACGCAAGGGTTTACTGCGAGTGAAAGAGAATGAGAAGACTTTACCAAGGAGAAAGGACAATAAAAGAACAGGTTTCAGGAAGACAGAAGATGGCGATAGTGGCATAAACACGCAAGGGTTTACTGCGAGTGAAAGAGAATGAGAAGACTTTACTAAGGAGAAAGGACAATAAAAGAACAGGTTTCAGGAAGACAGAAGATGGGGATAATGGCACAAACACGCAAGGGTTTACTGCGAGTGAAAGAGAATGAGAAGACTTTACCAAGGAGAAAGGACAATAAAAGAACAGGTTTCAGGAAGACAGAAGATGGGGATAATGGCACAAACACGCAAGGGTTTACTGCGAGTGAAAGAGAATGAGAAGACTTTACCAAGGAGAAAGGACAATAAAAGAACAGGTTTCAGGAAGACAGAAGATGGCGATAGTGGCATAAACACGCAAGGGTTTACTGCGAGTGAAAGAGAATGAGAAGACTTTACTAAGGAGAAAGGACAATAAAAGAACAGGTTTCAGGAAGACAGAAGATGGGGATAATGGCACAAACACGCAAGGGTTTACTGCGAGTGAAAGAGAATGAGAAGACTTTACTAAGGAGAAAGGACAATAAAAGAACAGATTTCAGGAAGACAGAAGATGGGGATAATGGCACAAACACGCAAGGGTTTACTGCGAGTGAAAGAGAATGAGAAGACTTTACTAAGGAGAAAGGACAATAAAAGAACAGGTTTCAGGAAGACAGAAGATGGGGATATTGGCATAAACACGCAAGGGTTTACTGCGAGTGAAAGAGAATGAGAAGACTTTACTAAGGAGAAAGGACAATAAAAGAACAGGTTTCAGGAAGACAGAAGATGGGGATAATGGCACAAACACGCAAGGGTTTACTGCGAGTGAAAGAGAATGAGAAGACTTTACTAAGGAGAAAGGACAATAAAAGAACAGGTTTCAGGAAGACAGAAGATGGGGATAATGGCATAAACACGCAAGGGTTTACTGCGAGTGAAAGAGAATGAGAAGACTTTACTAAGGATAAAGGAAAATAAAAGAACAGGTTTCAGGAAGACAGAAGATGGGGATAATGGCATAAACACGCAAGGGTTTACTGCGAGTGAAAGAGAATGAGAAGACTTTACCAAGGAGAAAGGACAATAAAAGAACAGATTTCAGGAAGACAGAAGATGGGTATAATGGCACAAACACGCAAGGGTTTACTGCGAGTGAAAGAGAATGAGAAGTCTTTACTAAGGAGAAAGGAAAATAAAAGAACAGGTTTAAGGAAGACAGAAGATGGCGATAGTGGCATAAACACGCAAGGGTTTACTGCGAGTGAAAGAGAATGAGAAGACTTTACCAAGGAGAAAGGACAATAAAAGAACAGATTTCAGGAAGACAGAAGATGGGGATAATGGCACAAACACGCAAGGGTTTACTGCGAGTGAAAGAGAATGAGAAGACTTTACTAAGGAGAAAGGACAATAAAAGAACAGGTTTCAGGAAGACAGAAGATGGGGATATTGGCATAAACACGCAAGGGTTTACTGCGAGTGAAAGAGAATGAGAAGACTTTACTAAGGAGAAAGGACAATAAAAGAACAGGTTTCAGGAAGACAGAAGATGGGGATAATGGCACAAACACGCAAGGGTTTACTGCGAGTGAAAGAGAATGAGAAGACTTTACTAAGGAGAAAGGACAATAAAAGAACAGGTTTCAGGAAGACAGAAGATGGGGATAATGGCACAAACACGCAAGGGTTTACTGCGAGTGAAAGAGAATGAGAAGTCTTTACTAAGGAGAAAGGAAAATAAAAGAACAGGTTTCAGGAAGACAGAAGATGGGGATAATGGCACAAACACGCAAGGGTTTACTGCGAGTGAAAGAGAATGAGAAGACTTTACTAGGGAGAAAGGACAATAAAAGAACCGGTTTCAGGAAGACAGAAGATGGGGATTATGGCATAAACACGCAAGGGTTTACTGCGAGTGAAAGAGAATGAGAAGACTTTACCAAGGAGAAAGGACAATAAAAGAACAGATTTCAGGAAGACAGAAGATGGGGATAATGGCACAAACACGCAAGGGTTTACTGCGAGTGAAAGAGAATGAGAAGACTTTACTAAGGAGAAAGGACAATAAAAGAACAGGTTTCAGGAAGACAGAAGATGGGGATATTGGCATAAACACGCAAGGGTTTACTGCGAGTGAAAGAGAATGAGAAGACTTTACTAAGGAGAAAGGACAATAAAAGAACAGGTTTCAGGAAGACAGAAGATGGGGATAATGGCACAAACACGCAAGGGTTTACTGCGAGTGAAAGAGAATGAGAAGACTTTACTAAGGAGAAAGGACAATAAAAGAACAGGTTTCAGGAAGACAGAAGATGGGGATAATGGCACAAACACGCAAGGGTTTACTGCGAGTGAAAGAGAATGAGAAGTCTTTACTAAGGAGAAAGGAAAATAAAAGAACAGGTTTCAGGAAGACAGAAGATGGGGATAATGGCACAAACACGCAAGGGTTTACTGCGAGTGAAAGAGAATGAGAAGACTTTACTAAGGAGAAAGGAAAATAAAAGAACAGGTTTCAGGAAGACAGAAGATGGGGATAATGGCACAAACACGCAAGGGTTTACTGCGAGTGAAAGAGAATGAGAAGACTTTACTAAGGAGAAAGGACAATAAAAGAACAGGTTTCAGGAAGACAGAAGATGGGGATAATGGCACAAACACGCAAGGGTTTACTGCGAGTGAAAGAGAATGAGAAGACTTTACTAAGGAGAAAGGACAATAAAAGAACAGGTTTCAGGAAGACAGAAGATGGGGATAATGGCACAAACACGCAAGGGTTTACTGCGAGTGAAAGAGAATGAGAAGTCTTTACTAAGGAGAAAGGAAAATAAAAGAACAGGTTTCAGGAAGACAGAAGATGGGGATAATGGCACAAACACGCAAGGGTTTACTGCGAGTGAAAGAGAATGAGAAGTCTTTACTAAGGAGAAAGGAAAATAAAAGAACAGGTTTCAGGAAGACAGAAGATGGGGATAATGGCACAAACACGCAAGGGTTTACTGCGAGTGAAAGAGAATGAGAAGACTTTACTAAGGAGAAAGGACAATAAAAGAACAGGTTTCAGGAAGACAGAAGATGGGGATAATGGCACAAACACGCAAGGGTTTACTGCGAGTGAAAGAGAATGAGAAGTCTTTACTAAGGAGAAAGGAAAATAAAAGAACAGGTTTCAGGAAGACAGAAGATGGGGATTATGGCATAAACACGCAAGGGTTTACTGCGAGTGAAAGAGAATGAGAAGACTTTACTAAGGAGAAAGGACAATAAAAGAACAGGTTTCAGGAAGACAGAAGATGGGGATAATGGCATAAACACGCAAGGGTTTACTGCGAGTGAAAGAGAATGAGAAGTCTTTACTAAGGAGAAAGGAAAATAAAAGAACAGGTTTCAGGAAGACAGAAGATGGGGATAATGGCACAAACACGCAAGGGTTTACTGCGAGTGAAAGAGAATGAGAAGTCTTTACTAAGGAGAAAGGAAAATAAAAGAACAGGTTTCAGGAAGACAGAAGATGGGGATTATGGCATAAACACGCAAGGGTTTACTGCGAGTGAAAGAGAATGGGAAGACTTTACTAAGGAGAAAGGACAATAAAAGAACAGGTTTCAGGAAGACAGAAGATGGGGATATTGGCATAAACACGCAAGGGTTTACTGCGAGTGAAAGAGAATGAGAAGACTTTACTAAGGAGAAAGGACAATAAAAGAACAGGTTTCAGGAAGACAGAAGATGGGGATATTGGCATAAACACGCAAGGGTTTACTGCGAGTGAAAGAGAATGAGAAGACTTTACTAAGGAGAAAGGACAATAAAAGAACAGGTTTCAGGAAGACAGAAGATGGGGATAATGGCATAAACACGCAAGGGTTTACTGCGAGTGAAAGAGAATGAGAAGTCTTTACTAAGGAGAAAGGAAAATAAAAGAACAGGTTTCAGGAAGACAGAAGATGGGGATAATGGCACAAACACGCAAGGGTTTACTGCGAGTGAAAGAGAATGAGAAGTCTTTACTAAGGAGAAAGGAAAATAAAAGAACAGGTTTCAGGAAGACAGAAGATGGGGATTATGGCATAAACACGCAAGGGTTTACTGCGAGTGAAAGAGAATGAGAAGACTTTACTAAGGAGAAAGGACAATAAAAGAACAGGTTTCAGGAAGACAGAAGATGGGGATAATGCCACTAAGACGCAAGGGTTTACTGCGAGTGAAAGAGAATGAGAAGACTTTACTAAGGAGAAAGGACAATAATAGAACAGGTTTCAGGAAGACAGAAGATGGGGATAATGGCATAAACACGCAAGGGTTTACTGCGAGTGAAAGAGAATGAGAAGTCTTTACTAAGGAGAAAGGAAAATAAAAGAACAGGTTTCAGGAAGACAGAAGATGGGGATAATGGCACAAACACGCAAGGGTTTACTGCGAGTGAAAGAGAATGAGAAGTCTTTACTAAGGAGAAAGGAAAATAAAAGAACAGGTTTCAGGAAGACAGAAGATGGGGATTATGGCATAAACACGCAAGGGTTTACTGCGAGTGAAAGAGAATGAGAAGACTTTACTAAGGAGAAAGGACAATAAAAGAACAGGTTTCAGGAAGACAGAAGATGGGGATATTGGCATAAACACGCAAGGGTTTACTGCGAGTGAAAGAGAATGAGAAGACTTTACTAAGGAGAAAGGAAAATAAAAGAACAGGTTTCAGGAAGACAGAAGGTGGGGATAATGGCACAAACACGCAAGGGTTTACTGCGAGTGAAAGAGAATGAGAAGTCTTTACTAAGGAGAAAGGAAAATAAAAGAACAGGTTTCAGGAAGACAGAAGATGGGGATAATGGCATAAACACGCAAGGGTTTACTGCGAGTGAAAGAGAATGAGAAGTCTTTACTAAGGAGAAAGGAAAATAAAAGAACAGGTTTCAGGAAGACAGAAGATGGGGATTATGGCATAAACACGCAAGGGTTTACTGCGAGTGAAAGAGAATGAGAAGACTTTACCAAGGAGAAAGGACAATAAAAGAACAGATTTCAGGAAGACAGAAGATGGGTATAATGGCACAAACACGCAAGGGTTTACTGCGAGTGAAAGAGAATGAGAAGACTTTACTAAGGAGAAAGGACAATAAAAGAACAGGTTTCAGGAAGACAGAAGATGGGGATAATGGCATAAACACGCAAGGGTTTACTGCGAGTGAAAGAGAATGAGAAGACTTTACTAAGGAGAAAGGACAATAAAAGAACAGGTTTCAGGAAGACAGAAGGTGGGGATAATGGCATAAACACGCAAGGGTTTACTGCGAGTGAAAGAGAATGAGAAGACTTTACTAAGGAGAAAGGACAATAAAAGAACAGGTTTCAGGAAGACAGAAGATGGGGATAATGGCACAAACACGCAAGGGTTTACTGCGAGTGAAAGAGAATAAAAAGACTTTACTAAGGAGAAAGGACAATAAAAGAACAGGTTTCAGGAAGACAGAAGATGGGGATAATGGCATAAACACGCAAGGGTTTACTGCGAGTGAAAGAGAATGAGAAGACTTTACTAAGGAGAAAGGACCATAAAAGAACAGGTTTCAGGAAGACAGAAGATGGGGATAATGGCATAAACACGCAAGGGTTTACTGCGAGTGAAAGAGAATGAGAAGACTTTACTAAGGAGAAAGGACAATAAAAGAACAGGTTTCAGGAAGACAGAAGATGGGGATAATGGCATAAACACGCAAGGGTTTACTGCGAGTGAAAGAGAATGAGAAGACTTTACTAAGGAGAAAGGACAATAAAAGAACAGATTTCAGGAAGACAGAAGGTGGGGATAATGGCACAAACACGCAAGGGTTTACTGCGAGTGAAAGAGAATGAGAAGACTTTACTAAGGAGAAAGGACAATAAAAGAACAGGTTTCAGGAAGACAGAAGATGGGGATAATGGCACAAACACGCAAGGGTTTACTGCGAGTGAAAGAGAATGAGAAGTCTTTACTAAGGAGAAAGGAAAATAAAAGAACAGGTTTCAGGAAGACAGAAGATGGGGATTATGGCATAAACACGCAAGGGTTTACTGCGAGTGAAAGAGAATGAGAAGACTTTACTAAGGAGAAAGGACAATAAAAGAACAGGTTTCAGGAAGACAGAAGATGGGGATAATGGCACAAACACGCAAGGGTTTACTGCGAGTGAAAGAGAATGAGAAGTCTTTACTAAGGAGAAAGGAAAATAAAAGAACAGGTTTCAGGAAGACAGAAGATGGGGATTATGGCATAAACACGCAAGGGTTTACTGCGAGTGAAAGAGAATGAGAAGACTTTACTAAGGAGAAAGGACAATAAAAGAACAGGTTTCAGGAAGACAGAAGATGGGGATAATGGCATAAACACGCAAGGGTTTACTGCGAGTGAAAGAGAATGAGAAGACTTTACTAAGGAGAAAGGACAATAAAAGAACAGGTTTCAGGAAGACAGAAGATGGGGATAATGGCACAAACACGCAAGGGTTTACTGCGAGTGAAAGAGAATGAGAAGACTTTACTAAGGAGAAAGGACAATAAAAGAACAGGTTTCAGGAAGACAGAAGATGGGGATATTGGCATAAACACGCAAGGGTTTACTGCGAGTGAAAGAGAATGAGAAGACTTTACTAAGGAGAAAGGAAAATAAAAGAACAGGTTTCAGGAAGACAGAAGGTGGGGATAATGGCACAAACACGCAAGGGTTTACTGCGAGTGAAAGAGAATGAGAAGTCTTTACTAAGGAGAAAGGAAAATAAAAGAACAGGTTTCAGGAAGACAGAAGATGGGGATAATGGCATAAACACGCAAGGGTTTACTGCGAGTGAAAGAGAATGAGAAGTCTTTACTAAGGAGAAAGGAAAATAAAAGAACAGGTTTCAGGAAGACAGAAGATGGGGATTATGGCATAAACACGCAAGGGTTTACTGCGAGTGAAAGAGAATGAGAAGACTTTACTAAGGAGAAAGGACAATAAAAGAACAGATTTCAGGAAGACAGAAGGTGGGGATAATGGCACAAACACGCAAGGGTTTACTGCGAGTGAAAGAGTATGAGAAGACTTTACTAAGGAGAAAGGACAATAAAAGAACAGGTTTCAGGAAGACAGAAGATGGGGATAATGGCACAAACACGCAAGGGTTTACTGCGAGTGAAAGAGAATGAGAAGTCTTTACTAAGGAGAAAGGAAAATAAAAGAACAGGTTTCAGGAAGACAGAAGATGGGGATTATGGCATAAACACGCAAGGGTTTACTGCGAGTGAAAGAGAATGAGAAGACTTTACTAAGGAGAAAGGACAATAAAAGAACAGGTTTCAGGAAGACAGAAGATGGGGATAATGGCACAAACACGCAAGGGTTTACTGCGAGTGAAAGAGAATGAGAAGTCTTTACTAAGGAGAAAGGAAAATAAAAGAACAGGTTTCAGGAAGACAGAAGATGGGGATTATGGCATAAACACGCAAGGGTTTACTGCGAGTGAAAGAGAATGAGAAGACTTTACTAAGGAGAAAGGACAATAAAAGAACAGGTTTCAGGAAGACAGAAGATGGGGATAATGGCATAAACACGCAAGGGTTTACTGCGAGTGAAAGAGAATGAGAAGACTTTACTAAGGAGAAAGGACAATAAAAGAACAGGTTTCAGGAAGACAGAAGATGGGGATAATGGCACAAACACGCAAGGGTTTACTGCGAGTGAAAGAGAATGAGAAGACTTTACTAAGGAGAAAGGACAATAAAAGAACAGGTTTCAGGAAGACAGAAGATGGGGATAATGGCATAAACACGCAAGGGTTTACTGCGAGTGAAAGAGAATGAGAAGACTTTACTAAGGAGAAAGGACAATAAAAGAACAGGTTTCAGGAAGACAGAAGATGGGGATTATGGCATAAACACGCAAGGGTTTACTGCGAGTGAAAGAGAATGAGAAGACTTTACTAAGGAGAAAGGAAAATAAAAGAACAGGTTTCAGGAAGACAGAAGATGGGGATTATGGCATAAACACGCAAGGGTTTACTGCGAGTGAAAGAGAATGAGAAGACTTTACTAAGGAGAAAGGACAATAAAAGAACAGGTTTCAGGAAGACAGAAGATGGGGATTATGGCATAAACACGCAAGGGTTTACTGCGAGTGAAAGAGAATGAGAAGACTTTACTAAGGAGAAAGGACAATAAAAGAACAGGTTTCAGGAAGACAGAAGATGGGGATAATGGCACAAACACGCAAGGGTTTACTGCGAGTGAAAGAGAATGAGAAGTCTTTACTAAGGAGAAAGGAAAATAAAAGAACAGGTTTCAGGAAGACAGAAGATGGGGATTATGGCATAAACACGCAAGGGTTTACTGCGAGTGAAAGAGAATGAGAAGACTTTACTAAGGAGAAAGGACAATAAAAGAACAGGTTTAAGGAAGACAGAAGATGGGGATAATGGCACAAACACGCAAGGGTTTACTGCGAGTGAAAGAGAATGAGAAGACTTTACTAAGGAGAAAGGAAAATAAAAGAACAGGTTTCAGGAAGACAGAAGATGGGGATTATGGCATAAACACGCAAGGGTTTACTGCGAGTGAAAGAGAATGAGAAGACTTTACTAAGGAGAAAGGACAATAAAAGAACAGGTTTCAGGAAGACAGAAGATGGGGATAATGGCATAAACACGCAAGGGTTTACTGCGAGTGAAAGAGAATGAGAAGACTTTACCAAGGAGAAAGGACAATAAAAGAACAGATTTCAGGAAGACAGAAGGTGGGGATAATGGCACAAACACGCAAGGGTTTACTGCGAGTGAAAGAGAATGAGAAGACTTTACTAAGGAGAAAGGACAATAAAAGAACAGGTTTAAGGAAGACAGAAGATGGGGATAATGGCACAAACACGCAAGGGTTTACTGCGAGTGAAAGAGAATGAGAAGACTTTACTAAGGAGAAAGGAAAATAAAAGAACAGGTTTCAGGAAGACAGAAGATGGGGATTATGGCATAAACACGCAAGGGTTTACTGCGAGTGAAAGAGAATGAGAAGACTTTACTAAGGAGAAAGGACAATAAAAGAACAGGTTTCAGGAAGACAGAAGATGGGGATAATGGCACAAACACGCAAGGGTTTACTGCGAGTGAAAGAGAATGAGAAGTCTTTACTAAGGAGAAAGGAAAATAAAAGAACAGGTTTCAGGAAGACAGAAGATGGGGATTATGGCATAAACACGCAAGGGTTTACTGCGAGTGAAAGAGAATGAGAAGACTTTACTAAGGAGAAAGGACAATAAAAGAACAGGTTTCAGGAAGACAGAAGATGGGGATAATGGCATAAACACGCAAGGGTTTACTGCGAGTGAAAGAGAATGAGAAGACTTTACCAAGGAGAAAGGACAATAAAAGAACAGATTTCAGGAAGACAGAAGGTGGGGATAATGGCACAAACACGCAAGGGTTTACTGCGAGTGAAAGAGAATGAGAAGACTTTACTAAGGAGAAAGGACAATAAAAGAACAGGTTTAAGGAAGACAGAAGATGGGGATAATGGCACAAACACGCAAGGGTTTACTGCGAGTGAAAGAGAATGAGAAGACTTTACTAAGGAGAAAGGAAAATAAAAGAACAGGTTTCAGGAAGACAGAAGATGGGGATTATGGCATAAACACGCAAGGGTTTACTGCGAGTGAAAGAGAATGAGAAGACTTTACTAAGGAGAAAGGACAATAAAAGAACAGGTTTCAGGAAGACAGAAGATGGGGATAATGGCACAAACACGCAAGGGTTTACTGCGAGTGAAAGAGAATGAGAAGTCTTTACTAAGGAGAAAGGAAAATAAAAGAACAGGTTTCAGGAAGACAGAAGATGGGGATTATGGCATAAACACGCAAGGGTTTACTGCGAGTGAAAGAGAATGAGAAGACTTTACTAAGGAGAAAGGACAATAAAAGAACAGGTTTCAGGAAGACAGAAGATGGGGATAATGGCATAAACACGCAAGGGTTTACTGCGAGTGAAAGAGAATGAGAAGACTTTACCAAGGAGAAAGGACAATAAAAGAACAGATTTCAGGAAGACAGAAGGTGGGGATAATGGCACAAACACGCAAGGGTTTACTGCGAGTGAAAGAGAATGAGAAGACTTTACTAAGGAGAAAGGACAATAAAAGAACAGGTTTCAGGAAGACAGAAGATGGGGATAATGGCATAAACACGCAAGGGTTTACTGCGAGTGAAAGAGAATGAGAAGACTTTACCAAGGAGAAAGGACAATAAAAGAACAGATTTCAGGAAGACAGAAGGTGGGGATAATGGCACAAACACGCAAGGGTTTACTGCGAGTGAAAGAGAATGAGAAGACTTTACTAAGGAGAAAGGACAATAAAAGAACAGGTTTCAGGAAGACAGAAGATGGGGATATTGGCATAAACACGCAAGGGTTTACTGCGAGTGAAAGAGAATGAGAAGACTTTACTAAGGAGAAAGGACAATAAAAGAACAGGTTTCAGGAAGACAGAAGATGGGGATAATGGCACAAACACGCAAGGGTTTACTGCGAGTGAAAGAGAATGAGAAGACTTTACTAAGGAGAAAGGACAATAAAAGAACAGGTTTCAGGAAGACAGAAGATGGGGATAATGGCACAAACACGCAAGGGTTTACTGCGAGTGAAAGAGAATGAGAAGTCTTTACTAAGGAGAAAGGAAAATAAAAGAACAGGTTTCAGGAAGACAGAAGATGGGGATAATGGCACAAACACGCAAGGGTTTACTGCGAGTGAAAGAGAATGAGAAGTCTTTACTAAGGAGAAAGGAAAATAAAAGAACAGGTTTCAGGAAGACAGAAGATGGGGATTATGGCATAAACACGCAAGGGTTTACTGCGAGTGAAAGAGAATGAGAAGACTTTACTAAGGAGAAAGGAAAATAAAAGAACAGATTTCAGGAAGACAGAAGATGGGTATAATGGCACAAACACGCAAGGGTTTACTGCGAGTGAAAGAGAATGAGAAGTCTTTACTAAGGAGAAAGGAAAATAAAAGAACAGGTTTCAGGAAGACAGAAGATGGGGATTATGGCATAAACACGCAAGGGTTTACTGCGAGTGAAAGAGAATGAGAAGACTTTACTAAGGAGAAAGGACAATAAAAGAACAGGTTTCAGGAAGACAGAAGATGGGGATAATGGCATAAACACGCAAGGGTTTACTGCGAGTGAAAGAGAATGAGAAGACTTTACTAAGGAGAAAGGACAATAAAAGAACAGGTTTCAGGAAGACAGAAGATGGGGATAATGGCACAAACACGCAAGGGTTTACTGCGAGTGAAAGAGAATGAGAAGACTTTACTAAGGAGAAAGGACAATAAAAGAACAGGTTTCAGGAAGACAGAAGATGGGGATATTGGCATAAACACGCAAGGGTTTACTGCGAGTGAAAGAGAATGAGAAGACTTTACTAAGGAGAAAGGAAAATAAAAGAACAGGTTTCAGGAAGACAGAAGGTGGGGATAATGGCACAAACACGCAAGGGTTTACTGCGAGTGAAAGAGAATGAGAAGTCTTTACTAAGGAGAAAGGAAAATAAAAGAACAGGTTTCAGGAAGACAGAAGATGGGGATAATGGCATAAACACGCAAGGGTTTACTGCGAGTGAAAGAGAATGAGAAGTCTTTACTAAGGAGAAAGGAAAATAAAAGAACAGGTTTCAGGAAGACAGAAGATGGGGATTATGGCATAAACACGCAAGGGTTTACTGCGAGTGAAAGAGAATGAGAAGACTTTACTAAGGAGAAAGGACAATAAAAGAACAGATTTCAGGAAGACAGAAGGTGGGGATAATGGCACAAACACGCAAGGGTTTACTGCGAGTGAAAGAGAATGAGAAGACTTTACTAAGGAGAAAGGACAATAAAAGAACAGGTTTCAGGAAGACAGAAGATGGGGATAATGGCACAAACACGCAAGGGTTTACTGCGAGTGAAAGAGAATGAGAAGTCTTTACTAAGGAGAAAGGAAAATAAAAGAACAGGTTTCAGGAAGACAGAAGATGGGGATTATGGCATAAACACGCAAGGGTTTACTGCGAGTGAAAGAGAATGAGAAGACTTTACTAAGGAGAAAGGACAATAAAAGAACAGGTTTCAGGAAGACAGAAGATGGGGATAATGGCACAAACACGCAAGGGTTTACTGCGAGTGAAAGAGAATGAGAAGTCTTTACTAAGGAGAAAGGAAAATAAAAGAACAGGTTTCAGGAAGACAGAAGATGGGGATTATGGCATAAACACGCAAGGGTTTACTGCGAGTGAAAGAGAATGAGAAGACTTTACTAAGGAGAAAGGACAATAAAAGAACAGGTTTCAGGAAGACAGAAGATGGGGATAATGGCATAAACACGCAAGGGTTTACTGCGAGTGAAAGAGAATGAGAAGACTTTACTAAGGAGAAAGGACAATAAAAGAACAGGTTTCAGGAAGACAGAAGATGGGGATAATGGCACAAACACGCAAGGGTTTACTGCGAGTGAAAGAGAATGAGAAGACTTTACTAAGGAGAAAGGACAATAAAAGAACAGGTTTCAGGAAGACAGAAGATGGGGATAATGGCATAAACACGCAAGGGTTTACTGCGAGTGAAAGAGAATGAGAAGACTTTACTAAGGAGAAAGGACAATAAAAGAACAGGTTTCAGGAAGACAGAAGATGGGGATTATGGCATAAACACGCAAGGGTTTACTGCGAGTGAAAGAGAATGAGAAGACTTTACTAAGGAGAAAGGAAAATAAAAGAACAGGTTTCAGGAAGACAGAAGATGGGGATTATGGCATAAACACGCAAGGGTTTACTGCGAGTGAAAGAGAATGAGAAGACTTTACTAAGGAGAAAGGACAATAAAAGAACAGGTTTCAGGAAGACAGAAGATGGGGATTATGGCATAAACACGCAAGGGTTTACTGCGAGTGAAAGAGAATGAGAAGACTTTACTAAGGAGAAAGGACAATAAAAGAACAGGTTTCAGGAAGACAGAAGATGGGGATAATGGCATAAACACGCAAGGGTTTACTGCGAGTGAAAGAGAATGAGAAGACTTTACTAAGGAGAAAGGACAATAAAAGAACAGGTTTCAGGAAGACAGAAGATGGGGATAATGGCACAAACACGCAAGGGTTTACTGCGAGTGAAAGAGAATGAGAAGACTTTACTAAGGAGAAAGGACAATAAAAGAACAGGTTTCAGGAAGACAGAAGATGGGGATATTGGCATAAACACGCAAGGGTTTACTGCGAGTGAAAGAGAATGAGAAGACTTTACTAAGGAGAAAGGAAAATAAAAGAACAGGTTTCAGGAAGACAGAAGGTGGGGATAATGGCACAAACACGCAAGGGTTTACTGCGAGTGAAAGAGAATGAGAAGTCTTTACTAAGGAGAAAGGAAAATAAAAGAACAGGTTTCAGGAAGACAGAAGATGGGGATAATGGCATAAACACGCAAGGGTTTACTGCGAGTGAAAGAGAATGAGAAGTCTTTACTAAGGAGAAAGGAAAATAAAAGAACAGGTTTCAGGAAGACAGAAGATGGGGATTATGGCATAAACACGCAAGGGTTTACTGCGAGTGAAAGAGAATGAGAAGACTTTACTAAGGAGAAAGGACAATAAAAGAACAGATTTCAGGAAGACAGAAGGTGGGGATAATGGCACAAACACGCAAGGGTTTACTGCGAGTGAAAGAGAATGAGAAGACTTTACTAAGGAGAAAGGACAATAAAAGAACAGGTTTCAGGAAGACAGAAGATGGGGATAATGGCACAAACACGCAAGGGTTTACTGCGAGTGAAAGAGAATGAGAAGTCTTTACTAAGGAGAAAGGAAAATAAAAGAACAGGTTTCAGGAAGACAGAAGATGGGGATTATGGCATAAACACGCAAGGGTTTACTGCGAGTGAAAGAGAATGAGAAGACTTTACTAAGGAGAAAGGACAATAAAAGAACAGGTTTCAGGAAGACAGAAGATGGGGATAATGGCACAAACACGCAAGGGTTTACTGCGAGTGAAAGAGAATGAGAAGTCTTTACTAAGGAGAAAGGAAAATAAAAGAACAGGTTTCAGGAAGACAGAAGATGGGGATTATGGCATAAACACGCAAGGGTTTACTGCGAGTGAAAGAGAATGAGAAGACTTTACTAAGGAGAAAGGACAATAAAAGAACAGGTTTCAGGAAGACAGAAGATGGGGATAATGGCATAAACACGCAAGGGTTTACTGCGAGTGAAAGAGAATGAGAAGACTTTACTAAGGAGAAAGGACAATAAAAGAACAGGTTTCAGGAAGACAGAAGATGGGGATAATGGCACAAACACGCAAGGGTTTACTGCGAGTGAAAGAGAATGAGAAGACTTTACTAAGGAGAAAGGACAATAAAAGAACAGGTTTCAGGAAGACAGAAGATGGGGATAATGGCATAAAGACGCAAGGGTTTACTGCGAGTGAAAGAGAATGAGAAGACTTTACTAAGGAGAAAGGACAATAAAAGAACAGGTTTCAGGAAGACAGAAGATGGGGATTATGGCATAAACACGCAAGGGTTTACTGCGAGTGAAAGAGAATGAGAAGACTTTACTAAGGAGAAAGGAAAATAAAAGAACAGGTTTCAGGAAGACAGAAGATGGGGATTATGGCATAAACACGCAAGGGTTTACTGCGAGTGAAAGAGAATGAGAAGACTTTACTAAGGAGAAAGGACAATAAAAGAACAGGTTTCAGGAAGACAGAAGATGGGGATTATGGCATAAACACGCAAGGGTTTACTGCGAGTGAAAGAGAATGAGAAGACTTTACTAAGGAGAAAGGACAATAAAAGAACAGGTTTCAGGAAGACAGAAGATGGGGATAATGGCACAAACACGCAAGGGTTTACTGCGAGTGAAAGAGAATGAGAAGTCTTTACTAAGGAGAAAGGAAAATAAAAGAACAGGTTTCAGGAAGACAGAAGATGGGGATTATGGCATAAACACGCAAGGGTTTACTGCGAGTGAAAGAGAATGAGAAGACTTTACTAAGGAGAAAGGACAATAAAAGAACAGGTTTAAGGAAGACAGAAGATGGGGATAATGGCACAAACACGCAAGGGTTTACTGCGAGTGAAAGAGAATGAGAAGACTTTACTAAGGAGAAAGGAAAATAAAAGAACAGGTTTCAGGAAGACAGAAGATGGGGATTATGGCATAAACACGCAAGGGTTTACTGCGAGTGAAAGAGAATGAGAAGACTTTACTAAGGAGAAAGGACAATAAAAGAACAGGTTTCAGGAAGACAGAAGATGGGGATAATGGCATAAACACGCAAGGGTTTACTGCGAGTGAAAGAGAATGAGAAGACTTTACCAAGGAGAAAGGACAATAAAAGAACAGATTTCAGGAAGACAGAAGGTGGGGATAATGGCACAAACACGCAAGGGTTTACTGCGAGTGAAAGAGAATGAGAAGACTTTACTAAGGAGAAAGGACAATAAAAGAACAGGTTTAAGGAAGACAGAAGATGGGGATAATGGCACAAACACGCAAGGGTTTACTGCGAGTGAAAGAGAATGAGAAGACTTTACTAAGGAGAAAGGAAAATAAAAGAACAGGTTTCAGGAAGACAGAAGATGGGGATTATGGCATAAACACGCAAGGGTTTACTGCGAGTGAAAGAGAATGAGAAGACTTTACTAAGGAGAAAGGACAATAAAAGAACAGGTTTCAGGAAGACAGAAGATGGGGATAATGGCACAAACACGCAAGGGTTTACTGCGAGTGAAAGAGAATGAGAAGTCTTTACTAAGGAGAAAGGAAAATAAAAGAACAGGTTTCAGGAAGACAGAAGATGGGGATTATGGCATAAACACGCAAGGGTTTACTGCGAGTGAAAGAGAATGAGAAGACTTTACTAAGGAGAAAGGACAATAAAAGAACAGGTTTCAGGAAGACAGAAGATGGGGATAATGGCATAAACACGCAAGGGTTTACTGCGAGTGAAAGAGAATGAGAAGACTTTACCAAGGAGAAAGGACAATAAAAGAACAGATTTCAGGAAGACAGAAGGTGGGGATAATGGCACAAACACGCAAGTGTTTACTGCGAGTGAAAGAGAATGAGAAGACTTTACTAAGGAGAAAGGACAATAAAAGAACAGGTTTAAGGAAGACAGAAGATGGGGATAATGGCACAAACACGCAAGGGTTTACTGCGAGTGAAAGAGAATGAGAAGACTTTACTAAGGAGAAAGGAAAATAAAAGAACAGGTTTCAGGAAGACAGAAGATGGGGATTATGGCATAAACACGCAAGGGTTTACTGCGAGTGAAAGAGAATGAGAAGACTTTACTAAGGAGAAAGGACAATAAAAGAACAGGTTTCAGGAAGACAGAAGATGGGGATAATGGCACAAACACGCAAGGGTTTACTGCGAGTGAAAGAGAATGAGAAGTCTTTACTAAGGAGAAAGGAAAATAAAAGAACAGGTTTCAGGAAGACAGAAGATGGGGATTATGGCATAAACACGCAAGGGTTTACTGCGAGTGAAAGAGAATGAGAAGACTTTACTAAGGAGAAAGGACAATAAAAGAACAGGTTTCAGGAAGACAGAAGATGGGGATAATGGCATAAACACGCAAGGGTTTACTGCGAGTGAAAGAGAATGAGAAGACTTTACCAAGGAGAAAGGACAATAAAAGAACAGATTTCAGGAAGACAGAAGGTGGGGATAATGGCACAAACACGCAAGGGTTTACTGCGAGTGAAAGAGAATGAGAAGACTTTACTAAGGAGAAAGGACAATAAAAGAACAGGTTTCAGGAAGACAGAAGATGGGGATAATGGCATAAACACGCAAGGGTTTACTGCGAGTGAAAGAGAATGAGAAGACTTTACCAAGGAGAAAGGACAATAAAAGAACAGATTTCAGGAAGACAGAAGGTGGGGATAATGGCACAAACACGCAAGGGTTTACTGCGAGTGAAAGAGAATGAGAAGACTTTACTAAGGAGAAAGGACAATAAAAGAACAGGTTTCAGGAAGACAGAAGATGGGGATATTGGCATAAACACGCAAGGGTTTACTGCGAGTGAAAGAGAATGAGAAGACTTTACTAAGGAGAAAGGACAATAAAAGAACAGGTTTCAGGAAGACAGAAGATGGGGATAATGGCACAAACACGCAAGGGTTTACTGCGAGTGAAAGAGAATGAGAAGACTTTACTAAGGAGAAAGGACAATAAAAGAACAGGTTTCAGGAAGACAGAAGATGGGGATAATGGCACAAACACGCAAGGGTTTACTGCGAGTGAAAGAGAATGAGAAGTCTTTACTAAGGAGAAAGGAAAATAAAAGAACAGGTTTCAGGAAGACAGAAGATGGGGATAATGGCACAAACACGCAAGGGTTTACTGCGAGTGAAAGAGAATGAGAAGTCTTTACTAAGGAGAAAGGAAAATAAAAGAACAGGTTTCAGGAAGACAGAAGATGGGGATAATGGCACAAACACGCAAGGGTTTACTGCGAGTGAAAGAGAATGAGAAGTCTTTACTAAGGAGAAAGGAAAATAAAAGAACAGATTTCAGGAAGACAGAAGATGGGTATAATGGCACAAACACGCAAGGGTTTACTGCGAGTGAAAGAGAATGAGAAGACTTTACTAAGGAGAAAGGAAAATAAAAGAACAGGTTTCAGGAAGACAGAAGATGGGGATAATGGCACAAACACGCAAGGGTTTACTGCGAGTGAAAGAGAATGAGAAGACTTTACTAAGGAGAAAGGACAATAAAAGAACAGGTTTCAGGAAGACAGAAGATGGGGATAATGGCACAAACACGCAAGGGTTTACTGCGAGTGAAAGAGAATGAGAAGTCTTTACTAAGGAGAAAGGAAAATAAAAGAACAGGTTTCAGGAAGACAGAAGGTGGGGATAATGGCACAAACACGCAAGGGTTTACTGCGAGTGAAAGAGAATGGGAAGACTTTACTAAGGAGAAAGGACAATAAAAGAACAGATTTCAGGAAGACAGAAGATGGGGATAATGGCACAAACACGCAAGGGTTTACTGCGAGTGAAAGAGAATGAGAAGTCTTTACTAAGGAGAAAGGAAAATAAAAGAACAGGTTTCAGGAAGACAGAAGATGGGGATAATGGCACAAACACGCAAGGGTTTACTGCGAGTGAAAGAGAATGAGAAGTCTTTACTAAGGAGAAAGGAAAATAAAAGAACAGGTTTCAGGAAGACAGAAGATGGGGATAATGGCACAAACACGCAAGGGTTTACTGCGAGTGAAAGAGAATGAGAAGTCTTTACTAAGGAGAAAGGAAAATAAAAGAACAGATTTCAGGAAGACAGAAGATGGGTATAATGGCACAAACACGCAAGGGTTTACTGCGAGTGAAAGAGAATGAGAAGACTTTACTAAGGAGAAAGGAAAATAAAAGAACAGGTTTCAGGAAGACAGAAGATGGGGATAATGGCACAAACACGCAAGGGTTTACTGCGAGTGAAAGAGAATGGGAAGACTTTACTAAGGAGAAAGGACAATAAAAGAACAGGTTTCAGGAAGACAGAAGATGGGGATAATGGCACAAACACGCAAGGGTTTACTGCGAGTGAAAGAGAATGAGAAGTCTTTACTAAGGAGAAAGGAAAATAAAAGAACAGGTTTCAGGAAGACAGAAGATGGGGATTATGGCATAAACACGCAAGGGTTTACTGCGAGTGAAAGAGAATGAGAAGACTTTACTAAGGAGAAAGGACAATAAAAGAACAGATTTCAGGAAGACAGAAGATGGGTATAATGGCACAAACACGCAAGGGTTTACTGCGAGTGAAAGAGAATGAGAAGACTTTACTAAGGAGAAAGGAAAATAAAAGAACAGGTTTCAGGAAGACAGAAGATGGGGATAATGGCACAAACACGCAAGGGTTTACTGCGAGTGAAAGAGAATGAGAAGACTTTACTAAGGAGAAAGGACAATAAAAGAACAGGTTTCAGGAAGACAGAAGATGGGGATAATGGCATAAACACGCAAGGGTTTACTGCGAGTGAAAGAGAATGAGAAGACTTTACCAAGGAGAAAGGACAATAAAAGAACAGATTTCAGGAAGACAGAAGATGGGGATTATGGCACAAACACGCAAGGGTTTACTGCGAGTGAAAGAGAATGAGAAGACTTTACTAAGGAGAAAGGACAATAAAAGAACAGGTTTCAGGAAGACAGAAGGTGGGGATAATGGCACAAACACGCAAGGGTTTACTGCGAGTGAAAGAGAATGAGAAGACTTTACTAAGGAGAAAGGAAAATAAAAGAACAGGTTTCAGGAAGACAGAAGATGGGGATAATGGCACAAACACGCAAGGGTTTACTGCGAGTGAAAGAGAATGAGAAGACTTTACCAAGGAGAAAGGACAATAAAAGAACAGATTTCAGGAAGACAGAAGGTGGGGATAATGGCACAAACACGCAAGGGTTTACTGCGAGTGAAAGAGAATGAGAAGACTTTACTAAGGAGAAAGGACAATAAAAGAACAGGTTTCAGGAAGACAGAAGGTGGGGATAATGGCACAAACACGCAAGGGTTTACTGCGAGTAAAAGAGAATGAGAAGACTTTACTAAGGAGAAAGGACAATAAAAGAACAGGTTTCAGGAAGACAGAAGATGGGGATAATGGCACAAACACGCAAGGGTTTACTGCGAGTGAAAGAGAATGAGAAGACTTTACCAAGGAGAAAGGACAATAAAAGAACAGATTTCAGGAAGACAGAAGGTGGGGATAATGGCACAAACACGCAAGGGTTTACTGCGAGTGAAAGAGAATGAGAAGACTTTACTAAGGAGAAAGGACAATAAAAGAACAGGTTTCAGGAAGACAGAAGATGGGGATAATGGCACAAACACGCAAGGGTTTACTGCGGGTGAAAGAGAATGAGAAGACTTTACCAAGGAGAAAGGACAATAAAAGAACAGATTTCAGGAAGACAGAAGGTGGGGATAATGGCACAAACACGCAAGGGTTTACTGCGAGTGAAAGAGAATGAGAAGACTTTACTAAGGAGAAAGGACAATAAAAGAACAGGTTTCAGGAAGACAGAAGATGGGGATAATGGCACAAACACGCAAGGGTTTACTGCGAGTGAAAGAGAATGAGAAGACTTTACCAAGGAGAAAGGACAATAAAAGAACAGATTTCAGGAAGACAGAAGGTGGGGATAATGGCACAAACACGCAAGGGTTTACTGCGAGTGAAAGAGAATGAGAAGACTTTACTAAGGAGAAAGGACAATAAAAGAACAGGTTTCAGGAAGACAGAAGGTGGGGATAATGGCACAAACACGCAAGGGTTTACTGCGAGTGAAAGAGAATGAGAAGACTTTACCAAGGAGAAAGGACAATAAAAGAACAGATTTCAGGAAGACAGAAGGTGGGGATAATGGCACAAACACGCAAGGGTTTACTGCGAGTGAAAGAGAATGAGAAGTCTTTACTAAGGAGAAAGGAAAATAAAAGAACAGGTTTCAGGAAGACAGAAGATGGGGATAATGGCATAAACACGGAAGGGTTTACTGCGAGTGAAAGAGAATGAGAAGACTTTACTAAGGAGAAAGGACAATAAAAGAACAGGTTTCAGGAAGACAGAAGGTGGGGATAATGGCACAAACACGCAAGGGTTTACTGCGAGTGAAAGAGAATGAGAAGTCTTTACTAAGGAGAAAGGAAAATAAAAGAACAGGTTGCAGGAAGACAGAAGGTGGGGATAATGGCACAAACACGCAAGGGTTTACTGCGAGTGAAAGAGAATGGGAAGACTTTACTAAGGAGAAAGGAAAATAAAAGAACAGGTTTCAGGAAGACAGAAGATGGGGATAATGGCATAAACACGCAAGGGTTTACTGCAAGTGAAAGAGAATGAGAAGACTTTACTAAGGAGAAAGGAAAATAAAAGAACAGGTTTCAGGAAGACAGAAGATGGGGATAATGGCATAAACACGCAAGGGTTTACTGCAAGTGAAAGAGAATGAGAAGACTTTACTAAGGAGAAAGGACAATAAAAGAACAAGTTTCAGGAAGACAGAAGGTGGGGATAATGGCATAAACACGGAAGGGTTTACTGCGAGTGAAAGAGAATGAGAAGACTTTACTAAGGAGAAAGGAAAATAAAAGAACAGGTTTCAGGAAGACAGAAGGTGGGGATAAAGGCACAAACACGCAAGGGTTTACTGCGAGTAAAAGAGAATGAGAAGACTTTACTAAGGAGAAAGGACAATAAAAGAACAGGTTTCAGGAAGACAGAAGATGGGGATAATGGCATAAACACGCAAGGGTTTACTGCGAGTGAAAGAGAATGAGAAGACTTTACAAAGGAGAAAGGACAATAAAAGAACAGGTTTCAGGAAGACAGAAGATGGGGATATTGGCATAAACACGCAAGGGTTTACTGCGAGTGAAAGAGAATGAGAAGACTTTACTAAGGAGAAAGGACAATAAAAGAACAGGTTTCAGGAAGACAGAAGATGGGGATAATGGCACAAACACGCAAGGGTTTACTGCGAGTGAAAGAGAACGAGAAGACTTTACTAAGGATAAAGGAAAATAAAAGAACAGGTTTCAGGAAGACAGAAGATGGGGATAATGGCATAAACACGCAAGGGTTTACTGCGAGTGAAAGAGAATGAGAAGACTTTACTAAGGAGAAAGGACAATAAAAGAACAGGTTTCAGGAAGACAGAAGATGGGGATATTGGCATAAACACGCAAGGGTTTACTGCAAGTGAAAGAGAATGAGAAGACTTTACTAAGGATAAAGGAAAATAAAAGAACAGGTTTCAGGAAGACAGAAGATGGGGATATTGGCATAAACACGCAAGGGTTTACTGCGAGTGAAAGAGAATGAGAAGACTTTACTAAGGAGAAAGGACAATAAAAGAACAGGTTTCAGGAAGACAGAAGATGGGGATATTGGCATAAACACGCAAGGGTTTACTGCAAGTGAAAGAGAATGAGAAGACTTTACTAAGGATAAAGGAAAATAAAAGAACAGGTTTCAGGAAGACAGAAGATGGGGATATTGGCATAAACACGCAAGGGTTTACTGCGAGTGAAAGAGAATGAGAAGACTTTACTAAGGAGAAAGGACAATAAAAGAACAGGTTTCAGGAAGACAGAAGATGGGGATATTGGCATAAACACGCAAGGGTTTACTGCAAGTGAAAGAGAATGAGAAGACTTTACTAAGGATAAAGGAAAATAAAAGAACAGGTTTCAGGAAGACAGAAGATGGGGATATTGGCATAAACACGCAAGGGTTTACTGCAAGTGAAAGAGAATGAGAAGACTTTACTAAGGATAAAGGAAAATAAAAGAACAGGTTTCAGGAAGACAGAAGATGGGGATATTGGCATAAACACGCAAGGGTTTACTGCGAGTGAAAGAGAATGAGAAGACTTTACAAAGGAGAAAGGACAATAAAAGAACAGATTTCAGGAAGACAGAAGATGGGGATATTGGCATAAACACGCAAGGGTTTACTGCGAGTGAAAGAGAATGAGAAGACTTTACTAAGGAGAAAGGACAATAAAAGAACAGATTTCAGGAAGACAGAAGATGGGGATATTGGCATAAACACGCAAGGGTTTACTGCGAGTGAAAGAGAACGAGAAGACTTTACTAAGGATAAAGGAAAATAAAAGAACAGGTTTCAGGAAGACAGAAGATGGGGATAATGGCATAAACACGCAAGGGTTTACTGCGAGTGAAAGAGAATGAGAAGACTTTACTAAGGAGAAAGGACAATAAAAGAACAGGTTTCAGGAAGACAGAAGATGGGGATATTGGCATAAACACGCAAGGGTTTACTGCAAGTGAAAGAGAATGAGAAGACTTTACAAAGGAGAAAGGACAATAAAAGAACAGGTTTCAGGAAGACAGAAGATGGGGATATTGGCATAAACACGCAAGGGTTTACTGCGAGTGAAAGAGAATGAGAAGACTTTACAAAGGAGAAAGGACAATAAAAGAACAGGTTTCAGGAAGACAGAAGATGGGGATAATGGCACAAACACGCAAGGGTTTACTGCGAGTGAAAGAGAATGAGAAGACTTTACAAAGGAGAAAGGACAATAAAAGAACAGGTTTCAGGAAGACAGAAGATGGGGATAATGGCACAAACACGCAAGGGTTTACTGCGAGTGAAAGAGAATGAGAAGACTTTACTAAGGATAAAGGAAAATAAAAGAACAGGTTTCAGGAAGACAGAAGATGGGGATAATGGCATAAACACGCAAGGGTTTACTGCGAGTGAAAGAGAATGAGAAGACTTTACAAAGGAGAAAGGACAATAAAAGAACAGATTTCAGGAAGACAGAAGATGGGGATATTGGCATAAACACGCAAGGGTTTACTGCGAGTGAAAGAGAATGAGAAGACTTTACTAAGGAGAAAGGACAATAAAAGAACAGGTTTAAGGAAGACAGAAGATGGGGATAATGGCACAAACACGCAAGGGTTTACTGCGAGTGAAAGAGAATGAGAAGACTTTACTAAGGAGAAAGGACAATAAAAGAACAAGTTTCAGGATGACAGAAGATGGGGATAATGGCATAAACACGCAAGGGTTTACTGCGAGTGAAAGAGAATGAGAAGACTTTACAAAGGAGAAAGGACAATAAAAGAACAGATTTCAGGAAGACAGAAGATGGGGATATTGGCATAAACACGCAAGGGTTTACTGCGAGTGAAAGAGAATGAGAAGACTTTACTAAGGAGAAAGGACAATAAAAGAACAGGTTTAAGGAAGACAGAAGATGGGGATAATGGCACAAACACGCAAGGGTTTACTGCGAGTGAAAGAGAATGAGAAGACTTTACTAAGGAGAAAGGACAATAAAAGAACAGGTTTAAGGAAGACAGAAGATGGGGATAATGGCATAAACACGCAAGGGTTTACTGCGAGTGAAAGAGAATGAGAAGACTTTACTAAGGATAAAGGAAAATAAAAGAACAGGTTTCAGGAAGACAGAAGATGGGGATAATGGCACAAACACGCAAGGGTTTACTGCGAGTGAAAGAGAATGAGAAGACTTTACAAAGGAGAAAGGACAATAAAAGAACAGATTTCAGGAAGACAGAAGATGGGGATATTGGCACAAACACGCAAGGGTTTACTGCGAGTGAAAGAGAATGAGAAGACTTTACAAAGGAGAAAGGACAATAAAAGAACAGATTTCAGGAAGACAGAAGATGGGGATATTGGCATAAACACGCAAGGGTTTACTGCGAGTGAAAGAGAATGAGAAGACTTTACTAAGGAGAAAGGACAATAAAAGAACAGGTTTAAGGAAGACAGAAGATGGGGATAATGGCACAAACACGCAAGGGTTTACTGCGAGTGAAAGAGAATGAGAAGACTTTACTAAGGAGAAAGGACAATAAAAGAACAAGTTTCAGGATGACAGAAGATGGGGATAATGGCATAAACACGCAAGGGTTTACTGCGAGTGAAAGAGAATGAGAAGACTTTACAAAGGAGAAAGGACAATAAAAGAACAGATTTCAGGAAGACAGAAGATGGGGATAATGGCATAAACACGCAAGGGTTTACTGCGAGTGAAAGAGAATGAGAAGACTTTACTAAGGAGAAAGGACAATAAAAGAACAGGTTTAAGGAAGACAGAAGATGGGGATAATGGCACAAACACGCAAGGGTTTACTGCGAGTGAAAGAGAATGAGAAGACTTTACTAAGGAGAAAGGACAATAAAAGAACAGGTTTAAGGAAGACAGAAGATGGGGATAATGGCATAAACACGCAAGGGTTTACTGCGAGTGAAAGAGAACGAGAAGACTTTACTAAGGATAAAGGAAAATAAAAGAACAGGTTTCAGGAAGACAGAAGATGGGGATAATGGCACAAACACGCAAGGGTTTACTGCGAGTGAAAGAGAATGAGAAGACTTTACAAAGGAGAAAGGACAATAAAAGAACAGATTTCAGGAAGACAGAAGATGGGGATATTGGCATAAACACGCAAGGGTTTACTGCGAGTGAAAGAGAATGAGAAGACTTTACAAAGGAGAAAGGACAATAAAAGAACAGGTTTCAGGAAGACAGAAGATGGGGATAATGGCACAAACACGCAAGGGTTTACTGCGAGTGAAAGAGAATGAGAAGACTTTACTAAGGATAAAGGAAAATAAAAGAACAGGTTTCAGGAAGACAGAAGATGGGGATAATGGCATAAACACGCAAGGGTTTACTGCGAGTAAAAGAGAATGAGAAGACTTTACAAAGGAGAAAGGACAATAAAAGAACAGATTTCAGGAAGACAGAAGATGGGGATATTGGCATAAACACGCAAGGGTTTACTGCGAGTGAAAGAGAATGAGAAGACTTTACTAAGGAGAAAGGACAATAAAAGAACAGGTTTAAGGAAGACAGAAGATGGGGATAATGGCACAAACACGCAAGGGTTTACTGCGAGTGAAAGAGAATGAGAAGACTTTACTAAGGAGAAAGGACAATAAAAGAACAAGTTTCAGGATGACAGAAGATGGGGATAATGGCATAAACACGCAAGGGTTTACTGCGAGTGAAAGAGAATGAGAAGACTTTACAAAGGAGAAAGGACAATAAAAGAACAGATTTCAGGAAGACAGAAGATGGGGATATTGGCATAAACACGCAAGGGTTTACTGCGAGTGAAAGAGAATGAGAAGACTTTACTAAGGAGAAAGGACAATAAAAGAACAGATTTCAGGAAGACAGAAGATGGGGATATTGGCATAAACACGCAAGGGTTTACTGCGAGTGAAAGAGAATGAGAAGACTTTACTAAGGAGAAAGGACAATAAAAGAACAGGTTTAAGGAAGACAGAAGATGGGGATAATGGCACAAACACGCAAGGGTTTACTGCGAGTGAAAGAGAATGAGAAGACTTTACTAAGGAGAAAGGACAATAAAAGAACAAGTTTCAGGATGACAGAAGATGGGGATAATGGCATAAACACGCAAGGGTTTACTGCGAGTGAAAGAGAATGAGAAGACTTTACAAAGGAGAAAGGACAATAAAAGAACAGATTTCAGGAAGACAGAAGATGGGGATATTGGCATAAACACGCAAGGGTTTACTGCGAGTGAAAGAGAATGAGAAGACTTTACAAAGGAGAAAGGACAATAAAAGAACAGATTTCAGGAAGACAGAAGATGGGGATAATGGCATAAACACGCAAGGGTTTACTGCGAGTGAAAGAGAATGAGAAGACTTTACAAAGGAGAAAGGACAATAAAAGAACAGATTTCAGGAAGACAGAAGATGGGGATATTGGCATAAACACGCAAGGGTTTACTGCGAGTGAAAGAGAATGAGAAGACTTTACTAAGGAGAAAGGACAATAAAAGAACAGGTTTAAGGAAGACAGAAGATGGGGATAATGGCACAAACACGCAAGGGTTTACTGCGAGTGAAAGAGAATGAGAAGACTTTACTAAGGAGAAAGGACAATAAAAGAACAAGTTTCAGGATGACAGAAGATGGGGATAATGGCATAAACACGCAAGGGTTTACTGCGAGTGAAAGAGAATGAGAAGACTTTACAAAGGAGAAAGGACAATAAAAGAACAGATTTCAGGAAGACAGAAGATGGGGATATTGGCATAAACACGCAAGGGTTTACTGCGAGTGAAAGAGAATGAGAAGACTTTACAAAGGAGAAAGGTTAATAAAAGAACAGATTTCAGGAAGACAGAAGATGGGGATATTGGCATAAACACGCAAGGGTTTACTGCGAGTGAAAGAGAATGAGAAGACTTTACTAAGGAGAAAGGACAATAAAAGAACAGGTTTCAGGAAGACAGAAGATGGGGATAATGGCACAAACACGCAAGGGTTTACTGCGAGTAAAAGAGAATGAGAAGACTTTACTAAGGAGAAAGGACAATAAAAGAACAAGTTTCAGGATGACAGAAGATGGGGATAATGGCACAAACACGCAAGGGTTTACTGCGAGTGAAAGAGAATGAGAAGACTTTACAAAGGAGAAAGGACAATAAAAGAACAGATTTCAGGAAGACAGAAGATGGGGATATTGGCATAAACACGCAAGGGTTTACTGCGAGTGAAAGAGAATGAGAAGACTTTACTAAGGAGAAAGGACAATAAAAGAACAGGTTTAAGGAAGACAGAAGATGGGGATAATGGCACAAACACGCAAGGGTTTACTGCGAGTAAAAGAGAATGAGAAGACTTTACTAAGGAGAAAGGACAATAAAAGAACAGGTTTCAGGAAGACAGAAGTTGGGGATAATGGCATAAACACGGAAGGGTTTACTGCGAGTAAAAGAGAATGAGAAGACTTTACTAAGGAGAAAGGACAATAAAAGAACAGGTTTCAGGAAGACAGAAGATGGGGATATTGGCATAAACACGCAAGGGTTTACTGCGAGTGAAAGAGAATGAGAAGACTTTACTAAGGAGAAAGGACAATAAAAGAACAGGTTTCAGGAAGACAGAAGATGGGGATATTGGCATAAACACGCAAGGGTTTACTGCGAGTAAAAGGGAATGAGAAGACTTTACTAAGGAGAAAGGACAATAAAAGAACAGGTTTAAGGAAGACAGAAGATGGGGATAATGGCACAAACACGCAAGGGTTTACTGCGAGTGAAAGAGAATGAGAAGACTTTACTAAGGATAAAGGAAAATAAAAGAACAGGTTTCAGGAAGACAGAAGATGGGGATAATGGCATAAACACGCAAGGGTTTACTGCGAGTGAAAGAGAATAAAAAGACTTTACAAAGGAGAAAGGACAATAAAAGAACAGATTTCAGGAAGACAGAAGATGGGGATATTGGCATAAACACGCAAGGGTTTACTGCGAGTGAAAGAGAATGAGAAGACTTTACTAAGGAGAAAGGACAATAAAAGAACAAGTTTCAGGATGACAGAAGATGGGGATAATGGCACAAACACGCAAGGGTTTACTGCGAGTGAAAGAGAATGAGAAGACTTTACAAAGGAGAAAGGACAATAAAAGAACAGATTTCAGGAAGACAGAAGATGGGGATATTGGCATAAACACGCAAGGGTTTACTGCGAGTAAAAGGGAATGAGAAGACTTTACTAAGGAGAAAGGACAATAAAAGAACAGGTTTAAGGAAGACAGAAGATGGGGATAATGGCACAAACACGCAAGGGTTTACTGCGAGTGAAAGAGAATGAGAAGACTTTACTAAGGAGAAAGGACAATAAAAGAACAAGTTTCAGGATGACAGAAGATGGGGATAATGGCACAAACACGCAAGGGTTTACTGCGAGTGAAAGAGAATGAGAAGACTTTACAAAGGAGAAAGGACAATAAAAGAACAGATTTCAGGAAGACAGAAGATGGGGATATTGGCATAAACACGCAAGGGTTTACTGCGAGTGAAAGAGAATGAGAAGACTTTACTAAGGAGAAAGGACAATAAAAGAACAAGTTTCAGGATGACAGAAGATGGGGATAATGGCACAAACACGCAAGGGTTTACTGCGAGTAAAAGAGAATGAGAAGACTTTACTAAGGAGAAAGGACAATAAAAGAACAAGTTTCAGGAAGACAGAAGATGGGGATAATGGCACAAACAGGCAAGGGTTTACTGCGAGTGAAAGAGAATGAGAAGACTTTACTAAGGAGAAAGGACAATAAAAGAACAAGTTTCAGGATGACAGAAGATGGGGATAATGGCACAAACACGCAAGGGTTTACTGCGAGTGAAAGAGAATGAGAAGACTTTACTAAGGAGAAAGGACCATAAAAGAACAGGTTTCAGGAAGACAGAAGTTGGGGATAATGGCATAAACACGGAAGGGTTTACTGCGAGTGAAATAGAATGAGAAGACTTTACTAAGGAGAAAGGACCATAAAAGAACAGGTTTCAGAAAGACAGAAGGTGGGGATAATGGCACAAACACGCAAGGGTTTACTGCGAGTGAAAGAGAATGAGAAGACTTTACAAAGGAGAAAGGACAATAAAAGAACAGGTTTCAGGAAGACAGAAGATGGGGATAATGGCATAAACACGCAAGGGTTTACTGCGAGTGAAAGAGAATGAGAAGATTTACTAAGGAGAAAGGACAATAAAAGAACAGGTTTCAGGAAGACAGAAGATGGGGATAATGGCATAAACACGCAAGGGTTTACTGCGAGTGAAAGAGAATGAGAAGACTTTACTAAGGAGAAAGGACAATAAAAGAACAGATTTCAGGAAGACAGAAGATGGGGATATTGGCATAAACACGCAAGGGTTTACTGCGAGTGAAAGAGAATGAGAAGACTTTACAAAGGAGAAAGGACAATAAAAGAACAGGTTTCAGGAAGACAGAAGATGGGGATAATGGCATAAACACGCAAGGGTTTACTGCGAGTGAAAGAGAATGAGAAGACTTTACTAAGGAGAAAGGACAATAAAAGAACAGGTTTCAGGAAGACAGAAGATGGGGATAATGGCATAAACACGCAAGGGTTTACTGCGAGTGAAAGAGAATGAGAAGACTTTACTAAGGATAAAGGAAAATAAAAGAACAGGTTTCAGGAAGACAGAAGATGGGGATAATGGCATAAACACGCAAGGGTTTACTGCGAGTGAAAGAGAATGAGAAGACTTTACTAAGGAGAAAGGACAATAAAAGAACAGATTTCAGGAAGACAGAAGATGGGGATAATGGCATAAACATGCAAGGGTTTACTGCGAGTGAAAGAGAATGAGAAGACTTTACTAAGGAGAAAGGACAATAAAAGAACAGGTTTAAGGAAGACAGAAGATGGGGATAATGGCACAAACACGCAAGGGTTTACTGCGAGTGAAAGAGAATGAGAAGACTTTACTAAGGAGAAAGGACAATAAAAGAACAAGTTTCAGGATGACAGAAGATGGGGATAATGGCACAAACACGCAAGGGTTTACTGCGAGTGAAAGAGAATGAGAAGACTTTACAAAGGAGAAAGGACAATAAAAGAACAGATTTCAGGAAGACAGAAGATGGGGATATTGGCATAAACACGCAAGGGTTTACTGCGAGTGAAAGAGAATGAGAAGACTTTACTAAGGAGAAAGGACAATAAAAGAACAGGTTTAAGGAAGACAGAAGATGGGGATAATGGCACAAACACGCAAGGGTTTACTGCGAGTGAAAGAGAATGAGAAGACTTTACTAAGGAGAAAGGACAATAAAAGAACAGGTTTCAGGAAGACAGAAGGTGGGGATAATGGCACAAACACGCAAGGGTTTACTGCGAGTGAAAGAGAATGAGAAGACTTTACTAAGGAGAAAGGACCATAAAAGAACAGGTTTCAGGATGACAGAAGATGGGGATAATGGCACAAACACGCAAGGGTTTACTGCGAGTGAAAGAGAATGAGAAGACTTTACTAAGGAGAAAGGACAATAAAAGAACAGGTTTCAGGAAGACAGAAGGTGGGGATAATGGCACAAACACGCAAGGGTTTACTGCGAGTGAAAGAGAATGAGAAGACTTTACTAAGGAGAAAGGACAATAAAAGAACAAGTTTCAGGAAGACAGAAGTTGGGGATAATGGCATAAACACGGAAGGGTTTACTGCGAGTGAAAGAGAATGAGAAGACTTTACTAAGGAGAAAGGACCATAAAAGAACAGATTTCAGGAAGACAGAAGATGGGGATAATGGCACAAACACGCAAGGGTTTACTGCGAGTGAAAGAGAATGAGAAGACTTTACTAAGGAGAAAGGACCATAAAAGAACAGGTTTCAGGAAGACAGAAGTTGGGGATAATGGCATAAACACGGAAGGGTTTACTGCGAGTGAAAGAGAATGAGAAGACTTTACTAAGGAGAAAGGACAATAAAAGAACAGGTTTCAGGAAGACAGAAGTTGGGGATAATGGCACAAACACGCAAGGGTTTACTGCGAGTGAAAGAGAATGAGAAGACTTTACTAAGGAGAAAGGACCATAAAAGAACAGATTTCAGGAAGACAGAAGATGGGGATATTGGCATAAACACGCAAGGGTTTACTGCGAGTGAAAGAGAATGAGAAGACTTTACTAAGGAGAAAGGACAATAAAAGAACAGGTTTCAGGAAGACAGAAGATGGGGATAATGGCACAAACACGCAAGGGTTTACTGCGAGTGAAAGAGAATGAGAAGACTTTACTAAGGAGAAAGGACCATAAAAGAACAGGTTTCAGGAAGACAGAAGTTGGGGATAATGGCATAAACACGGAAGGGTTTACTGCGAGTGAAAGAGAATGAGAAGACTTTACTAAGGAGAAAGGACCATAAAAGAACAGATTTCAGTAAGACAGAAGATGGGGATATTGGCATAAACACGCAAGGGTTTACTGCGAGTGAAAGAGAATGAGAAGACTTTACTAAGGAGAAAGGACAATAAAAGAACAGGTTTCAGGAAGACAGAAGATGGGGATAATGGCACAAACACGCAAGGGTTTACTGCGAGTGAAAGAGAATGAGAAGACTTTACTAAGGAGAAAGGACAATAAAAGAACAGGTTTCAGGAAGACAGAAGGTGGGGATAATGGCATAAACACGCAAGGGTTTACTGCGAGTGAAAGAGAATGAGAAGACTTTACTAAGGGGAAAGGACAATAAAAGAATAGGTTTCAGGAAGACAGAAGATGGGGATAAGGGCATAAACACGCAAGGGGTTACTGCGAGTAAAAGAGAATGAGAAAACTTTACTAAGGAGAATGGACAATAAAAGAACAGGTTTCAGGAAGACAGAAGATGGGGATATTGGCATAAACACGCGAGGGTTTACTGCGAGTGAAAGAGAATGAGAAGACATTACTAAGGAGAAAGGACCATAAAAGAACAAGTTTCAGGATGACAGAAGATGGGGATAATGGCACAAACACGCAAGGGTTTACTGCGAGTGAAATAGAATGAGAAGACTTTACTAAGGAGAAAGGACAATAAAAGAACAGGTTTCAGGAAGACAGAAGATGGGGATATTGGCATAAACACGCGAGGGTTTACTGCGAGTGAAAGAGAATGAGAAGACATTACTAAGGAGAAAGGACCATAAAAGAACAAGTTTCAGGATGACAGAAGATGGGGATAATGGCACAAACACGCAAGGGTTTACTGCGAGTGAAATAGAATGAGAAGACTTTACTAAGGAGAAAGGACAATAAAAGAACAGGTTTCAGGAAGACAGAAGATGGGGATAATGGCATAAACACGCAAGGGTTTACTGCGAGTGAAAGAGAATGAGAAGACTTTACTAAGGGGAAAGGACAATAAAAGAATAGGTTTCAGGAAGACAGAAGATGGGGATAAGGGCATAAACACGCAAGGGGTTACTGCGAGTAAAAGAGAATGAGAAGACTTTACTAAGGAGAATGGACAATAAAAGAACAGGTTTCAGGAAGACAGAAGATGGGGATATTGGCATAAACACGCGAGGGTTTACTGCGAGTGAAAGAGAATGAGAAGACATTACTAAGGAGAAAGGAACATATAAGAACAAGTTTCAGGATGACAGAAGATGGGGATAATGGCACAAACACGCAAGGGTTTACTGCGAGTGAAATAGAATGAGAAGACTTTACTAAGGAGAAAGGACAATAAAAGAACAGGTTTCAGGAAGACAGAAGATGGGGATAAGGGCATAAACACGCAAGGGGTTACTGCGAGTAAAAGAGAATGAGAAGTCTTTACTAAGGAGAATGGACAATAAAAGAACAGGTTTCAGGAAGACAGACGATGGGGATAATGGCATAAACACGCAAGGGTTTACTGCGAGTAAAAGAGAATGAGAAGACTTTACTAAGGAGAAAGGACAATAAAAGAATGATTTTCTGGAAGACTGAAGATGGGGATAATGGCATGAACACGCAAGGGTTTACAGCGAGTGAAAGAGAATGAGAAGACTTTACTAAGGAGAAAGGACAATAAAAGAACAGGTTTCAGGAAGACAGAAGATGGGGATAATGGCATAAACACGCAAGGGTTTACTGCGAGTGAAAGAGAATGAGAAGACTTTACTAAGGAAAAAGGACAATAAAAGAACAGGTTTCGGAAAGAGAGAAGATGGGGATAATGGCACAAACACGCAAGGGTTTACTGCGAGTGAAAGAGAATGAGAAGACTTTACTAAGGAGAAAGGACAATAAAAGAACAGGTTTCAGGAAGACAGAAGATGGGGATAATGGCATAAACACGCAAGGGTTTACTGCGTGTGAAAGAGAATGAGAAGACTTTACTAAGGAGAAAGGACAATAAAAGTACAGGTTTCAGGAAGACAGAAGATGGGGATAATGGCATAAACACGCAAGGGTTTACTGCGAGTGAAAGAGAATGGGAAGACTTTACTAAGGTGAAAGGACAATAAAAGAACAGGTTTCAGGAAGACAGAAGATGGGGATAATGGCACAAACACGCAAGGGTTTACTGCGAGTGAAAGAGAATGAGAAGACTTTACTAAGGAGAAAGGACAATAAAAGAACAGGTTTCAGGAAGACAGAAGATGGGGATAATGACACAAACACGCAAGGGTTTACTGCGAGTGAAAGAGAATGAGAATACTTTACTAAGGAGAAAGGACAATAAAAGAACAGGTTTCAGGAAGACAGAAGATGGGGACAATGGCATAAACACGCAAGGGTTTACTGCGAGTGAAAGAGAATGGGAAGACTTTACTAAGGAGAAACGACAATAAAAGAACAGGTTTCAGGATCACAGAAGATGGGGATAATGGCATAAACACGCAAGGGTTTACTGCGAGTGACAGAGAATGAGAAGAATTTACTAAGGAGAAAGGACAATAAAAGAACAGGTTTCAGGAAGACAGAAGATGGGGATAATGGCACAAACACGATAGGGTTTACTGCGAGTGAAAGAGAATGAGAATACTTTACTAAGGAGAAAGGACAATAAAAGAACAGGTTTAAGGAAGACAGAAGATGGGGATAATGGCATAAACACGGAAGGGTTTACTGCGAGTGAAAGACAATGAGAAGACTTTACTAAGGAGAAAAGAAAATAAAAGAACAGGTTTCAGGAAGACAGAAGATGGGGATAATGGCATAAACACGGAAGGGTTTACTGCGAGTCAAAGAGAATTAGAAGACTTTACTAAGGAGAAAGGACAATAAAAGAACAGGTTTCAGGAAGACAGACGATGGGGATAATGGCATAAACACGCAAGGGTTTACTGCGAGTAAAAGAGAATGAGAAGACTTTACTAAGGAGAAAGGACAATAAAAGAACAATTTTCAGGAAGACAGAAGATGGGGATATTGGCATGAACACGCAAGGGTTTACAGAGAGTGAAAGAGAATGAGAAGACTTTACTAAGGAGAAAGGACAATAAAAGAACAGGTTTCAGGAAGACAGAAGATGGGGATAATGGCATAAACACGGAAGGGTTTACTGCGAGTGAAAGAGAATGAGAAGACTTTACTAAGGAGAAAGGACAATAAAAGAACAGGTTTCAGGAAGACAGACGATGGGGATAATGGCATAAACACGCAAGGGTTTACTGCGAGTAAAAGAGAATGAGAAGACTTTACTAAGGAGAAAGGACAATAAAAGAACAATTTTCAGGAAGACAGAAGATGGGGATATTGGCATGAACACGCAAGGGTTTACAGAGAGTGAAAGAGAATGAGAAGACTTTACTAAGGAGAAAGGACAATAAAAGAACAGGTTTCAGGAAGACAGAAGATGGGGATAATGGCAGAAACACGCAAGGGTTTACTGCGAGTGAAAGAGAATGGGAAGACTTTACTAAGGAGAAAGGACAATAAAAGAACAGGTTTCAGGAAGACAGAAGATGGGGATAATGGCATAAACACGGAAGGGTTTACTGCGAGTGAAAGAGAATGAGAAGACTTTACTAAGGAGAAAGGACAATAAAAGAACAGGTTTCAGGAAGACAGAAGCTGGGGATAATGGCATAAACACGCAAGGGTTTACTGCGAGTGAAAGAGAATGAGAAGACTTTACTAAGGAGAAAGGACAATAAAAGAACAGGTTTAAGGAAGACAGAAGATGGGGATAATGGCATAAACACGGAAGGGTTTACTGCGAGTGAAAGAGAATGAGAAGACTTTACTAAGGAGAAAGGACAATAAAAGAACAGGTTTCAGGAAGACAGAAGATGGGGATAATGGCATAAACACGGAAGGGTTTACTGCGAGTGAAAGAGAATGAGAAGACTTTACTAAGGAGAAAGGACAATAAAAGAACAGGTTTCAGGAAGACAGAAGATGGGGATAATGGCATAAACACGCAAGGGTTTACTGCGAGTGAAAGAGAATGAGAAGACTTTACTAAGGAGAAAGGACAATAAAAGAACAGGTTTCAGGAAGACAGAAGATGGGGATAATAGCACAAACACGCAAGGGTTTACTGCGAGTGAAAGAGAATGAGAAGACTTTAATAAGGAGAAAGGACAATAAAAGAACAGGTTTAAGGAAGCCAGAAGATGGGGATAATGGCATAAACACACAAGGGATTACTGCGAGTGAAAGAGAATGAGAAGACTTTACTAAGGAGAAAGGACAATAAAAGAACAGGTTTCAGGAAGACAGAAGATGGGGATAATGGCATAAACACGCAAGGGTTTACTGCGAGTGAAAGAGAATGAGAAGACTTTACTAAGGAGAAAGGACAATAAAAGGACAGGTTTAAGGAAGACAGAAGATGGGGATAATGGCATAAACATTCAAGGGTTTACTGCGAGTGAAAGAGAATGAGAAGGCTTTACTAAGGAGAAAGGACAATAAAAGAACAGGTTTCAGGATGACAGAAGATGTGGATAAAGGCACAAACACGCAAGGGTTTACTGCGAGTGAAAGAGAATGAGAAGACTTTACTAAGGAGAAAGGACAATAAAAGAACTGGTTTCAGGAAGACAGAAGATGGGGATAATGGCATAAACACGCAAGGGTTTACTGCGAGTGAAAGAGAATGAGAAGACTTTAATAAGGAGAAAGGACAATAAAAGAACAGGTTTAAGGAAGCCAGAAGATGGGGATAATGGCATAAACACACAAGGGATTACTGCGAGTGAAAGAGAATGAGAAGACTTTACTAAGGAGAAAGGACAATAAAAGAACAGGTTTAAGGAAGACAGAAGATGGGGATAATGGCATAAACACGCAAGGGTTTACTGCGAGTGAAAGAGAATGAGAAGACTTTAATAAGGAGAAAGGACAATAAAAGAACAGGTTTAAGGAAGCCAGAAGATGGGGATAATGGCATAAACACACAAGGGATTACTGCGAGTGAAAGAGAATGAGAAGACTTTACTAAGGAGAAAGGACAATAAAAGAACAGGTTTCAGGAAGACAGAAGATGGGGATAATGGCATAAACACGCAAGGGTTTACTGCGAGTGAAAGAGAATGAGAAGACTTTACTAAGGAGAAAGGACAATAAAAGAACAGGTTTCAGGAAGACAGAAGATGGGGATAATAGCACAAACACGCAAGGGTTTACTGCGAGTGAAAGAGAATGAGAAGACTTTAATAAGGAGAAAGGACAATAAAAGAACAGGTTTAAGGAAGCCAGAAGATGGGGATAATGGCATAAACACACAAGGGATTACTGCGAGTGAAAGAGAATGAGAAGACTTTACTAAGGAGAAAGGACAATAAAAGAACAGGTTTAAGGAAGACAGAAGATGGGGATAATGGCATAAACACGCAAGGGTTTACTGCGAGTGAAAGAGAATGAGAAGACTTTACTAAGGAGAAAGGACAATAAAAGAACAGGTTTAAGGAAGACAGAAGATGGGGATAATGGCATAAACATTCAAGGGTTTACTGCGAGTGAAAGAGAATGAGAAGGCTTTACTAAGGAGAAAGGACAATAAAAGAACAGGTTTCAGGATGACAGAAGATGTGGATAAAGGCACAAACACGCAAGGGTTTACTGCGAGTGAAAGAGAATGAGAAGACTTTACTAAGGAGAAAGGACAATAAAAGAACTGGTTTCAGGAAGACAGAAGATGGGGATAATGGCATAAACACGCAAGGGTTTACTGCGAGTGAAAGAGAATGAGAAGACTTTACTAAGGAGAAAGGACAATAAAAGAACAAGTTTCAGGATGACAGAAGGTGGGGATAATGGCATAAACACGCAAGGGTTTACTGCGAGTGAAAGAGAATGAGAAGACTTTACTAAGGAGAAAGGACAATAAAAGAACAGGTTTCAGGAAGACAGAAGATGGGGATAATGGCATAAACACGCAAGGGTTTACTGCGTGTGAAAGAGAATGAGAAGACTTTACTAAGGAGAAAGGACAATAAAAGTACAGGTTTCAGGAAGACAGAAGATGGGGATAATGGCATAAACACGCAAGGGTTTACTGCGAGTGAAAGAGAATGGGAAGACTTTACTAAGGAGAAAGGACAATAAAAGAACAGGTTTCAGGAAGACAGAAGATGGGGATAATGGCACAAACACGCAAGGGTTTACTGCGAGTGAAAGAGAATGAGAAGACTTTACTAAGGAGAAAGGACAATAAAAGAACAGGTTTCAGGAAGACAGAAGATGGGGATAATGACACAAACACGCAAGGGTTTACTGCGAGTGAAAGAGAATGAGAAGACTTTACTAAGGAGAAAGGACAATAAAAGAACAGGTTTCAGGAAGACAGAAGATGGGGATAATGGCACAAACACGCAAGGGTTTACTGCGAGTGAAAGAGAATGAGAAGACTTTACTAAGGAGAAAGGACAATAAAAGAACAGGTTTCAGGAAGACAGAAGATGGGGATAATGGCATAAACACGCAAGGGTTTACTGCGTGTGAAAGAGAATGAGAAGACTTTACTAAGGAGAAAGGACAATAAAAGTACAGGTTTCAGGAAGACAGAAGATGGGGATAATGGCATAAACACGCAAGGGTTTACTGCGAGTGAAAGAGAATGGGAAGACTTTACTAAGGAGAAAGGACAATAAAAGAACAGGTTTCAGGAAGACAGAAGATGGGGATAATGGCACAAACACGCAAGGGTTTACTGCGAGTGAAAGAGAATGAGAAGACTTTACTAAGGAGAAAGGACAATAAAAGAACAGGTTTCAGGAAGACAGAAGATGGGGATAATGGCACAAACACGCAAGGATTTACTGCGAGTGAAAGAGAATGAGAATACTTTACTAAGGAGAAAGGACAATAAAAGAACAGGTTTCAGGAAGACAGAAGATGGGGACAATGGCATAAACACGCAAGGGTTTACTGCGAGTGAAAGAGAATGGGAAGACTTTACTAAGGAGAAACGACAATAAAAGAACAGGTTTCAGGATCACAGAAGATGGGGATAATGGCATAAACACGCAAGGGTTTACTGCGAGTGACAGAGAATGAGAAGAATTTACTAAGGAGAAAGGACAATAAAAGAACAGGTTTCAGGAAGACAGAAGATGGGGATAATGGCACAAACACGATAGGGTTTACTGCGAGTGAAAGAGAATGAGAAGACTTTACTAAGGAGAAAGGACAATAAAAGAACAGGTTTAAGGAAGACAGAAGATGGGGATAATGGCATAAACACGGAAGGGTTTACTGCGAGTGAAAGAGAATGAGAAGACTTTACTAAGGAGAAAGGACAATAAAAGAACAGGTTTCAGGAAGACAGAAGATGGGGATAATGGCATAAACACGGAAGGGTTTACTGCGAGTCAAAGAGAATGAGAAGACTTTACTAAGGAGAAAGGACAATAAAAGAACAGGTTTCAGGAAGACAGACGATGGGGATAATGGCATAAACACGCAAGGGTTTACTGCGAGTAAAAGAGAATGAGAAGACTTTACTAAGGAGAAAGGACAATAAAAGAACAATTTTCAGGAAGACAGAAGATGGGGATATTGGCATGAACACGCAAGGGTTTACAGAGAGTGAAAGAGAATGAGAAGACTTTACTAAGGAGAAAGGACAATAAAAGAACAGGTTTCAGGAAGACAGAAGATGGGGATAATGGCATAAAAACGGAAGGGTTTACTGCGAGTGAAAGAGAATGAGAAGACTTTACTAAGGAGAAAGGACAATAAAAGAACAGGTTTCAGGAAGACAGACGATGGGGATAATGGCATAAACACGCAAGGGTTTACTGCGAGTAAAAGAGAATGAGAAGACTTTACTAAGGAGAAAGGACAATAAAAGAACAATTTTCAGGAAGACAGAAGATGGGGATATTGGCATGAACACGCAAGGGTTTACAGAGAGTGAAAGAGAATGAGAAGACTTTACTAAGGAGAAAGGACAATAAAAGAACAGGTTTAAGGAAGACAGAAGATGGGGATAATGGCATAAACATTCAAGGGTTTACTGCGAGTGAAAGAGAATGAGAAGGCTTTACTAAGGAGAAAGGACAATAAAAGAACAGGTTTAAGGAAGACAGAAGATGGGGATAATGGCATAAACACGCAAGGGTTTACTGCGAGTGAAAGAGAATGAGAAGACTTTACTAAGGAGAAAGGACAATAAAAGAACAGGTTTAAGGAAGACAGAAGATGGGGATAATGGCATAAACACGCAAGGGATTACTGCGAGTGAAAGAGAATGAGAAGACTTTACTAAGGAGAAAGGACAATAAAAGAACAGGTTTCAGGAAGACAGAAGATGGGGATAATGGCATAAACACGCAAGGGTTTACTGCGAGTGAAAGAGAATGAGAAGACTTTACTAAGGAGAAAGGACAATAAAAGGACAGGTTTAAGGAAGACAGAAGATGGGGATAATGGCATAAACACGCAAGGGTTTGCTGCGAGTGAAAGAGAATGAGAAGACTTTACTAAGGAGAAAGGACAATAAAAGAACAGGTTTAAGGAAGACAGAAGATGGGGATAATGGCATAAACATTCAAGGGTTTACTGCGAGTGAAAGAGAATGAGAAGACTTTACTAAGGAGAAAGGCCAATAAAAGAACAGGTTTAAGGAAGACAGAAGATGGGGATAATGGCATAAACACGCAAGGGATTACTGCGAGTGAAAGAGAATGAGAAGACTTTACTAAGGAGAAAGGACAATAAAAGAACAGGTTTCAGGAAGACAGAAGATGGGGATAATGGCATAAACACGCAAGGGTTTACTGCGAGTGAAAGAGAATGAGAAGACTTTACTAAGGAGAAAGGACAATAAAAGAACAGGTTTCAGGAAGACAGAAGATGGGGATAATGGCACAAACACGCAAGGGTTTACTGCGAGTGAAAGAGAATGAGAAGACTTTACTAAGGAGAAAGGACAATAAAAGAACAGGTTTAAAGAAGACAGAAGATGGGGATAATGGCATAAACACGCAAGGGTTTACTGCGAGTGAAAGAGAATGAGAAGACTTTACTAAGGAGAAAGGACAATAAAAGAACAGGTTTCAGGAAGACAGAAGATGGGGATAATGGCATAAACACGCAAGGGTTTACTGCGAGTGAAAGAGAATGAGACGACTTTACTAAGGAGAAAGGACAATAAAAGAACAGGTTTCAGGAAGACAGAAGATGCGGATAATGGCACAAACACGCAAGGAATTACTGCGAGTGAAAGAGAATGAGAAGACTTTACTAAGGAGAAAGGACAATAAAAGAACAGGTTTAAGGAAGACAGAAGATGGGGATAATGGCATAAACACGCAAGGGTTTACTGCGAGTGAAAGAGAATGAGAAGACTCTACTAAGGAGAAAGGACAATAAAAGAACAGGTTTCAGGAAGACAGAAGATGCGGATAATGGCACAAACACGCAAGGAATTACTGCGAGTGAAAGAGAATGAGAAGACTTTACTAAGGAGAAAGGACAATAAAAGAACAGGTTTCAGGAAGACAGAAGATGGGGATAATGGCATAAACACGCAAGGGTTTACTGCGAGTGAAAGAGAATGAGAAGACTTTACTAAGGAGAAAGGACAATAAAAGAACAGGTTTAAGGAAGACAGAAGATGGGGATAATGGCATAAACACGGAAGGGTTTACTGCGAGTGAAAGAGAATGAGAAGACTTTACTAAGGAGAAAGGACAATAAAAGAACAGGTTTCAGGAAGACAGAAGATGGGGATAATGGCACAAACACGCAAGGGTTTACTGCGAGTGAAAGAGAATGAGAAGACTTTACTAAGGAGAAAGGACAATAAAAGAACAGGTTTCAGGAAGACAGAAGCTGGGGATAATGGCATAAACACGCAAGGGTTTACTGCGAGTGTAAGAGAATGAGAAGACTTTACTAAGGAGAAAGGACAATAAAAGAACAGGTTTCAGGAAGACAGAAGATGGGGATAATGGCATAAACACGCAAGGGTTTACTGCGAGTGAAAGAGAATGAGAAGACTTTACTAAGGAGAAAGGACAATAAAAGAACAGGTTTAAGGAAGACAGAAGGTGGGGATAATGGCACAAACACGCAAGGGTTTACTGCGAGTGAAAGAGAATGAGAAGACTGTACTAAGGAGAAAGGACAATAAAAGAACAGGTTTCAGGAAGACAGAAGATGGGGATAATGGCACAAACTCGCAAGGGTTTACTGCGAGTGAAAGAGAATGAGAAGACTTTACTAAGGAGAAAGGACAATAAAAGAACAGGTTTCAGGAAGGCAGAAGACGACGATAATGCCACTAAATGCTAGGGGTTACTGCGAGTGAAAGAGAATGTGAAGACTTTAGTGAGGAGAAAGGACAATAAAAGAACAGGTTTCAGGAAGGCAGAAGACGACGATAATGCCACTAAATGCTAGGGGTTACTGCGAGTGAAAGAGAATGTGAAGACTTTAGTGAGGAGAAAGGACAATAAAAGAACAGGTTTCAGGAAGACTGAAGATGGGGATAATGGCACAAACACGCAAGGGTTTACTGCGAGTAAAAGAGAATGAGAAGACTTTACTAAGGAGAAAGGACAATAAAAGAACAAGTTTCAGGAAGACAGAAGGTGGGGATAATGGCAAAAACACGCAAGGGGTTACTGCAAGTGAAAGAGAATGAGAAGACTTTACTAAGGAGAAAGGACAATAAAAGAACAAGTTTCAGGAAGACAGAAGGTGGGGATAATGGCACAAACACGCAAGGGGTTACTGCGAGTGAAAGAGAATGAGAAGTCTTTACTAAGGAGAATGGACAATAAAAGAACAAGTTTCAGGAAGACAGAAGGTGGGGATAATGGCACAAACACGCAAGGGGTTACTGCGAGTAAAAGAGAATGAGAAGACTTTACTAAGGAGAAAGGACAATAAAAGAACAAGTTTCAGGAAGACAGAAGGTGGGGATAATGGCACAAACACGCAAGGGGTTACTGCGAGTGAAAGAGAATGAGAAGACTTTAATAAGGAGAAAGGACAATAAAAGAACAAGTTTCAGGAAGACAGAAGCTGGGGATAATGGCATAAACACGCAACGGTTTACTGTGAGTGAAAGAGAATGAGAAGACTTTAGTGAGGAGAAAGGACAATAAAAGAACAAGTTTCAGGAAGACAGAAGGTGGGGATAATGGCACAAACACGCAAGGGGTTACTGCGAGTGAAAGAGAATGAGAAGACTTTACTAAGGAGAAAGGACAATAAAAGAACAGGTTTCAGGAAGGCAGAAGACGACGATAATGCCACTAAATGCTAGGGGTTACTGCGAGTGAAAGAGAATGTGAAGACTTTAGTGAGGAGAAAGGACAATAAAAGAACAGTTTTCAGGAAGGCAGAAGACGACGATAATGCCACTAAATGCTAGGGGTTACTGCGAGTGAAAGAGAATGTGAAGACTTTAGTGAGGAGAAAGGACAATAAAAGAACAAGTTTCAGGAAGACACAAGGGGGGGATAATGGCACAAACACGCAAGGGTTTACTGTGAGTGAAAGGGAATGAGAAGACTTTACTAAGGAGAAAGGACAATAAAAGAACAAGTTTCAGGAAGACACAAGGGGGGGATAATGGCACAAACACGCAAGGGTTTACTGCGAGTAAAAGAGAATGAGAAGACTTTACTAAGGGGAAAGGACAATAAAAGAACAGGTTTCAGGAAGACAGAAGACGGGGATAATGGCACAAACACGCAAGGGTTTACTGCGAGTAAAAGAGAATGAGAAGACTTTACTAAGGAGAAAGGACAATAAAAGAATAGGTTTCAGGAAGACTGAAGATGGGGATAATGGCACAATCACGCAAGGGTTTACTGCGACTGAAAGAGAATGTGAAGACTTTAGTGAGGAGAAAGGACAATAAAAGAACAAGTTTCAGGAAGACAGAAGGTGGGGATAATGGCACAAACACGCAAGGGGTTACTGCGAGTGAAAGAGAATGAGAAGACTTTACTAAGGAGAAAGGACAATAAAAGAACAAGTTTCAGGAAGACAGAAGGTGGGGATAATGGCACAAACACGCAAGGGGTTACTGCGAGTAAAAGAGAATGAGAAGACTTTACTAAGGAGAAAGGACAATAAAAGAACAGGTTTCAGGAATGCAGAAGACGACGATAATGCCACTAAATGCTAGGGGTTACTGCGAGTGAAAGAGAATGAGAAGACTTTACTAAGGAGAAAGGACAATAAAAGAACAAGTTTCAGGAAGACAGAAGGTGGGGATAATGGCACAAACACGCAAGGGGTTACTGCGAGTGAAAGAGAATGAGAAGACTTTACTAAGGAGAAAGGACAATAAAAGAACAAGATTCAGGAAGACAGAAGGTGGGGATAATGGCACAAACACGCAAGGGGTTACTGCGAGTAAAAGAGAATGAGAAGACTTTACTAAGGAGAAAGGACAATAAAAGAACAGGTTTCAGGAAGGCAGAAGACGACGATAATGCCACTAAATGCTAGGGGTTACTGCGAGTGAAAGAGAATGTGAAGACTTTAGTGAGGAGAAAGGACAATAAAAGAACAGGTTTCAGGAAGACAGAAGGTGGGGATAATGGCATAAACACGCAAGGGGTTACTGCGAGTGAAAGAGAATGAGAAGACTTTACTAAGGAGAAAGGACAATAAAAGAACAAGTTTCAGGAAGACAGAAGGTGGGGATAATGGCACAAACACGCAAGGGGTTACTGCGAGTAAAAGAGAATGAGAAGACTTTACTAAGGAGAAAGGACAATAAAAGAACAGGTTTCAGGAAGGCAGAAGACGACGATAATGCCACTAAATGCTAGGGGTTACTGCGAGTGAAAGAGAATGTGAAGACTTTAGTGAGGAGAAAGGACAATAAAAGAACAGGTTTCAGGAAGACAGAAGGTGGGGATAATGGCACAAACACGCAAGGGGTTACTGCGAGTAAAAGTGAATAAGACTTTACTAAGGAGAAAGGAAAATAAAAGAACAGGTTTCAGGAAGGCAGAAGACGACGATAATGCCACTAAATGCTAGGGGTTACTGCGAGTGAAAGAGAATGTGAAGACTTTAGTGAGGAGAAAGGACAATAAAAAAACAGGTTTCAGGAAGACAGAAGGTGGGGAAATGGCACAAACACGCAAGGGGTTACTGCGAGTAAAAGAGAATGAGAAGACATTACTAAGGAGAAAGGAAAATAAAAGAACAGGTTTCAGGAAGGCAGAAGACGACGATAATGCCACTAAATGCTAGGGGTTACTGCGAGTGAAAGAGAATGTGAAGACTTTAGTGAGGAGAAAGGACAATAAAAGAACAGGTTTCAGCAAGACAGAAGGTGGGGATAATGGCACAAACAAGCAAGGGGTTACTGCGACTGAAAGAGAATGAGAAGACTTTACTAAGGAGAAAGGACAATAAAAGAACAAGTTTCAGGAAGACAGAAGCTGGGGATAATGGCACAAACACGCAAGGGGTTACTGCGAGTAAAAGAGAATGAGAAGACTTTACTAAGGAGAAAGGACAATAAAAGAACAGGTTTCAGGAAGACAGAAGGTGGGGATAATGGCACAAACACGCAAAGGGTTACTGCGAGTGAAAGAGAATAAGAAGACTTTACTCAGGAGAAAGGACAATAAAAGAACAAGTTTCAGGAAGACAGAAGGTGGGGATAATGGCACAAACACGCAAGTGGTTACTGCGAGTAAAAGAGAATGAGAAGACTTTACTAAGGAGAAAGGACAATAAAAGAACAGGTTTCAGGAAGGCAGAAGACGACGATAATGCCACTAAATGCTAGGGGTTACTGCGAGTGAAAGAGAATGAGAAGACTTTACTAAGGAGAAAGGACAATAAAAGAACAAGTTTCAGGAAGACAGAAGGTGGGGATAATGGCACAAACACGCAAGGGGTTACTGCGAGTGAAAGAGAATGAGAAGACTTTACTAAGGAGAAAGGACAATAAAAGAACAAGTTTCAGGAAGACAGAAGGTGGGGATAATGGCACAAACACGCAAGGGTTTACTGCGAGTGAAAGAGAATGAGAAGACTTTACTAAGGAGAAAGGACAATAAAAGAACAGGTTTCAGGAAGACAGAAGATGGGGATAATGGCATAAACACGCAAGGGTTTACTGCGAGTAAAAGGGAATGAGAAGACTTTACTAAGGAGAAAGGACAATAAAAGAACCGGTTTCAGGAAGACACAAGGGGGGGGATAATGGCACAAACACGCAAGGGTTTACTGCGAGTAAAAGAGAATGATAAGACTTTACTAAGGAGAAAGGACAATAAAAGAACAAGTTTCAGGAAGACAGAAGGTGGGGATAATGGCACAAACACGCAAGGGGTTACTGCGAGTGAAAGAGAATGAGAAGACATTACTAAGGAGAAAGGACAATAAAAGAACAGGTTTCAGGAAGGCAGAAGACGACGATAATGCCACTAAATGCTAGGGGTTACTGCGAGTGAAAGAGAATGTGAAGACTTTAGTGAGGAGAAAGGACAATAAAAGAACAGTTTTCAGGAAGGCAGAAGACGACGATAATGCCACTAAATGCTAGGGGTTACTGCGAGTGAAAGAGAATGTGAAGACTTTAGTGAGGAGAAAGGACAATAAAAGAACAAGTTTCAGGAAGACACAAGGGGGGGATAATGGCACAAACACGCAAGGGTTTACTGTGAGTGAAAGGGAATGAGAAGACTTTACTAAGGAGAAAGGACAATAAAAGAACAAGTTTCAGGAAGACACAAGGGGGGGATAATGGCACAAACACGCAAGGGTTTACTGCGAGTAAAAGAGAATGAGAAGACTTTACTAAGGGGAAAGGACAATAAAAGAACAGGTTTCAGGAAGACAGAAGACGGGGATAATGGCACAAACACGCAAGGGTTTACTGCGAGTAAAAGAGAATGAGAACACTTTACTAAGGAGAAAGGACAATAAAAGAACAGGTTTCAGGAAGGCAGAAGACGACGATAATGCCACTAAATGCTAGGGGTTACTGCGAGTGAAAGAGAATGTGAAGACTTTAGTGAGGAGAAAGGACAATAAAAGAACAGGTTTCAGGAAGACAGAAGGTGGGGATAATGGCACAAACAAGCAAGGGGTTACTGCGAGTGAAAGAGAATGAGAAGACTTTACTAAGGAGAAAGGACAATAAAAGAACAAGTTTCAGGAAGACAGAAGCTGGGGATAATGGCACAAACACGCAAGGGGTTACTGCGAGTAAAAGAGAATGAGAAGACTTTACTAAGGAGAAAGGACAATAAAAGAACAGGTTTCAGGAAGACAGAAGGTGGGGATAATGGCACAACCACGCAAGGGGTTACTGCGAGTGAAAGAGAATGAGAAGACTTTACTAAGGAGAAAGGACAATAAAAGAACAAGTTTCAGGAAGACAGAAGCTGGGGATAATGGCACAAACACGCAAGGGTTTACTGCGAGTGAAAGAGAATGAGAAGACTTTACTAAGGAGAAAGGACAATAAAAGAACAAGTTTCAGGAAGACAGAAGCTGGGGATAATGGCACAAACACGCAAGGGGTTACTGCGAGTAAAAGAGAATGAGAAGACTTTACTAAGGAGAAAGGACAATAAAAGAACAGGTTTCAGGAAGACAGAAGGTGGGGATAATGGCACAAACACGCAAGGGGTTACTGCGAGTGAAAGAGAATGAGAAGACTTTACTAAGGAGAAAGGACAATAAAAGAACAAGTTTCAGGAAGACAGAAGCTGGGGATAATGGCACAAACACGCAAGGGGTTACTGCGAGTAAAAGAGAATGAGAAGACTTTACTAAGGAGAAAGGACAATAAAAGAACAAGTTTCAGGAAGACAGAAGGTGGGGATAATGGCACAAACACGCAAGGGGTTACTGCGAGTGAAAGAGAATGAGAAGACTTTACTAAGGAGAAAGGACAATAAAAGAACAAGTTTCAGGAAGACAGAAGCTGGGGATAATGGCACAAACACGCAAGGGTTTACTGCGGGTAAAAGAGAATGAGAAGACTTTACTAAGGAGAAAGGACAATAAAAGAACAGGTTTCAGGAAGACAGAAGGTGGGGATAATGGCACAAACACGCAAGGGGTTACTGCGAGTAAAAGAGAATGAGAAGACTTTACTAAGGAGAAAGGACAATAAAAGAACAGGTTTCAGGAAGACAGAAGGTGGGGATAATGGCACAAACACGCAAGGGGTTACTGCGAGTGAAAGAGAATGAGAAGACTTTACTAAGGAGAAAGGACAATAAAAGAACAAGTTTCAGGAAGACAGAAGCTGCGGATAATGGCACAAACACGCAAGGGTTTACTGCGAGTGAAAGAGAATGAGAAGACTTTACTAAGGAGAAAGGACAATAAAAGAACAAGTTTCAGGAAGACAGAAGCTGGGGATAATGGCACAAACACGCAAGGGGTTACTGCGAGTAAAAGAGAATGAGAAGACTTTACTAAGGACAAAGGACAATAAAAGAACAGGTTTCAGGAAGACAGAAGGTGGGGATAATGGCACAAACACGCAAGGGGTTACTGCGAGTGAAAGAGAATGAGAAGACTTTACTAAGGAGAAAGGACAATAAAAGAACAAGTTTCAGGAAGACAGAAGCAGGGGATAATGGCACAAACACGCAAGGGGTTACTGCGAGTAAAAGAGAATGAGAAGACTTTACTAAGGAGAAAGGACAATAAAAGAACAAGTTTCAGGAAGACAGAAGGTGGGGATAATGGCACAAACACGCAAGGGGTTACTGCGAGTGAAAGAGAATGAGAAGACTTTACTAAGGAGAAAGGACAATAAGAGAACAAGTTTCAGGAAGACAGAAGCTGGGGATAATGGCACAAACACGCAAGGGGTTACTGCGATTAAAAGAGAATGAGAAGACTTTACTAAGGAGAAAGGACAATAAAAGAACAAGTTTCAGGAAGACAGAAGGTGGGGATAATGGCACAAACACGCAAGGGGTTACTGCGAGTGAAAGAGAATGAGAAGACTTTACTAAGGAGAAAGGACAATAAGAGAACAAGTTTCAGGAAGACAGAAGCTGGGGATAATGGCACAAACACGCAAGGGGTTACTGCGATTAAAAGAGAATGAGAAGACTTTACTAAGGAGAAAGGACAATAAAAGAACAGGTTTCAGGAAGACAGAAGGTGGGGATAATGGCACAAACACGCAAGGGGTTACTGCGAGTGAAAGAGAATGAGAAGACTTTACTAAGGAGAAAGGACAATAAGAGAACAAGTTTCAGGAAGACAAAAGCTGGGGATAATGGCACAAACACGCAAGGGGTTACTGCGATTAAAAGAGAATGAGAAGACTTTACTAAGGAGAAAGGACAATAAAAGAACAAGTTTCAGGAAGACAGAAGGTGGGGATAATGGCACAAACACGCAAGGGGTTACTGCGAGTGAAAGAAAATGAGAAGACTTTACTAAGGAGAAAGGACAATAAAAGAACAAGTTTCAGGAAGACAGAAGCTGGGGATAATGGCACAAACACGCAAGGGGTTACTGCGAGTAAAAGAGAATGAGACGACTTTACTAAGGAGAAAGGACAATAAAAGAACAAGTTTCAGGAAGATAGAAGGTGGGGATAATGGCACAAACACGCAAGGGGTTACTGCGAGTAAAAGAGAATGAGAAGACTTTACTAAGGAGAAAGGACAATAAAAGAACAGGTTTCAGGAAGACAGAAGGTGGGGATAATGGCACAAACACGCAAGGGGTTACTGCGAGTGAAAGAGAATGAGAAGACTTTACTAAGGAGAAAGGACAATAAGAGAACAAGTTTCAGGAAGACAGAAGCTGGGGATAATGGCACAAACACGCAAGGGGTTACTGCGAGTAAAAGAGAATGAGAAGACTTTACTAAGGAGAAAGGACAATAAAAGAACAAGTTTCAGGAAGACAGAAGGTGGGGATAATGGCACAAACACGCAAGGGGTTACTGCGAATGAAAGAGAATGAGAAGACTTTACTAAGGAGAAAGGACAATAAAAGAACAGGTTTCAGGAAGACAGAAGGTGGGGATAATGGCACAAACACGCAAGGGGTTACTGCGAGTGACAGAGAATGAGAAGAATTTACTAAGGAGAAAGGACAATAAAAGAACAGGTTTCAGGAAGACAGAAGATGGGGATAATGGCACAAACACGATAGGGTTTACTGCGAGTGAAAGAGAATGAGAAGACTTTACTAAGGAGAAAGGACAATAAAAGAACAGGTTTAAGGAAGACAGAAGATGGGGATAATGGCATAAACACGCAAGGGTTTACTGCGAGTGAAAGAGAATGAGAAGACTTTACTAAGGAGAAAGGACAATAAAAGAACAGGTTTCAGGAAGACAGAAGATGGGGATAATGGCACAAACACGATAGGGTTTACTGCGAGTGAAAGAGAATGAGAAGACTTTACTAAGGAGAAAGGACAATAAAAGAACAGGTTTCAGGAAGACAGAAGATGGGGATAATGGCATAAACACGCAAGGGTTTACTGCGAGTGAAAGAGAATGAGAAGACTTTACTAAGGAGAAAGGACAATAAAAGAACAAGTTTCAGGAAGACAGAAGCTGGGGATAATGGCACAAACACGCAAGGGTTTACTGCGAGTAAAAGAGAATGAGAAGACTTTACTAAGGAGAAAGGACAATAAAAGAACAGGTTTCAGGAAGACAGAAGGTGGGGATAATGGCACAAACACGCAAGGGGTTACTGCGAGTGAAAGAGAATGAGAAGACTTTACTAAGGAGAAAGGACAATAAGAGAACAAGTTTCAGGAAGACAAAAGCTGGGGATAATGGCACAAACACGCAAGGGGTTACTGCGATTAAAAGAGAATGAGAAGACTTTACTAAGGAGAAAGGACAATAAAAGAACAAGTTTCAGGAAGACAGAAGGTGGGGATAATGGCACAAACACGCAAGGGGTTACTGCGAGTGAAAGAGAATGAGAAGACTTTACTAAGGAGAAAGGACAATAAAAGAACAAGTTTCAGGAAGACAGAAGCTGGGGATAATGGCACAAACACGCAAGGGTTTACTGCGAGTAAAAGAGAATGAGAAGACTTTACTAAGGAGAAAGGACAATAAAAGAACAGGTTTCAGGAAGACAGAAGGTGGGGATAATGGCACAAACACGCAAGGGGTTACTGCGAGTGAAAGAGAATGAGAAGACTTTACTAAGGAGAAAGGACAATAAGAGAACAAGTTTCAGGAAGACAAAAGCTGGGGATAATGGCACAAACACGCAAGGGGTTACTGCGATTAAAAGAGAATGAGAAGACTTTACTAAGGAGAAAGGACAATAAAAGAACAAGTTTCAGGAAGACAGAAGGTGGGGATAATGGCACAAACACGCAAGGGGTTACTGCGAGTGAAAGAAAATGAGAAGACTTTACTAAGGAGAAAGGACAATAAAAGAACAAGTTTCAGGAAGACAGAAGCTGGGGATAATGGCACAAACACGCAAGGGGTTACTGCGAGTAAAAGAGAATGAGACGACTTTACTAAGGAGAAAGGACAATAAAAGAACAAGTTTCAGGAAGATAGAAGGTGGGGATAATGGCACAAACACGCAAGGGGTTACTGCGAGTAAAAGAGAATGAGAAGACTTTACTAAGGAGAAAGGACAATAAAAGAACAGGTTTCAGGAAGACAGAAGGTGGGGATAATGGCACAAACACGCAAGGGGTTACTGCGAGTGAAAGAGAATGAGAAGACTTTACTAAGGAGAAAGGACAATAAGAGAACAAGTTTCAGGAAGACAGAAGCTGGGGATAATGGCACAAACACGCAAGGGGTTACTGCGAGTAAAAGAGAATGAGAAGACTTTACTAAGGAGAAAGGACAATAAAAGAACAAGTTTCAGGAAGACAGAAGGTGGGGATAATGGCACAAACACGCAAGGGGTTACTGCGAATGAAAGAGAATGAGAAGACTTTACTAAGGAGAAAGGACAATAAAAGAACAGGTTTCAGGAAGACAGAAGGTGGGGATAATGGCACAAACACGCAAGGGGTTACTGCGAGTGACAGAGAATGAGAAGAATTTACTAAGGAGAAAGGACAATAAAAGAACAGGTTTCAGGAAGACAGAAGATGGGGATAATGGCACAAACACGATAGGGTTTACTGCGAGTGAAAGAGAATGAGAAGACTTTACTAAGGAGAAAGGACAATAAAAGAACAGGTTTAAGGAAGACAGAAGATGGGGATAATGGCATAAACACGCAAGGGTTTACTGCGAGTGAAAGAGAATGAGAAGACTTTACTAAGGAGAAAGGACAATAAAAGAACAGGTTTCAGGAAGACAGAAGATGGGGATAATGGCACAAACACGATAGGGTTTACTGCGAGTGAAAGAGAATGAGAAGACTTTACTAAGGAGAAAGGACAATAAAAGAACAGGTTTCAGGAAGACAGAAGATGGGGATAATGGCATAAACACGCAAGGGTTTACTGCGAGTGAAAGAGAATGAGAAGACTTTACTAAGGAGAAAGGACAATAAAAGAACAAGTTTCAGGAAGACAGAAGCTGGGGATAATGGCACAAACACGCAAGGGTTTACTGCGAGTAAAAGAGAATGAGAAGACTTTACTAAGGAGAAAGGACAATAAAAGAACAGGTTTCAGGAAGACAGAAGGTGGGGATAATGGCACAAACACGCAAGGGGTTACTGCGAGTGAAAGAGAATGAGAAGACTTTACTAAGGAGAAAGGACAATAAGAGAACAAGTTTCAGGAAGACAAAAGCTGGGGATAATGGCACAAACACGCAAGGGGTTACTGCGATTAAAAGAGAATGAGAAGACTTTACTAAGGAGAAAGGACAATAAAAGAACAAGTTTCAGGAAGACAGAAGCTGGGGATAATGGCACAAACACGCAAGGGGTTACTGCGAGTAAAAGAGAATGAGACGACTTTACTAAGGAGAAAGGACAATAAAAGAACAAGTTTCAGGAAGATAGAAGGTGGGGATAATGGCACAAACACGCAAGGGGTTACTGCGAGTAAAAGAGAATGAGAAGACTTTACTAAGGAGAAAGGACAATAAAAGAACAGGTTTCAGGAAGACAGAAGGTGGGGATAATGGCACAAACACGCAAGGGGTTACTGCGAGTGAAAGAGAATGAGAAGACTTTACTAAGGAGAAAGGACAATAAGAGAACAAGTTTCAGGAAGACAGAAGCTGGGGATAATGGCACAAACACGCAAGGGGTTACTGCGAGTAAAAGAGAATGAGAAGACTTTACTAAGGAGAAAGGACAATAAAAGAACAAGTTTCAGGAAGACAGAAGGTGGGGATAATGGCACAAACACGCAAGGGGTTACTGCGAATGAAAGAGAATGAGAAGACTTTACTAAGGAGAAAGGACAATAAAAGAACAGGTTTCAGGAAGACAGAAGGTGGGGATAATGGCACAAACACGCAAGGGGTTACTGCGAGTGACAGAGAATGAGAAGAATTTACTAAGGAGAAAGGACAATAAAAGAACAGGTTTCAGGAAGACAGAAGATGGGGATAATGGCACAAACACGATAGGGTTTACTGCGAGTGAAAGAGAATGAGAAGACTTTACTAAGGAGAAAGGACAATAAAAGAACAGGTTTAAGGAAGACAGAAGATGGGGATAATGGCATAAACACGGAAGGGTTTACTGCGAGTGAAACAGAATGAGAAGACTTTACTAAGGAGAAAGGACAATAAAAGAACAGGTTTCAGGAAGACAGAAGATGGGGATAATGGCACAAACACGCAAGGGGTTACTGCGAGTAAAAGAGAATGAGAAAACTTTACTAAGGAGAAAGGACAATAAAAGAACAAGTTTCAGGAAGACAGAAGGTGGGGATAATGGCACAAACACGCAAGGGGTTACTGCGAGTGAAAGAAAATGAGAAGACTTTACTAAGGAGAAAGGACAATAAAAGAACAAGTTTCAGGAAGACAGAAGCTGGGGATAATGGCACAAACACGCAAGGGGTTACTGCGAGTAAAAGAGAATGAGAAGACTTTACTAAGGAGAAGGACAATAAAAGAACAGGTTTCAGGAAGACAGAAGGTGGGATTAATGGCACAAACACGCAAGGGGTTACTGCGAGTGAAAGAGAATGAGAAGACTTTACTAAGGAGAAAGGACAATAAAAGAACAAGTTTCAGGAAGACAGAAGCTGGGGATAATGGCACAAACACGCAAGGGGTTACTGCGAGTAAAAGAGAATGAGAAGACTTTACTAAGGAGAAAGGACAATAAAAGAACAGGTTTCAGGAAGGCAGAAGACGACGATAATGCCACTAAATGCTAGGGGTTACTGCGAGTGAAAGAGAATGTGAAGACTTTACTAAGGAGAAAGGACAATAAAAGAACAGGTTTCAGGAAGGCAGAAGACGACGATAATGCCACTAAATGCTAGGGGTTACTGCGAGTGAAAGAGAATGAGAAGACTTTACTAAGGAGAAAGGACAATAAAAGAACAGGTTTCAGGAAGACAGATGGTGGGGATAATGGCACAAACACGCAAGGGGTTACTGCGAGTAAAAGAGAATGAGAAGACTTTACTAAGGAGAAAGGACAATAAAAGAACAAGTTTCAGGAAGACAGAAGCTGGGGATAATGGCACAAACACGCAAGGGGTTACTGCGAGTAAAAGAGAATGAGAAGACTTTACTAAGGAGAAAAGACAATAAAAGAACAGGTTTCAGGAAGACAGAAGGTGGGGATAATGGCACAAACACGCAAGGGGTTACTGCGTGTGAAAGAGAATGAGAAGACTTTACTAAGGAGAAAGGACAATAAAAGAACAGGTTTCAGGAAGACAGAAGGTGGGGATAATGGCACAAACACGCAAGGGGTTACTGCGAGTGAAAGAGAATGAGAAGACTTTACTAAGGAGAAAGGACAATAAAAGAACAAGTTTCAGGAAGACAGAAGCTGGGGATAATGGCACAAACACGCAAGGGGTTACTGCGAGTGAAAGAGAATGAGAAGACTTTACTAAGGAGAAAGGACAATAAAAGAACAAGTTTCAGGAAGACAGAAGCTGGGGATAATGGCACAAACACGCAAGGGGTTACTGCGAGTAAAAGAGAATGAGAAGACTTTACTAAGGAGAAAAGACAATAAAAGAACAGGTTTCAGGAAGACAGAAGGTGGGGATAATGGCACAAACACGCAAGGGGTTACTGCGTGTGAAAGAGAATGAGAAGACTTTACTAAGGAGAAAGGACAATAAAAGAACAGGTTTCAGGAAGACAGATGGTGGGGATAATGGCACAAACACGCAAGGGGTTACTGCGAGTAAAAGAGAATGAGAAGACTTTACTAAGGAGAAAGGACAATAAAAGAACAGGTTTCAGGAAGGCAGAAGACGACGATAATGCCACTAAATGCTAGGGGTTACTGCGAGTGAAAGAGAATGTGAAGACTTTACTAAGGAGAAAGGACAATAAAAGAACAGGTTTCAGGAAGGCAGAAGACGACGATAATGCCACTAAATGCTAGGGGTTACTGCGAGTGAAAGAGAATGTGAAGACTTTAGTGAGGAGAAAGGACAATAAAAGAACAGGTTTCAGGAAGACAGAAGATGGCGATAATTCCACTAAGACGCATGGGGTTACTGCGAGCGAAAGAGAATGAGAAGACTTTACTAAGGAGAAAGGACAATAAAAGAACAGTTTTCAGGAAGACAGAAGATGCCGATAATGCCACTAAGACTCAAGGGTTTACTGCGAGTGAAAGAGAATGAGAAGACTTTACTAAGGAGAAAGGACAATAAAAGAACAGGTTTCAGGAAGAGAGAAGATGGCGATAATGCCACTAAGACGCAAGGGTTTACTGCGAGTGAAAGGGAATGAGAAGACTTTACTAAGGAGAAAGGACAATAAAAGAACATTTTTCAGGAAGATAGAAGATGGCGATAATGCTACTAAGAGGCAAGTGGTTAGTGGGAGAGAAAGAGAATGAGAAGACTTTACTAAGGAGAAAGGACAATAAAAGTACAGGTTTCAGGAAGGCAGAAGATGGGGATAATGGCACTAAGATTCAAGGGGTTAATAGCAGTGATAGCGAATGAGAAAACTTTACCAAGGAGAAAGGACAATAAAAGAAGACGTTTCGGGAAGACAGAAGATGGCGATAATGACACTAAGACAGAAGTGGTTACTGGGAGACAAAGACAAAGAGAAGATTTTAGTGAGGAGAATGGACAATAAATGATAAGCTTTCCGTCGGCAGAAGATGGCGATAATGGCACTAAGACGCAAGGGGTTACTGTGAGTGAAAGAGAATGAGCAGAGAAAGGACAATGAAAGGACAGTTTTCAGGAAAACAAAAGATGGCGATAATGCCACTAAGGCGCTAGGGTTTAGTGGGAGTGAAAGAGAATGAGAAAGACTTTAGTGAGGAGAAAGGACAATAAAAGAAAATGTTTCAGGGAGACAGAAGATGGCGATAATGCCACTTAGAGGCAAAGGATTACTGGGAGTGAAAGAGAATGAGAAGACTTTAGTAATGAGAAAGGACAATAAACGAACAGGTTTCAGCAAGACAGAAGACGCTGAAAATATTTCACCATGGTCATTCAGGCATCTCTCAATTAAAAGCTCTCATACACAGCTATGTCTACTTGCCTAATATGGAGAAAGGCATAGAGAGATTAGGAAAAGCGCGCATAAGTTGAAGGCAGAAGACGACGATAATGCCACTAAATGCTAGGGGTTACTGCGAGTGAAAGAGAATGTGAAGACTTTAGTGAGGAGAAAGGACAATAAAAGAACAGGTTTCAGGAAGACTGAACATGGGGATAATGGCATAAACACGCAAGGGGTTACTGCGAGTGAAAGAGAATGAGAAGACTTTACTAAGGAGAAAGGACAATAAAAGAACAAGTTTCAGGAAGACAGAAGGTGGGGATAATGGCACAAACACGCAAGGGGTTACTGCGAGTGAAAGAGAATGAGAAGACTTTACTCAGGAGAAAGGACAATAAAAGAACAAGTTTCAGGAAGACAGAAGGTGGGGATAATGGCACAAACACGCAAGGGGTTACTGCGAGTAAAAGAGAATGAGAAGACTTTACTAAGGAGAAAGGACAATAAAAGAACAGGTTTCAGGAAGGCAGAAGACGACGATAATGCCACTAAATGCTAGGGGTTACTGCGAGTGAAAGAGAATGTGAAGACTTTAGCGAGGAGAAAGGACAATAAAAGAACAGGTTTCAGGAAGACAGAAGATGGCGATAATTCCACTAAGTCGCAAGGGATTACTGCGAGTGAAAGAGAATGAGAAGACTTTACTAATGAGAATGGACCGTAAAAGAACAGGTTTCAGGAAGGCAGAAGATGACGATAATGCCACTAAGACGCATGGGGTTACTGCGAGCGAAAGAGAATGAGAAGACTTTACTAAGGAGAAAGGACAATAAAAGAACAGTTTTCAGGAAGACAGAAGATGCCGATAATGCCACTAAGACTCAAGGGTTTACTGCGAGTGAAAGAGAATGAGAAGACTTTACTAAGGAGAAAGGACAATAAAAGAACAGGTTTCAGGAAGAGAGAAGATGGCGATAATGCCACTAAGACGCAAGGGTTTACTGCGAGTGGCAGAGAATGAGAAGACTTTACTAAGGAGAAAGGACAAGAAAAGAACAGTTTTCAGGAAGACAGAAGATGGCGATAATGCTACTAAGAGGCAAGTGGTTAGTGGGAGAGAAAGAGAATGAGAAGACTTTACTAAGGAGAAAGGACAATAAAAGAACAGTTTTCAGGTAGGCAGAAGATGGCGATAATACCACTAAGCCGCATGGGGTTACTGCGAGTGAAAGAGAATGAGAAGACTTTACTAAGGAGAAAGGACAATAAAAGAACAGTTTTCAGGAAGACAGAAGATGCCGATAATGCCACTAAGACGCAAGGGTTTACTGCGAGTGAAAGAGAATGAGAAGACTTTACTAAGGAGAGAGGACCATAAAAGAACAGGTTTCAGGAAGACAGAAGATGGCGATAATGCCACTAAGACGCAAGGGTTTACAGCGAGTGAAAGGGAATGAGAAGACTTTACTAAGGAGAAAGGACAATAAAAGAACATTTTTCAGGAAGACAGAAGATGGCGATAATGCTACTAAGAGGCAAAGGTTTAGTGGGAGAGAAAGAGAATGAGAAGACTTTACTAAGGAGAAAGGACAATAAAAGTACAGGTTTCAGGAAGGCAGAAGATGGCGATAATGGCACTAAGATTCAAGGGGTTAATAGCAGTGAAAGAGAATGAGCAGAGAAAGGACAATGAAAGGACAGTTTTCAGGAAAACAAAAGATGGCGATAATGCCACTAAGGCGCTAGGGTTTAGTGGGAGTGAAAGAGAATGAGAAAGACTTTAGTCAGGAGAAAGGACAATAAAAGAAAATGTTTCAGGGAGACAGAAGATGGCGATAATGCCACTTAGAGGCAAAGGATTACTGGGAGTGAAAGAGAATGAGAAGACTTTAGTAATGAGAAAGGACAATAAACGAACAGGTTTCAGCAAGACAGAAGACGCTGAAAATATTTCACCATGGTCATTCAGGCATCTCTCAATTAAAAGCTCTCATACACAGCTATGTCTACTTGCCTAATATGGAGAAAGGCATAGAGAGATTAGGAAAAGCGCGCATAAGTTGAACCAAGGCAGAAAAATCACCACCAGTTAATTTCCACCCTTGGCCAAAGACCGTAGTCACGATTACACATGTAACCCGCGGGACCGATAAATGCTGTCTACTGTCTAATCGTTGTCGACAGTTTTTTTTTTGTTTTTTTTTCCAAATGGCTAGAAATTTTAAAATGTAAGAAATCAACTTCTACAATGAAAATAATCTACTTGCTAGATGCAGCTATCCAGAAAATCATTGTTTCGGAAACCCCCACACAATTCACTGTTAAAGAGTTTTTGTAAAACCTTTGCGATACAACATATCAAAACACCCCCTACTATCCAAGATAGAATGGGCAAGCAGAACGCTTCGTCGATACATTCAAAGAGCATAAATAAACCCAAATGCAGGTGAAATTAAAAATATTTTATTACAGCCGTTTGTACGTGTATATCGCCTGATACCGAATACTAATGCATATCCTTGTGCAAATTAATTGTAGCAACCGCTTTATTTTATTTTTTCTTTCAACATACGGTCAGTTTTAGACCGACTGGAATGACAGGGTGTAATCGATTTCTATTTTTTCCTCAAATTAGGTCATTTGCAGTGGTGTGCAGTAATATGAATCTATTTTCGAGGTGTATGATGTAATTTGTTTGGCCTAGAAAAATATTGCGTCATCCGTGATTGCATCAGATTTTCAACACAAGCAGACACTATTGTCTCGACTGTCGATTAGTTGTCCTACGCCCAATGTCTGCGATGGACGTTACTCCAAGGAGGCGTACGAAATTTTGTAACGTAGCCTTACCGGTGAGAAAATCTCCTGATTAAATAATAATGGAATTACTCGCTTTGTTTCAATGCATTTGCACAAGGGTGTCGATAATTCTGAATCCCAACATCACTTTGACTCTTACCTGAACTCGATAGATGGTCGGAATATCTCGTTCCAATCAATTAGTTGATCGTGTCAAGCTCTTATTTGTTTTCCCGTGAATCAGAAAGCATTATCTGTTGGGTCAATCTTGCCGAAGAAGGAACGATGATAGCTTAGTATCCCTGGGTTACGATAAACTACATCTGGCAGCAAGGCTTCTGATCATGTGATTGGAGGTTTTAAGGAGTGGCAAACCACCTCTTGATAAACTATTAGGGTCCTAGCTATGAACAAATTGTGTACCCATAAACAAAAACATAACACTATATTATTCGTTTTGTTTCAATTAATTTGCACAAGGGAGTATATATATATATATATATATATATATATATATATATATATATATATATATATATAATTTTTCTCCCCGGAATCGATCGTTCAGATCTACAAATCAACCATTCGCTTTTGCATGGAGTATTGCTGCCATATATGGTCTGGAGCCCCTTCTGTTTGCCTCGGGGTTCTTGATAAGATCCAGAGACAGATATGCAATGTAATTGACCCTGATCTGACATCTCATCTGCAGTCGCTCTCTCACCGATGTGCCATCACCTCTCTCTGTCTTTTTTACAAATACTTCCATGGAAATTGCTCAGATGAGCTGCTTTTGCTGGTTCCCAGACTTCATGAATTCAAGCGTCCTATGAGGCTGGCCTCCCGCTCTCACCCTTTCACTGTTGAAACTGTTAAATGTAGCCGTCTCTTCTACTCCAGTAGCTTCATATCTCGCACCTCTCGCCTGTGGAACTCCCTTCCCTTTTCCTGTTTCCCTGGGAGCTATAATCTCCAGCTATTCCAATGTAATGTCAATCGACATCTCCAGTTGCCTTGATCTATCCACTATCCTTCTCCACATCCTTTCTTCTATCACTCCTATCTGATCGTGCTCCAAATCTTCTATAACCCCTTGCCTCCTAGTGGTTTGCCGCCTTGCTTGTGGGTGAAACGCTTAAAAAATTTATATGTAATAGCTGGCCACTCGTATTCGAGGATAGAGCGGCTAGCCAATCCCTATTGCAGACGCTCGCTCAGGCACCTTTGCATTTTGCTCAACACCAACAGAACCCACCTGTGATTTATACTGCAACTATGCTGAGCAGACCTTAGTTACAGTTTCTGGGAGATAGCGTGTTGAACAAGGCCAACACGCTCAAGCCCTCTCAACGATGATTTGTGGCTTCGTTCTATCGACGGCCCACAAGAGTTCGGTCTACCTATATTCAATCACATGACTTGGGACAACCCGTGGCATGGTTTTCACCCACTATCCAAATTTCCGCACGCACCTCAATCCTGTCCGATAACATCAATAAGTCGCCTTCTCGACAAATCGACCATGGTGAGATTCGAACCCGGGTCTCATGGTCAGAATATATATATATATATATTGATTGAATATATATATATATATATTGATTGAATATATATATATATATTCGTTGAATTTCAGTGTGAACTGGTTTTCTGTTTTGGCCAGTTCGCACTCGCTATTCCATCTTAAGGTGTTGGAGACGCTTTACATCAGGTTCAGGCAACCTACTCTTTGTAAACAAAGAGATTGTTTGTTTGGACTTGCTGTGCTGCGTTTCTAGCATCTTGGTTGGTATAACTTTTATAATAATTTATTTCTTCCTGTCCAATCATTCATGTCATGCATTACAGACTTCTTTTCCTCATAATTTCCCCGTTAACAGTTCTGATGAGAGGGGACGAAACCGGTCGACTGGTGTTTGTTTTATTTTAAATCTATCATGGTCCATAATATAAAATTTCTTGTTTTTAATGCCTTAATATATATATATATATATATATATATATATATGGACAATGTCTGGCAATTATTTTAAGACATTTTTATGTTTATACATTCTTTTTATAGATACAAATATTTAAGTAAATGCTCTGTTTATAATAAATTGAAAATATTCGTCCTCCGACAGGATTCGAACCTGTATCCTATACGGAACCGTCATTCAGCTTGACGTGCCTTTACCGATTTGGCCACGAAGTAGCATTCGGTTGGCAACGTCGAATTTACTGTATTTAAACTTCAATTTTCCATGAATCTCTCACGTACATTCATATCTGCTCATGGCGTATCCAAATGTAAACAAATGACGTCACACATTATGAAATGGACAAAGTCCGACAATTATTTTAAGACTTTTTATAAACAGAGCATTTACTTAAATGCTTGTATCTATATAAATAATGTATAAACATAAAAATGTCTTTATATATATATATATATATATATATATATATATTTATATATATATATATATTTATACATATATATATATATATATATATATATATATATATATATATATATTGCTCCTTATAGATAGAAAAATTTAAATAATTCTATTTCAAAAATGAAAAATTAAGAAATCTAAAAGTTGACAAATCATTTTGGTTTACCATAAAAAAAATTAAAAAAATGATAAAAAAATTAAAAAAATAAATAAAGGAAGTCAAAAGATTATCAATCCTAATTGTAGGTGAAGAAAAAGGGATTCTCAAATAAATCATTTCTGGAACCACTCACGAACAATTAAATGAAAGTCCTCATGAACGGGTTTTCCTTCCACTTCCTTTCATGCGAATGCCGGTGTTCCCCAAAGCTCTATCCTGGGTCCTACATTGTTTCCGATTTTCATCAACGATCTTCTTGATGACATTAGTTCCCAAGTAGACATCTACGCAGACGACACTACCATTAACTCGTGTCTCAATAGTAAATTCGTCATTGCTGACAAAGTTAACCTGGCCGTTTGGTCTCGAGAAGGACCGCCAATCTGTTGTTTACTGGGGCTGGAAACGGCTTGTAAACTTTAATGCCTTCAAAACAAAACTGCTCTCATTTACCCACCTTAGAGAACCCTCCCTGCCTTCTATCAGCATGGCGGATGCTCAACTTCACGAGAGCGTCTCACTGTGCCTTCTTGGTCTCACATTTCCCACTGGCCTGAGGCGGGACAACTACGTTGAATCATTGGCTACATCTACCGCAAGAAAATTTGTTTTTATTTGTCGCGCCAGAAGGTTTTTCTCGTCTGAGTCCATCCTTCAAATCTACAAATCTACCATTCGTCCTTGCACTGAATACAGTTGCCATATATGGTCTGGTGACCCCGCTGTTTCCCTCGAGGTTCTCGACAAAATCCAAAGACCGATATGCAATATGATAGGTCCTGATCTGGCATATCGCCTACAGTCACTTTCTCACAGACGTCATTTGGCTTCCCTCTGTCTTTTCTACAAATATTTTTCATGGCAACTGCTCTGACGAGCTATTTTTACTGGTGTCCCAATTACATGAATTTAAGCGTGCTACTAAGTTGGCATCTCGATCCCACTCTTTTACTCAAGATATCGAAGGAGACACACGTCTTTAGCTGCCTCCGAGGTACGGCGCCTAAACCAGTATCGAACAAGAAGGCCCGCCTCTCAAGAAAAGATCCGTGTTTGAACCTTCCAAATGCCCCCTACCCGAGATAAACAACTTTTCTTTGAATGACAGATAAATGTTTCAAGCTGTTTCTAACTGAAATGTATTGGAATTGACCGAATTGTTTTTTAGTAACTCTTTCATTTCACGTTTTGATGTATGTGTTATTGTTGTATATAAAATATCTTTAAACAGTTCAATTGTCTTTTCTTTGTCATCTACCACGACTTGTTAAAAATCCCATACTTTCTCTCCCTTGGTTGTGAATTAGAAAGAGTTTGACGACGCCATTCGTGAGAAATTGCTTCTGGTGCACAACTCTGCGCGACAGAGAAGCCTCCACCCACTTGGCCAGAAGTGACTCCGTCGCGGCTCAAAGCAGATTGAGACAGAAGAGATTTAGCAAACCTCGTTGCATTTGGCTGTCAGATGCCTTATGTGATATTCTATTAAAAACAAAACAATGACATTTAAGAGAAAGGATAGCAAATTGAAACATGGATGTGTATTGGGCAACTGTTACTCCTCATTGTTGCTGGCTTCAGTCAGTTATGTGCCATAGGTGATACACGCTTAGGCGATCATGTATCTTTCGATACATGACTGACGAGGCAGATTTTTCCCGCAGTAGGTTGCCATTTCTTTCTGCGGTAGACCCGTTGCCATCCAAGGCTACAGAACTCGACCTGTCCTGCTATTTATCCATAGCTGGGGAAAAAGGTGAGGATTCATACCTTTTCCCAAGGGTATTAACACGTAAGTGAATGTTATGGATTCGACTGGAATTCGAACTCGGCTCTCCGATTACTCAATCCGAGCCGATCCACTATGCCTCCCATCTCTTACTAAGATAAAATATAGACAAAAACACAGAGAAGTGAAGGCATAAATAGAAGTTGTTATTGTTTGGAAGAAGAAGTTCCCTTTCCTACACACATTAGGTAACTTTCTGGGGTTTCTTTGGCTGCGTAGTGCCTTATTTATATGTTACTTGTTGTCAGTACCTGCTCATATCGGGATCATCTTCCTCAATCTTTATTCCCCTTCACCCCTGTGGTGGCGCTGGCGGAGGTGGATGTGAACGCCCAGCCTACTCCTGAAGAGTCGTGAGCAGGAGTTACAGAAGAGTGTGGCTGGTGAACAGGGCTGGACTAGTAGGGCCCTTCTGATAGCACGTCGCAAATCCTCTTCATGTTAACGGTTGGATTCAAAGGTCTTCTCTCTCGGATTGTCCTATGCCAGGAATGTTGATTTGGTAGAAAGCGAAAAAAGAAGGTTTGACGACGACCTTCGTGTGAATTTGCTTTTGGTGGACAACTGCACGACGGAGAAGCCCCCAACCATTCGCCCAACAGCGGCTCCCTCGCGGCTCCCTCGCGGCTCCCTCGAGGCTCAAAGTGAATTGAGATGTACGAGATCTGGCAAACCTGTTTTCATTGGGCTGTCGGATGTTTGGTCTGTCGAGGTCCGCTTTAGTTACACCATCCCGACTGGTGCTGCCTTCTTCTTGGGTTTGGTCGTTGAGATCCCTAGTTGTAAAGGTCTGAACGGACCTAAAGAATGAAGCTCATCTGTATAGGCTTGCGATATTCCATCCGTGAAAAAAAGAATGCACAAGAACACCGACGGATTTTAAATGTAATCCTGGAATGTGAACATTGAGCAGTTCCAGACCGGCTATGGCAGGGATACGCCATTTTTGGTATAAACTAACTCTTTCAAATATTTATAATATATATAATAATAAATTGCAGAAAATAAACTTGCTCTTAAGTGAGCCAGATAAAGAAATTCTTAATCTTTCTTTGCTAACGCGGTCTGAATTTTTTTTTCAAGGGGAGATAACGGCAATATTCTTTAAAGAGTTATCTCCCGTTTTCCCAGCACTATCTTGGGTTCATTCATAAACCTGCGTTTTTTCATTTTTTGAAAAAAATCCAACCTACGTTCTTTACCAAACTTGGATCGCAAATATTAATTCACCCTAAAAAAAACTCTTTTGTATTTATAAATTTTAAATCAAAATTAGTTTAGCTTGCCTCGCAACAACTCCAAGCCTTTTAATGAAAAATTACCAAAAATCAAGGATTTTTTTTTTATTCATATACCGATACGTAAGTGGTGATGATATTCGAAGGAATTTTTTACAATTTAAAAAACAATCTCTTTTTTGTTTGTTTACCAGGATGAGCGCGATCGAAGACCCCACAGTACACTTAGAAATAGCGCACCCGAGTCATCTACATTTGGGGCGATCGCGAAAGTCAACCCAACTGGAATGCAATGAAAAGGCCTCGCTCTGCGAGAATTTGGTGTGAATTTTAATAAATATAGGTTCTTTTTATTTTAGGGTGAATTAATGTTTTGGGGTGAAAAGATCCATTTATTTTCGTGAAAACATCGAAAAATATTTAATTCTAAGGAAAATTAAACTGATTTGTTGATAAACATTCTAAAAAACTTCATTCAAATTCATTAGGATTATGTTTCCGGTTCCTTCTAAATTCTTCTCAACCTCTTTCACTGCCAGCAGCCGCCTTGCGTCTTAGTGGCATTATCGACTTGCTCGGAGTGAATTGATTTAAAAAAAAAAATTCATAGAACAATTTGGGACCTTCATGCCTGCAAAAAGATAGCGTATCAAGAAGACGGTTCTTTTCTTAGACACCGTTATTTTTGTTTGTTTTTTACAAAAAAAATATTAAACACCGTTTATTGATTAGACGCTAAATACTTCCAAACAACAGTAAAATAAGCAAAGAAAACATGGTCTCATGCCTGCTAAATAAATCACTTGCATTTACAAATATATATACATGAATTCAAAAGAATCAGAAAGCAGTAAAAATAATCTTTAGATAAGTTAAAGTCTTGGTAAAAGTCTTTGGTAATTGTAATGTGCCAAAGAAAAAAGCTCGGTTGAGAAACAATTTTGATCGTCAGCGAAAATTCACTGACCGACCAAGATGATTTTGTAATTGATTCGTTTGAATTTTCCGATACATGTTTCTTTCAGCATGCGCCGTGAGTTTTATGAAGCCACGTCTTCTCTTCGCTTTCGAGACAGTCGTGTCTCTGCTCGCTGAAAGTCGAAATCCGTGTTTTTTTTTTTTATAAGAATTTTTTTTCCGGAAGTAGGTTCGAGAAAAATATGGTTTTACTTTTCTGTGATTGGTCAAATATTTCACATGGGGATGTTGATTTCTAACACTTTTATTTAAACGGTCTTGTATTGTGAATTCTTTGGGGCATGTTTGTAAATATTGTCTGTTATTGGGTAGAAAATACAATTTGGGCGTGTCTTGATACGGTATGTATGTGGGTATGCAATTGTGTTGGAAATAGTTTATTTTCTGTCGCTTCTAATAATCAGAGATTTTTAACCAATAACGTTTTTGTTAGATTCATTATTAAATTTGAATTATTGAAAGACTAATATATTTTTAGACAAGACAGAAATAAGTCCCGTCACGTCGGTGAAAAAGTGACTGAAGTCGTGATGCCTGGTCAGGATCATAGGTGAGCTAAATATTTGGGTTGTTGGTTCACAATAAAAGCTATTGTTTAGAAAAGACTTTGATCGTCAGCGAAGCTTCACTGACCGCCCGTTTGGTTTGAAGTTGCCGGTACATGTTTCTTTCAGTACGCTCTGGAATTGGGGCTATGTAGCCACGTCTTCTCTTATGCTTGAACGGGTTGGGGGCAATCGCATCTCTGCTCACTGAAAGTCGAAATTTGTGAGTTTTTATAAGAAATTTTTCCCGAAAATATGTTCGAGAAAAATACGGTTTTAGTTTTCTCTGATTGGCCAAATATGTTACATGTTGATGCTAAGTTCTAACCAAGAGACACTTTGATTTAAATGGTGTTTTGTACTGTGTAATCTTTTTGGCATGTTTGTAAATATTGTCTTTTATTGGGTAGAAAATAAAGTTTGATCGTGTTTAAATATAGTATGTATGTAGATATGTAATTGTGTTGGAAATAGCGTTTCTCACCTATATATATATATATATATATATATATATATATATATATATATATATATATATATTAATTTGTTTTTTACGATTTGTCAACATTCTGCGGGTTATTTAAAGCCAGAAAATATTTGGGGGAGATTTACGGGTGCAAGTCCTACTGCTGTGGGAGACCAGGTGGATTCGAGTGAGAATGGCATTAATCCTCTTCTTCTCCCTGCAGTTATGGGCAAATAGCAGAACAGACAGGGTTCTATAGCCTTGGATAGCAACCGGTATAGGAGAAGGAAACTCTGAATTCGAAACCGTCCTGGAGGGCTTGGACTCCGTTAGTCTATCTTGTCCAAGAAACACCACTTCTACTGCGGATGCAGTGCATGTGGTTCCGTCCAGTATGTGCTTAGCCGCTGAAAAATGTCTATCAAGTTGACATGTTTAAATGTGAGAGGCTTGAGATATCGTGGTAAGTCTACCCGCCTGCTTCGTGACCTCTTGTCCTTCCGTGTGGATGTGGCTGCGATCCAGGATACATGTTTTGTTTACGGCGGTTGTTGTCTAGCCATTTTGTTGTCTATTCAGCATCCGGGGACCGGTCGGCCAGAGGTGTTTCCTTTCTGGTTAAGCGTACCCTGGACGCGAGGATAGACCTTGTCCATGTCAATACGGGGATGGGAGCAGATATTACCGTGAAAGCAATTTATCAGTTTTTATCTAAAATACAGTGTGTTCCATAATACACTTTTGTTACACACACTTAATTACTTAGAATTTTTTTTAATCAATTCACCGCAAGACGATAATGCCATTAAGATGCAAGGGGCTACTGTCAGTGAAAAAGAATAAAAAGACTTTAGAAGGAACCCAATACTAAACAGGGAATAGGGGATAAACCTCTACTCCTGCTCAAAAGGCTAGGAAAACGTGTGAACCAAACAATAGGCGAAGCTATCTACACCTATTGAGAAAAAGAAAAAAGACAATAAAATTTCAAAGTCCAGGAGGAGACGTCAGAAATATAGATTTAGAAGGAATCAAAAAACCAGTACTAAACAAAAAAACAAAAGATAAATTTCTACCCTTGTTCAATAGACTAGGGAGGAGTGTGAACCGGGCGATAAACAAACCTATTTACGCCTATTTGAAACCCTTTCAAAATAAAGTTTAAAAAGAAAGACATTCACTGGTTATGTTGAAATTGACGTTCCATTTAATGTGTTTAAAATACCCAGAAAAATATAATCTTACAAAGTTCAAAGCTGAAAGAAAACTAGAGCAACAATAATCAACGAATAAAGAAAAGTACAGTAGAATTCAATAGATTTCTCTGGTCATGACGAGCGGTGTATCCTTGGAACTTCAAGTCGGTTGCAAGATAAGTCTTTTCAACATTTCTTCATCTACTGTCGATATTTCTGAGATGAGATATTGTAACTATTTACATTATTTATATTGTTCAGACTATTGTCCTCATCTTTACTGCCATGTTCACGATGTTTCGGCGATTGTATGCTACGGTCTTCTTCAGGATCTGTCATTATTTCTGAGATGAGGTATTGTAACTATTTACACTATTTATATTGTTCAGACTGTTGTCCTCATCTTTATTGCTATATTCACGACGTTTCGGTCGTTGTACGCCCCGACATTCTTCAGGAGATATACATTGGAATTTTGAAGCAAACCCATTTTATGGCATGTAGAATTAGAACAATCTACGTAAATAAAGGGTTTGGTACGAAATTCCAATCACCTGAACCAAGCCGGAGTGTACAATAGCCGAAACGTTGTGAATTCGACACTTCGTAGACACATCTTCCGATTAAGACCTCCCCTAGAGGAGAACATGACTAAGGACTGTGTGTACGCCATCCTATGCAATTGTGGTAAGAAATAAAAAAGAGAAACAGGCCACCCCCTTAAGATAAGATTGCAAGAACATCAAAGCCCTAACATGAGGGGAAACCGAAAAATCAGGCATAGCTGACTACATATGGACGGAAAAGGGAGATCACCATCCCCTGTGGGATAAGATTGAAATAATAGACAAAGAACATCAGTGGAAAATACAAAAACTCAAGGAATCAGCATATATGCTAGTCTACAAAAATCTAACCCAGCCAAGCACAGAAATGAATACAATATGGGCACCAGTAATACAGAGTGCTAGAGAAAAGCAATAACAACAAAAGTTGCAATATGAGCTCAGGTATAAAAAAAATTGTTACCGAGACGTTAAGTTTATATGTCCCAAAAATTCCAGTGACTTGACCCAAAGAGTTTTGAGTTTAATACCTGGTTACGGCAGTGATGGACAAATAATTGGAGAGTTGAGTTAAAAGGAAATAACTGAGACATCTGGAAGAGGCTTGGCATGTGGAAGTAGATCAATCTATCCTGGTAGACAAAATAAAGGGTTCAGTTCAAAATTCCAAACACCTGAAGAAGGCTGGAGCGTACAACGTCCGAAACATCGTGAATATGGCAATAAAGGTAAGGACAACAATCCGAAAAATGTAAATAGTCCATTTTCTTCATCCCTTAACACACACACACACACACACACACACACACACACACACACACATATATATATATATATATATATATATATATATTGAAAGAGAGAGAGAGAGAGATATGCTAATAATCCATGTATATATATATTTATAACCTACTGTCCAATTTTCATGAAAAAATGTACACACACACACACACACATATATATATGTTGTGGTGTGCTCCCTCTAATGAGGCTATTGTGGACTCTTCCACTTACTATAAAGTTAGTTGGAAAACAGTGGGAACAGTGATATAGACTGTTCTACCGAGGCTGTGATTGTTCGCAGCTCCTGTAGAACTCTTCTGCCTTGGGCAGAGAGGAACTCGGACGAGGCTGTGCCGAAGGGTAGAGTCTCGTCCGGGGGGAGGTAGACTGACCCTGAACCCGTTTATGCGGAGTTTACGGGGATTTTTTTGTCCGAGGATACGGGCTCGGATGACCCACGTTAAACTCGGTCTTGTGCCACATCTACCCTCGTGTGTGTGGGGGGGGATACTAAATATCAACAGTAGTATAGACTGAACGCTGGTCAACCGACACACACTCCCAAGTCGTGTAATACTCTTCTGTTCAATACACGATTTATTTGCAACCTCTTGTTGTATTATTTCTTAACGATTTACAATAATATATATACACGATTAATACAAATAAAATTTATGACTGAGCTGATAAAAAGGAACCTCAACTCTGGAGTCTTGTAGACGAATTGTTTTGCAATTGGTCTGTCCGCTCGTCAGGAGATTTCTTTTAACGCCCTTCTGTGTTTGAAACGAGTCCAATTTTCATGTCATATGTCTGGTAGAGGTTTTGACTACCACTCCGGTACTTCAAGGCGCCTCAGTTATTTAATTCAGTCATGTGCCATGCGTGATACATGACTGACGAAGCAGATTTTTTCACGCAGTAGATTGCCATTTCTTTCTGCGGTAGACCATTTCCATCCAAGGCTAGAGAATCCGACCTGCCACGCTATTTACCTATAGTTGGGGGAAGAAGGAGAGGATTCATACCTTGCCAAGGAATTAGCACGTTACTGAATGTAATGGATGTAATTTATGTTACTATATTAAAAACAAATAAAATAATCTTTTGAAAATGAAAAGTTTTTTCCCAAAAATAATTGGCAAGGAAAGGGTTAAAACAATGGAGTGAAGGTAGTTAAAATAATAACGGCATCAAAGGAAAGAACGTCCTTTTCATACCTCATCTCATCGTGGACAGGAAGGACCATGTTTGACTAATGACAGAGCAGGGGCTTAGAATCAAGAAAGCACCATATTTTTAAAAAAAAAAATATATATTCAATAAGATTATCTTTTCATAAAGAACTCTTCATTTTAGGAAACTAGAAATAGTCAAGTTTCCTTTATCCCCATCAAAAAATATTTGACATCAGTTCACTTTTAGTAAACTGCTGCCCAGATACTTCAGACCAATCTTTACCCAGAATCCTTTGTATTAACAGGTTCACCTATAACCTACTACACTCTCCTCCGCCGTCTTTTGAACAGAAGCAGACGTTTAACCCTTGTTTCCTCTTTAGAATTTGGTTTCTGGTTCCTTTTCCGAAAGATTTCTCATTTTCTCTCACTCCACTAACCCCTTCCGTTATCATCTTAATTGGAGTAAAATTATTTTAAAAATTATTAATTAATGCCAGACATTCATACAAGATTGACAGCTGTTGGCATTGGGTACAATCTTCAAGGAGAGCTAAAAAATTAATTAACCCAAAATAATTATTAATTTCCAATCAAAACATAAACACAAAATGACTACATAACTTATAACGACTGATTGTTTATCGATTTTATTCAAGTATCTTAAGAAAATAGTTTTACTGTTCAGTCCAACCAACACTTTTATCCACGAAGTCTCCTGTCGTAAATCCAGTGACTTCACCCAAAGAGCTGTGAGTTCAAAACTTGGAGAGTTAAGTTACTAAAGGGAAATAACTGAAAATGAGATATCCAGAAAAGGCATGGCACGTGGAACTAGAACAATCAGCGGACTAAATAAAGGGTGCAATTTGAAATTTCAACGTATAACACCTGAAGAAGGCCGGGGTGTACAACGCCTGAAATGTTGTGAATATGACAATAAATCCAGTGACTTCACCCAAAGAGCTGTGAGTTCAAAACTTGGAGAGTTAAGTTACTAAAGGGAAATAACTGAAAATGAGATATCCAGAAAAGGCATGGCACGTAGAACTAGAACAATCAGCGGACTAAATAAAGGGTGCAATTTGAAATTTCAACGTATAACACCTGAAGAAGGCCGGGGTGTACAACGGCTGAAACGTTGTGAATATGACAATAAAGATGAGGCGAACAGTCCGAACAATGTAAAAAGTGTAAATAGTTACAATACCTCATCTCAAAAATATACAGAGATCCTGAAGAAGGCAAGAAGGGTACAATGGCCGAAACAATATGAATATTACAATAAAGATGAGGATAACTGTCTGAACAATGTAAATAGTGTAAATAGTTATTTTAGCCTAGGAAAATAACTAGACTCAATATGATGCAGCTACTCCTAATTCCGGCGGTAATATTCATCAAAGTCTACATAACCCACCAGAACCGTCCCCAAGAACAGCGTCTTCTTTTATCAGGCCATTCCATCCAAAGCATTGAAAGCTCGATCGAGCATAGGGTTATAAGTGATAGAAATTTTGTGAGATTTGAATAATTTCTCATAATAATTCTTCGAATCTAGAACAAGTGCTATGATGCTTACGTTGTATCGTAACGGTCCGGGTTCGATTCTTGGTAGTGCATGCACACTGCTGATTGATTCCCAAAAAGGACGAAACTGCCGTTCAGTGCTTTCTGCATTCGGTTGAGGATTCTTGTTCGAGACTCGATGAATTATTATAATCTGTCTATATTTCTGAGATGAGGTATTATGTACATTATTTACATTATTCGGACTATTGTCCTCATCTTTGTCTCTATATTTATCACAACGTTTCGGCCGTTGTACGCTCCGGCCTTCTTCGGGTGGTTGGAATGTCGAACTGAACCCTTTATTTCGCTCACTGGGGTAGACTGTTCTAGTTCCACGCGCCATGTTTGATGGATGTCAGTTATCAGTTATCTCCTATCTGAAAGTTCTCCACTGCCTTAACCGGGAATTGAACTCACGCTCTTTGGGTCCTGTCACTGGATCTAACCAACGCATTTATCCGCTGTGTCCTTGAGGACATCTGGGTATGAATTTCTGGGTATTATAAACCTAATGTCTTCAGCAACCATTTTTTACCAGTGCTCATATTGCAATTTTTGTTGTTATCATTCCATGTTTTTACCAGAGCTCATATTGCAACTTTGCTATCATTGCTTTTCTCTGGCACTCCTTCTTACTGATTCCCATATTGTATTTATTTCTATGCTTGGTCGGCTCAGGAGATTTTTGTGGCCTAGCATATGTGCTGGTTCCTTAAGTTTACGAATTTTCCAATGGTGTTCCTTGTCAATGATCTCAACCTGGCACAGTGGATAAAGGCGTTAGTTAGATCCAGTGACAGGACCCAAAGAGTGTGAGTTCAATACCCGGTTAAGGCAGTGGAGAACTTTCAGAGGGAAATTAACAGGAGATAACTGATAACTGACATCCATCAAACTTGGCACGTAGAACTAGAACAGTCTACCCCGGTGAGCGAAATAAAGGGTTCATTTCGACATTCCAACCACCTGAAGAAGGCCGGAGCGTACAACGGCCGAAACGTTGTGATAAATATAGAGACAAAGATGAGGACAATAGTCCGAATAATGTAAATAATGAATTATTATAAGTTATTCAAACCTCAAAAAAAATTTATCACATATATATGTATATATATATATATGTATGCATAAAGGTAAAAGACAATAGGAAAATTGTATTATTAGCCGACGCGTTTTATCCAATGTGGACGTTTTCAAGGCCAAAACGAAATGAATTTATTAAAACAAAGTAACTATTAACAACAAAACAAAATGTCCTTAGTAACTATAAGACTTTATAAAACGCTATTGTATTCATATTGTCAACTGAAAATTACGTCAAGTACTGTCACGTGTAAAAATTTTATTTTTATTGTTTTGTTGACGGATTCAACCATTTTCTTTTGATTTCTTGATGTAGTTGTTGCGTATGTTGTCTTGGGAGAGTAATAGTCCTGTTAGGAAAGGTGATATTTGGGAAAAATCGGGGCGTAGATTAATATTTGGATAATATTCAATGTCGGCACTCTCGAGGATTTTCCTTCTGAGTTATTTTCTTTTTTTATGAGTGTAGAATTTTTAAAATCAAAATTATGGTTGAATGTATTTCTATATATTATTACTGCATTACTTAAGTTGAATCTGTCAATACAATAAAGAATTGTATTCATATTGTCAACTAAAAATTACATCAAGTACTTTCCTATGTAGAAATATTGTATATTTTTTTTTTATTGTTGGCTGATGCTAAACTCCAACAGAGCAACACATTGCACCTTCTTGGCCTCACGTTTTCTACTGTCACAAAGTTGAGCAACAATATCGAGTCAGTTGCTTCGTCTCCTGCAAGGAAAGTTGATTCACTGTATCGTGCCAAAAGAATTTCTCGTCAGAATCCATCTTGTACATTTATAAATCTACCTTTCATCCGTGCCTTGAACAGTACTGCTATATCTGGTCTGGTGCTCTTGGTATACATCTCGAGATTTTTGACAAAATTCTAAAAAGGATCTGCAATTTAATCGATCCTGACCAGGCATCTCGACTTCAGTTTCATTCTCACCGATGTCACGTGGCTTCTGTCTCTCTTTTATGCAACTATTTTCATGGCTACTGCTCTGACAAGCTTTCCCCCCCCCGGGTGCCCAGACTACGTTGAATCTCAGCGTGCTACTAGACTGGCATCTAGGTCCCACCCGTTTACTGTTGAAATAGTTAAGTGCAACCGCAACTTCTACACGAATAGTTGCTTTTCTAGCGCTTCCCGACAGTTGAACTCCTGATTTCTTGCTTCTCTGATAACGACAATCTTCGAAAAATGTAAAGGCAACATCAATTTCCATCTATCTTTTTTTGTCCTTCCTATTCTCACTCTTCTCAGTCACTTTGACACCCTATCTCCCCCCCTCTGCTATCTAGTGTCATTACCGTCTTGCTTCGGATGAAATAAATGAAAAAAAAAGTATTTACTGTCCATTGGTAATATCTATTTGGGGATCACAGAAAGTTTTGATCCACCAGTCTTTCTCTTGTATGGGCCCAGCTGTCATTTCTCGACTAGCATCGCTTCCACATGATTGCAAGTAAAAGTAGTAAAAATGTTAGATTATATATATATATATATATATATATATATATAGGGTGGAACTCCAATAAATTTCAGAGACCAATGTGACCTGTGTATAAAAATAGAAGATCCTAATGATAAAACAAAGATCTTGATAAATTACTAAACCAACATAACGAGATGATTTTTAAATGCAGACAGAAAAATCATCTCAATTTATCTCACTACATTTAAAAAAAAAAACTATATACGACGGTAAATATTGGCTTATTTTTAGATTTGAAGATGATTGTATGCACACGTGTATGCGGATACATAATTGTATGTATACAAATGTGTATATAGACTTGGATATGGATATGTAGATTTATGTGTATATTTATATACATGTGTATATGTACATATATGTATATGTATATTTTTAGGCATTTAAAACAAGATGCCTGCCCGCACACACAATTCCGTAAAATACTTGTCGAAAACACAATTATACTTCGACATGAAAACAATAGACAAAAACTAAAAATCCTTGAAGCATTATACATCAAACAGTTGAAACCCAACCTAAACAAAATCAATTATGGCATCTGTACAAATATTCTTAAATGTCTATAATTGGTAACAGAAGCCATTGGTTTATACCAACGGCTTTCCTTACATCATACTTCTCCAATTCACTCTCGTGTGGTCATGTATGACGTCATGAGTTGCGGTGCGATTTTCGCTTGTAGCGTCTTATATGCGCGTGTTTATCGTTGCTTAGAAATCATCTATGTAAACATTGACAGACTATCATCACTGTCGCGTCTGTAGATTGCTTAATATGTTGCAATTGACATCTTTGATAATGGCTTATGTAAGCCGAAAGCTTAGATTGTATTAAAAAAATATGGATATTGTGAATTTCTTTCTTCGTCCAACGATAATGTTATTAAACTTATCAGACGTTACGAAAAAAATTTACATAAAATAAATACACAACACTTGTCTATATTATTTAATGAAACGTGTATTAATATATATATATATATATATATATATATATATATATATTGTGGGCGCGTGTGTAAATATGTATATGTTTATGTGTATTCGTAATTTTTGGTAGGTATATGTATCGATTCATGTATATGGGGTTACATATGTGTTTGTATGTGTATATACATATAAGTATTTATGAGTCCATATATGTAATGAATATATATGTAGGATATAGTGGTATGCATATATAGGTATAAATGGGTGTATTTTTATATATATATATATAGTGATGAGAGAGTTCTAATGGAAGGATAGAACATTTTTTTTTATTACCGTTTAATCTTACTTTCTCTTAAAATAATTTCTAATTAGAATCTTAAGATTGGGAATTTTTACTTATCTGGAGATAATCTCAATTTAAGTTTTTCTTTAAATTAAATATATATATATATATATATATATATATATATATATATATAAAGTGTGTTCCAACTGATTTTAAATGTGAATTAGCGTCTAATGATTTTTTTTTTTTTTTGTTTTCTTTCAGATTTAGAAACTTAAGTCTTTGGCAATTTCAGCCATAACAATCAAATAACATGTTCAAGTTTCAAGAGTGCAATTGGAAGAATTGTCCGTAAATTCAAACCAACTGCGTCGGCGGCAGATGTGAAAACACAATTACGTTCTCGTTTACGCCGTTCAGCTGAAATCATTGCTGCAGTGCACGAGAATGTGGCCGAAAATCCAGACGCTTCCATTCATCATCGCGCGCAGGAATTGAACCTCTCCACAACAACATTACATTATTTGCAATTGCACTCTCGGTTGGTCGATTATGTTGACCAAAAAAATCGCAAAGTGCGCGAAATGAATTTGTTTCAACATCCATTTTCGTAATAGTCTTCGATAACTTTAACACACTGTTTGATTGTTAATCTTTCCATGGTGGAAAGAAAAAGAAACAAATCATTAGACACTTAAACTTAATTCACATTTAAAATCGCTCCAAGTTATTGGAGCATCCTATATATATATATATATATATATATATATATATATATATATAGTTTATGAAAAACTAGGTAATCCATATGAGTAAACCTAAGGAGGATAAAATCCAGAGAGCTCAATGTAAATCCAGAGCAAATAATTTAAATAAAAACAGACCACTTTAAGGTTCCATGTAATAAATTATTTCACCACAGCCCTTTTAAAAGGACTGCGGATCATCAGACTTTACTTCCAAACAAAAAATGAAAAGAAAATTTACACATTTTTGACGGGCCGCATTAAACATATGTAAATTAACGAAGTGAGTTAGCAGATATTGACACATTTAAACGGTTAACTTAACGGAAGTTATATATTGATAACGAAGGGGTAGAGAAGAAAAAAAACAGAGAGAAAAAGAGAGAAGGAAGTTATGAGAGAAGTTGTCACTAATTTTCTTTGGAAAAAAAGGTTGGAAACAGACGCTGTTATTTTGTATGTATGTATATATATATATATATATATATATATATATATATATATATAATGTATTTGGGCAGGAATCCCTCTGTTTATGCAAGTTTCGTTAAAAACGACAGGAGGTTTTTTTATATATAAATTCTCATTTGTTCGCATACTTTTTTTTTCTTTTCGGGACATAAATTATATAAAAACTGCTCGAATATTTTACAAGAACTTAACATAGGCCCGTAATTCTTGATATTTACATAAGACAATGGCTACTACCAGTTAAAAATAAAGTAAAATCCATCCTTGATAATGGATCAAAGTATAGCTGAAAGCACTTGGAAAAACATTCGGACAATTTTCATATAATTTATGTCTTGAAAAGAAAAAAAAATGTACAAACACATGAGAAATTATATAAAAAAAAAAACTCAACCATTACAACTTTGTCAGTCGTTTTCAACGAAACTTGCGCGCACACAAACACTTACGCACTAAAATATGTGTGTGTGTATATATATATATATATATATATATATATAATTAATTAACAAATCGGAGACTTCCGAAAGCCATGGTAATATTTTATTACGCGAGACCGATAAAATTCGATTTTGCTGCGCCAGACCAGGCGGTTTCAAAACAATGAATGGAATCGAAAATTCTTCCAGGAATCAACCGAAAAACGAAAAACAAGATGAACGGAAGTTGTTTTAATATTGTGGAACTATCCTAAAACACAACTTCCGTTCATTTTATTTTTCACTTGATTCCTGATATATATATATATATATATATATATATATATATATATATATATATATATATATATGCATGCAGGTAAGATGAGAATGAGCAGAGTACAATTCCAACGTTTCTAAAATTTAATTTAAAAGAGAACTCAATAGAAAGTAGAGCAATATTCTTTATTTTAGGATATTACATCGAAAAACAAGTCAAAATCGCTACACAATTGCAGTCGAGTTTCGATGCGTCTCATCAGGCGATTATTAATTAGTGGTGAGTGAAAGATTTTAGATTTTAAAACAAAATACCTCTTTTTCTTTTCATTTCTTTTTTTCCAAAAGAGGCTGTATTTTGCTTTTAAATCTAAATAAATCGATCACTCGCCAGTAATTTACACTCGCTTGATAAGATGCCTTTGATACGCATCGAAACACGACTGCAATTGTGTAGCGATTTTGACATCTTTCCGTAATTCTTGTAATTTCTGATGTAATATCCTTTATATATATATATATATATATATATATATATAAATAATAGTAATAATCTTATAAATATAAGAAATTATACTCGTCTGGAAAACCTTGGGTACTTTGATATGTAAATAAACAGGCCAATACCCAAGAGGGGAAAAAAGGTACAAAAAAAAAAAAAAAAAAAAAAAGGAACAGAGAACATGTACGTCAGCCGAAGACAATCGTCTAGCATCCAAGTTCAGAGTCCAAAGAAGAAAAAAAACGATACGAGAAAGTCAATACGCTAAATAGAGCAAACTTAATTAAACCTAAAGAGCCAGATAAACCTACCAAGGTTTCACCTCTGCGGATTGTCAGAGACGCGTACGTGAAACCCTGGTAGGTTTATCTGGCTCTTTGGGTTTAATTATATATATATATATATATATATATATATATATATATATATATATTATTATTCACTTCAAAAAGTGTGATTGGTTCTGCACAAATCCTCAAGTGTGTTGGTTTCTGGCTGTCGGTTCCTAGGAACTGAGCTGCCTAACCTTCCTACGTCGAATACGACGAGACTGAGTGTCCACCATATATATATATATATATATATATATATATATATATATATATATATAAAATGTGGCTACATTTTTCAAAAAATAAATAAATAAAATCATAAGAAACTTTAAAAACAACAAAATATTTCCTTTATTTTATAAATTACTTAAACAAATATCCTCGTCTATATTTCAATCAGTTTGTTTCAGCCGATCTATTCTCCTGTCTTCCAAAGTTGTCTGTGAAATCTTTAGGAACCATTCATCTTTATCCAATTATTATTATTATTATTACAAAGTTTAATTCCTGCTGACGACAAGATGATCGAATTTAAAATCTAAATTGACAATTTAAAATAACTACATTTATTAGAAAATAGATTCAGTTTAAATACAGAAAGCTTTGTAAAAATGATTTTAAATGACCGCATATTTCAACTTTTACTCTTTTCCTGTTACCCGGGAGTTGTTGCCAGACAAAAATGAAATTAGCCTTTGCAATGTAGCTAACCATTTCAAATTCATTGACTCTGTGTGTGTGTGTGTGTGTGTGTGTGTCATTATCATCATCTGCCCGTCGACTGCTTTAGTCGTTGGGGGAAGGGCCTATAAAGGCAGACGAAACAGACTTCCTCCAGGATTATCTGTTGGCGTTGGCTCTCAGGAGTTCCAACATTGTCATGTCTGATGTTATCTGAGCAGATCTTGCGTTGCAGTGGCCACCCGTGTCTGCCTTCAACGATGTCTTGCATGATGATCGTGCAGAGGCTATTATGTCATGTGACGTGGCCAAACCATGATATCTTCCAACGCTTAACAGCAGAGAGAAGAGATTTGTCAGATCACAAGACGTTTGACTTTGTTCCAGTTCATTGGTTTTCTGATCCCAGTAGATGTGGAGGAACTTTCTCCAGGAAATTGTTCTCGAAAGCCTGGATTTTTTTCTGCTCCAACCGGGGCTATTCAAGTCTCACACCCGTAGATGTGAATGGATACCGACCGGTGATTTGTAGAGCTTGAATTTGGACGCTGATATTGCTATTCCATATCCTTTCCAGTCTGACCGTTGCTGGTGTGGCTGTGATGAGCCGCGTGCGGATTTCTACGTTGCAGGTGCTGCCCTTTGAGGGGGTTGCTCCCATGTATTTAAAACTGGACACTTTCTCCCGTGGTTCGCCATCCATGGTAATGTTGGCACTCGTGATGCTTCTGTTATTCACCATTACTGTGGCCTATCATTCCATATGCACATTCCATATGCGCATATGTTTTAATTCAATGACAGATATAAAAAGATTTCTGCAAAACTTAAAAAAAATATATATTATTCCCTAATATTTTCCGAAAAGTTCAATAAGACCTTATAATTATCTGATTTATTTTAAGATTTAAAAAATGAAGTCTAATTTTATGAATATACTGTTCAGCCGAAGGTAGGTGTTGTCCAGATTAGATTAGAATAGATTAAAATAATGGTTTCAGTTCCAAGTTCCCTGTAAGTTATCTGGACCAATATATACCTGAAGAAGGCCAGAAGGCACAAGGTCAGAAACGTTGTGATAACAACAAAAAAATGAGGACAATAGTTCAAATGTAAATAGTGTAAATAATAACTCTTCATCTGAGAAATTCAGACAAGTTGATTTTATATGAGAGTATAATATTTTCTCTTTCAGATGATCCCAAGTTTAGCCTCCTTGGGGATTACCAGTTATGAGATGTAGTTTTCGAAATCCACAACTTCGTAAAAGTTGCAGTTTTCACGAATTTGTAGATTTCTGATGCCTGCAGTTGATCCTGTATCGATTCATTCATATATTACGGTTTACCAACCCTTTGCAGATTATTTAAAAGCAGAAAATATTTTTAGATTGTTAGAATTTTTTAGTGTATAAAAGTTTAGTCTTACTAATTAATCCATAGCTGGGGGAGAAGAGGTGGATTTATTTCCAATTTTAAGCTATTATTCATTCCACGACCCACACATCCAATCTTACAGCACCTGGTATTCCCAAGCAGTCGCCCATCTACATACTGGCTAGGCTCAATGTTGCTTAACTTTGAGGATTGTACCAGGATCCGATGTTTCAACGAGATATAGCCATAAGCCAGCTCTGTATTGTAATACAGTGCTGCCTAATTGCAGGTACTTTCTGACACCCCCACACCGTAAGCAAAAACATTTGTATGCTTCCAGCCTTAATGGCGGAGGGGGATTTAAACTTTTCAAGATGCAGCAGACACTTGTGGAAGGCGGGAGAGTAAACAGGCCAAAACAGAATGATACAACAACAAGTACGAAGATACTTGTCCAAAGAATTCACAGAACAATGAAAAGAAGAATTCAGCTTTTGAATTTGGAGAAAACTCAGGAAAAACGGTCAGAAAGATTCAACTTTAACAAAATAAATATTTTCGCAACAGATGAAGAGGGGTAAAAAAAATAAATAAACAGAAAACGCTGGCCTTGTGCCAGACTTAACTAAGCTTCATAAATAAGTATTAACAAATAAACAAAAAAGTTTGAATGAAGAAATTTCTTTAAAAAAAAGTTTCATCTAAGAGAATTTCAGACAACTGAACAATTTTGTTTCTCCCAATATTTCAGCAGATCCATTCTACAGCCTTCTCCAAAGGATTTTCATTTTTTTTTTTTTTTTTACTAACGTTCAAGCAATATAAGGCTCAAGAACCACTCAGGTAGAGGCCTACTGAATGAGGTGTTTGATATGAATGTAATAGTAGAGCAAAGTTTATGAGGATAAGGTCGATTGATCTTTGACTTGAAGAGGTCTTCTCATTATCATTGTCTTTCACTTTCACTCCCTGTAACCCCCTGCGTTCCAACAGCATTATCACTGTTATATAAAAAAATAAAAAATAAATAAATAAATAAAAATGAGGGTCCAGCAATTGCCACCATTGATTGCCTACTTGAGATGGTGCATTCTTTTAAGGCCAGCTTCAAATTCACCGAGCATTTCACATCCATACACACTCAGGAGTTCCAGCATTGTAACGTCTCTCCAATCTTGCATCCACCTTCAATAGTGTCTTGAATGCTGGGTCTTAATACTACAATTCACCCAATACATGGCCCTAGAGCAAGTCAATTTAGAGTTTAGTTAAAATGAGAATAATAAAAGAGAAGAGGGTAGGAAGTGACGATTATGAGGATATGGAGGATAGATAACAATTGACCTTTGACTTCAAGACATTAAGATTGTTCAGGAAAGCATCCATGCAGGAGTCTGTTCCCCAAAGCAGTAGTTCTTGGGAAAATGCTGAGTGCATCAATTGGAATATGGAAAGAATGATGCTGGTTCAACTCCTCACTGACCATTTGAACAGGAGTAGAGGTTTATTCCTTGATTTCTGTTTAGGATTGGTTTCTGGTTCCTTCTAAAGTTTGCCTCAACACTATACTCCTCCTTATGCTTGTTCTTTGCTACACTAATATAAGTTCATACAGTAACCCTCTACCTGGAGTGGCTCTTGGGCCTTGTATTGAGGGAGCATTGGTATAAAACCTCCATAAACATAAATACAAAACACAAAATGGTAGCAATCAAACTAAAAATTAAACTGATTTTACCATTAATTCTGTTAAGCTGTGCACTCTCCCAAAGACAAGAAACCCTCTTTTTCTATATGTTTTTTTTTTATGACTTGTCAACCTTTTGCAGGTTATTTAAAGGCAGAAAATATTGTAAGCATTTTGGGGACATAATAATGTTTTCGGAATAAAAGTTCTAATTAACCCATAATTGGGGGGATAAAAGGTGTAGTCATACCTTTCACAGGTGTATTTGTGCGTAAGTGAATATAACAAAATCAAACAGAATTGGAACACAGCTCTCCAATTTCCAATTCCAAATCATTATACATTACACCAGCCACACATCCAAGTTTGCAAAATTTGATATTCCTAAGCAGTCACCCCTCTAGGTAATGATCAAGCTTGACGTTGCTTAACTTTGCTGATTGTACAAAAACCACTGTTTCAACATGATATGGCCATAAGCCAAGAGGACATAGAGGATAGATAACGATTAACCCTTGACGAAGAAGTTAAGGTTGTAAGGTCCAGGGAAACGTCCATGCAAAGCCTGTTTTACAAAGCAGCAGGTCTAGGGAAAAGCCGAGAGCAACTTCCTCCTTACAATTGGAATATGGAAGGAATGAGCATGGTTTGACATAAATATGAAACATAATATGGTAGCAATTAAACTAAAATTGACATGACAGATTTTACAAGCATTTGTTAAATGCTGTGCACGCTCCCACGAACAAGAAATCCTCTCTTTCTAAACTGGACACAGAGATGAAGTCTAGAGAATAGATTGGGTAAAACATCGTGGGAACAACAATAGATACACACACACACAAAAAATGAGAAGGGAACAGGCTTATTTGTCTGAAGATATTGTTTAAGAAAAGAATTTTTTTTTTCTTCTTGGATAAGAAAATTAATCCAGAAAATGGAGACCAGAATAGAATTCATGAAAAGTCATCCCAGCTTATGTCTGGGAAAAAAAGTTCCGTAAAATAGTCCATATAGAGAAACAGCTTGAGGGTCAGGAGTGCAACAGCCAGGATAAATAGTCACTGCAAAGTTGTCTCTATATCCAGATCCTTCCTCTTCTTCTTGGATGTCTTCGGCCTTGATGCTGTCTTCGGACGGCCAGATTTGGACACTTTGCCCGACTTTGGCCTCACAGCTTGCGCCGCACCTTCTTTGGTGTAAGCAAGATAAATATTAGAGAGGTCGACTTCTCCAAAATTCTCTCGGCATTCCTCCGACTGGGGTGACTGCTTACGCATATTGTTACCCGTGTAGGCAACACATTTCAGCTGCCATTCTCCGATATCTTCGTTCCAATGGACGTAGTGCTCAAGCATTTTCTGGAACTCCATCGGAATAAAATTGTCGATGATCAACATTTGCAACTTGAGTTCACGGCTCAGCTGTCGGACATTTTCAAGCAACCCTTCCATTTCGCGTTGATGATCCTTCTGCAGGTCGGCTATCTCGATTTTTGCCTGAGTGTACATCATCCAACACTTCTTCAGCTTTTTTGTCTTACCAGTAATCTCGTCTTGAAGACTGGAGTATTTCTCTTCAATATCCAGTCGCTCTTGTTCTTTTTCTTCCAGAGCCTTTCTCAGCTCTTCCTCGTGTTGTTTCCGCTTCTCCAGCTCGCAAGCGCTTTCTCCCAAAAGACGTTCTTGCTCTTCAGCTTTTTCCAAGAGATTCTCCCCTCCGACAATAATTTTTTTCTCAATGGCAGCCAGCTTCTCACTGAGCTGATTCATTTCCTCATGGTATTTCCTTAATTCAGATTCTTTTTCATCCAAACTATCTTTGATTTTGTTCCGTTCCTCCTCCTCCATGTCTTTCTTTTCCTCTAAGAGTTTACGATCTTCTGCAATCTTCTGTTCGATCTCGGACATTTTCTCTTTGGAGATCTTCCATGATTTCTTATCTTTCTTATTCTTGAAATTCTGGCCATCTTTCTCAATGATTTCAGCATCCCCATCGGTGTAATCGTCTTCGTTGGAGATGCCTTGTTCCAACTGTTTCTTGAGTTCTTTGATTTCTTCCTGGAATTGGCGCAGGAGGGCATCTTTAGGATCTTCATTAATCTTGGCTTTATTCTTAATATTTTTGGCACGATTTGCATACCGCAATGTGCTAATGGTCTCGTCGTAATTATAATCAGCCGGGCCGATATTGGCAATCATCACAGTTTTAGAGTTCCCTCCAAGAGAATCCTGCAACAAACGAGTCAATTTAGAATTCCGATAAGGAATATGGCTACTTTTGCCATCTACAAGAGCAGATATAACGTTACCTAAAGTTGAGAGTGATAAGTTGATCTTTGTAGCTTCTTTTAATCTTTGGCCGGTGGCGCCAGTTTTGGTCTGTCGCTCAGAACCCGCTAGGTCAACCAAATGGAGTTTCCCCATGCGTACATGCTGATGGCCATCAATTCCCTTTTCGCTGCATTCAATAGTTACAGAAAAAATGGCATGTGATCGGGAACTGTGGGCGTTCATATTTGTGGCCCCAACGACTCGATTCTTGTTTCCAATTGTCATAATTCGGTCCATGTCGTCGGCAGTGTTCACCACAAACGCCGACAAATCTTTGACGTAAACCCCGACATCAGGTCTCTCTTTCACCTCCAGTCTCTGATTTTGGTCCTTTCCAAGAAGATCCCGCACCTCCTCGTTATAAATCTCCAGATAAGAAACCCGTACGAGAAAACGAGTTTCACCTTCCGCCTTGGCGATGGCACCAAAAATATGTGCGAAAGAATTGGGTATGATGCCTCTCATTTCAGCCACTGCTCGAAGACCTTCCATGGTGAAAGTCTTGCCAGTTCCTGTCTGACCATAAGCAAAAATGGTTCCATTGTAACCTCCAAGAACAGAATCTATAATTGGACGAGCAATTTCATTATAGACATCGACCTGTTTACAGTCATGTCCAAAGACGGTATCGAATGTGAAAACTTTCATCGGTTCCCCATGGGATGCATTTGGATTCTCGACAGAAGCCGTGCCCCTCATGGAATCAATGAAGACAGTCTGTTTGCATTCATTGGCAATTTCTTTCTCGTTAAGGGGCCTGCAACGGATCGCCACCTTAACATTATCTCCATCACCTGCCATCTTTGCATCAAGTTTATTAACCTTCATTTTCTGAATATATCCAACGGTTCCTTTTCAGTATTTCTTAAAGTTGATCCTGTGAAAAGAATAAAAGAAAATTAACAAAAGTTCAACAAAATTGCACAATTTATGATTTGAAATATAATAGACTAATCTGCCATTAATGCTTGCCTTCATTCCTGACCACTGACAATCCCTTTCTTCCTCATTTACAATGCATTTCTATAGTGAAACACTGCTACAAAATAATTCTACATATAATAGCCCTATTCTGCCATTAATGCTTGCCTTCATTACTGACCACTGACTATCCCTTCCTTCCTCATTTACAATGCATTTCTATATTGAAACACTGCTACAAAATAATAATTCTACATATGATAGCTGTATTCTGCCATTAATGCTTACCTTCATTCCTGACCACTGACTATCCCTTTCTTCCTCATTTAAATTCTACATATAATAGCCCTATTCTGCCATTAATGCTAGCCTTCATTCCTGACCACTGACAATCCCTTTCTTCCTCATTTACAATGCATTTCTATAGTGAAACACTGCTACAAAATAATAATTCTACACATAATAGCCCTATTCTGCCATTAATGCTTGCCTTCATTCCTGACCACTGACAATCCCTTTCTTCCTCCTTTACAATGCATTTCTATAGTGAAACACTGCTACAAAATAATAATTCTACACATAATAGCCCTATTCTGCCATTAATGCTTGCCTTCATTCCAGACCACTGACAATCCCTTTCTTCCTCCTTTACAATGCATTTCTATAGTGAAACACTGCTACAAAATAATAATTCAACATATAATAGCCCTATTCTGCCATTAATGCTTGCCTTCATTCCTGACCACTGACAATCCCTTTCTTCCTCCTTTACAATGCATTTCTATCGTGAAACACTGCTACAAAATAATAATTCTACACATAATAGCCCTATTCTGCCATTAATGCTTGCCTTCATTCCTGACCACTGACAATCCCTTCCTTCCTCATTTACAATGCATTTCTATCGTGAAACACTGCTACAAAATAATAATTCTACACATAATAGCCCTATTCTGCCATAAATGCTTGCCTTCATTCCAGACCACTGACAATCCCTTTCTTCCTCATTTACAATGCATTTCTATCGTGAAACACTGCTACAAAATAATAATTCTACACATAATAGCCCTATTCTTCCATTAATGCTTGCCTTCATTCCTGACCACTGACAATCCGTTCCTTCCTCATTTACAATGCATTTCTATAGTGAAACACTGCTACAAAATAATAATTCTACATATAATAGCCCTATTCTGCCATTAATGCTTGTCTTCATTCCAGACCACTGACAATCCCTTTCTTCCTCCTTTACAATGCATTTCTATCGTGAAACACTGCTACAAAATAATAATTCTACACATAATAGCCCTATTCTGCCATTAATGCTTGCCTTCATTCCTGACCACTGACAATCCCTTTCTTCCTCCTTTACAATGCATTTCTATAGTGAAACACTGCTACAAAATAATAATTCTACACATAATAGCCCTATTCTGCCATTAATGCTTGCCTTCATTCCTGACCACTGACAATCCCTTTCTTCCTCCTTTACAATGCATTTCTATAGTGAAACACTGCTACAAAATAATAATTCTACACATAATAGCCCTATTCTGCCATTAATGCTTGCCTTCATTCCAGACCACTGACAATCCCTTTCTTCCTCCTTTACAATGCATTTCTATCGTGAAACACTGCTACAAAATAATAATTCTACATATAATAGCCCTATTCTGCCATTAATGCTTGCCTTCATTCCAGACCACTGACAATCCCTTTCTTCCTCCTTTACAATGCATTTCTATAGTGAAACACTGCTACAAAATAATAATTCTACACATAATAGCCCTATTCTGCCATTAATGCTTGCCTTCATTCCAGACCACTGACAATCCCTTTCTTCCTCCTTTACAATGCATTTCTATAGTGAAACACTGCTACAAAATAATAATTCTACATATAATAGCCCTATTCTGCCATTAATGCTTGCCTTCATTCCAGACCACTGACAATCCCTTTCTTCCTCCTTTACAATGCATTTCTATCGTGAAACACTGCTACAAAATAATAATTCTACACATAATAGCCCTATTCTGCCATTAATGCTTGCCTTCATTCCAGACCACTGACAATCCCTTTCTTCCTCCTTTACAATGCATTTCTATAGTGAAACACTGCTACAAAATAATAATTCTACATATAATAGCCCTATTCTGCCATTAATGCTTGCCTTCATTCCAGACCACTGACAATCCCTTTCTTCCGCCTTTACAATGCATTTCTATCGTGAAACACTGCTACAAAATAATAATTCTACATATAATAGCCCTATTCTGCCATTAATGCTTGCCTTCATTCCTGACCACTGACAATCCCTTTCTTCCTCCTTTACAATGCATTTCTATAGTGAAACACTGCTACAAAACAATAATTCTACATATAATAGCCCTATTCTGCCATTAATGCTTGCCTTCATTCCTGACCACTGACAATCCCTTTCATCCTCATTTACAATGCATTTCTATAGTGAAACACTGCTACAAAATAATAATTCTACATATAATAGCCCTATTCTGCCATTAATGCTTGCCTTCATTCCTGACCACTGACAATCCCTTTCATCCTCCTTTACAATGCATTTCTATAGTGAAACACTGCTACAAAATAATAATTCTACATATAATAGCCCTATTCTGCCATTAATGCTTGCCTTCATTCCAGACCACTGACAATCCCTTTCTTCCTCATTTACAATGCATTTCTATAGTGAAACACTGCTACAAAATAATAATTCTACATATAATAGCCCTATTCTGCCATTAATGCTTGCCTTCATTCCAGACCACTGACAATCCCTTTCTTCCTCATTTACAATGCATTTCTATAGTGAAACACTGCTACAAAATAATAATTCTACACATTGTGGCACCCTGCATTTTTAGAAAGACTAAAAAGAGATATTCATAGAAATATGATTTAATTTTTATTCAGTTTATTAACCAGTTGTTAGTTATTTAGAAACGAAGAATAATTGAGTTTTGAGAATAATTCTCTAACTGTATTTAGGCGATCCAAAGAGAAGAAGAAAAAAAAAATAATAAAAAGAAAGAGAAAGAGGAATAGATGATACAAAACCCGGTCATAAGTAAAACTAAGACAAGACAGGTGTCAAAATATATCAGGTCAAATTACCTGACCGAAATCCAGGGAAATAGAAATTGTTATATTTGGTTGAAGAAATAGAGTTTGGAGATAATGAAATAAAACAAAAAGAAGAGGAAAGACAGAAACATAATACGAGAGCAGGTCGTAAGCGAAAACACACACGTACGACCAGCACCTAACAAGTGTCAAAATTATCAGGTCAAGCACTTGAACTAATTCCGTGTCCGCGTAGGATGGAAGTTTTGTTAAGGTTGGCTAAAACAATAAAGATTTTTTTGAACAATGAAAACGAAATTTTAATCGGAGGAAAGGTGTTTTTTGTGTTGAGGTGGTGACCGGTGGAACTGTATACAGATTCTGACCTGTTAAAAATTGGAACCCCACGATGATGAAGTGGAGACATTTTCAATTCAGATAATTAAGATTTTTGACTATCAGGTCTGACCAAAAACAAAGAAGGAAAGAAAACGATTGTCTCGGCTCACAGATAGCGCCAATATTCTTTCCTGAAGTCACATCTAATTAGCGGCAGGCTGTTTTGACAGAACCCAGGTGAGAAAAAGCCAAGATTATCATTTTTCGTACGTGTGAAAAAGGCCAAATTAGATTTTGTTTTTTTTAGAACAAGAACGATGTAAGCCACGCCCGATTGGAGACGGGAGGCGTCCCACCACAGTCTCATTAGCCGAAAGCGGTCACGTGATATGCGGAAAGAGGAGGGAAAATGCTCGATCAAGAACCATTGGTCGAAAACGGTCACCTGACATACGAGAGACCGGGAGAGATGGGTATGCGTCTTCCCCCCAGAGGCACTGTGAGGAAGTAGGGGTGAAAATAATAGCGATAATGGGAAATCAGAACTAATGCGACTTTTGGGATTATCGAGAGAGCCCTGACGCCGACAGACCCACCCCGGTTTGCTGCGGCGTCAATAAAAGCAGGACCCCAATCGACAAAAGGATGAGTTCAGCCCCGGACGGCAGCGAGAAGAGATCACCTCGGACGACGGAGGGTTGCGGCTGGGTTGCGGCAGGGGGTCCTTCCAGCCCAAGTCGAAAACAAGAAATCCTTCCAGCCCAAGTCGAAAACAAGAAATCCTTCCAGCCCAAGTCGAAAACAAGAAGTCCTTCCAGCCCAAGTCGAAAACAAGAAATCTTTCCAGCCCAAGTCGAAAACAAGAAATCCTTCCAGCCCAAGTCGAAAACAAGAAATCCTTCCAGCCCAAGTCGAAAACAAGAAATCCTTCCGGCCCAAGTCAAAGACAAGAGAAGTTCTATCTAAGTCGACGAAGAAGAAGATTACTCGAAAGCCGCGGAGAAGTTGCAGCCAAGTCGAAGACAAGGCCAAAGAGTTACTGGACGGAAGAAGAAGAAGAAGTTAAAATCAAGCCCAGCCGAGAACAGAATTCGACCCAACCAGATCGAAGTGAAGAAATACAACTCAAGTCGAAGAGAAGAATCAACTGCGAATGATTGATAGAAATTAGCCCCAGTGTCGAACTAAACCACACTCCGACATACACAATTCTGGAGAGTAGACAATTCGAAATCGTTAAGTTGTATGATAGAAGCTTGGTGCCATAGTCCACAGAGCGGGTCGGGAATGAGAACAATTTTTCTTTATGTAACGGACATTAGATATAAAAGGTTGTCACCTTTTTTTTTATCAGCAATTTTTTTGTCTCGTGAGTTTTTTTTTTCTTTTGCTTGTGTTTTGCCACCCCCGTCGGACTCAACTTGCATACGGCCCAATCCCTGCTGGTCCCGTCTGTCTAAGATCTAAACACAGCGTGGGTAGACAGACCGGAGATCAGTACAGTTGCTTTAGCAACCAGGTATTGGAAGCGGGTTGGGAAAGGCGAGGCTGGTGATCATCTAACCAAGAGGTTGGAGCGGCACGCTTGGAACCAGGAGGAGCGACCAGGAGGAGCGACGTCACAGTTGGCGCCGTAACCAAAGGATTCGACCCTGGGCCAGGTGTGTGCCCGTCACAACATAATAGCCCTATTCTGCCATTAATGCTTGCCTTCATTCCTGACCACTGACAATCCCTTTCTTCCTCCTTTACAATGCATTTCTATAGTGAAACACTGCTACAAAATAATAATTGTACACATAATAGCCCTATTCTGCCATTAATGCTTGCCTTCATTCCAGACCACTGACAATCCCTTTCTTCCTCATTTACAATGCATTTCTATAGTGAAACACTGCTACAAAATAATAATTCTACATACAATAGCCCTATTCTGCCATTAATGCTTGCCTTCATTCCTGACCACTGACAATCCCTTTCTTCCTCCTTTACAATGCATTTGTATAGTGAAACACTGCTAGAAAATAATAATTCTACATATAATAGCCCTATTCTGCCATTAATGATTGCCTTCATTCCAGACCACTGACAATCCCTTTCTTCCTCCTTTACAATGCATTTGTATAGTGAAACACTGCTAGAAAATAATAATTCTACATACAATAGCCCTATTCTGCCATTAATGCTTGCCTTCATTCCTGACCACTGACAATCCCTTTCTTCCTCCTTTACAATGCATTTGTATAGTGAAACACTGCTAGAAAATAATAATTCTACATATAATAGCCCTATTCTGCCATTAATGCTTGCCTTCATTCCTGACCACTGACAATCCCTTTCTTCCTCCTTTACAATGCAATTCTATAGTGAAACACTGCTACAAAATAATAATTCTACATATAATAGCCCTATTCTGCCATTAATGATTGCCTTCATTCCTGACCACTGACAATCCCTTTCTTCCTCCTTTACAATGCATTTGTATAGTGAAACACTGCTAGAAAATAATAATTCTACACATAATAGCCCTATTCTGCCATTAATGCTTGCCTTCATTCCTGACCACTGACAATCCCTTTCTTCCTCCTTTACAATGCAATTCTATAGTGAAACACTGCTACAAAATAATAATTCTACATATAATAGCCCTATTCTGCCATTAATGCTTGCCTTCATTCCAGACCACTGACAATCCCTTTCTTCCTCATTTAAAATGCATTTCTATAGTGAAACACTGCTACAAAATAATAATTCTACATACAATAGCCCTATTCTGCCATTAATGCTTGCCTTCATTCCTGACCACTGACAATCCCTTTCTTCCTCCTTTACAATGCATTTGTATAGTGAAACACTGCTAGAAAATAATAATTCTACATATAATAGCCCTATTCTGCCATTAATGATTGCCTTCATTCCAGACCACTGACAATCCCTTTCTTCCTCCTTTACAATGCATTTCTATAGTGAAACACTGCTAGAAAATAATAATTCTACATATAATAGCCCTATTCTGCCATTAATGCTTGGCTTCATTCCTGACCACTGACAATCCCTTTCTTCCTCCTTTACAATGCAATTCTATAGTGAAACACTGCTACAAAATAATAATTCTACATATAATAGCCCTATTCTGCCATTAATGCTTGCCTTCATTCCTGACCACTGACAATCCCTTTCTTCCTCCTTTACAATGCATTTGTATAGTGAAACACTGCTAGAAAATAATAATTCTACATATAATAGCCCTATTCTGCCATTAATGCTTGCCTTCATTCCTGACCACTGACAATCCCTTTCTTCCTCCTTCACAATGCAATTCTATAGTGAAACACTGCTACAAAATAATAATTCTACATATAATAGCCCTATTCTGCCATTAATGCTTGCCTTCATTCCAGACCACTGACAATCCCTTTCTTCCTCCTTTACAATGCATCTGTATAGTGAAACACTGCTAGAAAATAATAATTCTACATACAATAGCCCTATTCTGCCATTAATGCTTGCCTTCATTCCAGACCACTGACAATCCCTTTCTTCCTCCTTTACAATGCATTTGTATAGTGAAACACTGCTAGAAAATAATAATTCTACATACAATAGCCCTATTCTGCCATTAATGCTTGCCTTCATTCCAGACCACTGACAATCCCTTTCTTCCTCATTTACAATGCATTTCTATCGTGAAACACTGCTACAAAATAATAATTCTACACATAATAGCCCTATTCTGCCATTAATGATTGCCTTCATTCCAGACCACTGACAATCCCTTTCTTCCTCCTTTACAATGCATTTCTATCGTGAAACACTGCTACAAAATAATAATTCTACACATAATAGCCCTATTCTGCCATTAATGATTGCCTTCATTCCAGACCACTGACAACCCCTTTCTTCCTCATTTACAATGCATTTCTATAGTGAAACACTGCTAGAAAATAATAATTCTACATATAATAGCCCTATTCTGCCATTAATGCTTGCCTTCATTCCTGACCACTGACAATCCCTTTCTTCCTCATTTACAATGCATTTCTATAGTGAAACACTGCTACAAAATAATAATTCTACATATAATAGTCCTATTCTGCCATTAATGCTTGGCTTCATTCCTGACCACTGACAATCCCTTTCTTCCTCCTTTACAATGCATTTCTATAGTGAAACACTGCTACAAAATAATAATTCTACATATAATAGCCCTATTCTGCCATTAATGCTTGCCTTCATTCCTGACCACTGACAATCCCTTTCTTCCTCATTTACAATGCATTTCTATAGTGAAACACTGCTACAAAATAATAATTCTACACATAATAGCCCTATTCTGCCATTAATGCTTGCCTTCATTCCAGACCACTGACAATCCCTTTCTTCCTCATTTACAATGCATTTCTATCGTGAAACACTGCTACAAAATAATAATTCTACATATAATAGCCCTATTCTGCCATTAATGCTTGCCTTCATTCCAGACCACTGACAATCCCTTTCTTCCTCATTTACAATGCATTTCTATCGTGAAACACTGCTACAAAATAATAATTCTACATATAATAGCCCTATTCTGCCATTAATGCTTGCCTTCATTCCTGACCACTGACAATCCCTTTCTTCCTCATTTACAATGCATTTCTATAGTGAAACACTGCTACAAAATAATAATTCTACACATAATAGCCCTATTCTGCCATTAATGCTTGCCTTCATTCCAGACCACTGACAATCCCTTTCTTCCTCATTTACAATGCATTTCTATAGTGAAACACTGCTACAAAATAATAATTCTACATATAATAGCCCTATTCTGCCATTAATGCTTGCCTTCATTCCTGACCACTGACAATCCTTTTCCTCCTCATTTACAATTCATTTCTATAGTGAAACACTGCTACAAAATAATAATTCTACACATAATAGCCCTATTCTGCCATTAATGCTTGCCTTCATTCCAGACCACTGACAATCCCTTTCTTCCTCCTTTACAATGCATTTCTATAGTGAAACACTGCTACAAAATAATAATTCTACATATAATAGCCTTATTCTGCCAGTAATGCTTGCCTTCATTCCTGACCACTTACAATCCCTTTCTTCCTCCTTTACAATGCATTTCTATAGTGAAACACTGCTACAAAATAATAATTCTACATATAATAGCCCTATTCTGCCATTAATGCTTGCCTTCATTCCTGACCACTGACAATCCCTTTCTTCCTCATTTACAATGCATTTCTATCGTGAAACACTGCTACAAAATAATAATTCTACATATAATAGCCCTATTCTGCCATTAATGCTTGGCTTCATTCCTGACCACTGACAATCCCTTTCTTCCTCCTTTACAATGCATTTCTATAGTGAAACACTGCTACAAAATAATAATTCTACACATAATAGCCCTATTCTGCCATTAATGCTTGCCTTCATTCCAGACCACTGACAATCCCTTTCTTCCTCCTTTACAATGCATTTCTATAGTGAAACACTGCTACAAAATAATAATTCTACATATAATAGCCCTATTCTGCCATTAATGCTTGCCTTCATTCCTGACCACTGACAATCCCTTCCTTCCTCATTTACAATGCCTTTCTATAGTGAAACACTGCTACAAAATAATAATTCTACACATAATAGCCCTATTCTGCCATTAATGCTTGCCTTCTTTCCAGACCACTGACAATCCCTTTCTTCCTCCTTTACAATGCATTTCTATCATGAAACACTGCTACAAAATAATAATTCTACATATAATAGCCCTATTCTGCCATTAATGCTTGCCTTCATTCCTGACCACTGACAATCCCTTCCTTCCTCATTTACAATGCATTTCTATAGTGAAACACTGCTACAAAATAATAATTCTACACATAATAGCCCTATTCTGCCATTAATGCTTGCCTTCATTCCAGACCACTGACAATCCGTTTCTTCCTCCTTTACAATGCATTTCTATAGTGAAACACTGCTACAAAATAATAATTCTACATATAATAGCCCTATTCTGCCAGTAATGCTTGCCTTCATTCCTGACCACTGACAATCCCTTTCTTCCTCATTTACAATGCATTTCTATAGTGAAACACTGCTACAAAATAATAATTCTACATATAATAGCCCTATTCTGCCATTAATGCTTGCCTTCATTCCAGACCACTGACAATCCCTTTCTTCCTCCTTTACAATGCATTTCTATAGTGAAACTCTGCTACAAAATAATAATTCTACATATAATAGCCCTATTCTGCCATTAATGCTTACATTCATTCCTGACAACTGACAATCCCTTTCTTCCTCCTTTACAATGCATTTCTATAGTGAAACACTGCTACAAAATAATAATTCTACATATAATAGCCCTATTCTGCCATTAATGCTTGCCTTCATTCCTGACCACTGACAATCCCTTTCTTCCTCCTTTACAATGCATTTCTATAGTGAAACACTGCTACAAAATAATAATTCTACATATAATAGCCCTATTCTTCGATTAATGCTTGCCTTCATTCCAGACCACTGACAATCCCTTTCTTCCTCCTTTACAATGCATTTCTATAGTGAAACACTGCTACAAAATAATAATTCTACATATAATAGCCCTATTCTGCCATTAATGCTTGCCTTCATTCCTGACCACTGACAATCCCTTTCTTCCTCATTTACAATGCATTACTATAGTGAAACACTGCTACAAAATAATAATTCTACATATAATAGCCCTATTCTGCCATTAATGCTTGCCTTCGTTCCTGACCACTGACAATCCCTTTCTTCCTCCTTTACAATGCATTTCTATAGTGAAACACTGCTACAAAATAATAATTCTACATATAATAGCCCTATTCTGCCATTAATGCTTGCCTTCATTCCTGACCACTGACAACCCCTTTCTTCCTCCTTTACAATGCATTTCTATAGTGAAACCATGCTACAAAATAATAATTCTACATATAATAGCCCTATTCTGCCATTAATGCTTGCCTTCATTCCAGACCACTGACAATCCCTTTCTTCCTCCTTTACAATGCATTTCTATAGTGAAACACTGCTACAAAATAATAATTCTACATATAATAGCCCTATTCTGCCATTAATGCTTGCCTTCATTCCTGACCACTGACAATCCCTTTCTTCCTCATTTACAATGCATTTCTATAGTGAAACACTGCTACAAAATAATAATTCTACACATAATAGCCCTATTCTGCCATTAATGCTTGCCTTCATTCCAGACCACTGACAATCCCTTTCTTCCTCATTTACAATGCATTTCTATCGTGAAACACTGCTACAAAATAATAATTCTACATATAATAGCCCTATTCTGCCATTAATGCTTGCCTTCATTCCAGACCACTGACAATCCCTTTCTTCCTCATTTACAATGCATTTCTATCGTGAAACACTGCTACAAAATAATAATTCTACATATAATAGCCCTATTCTGCCATTAATGCTTGCCTTCATTCCAGACCACTGACAATCCCTTTCTTCCTCCTTTACAATGCATTTCTATAGTGAAACACTGCTACAAAATAATAATTCTACATATAATAGCCCTATTCTGCCATTAATGCTTGGCTTCATTCCTGACCACTGACAATCCCTTTCTTCCTCATTTACAATGCATTTCTATAGTGAAACACTGCTAGAAAATAATAATTCTACATATAATAGCCCTATTCTGCCATTAATGCTTGCCTTCATTCCAGACCACTGACAATCCCTTTCTTCCTCATTTACAATGCATTTCTATAGTGAAACACTGCTACAAAATAATAATTCTACATATAATAGCCCTATTCTGCCATTAATGCTTGGCTTCATTCCTGACCACTGACAATCCCTTTCTTCCTCATTTACAATGCATTTCTATAGTGAAACACTGCTAGAAAATAATAATTCTACATGTAATAGCCCTATTCTGCCATTAATGCTTACCTTCATTCCTGACCACTGACAATCCCTTCCTTCCTCATTTACAATGCATTTCTATAGTGAAACACTGCTACAAAATAATAATTCTACATATAATAGCCCTATTCTGCCATTAATGCTTACCTTCATTCCTGACCACTGACAATCCCTTCCTTCCTCATTTACAATGCATTTCTATAGTGAAACACTGCTACAAAATAATAATTCTACATATAATAGCCCTATTCTGCCATTAATGCTTGCCTTCATTCCTGACCACTGACAATCCCTTTCTTCCTCATTTACAATGCATTTCTATAGTGAAACACTGCTACAAAATAATAATTCTACATATAATAGCCCTATTCTGCCATTAATGCTTGCCTTCATTCCAGACCACTGACAATCCCTTTCTTCCTCATTTACAATGCATTTCTATCGTGAAACACTGCTACAAAATAATAATTCTACATATAATAGCCCTATTCTGCCATTAATGCTTGCCTTCATTTCTGACCACTGACAATCCCTTTCTTCCTCATTTACAATGCATTTCTATAGTGAAACACTGCTAGAAAATAATAATTCTACATATAATAGCCCTATTCTGCCATTAATGCTTGCCTTCATTCCTGACCACTGACAATCCCTTTCTTCCTCATTTACAATGCATTTCTATAGTGAAACACTGCTACAAAATAATAATTCTACATATAATAGCCCTATTCTGCCATTAATGCTTGCCTTCATTCCAGACCACTGACAATCCCTTCCTTCCTCATTTACAATGCATTTCTATAGTGAAACACTGCTACAAAATAATAATTCTACATATAATAGCCCTATTCTGCCATTAATGCTTGCCTTCATTCCTGACCACTGACAATCCCTTTCTTCCTCCTTTACAATGCATTTCTATAGTGAAACACTGCTACAAAATAATAATTCTACATATAATAGCCCTATTCTGCCATTAATGCTTGCCTTCATTCCTGACCACTGACAATCCCTTTCTTCCTCATTTACAATGCATTTCTATCGTGAAACACTGCTACAAAATAATAATTCTACATATAATAGCCCTATTCTGCCATTAATGCTTGCCTTCATTCCAGACCACTGACAATCCCTTTCTTCCTCATTTACAATGCATTTCTATAGTGAAACACTGCTACAAAATAATAATTCTACATATAATAGCCCTATTCTGCCATTAATGCTTGCCTTCATTCCTGACCACTGACAATCCCTTTATTCCTCATTTACAATGCATTTCTATCGTGAAACACTGCTACAAAATAATAATTCTACATATAATAGCCCTATTCTGCCATTAATGCTTGCCTTCATTCCTGACCACTGACAATCCCTTTCTTCCTCATTTACAATGCATTTCTATAGTGAAACACTGCTACAAAATAATAATTCTACATATAATAGCCCTATTCTGCCATTAATGCTTGCCTTCATTCCAGACCACTGACAATCCCTTCCTTCCTCATTTACAATGCATTTCTATAGTGAAACACTGCTACAAAATAATAATTCTACATATAATAGCCCTATTCTGCCATTAATGCTTGCCTTCATTCCAGACCACTGACAATCCCTTCCTTCCTCATTTACAATGCATTTCTATAGTGAAACACTGCTACAAAATAATAATTCTACATATAATAGCCCTATTCTGCCATTAATGCTTGCCTTCATTCCTGACCACTGACAATCCCTTCCTTCCTCATTTACAATGCATTTCTATAGTGAAACACTGCTAGAAAATAATAATTCTACATATAATAGCCCTATTCTGCCATTAATGCTTGGCTTCATTCCTGACCACTGACAATCCCTTTCTTCCTCATTTACAATGCATTTCTATAGTGAAACACTGCTACAAAATAATAATTCTACATATAATAGCCCTATTCTGCCATTAATGCTTGCCTTCATTCCTGACCACTGACAATCCCTTCCTTCCTCATTTACAATGCATTTCTATAGTGAAACACTGCTAGAAAATAATAATTCTACATATAATAGCCCTATTCTGCCATTAATGCTTACCTTCATTCCTGACCACTGACAATCCCTTCCTTCCTCCTTTACAATGCATTTCTATAGTGAAACACTGCTACAAAATAATAATTCTACATATAATAGCCCTATTCTGCCATTAATGCTTGCCTTCATTCCTGACCACTGACAATCCCTTCCTTCCTCATTTACAATGCATTTCTATAGTGAAACACTGCTAGAAAATAATAATTCTACATATAATAGCCCTATTCTGCCACTAATGCTTGGCTTCATTCCTGACCACTGACAATCCCTTTCTTCCTCATTTACAATGCATTTCTATAGTGAAACACTGCTAGAAAATAATAATTCTACATATAATAGCCCTATTCTGCCATTAATGCTTGCCTTCATTCCTGACCACTGACAATCCCTTTCTTCCTCATTTACAATGCATTTCTATAGTGAAACACTGCTAGAAAATAATAATTCTACATATAATAGCCCTAGTCTGCCATTAATGTTTGCCTTCATTCCTGACCACTGACAATCCCTTTCTTCCTCATTTACAATGCATTTCTATAGAGAAACACTACTACAAAATAATAATTCTACATATAATAGCCCTATTCTGCCATTAATGCTTGCCTTCATTCCTGACCACTGACAATCCCTTCCTTCCTCATTTACAATGCATTTCTATAGTGAAACACTGCTAGGAAATAATAATTCTACATATAATAGCCCTATTCTGCCAGTAATGCTTGCCTTCATTCCTGACCACTGACAATCCCTTCCTTCCTCATTTACAATGCATTTCTATAGTGAAACACTGCTACAAAATAATAATTCTACATATAATAGCCCTATTCTGCCATTAATGCTTGCCTTCATTCCAGACCACTGACAATCCCTTTCTTCCTCATTGACAATGCATTTCTATCGTGAAACACTGCTACAAAATAATAATTCTACATATAATAGCCCTATTCTGCCATTAATGCTTGCCTTCATTCCAGACCACTGACAATCCCTTTCTTCCTCATTTACAATGCATTTCTATCGTGAAACACTGCTACAAAATAATAATTCGACATATAATAGCCCTATTCTGCCAGTAATTCTTGCCTTCTATAGATTTTTCCATATTTAAAAATTTTTAAATCAAGCTTTCCCTCCCCCTTGAAGGACTGCCTTCCTGGGTTGTCTCGCTTCATCTACCTGAAGTGGCTGGTTATGAGGCACCATTTCTCCAGCTTTGCCCATTCTCAAACAAATTATGAGATAGTCGGGCATGACAAAACAAACTCAAATATTCGTACATTTTGGAAAAAGATAGCAGAAACAAAAAGTGAAAAATTAAATCAGGATTCAAGCCTAAAATGCTCAGAAATTATGAAGTCATTATTTAACACCCAATAAAATTATTTATACTGCCTTTTTGACAATACTAACAACTGAACTATTAAATGAATGGTATCTTTTAAAGCCATTATCCCATCTGCTCTGAAAGACATGGCATTTAAAAAAGATTTTTTTTTTATATACTCATGTTTGCTCAGTACAAGGCCAAAGGGTCACTCAAGGTAGAGGGTTACTCTGTGGTGAAACTGGAGTAACCTCTCTAATGCATAGGCCAGAGCAATAGTATCTAGAAGCTATGCCATGCCCAAAGTACATGATGACCCCACCCACCTCTTGGCTATACCGAAAAGATCTAAAGGAATACAGAGTATTACATTTGGCAATGGCTTGGCTGCGGAAATTGCCAAAAAGTTGCTTCAGGGATCCACTCCAGGTTTTCTGTCTGGATTTATTTCTATAGCCTTTTCCATGTTTGGATATGATAGACAGGCAGTGGGGCGGGGGGAGGATTTTAAATCAAGGTTTTCCTTCCGCTAGATAGACTGCCTTCCTGGGTTGTCGAGCTCCATCTACCTGAAGCAGCTGGAAGCACCAGTTGTCTGTATTCACCCATTCTCCAGCTCGGAGCTGGACTTAGTTGTCAGAAGCTATTTGAAACACATGCCACAGAAGCATTTTATAGACAGTGAGAGATTGTCCCCACTATCACAACATTTGGAATATAATGTACAGATAAAAACATTTATATGTTTTAGAAGCTTCAAATATAAAAAATAAACATTAATGTTTTTGTTTTTTTTAATATGTAAAACCTTAGGTAAACAAAAACAATAGAAACCAAGATAAATTATGAAATAGTCAAAGAAAAAAATGCAAATAAAAATTGGGATTTAAGCCTAAAATGTTTAGAGATTATGAAGTCATTCTTTAATATACAATAAGATTATTTATGCAGGTTTTTGGAAAGAGCTTGCATCTGGCAATAGAGCACGTCGTTGAGTCAAGGATCAGCTCAAAAACACCTTGCCAAGGACAGAAATCGATCCAGTCAATTGGGAGACGGAAACTGCAGAAAGAACCAATTTGTGAAGAACGGCCCACAAAAAAACATCCTTTGAAAAGACCAGAAAACAAATAGAAGAGAGGCAAAAGAAAAACGAGCGCTCCCCATCTCTTGAACCATCCTACTTTATCAGGCAATGTCAAGGAACATTAGTTTAACAAAAACACTAGAATGTAAGACAAATTATAAAAAGCAGAAACAAAAAATGAAAAATTAAATCAAGATTTAAGCCTAAAATGTTTAGAGATTATGAAGTCATTATTTAATATACAATAAAATTATTGATACTGCCTTTTTGACAATACTAACAACTATCAATTGAATGGTATCTTTGGAGGGCCATTATCACTTCTGCTATAAAAGGACATGGCATTTAAAAAATAATTTTTTTATGTATTAATGTTAACTTAATACAAGGCCCAAGGGCCACTCAAAGTAGAGGTTTACTGTGTGGAGTTCTTTGTTTATTGTTTTAAAAAGCAATGATTAGAATTGTAATAAAACCTAAACATATGATGAAAGTCAATTCATACATTTTATTTTGTTCTTGAGAATTGACAACAAATATGTTTATTGGAATGGTTGGCAAAATATTGGCCAATTCCAATTGATTCAAACTTTATAAAAGGGTAAATAATAAGGATTTCCTTTAGAGATGGTTCAAATATTTTAATAAATGTTTATAAATTTATGAATTAAAAATTGTTTTCATTTTTATTTCTCTATAAATTGATAAATGATAAATATTGTATTGCATTAGTTTTTAGAATGTTGCAAATATAAAAAATATTCTTGTAAATAAACAATTTAATATATAAGTATTAAACAATATTTATTTATTAGATTGTTTATTTACAAAAATATTAAACTATTTTTGTTGTTATTTCTCAAGAACAAAAAAAAATGTATAAATTCACTTTTATCATATGTTTGGGATTTATTCCAATTTTAATCATTGATTTTTAAAACAATAAACATTGCTGTGGAGTGAAGGGAATTAAAATAATAGCAGTGTCATGGGAAAAACTTTCCTTTTCCATACTATATCATATTGAAGACACGTTTATCCATGGTTGCCAGATATTTATATATTCATTTTCCAGTCTGTCTCTGATGTGGCACCTGAATAAAAAGAGTTTCTTCAAGTTGTTGAAGAAGTTTATGGAACAAAACGTATCACCACATAATTTTCAATCTTGTTATTCATTTGCCCACTATTTCATATATATATATATATATATATATTACGAAATGGACAAAGTCCGACAATTTATTTATTAAAGACATTTTTATGTTTTAACGTTATAGATACAAGTATTTAAGTAAATGCTCTGTTTATAATAAACATTATTAAATAACATTTACCGGCCTGAATGTCCGAGAAATTTTCATAGAAAATATTCGTTCTTTGACAGGATTCGAACCTGCATCCTATACGGAACCGTCATTTACGCTGACGTGCCTTACCGTTAGGCTACAAAGACGTCATTTGTTTACATTTGATACACCATGAGCAGTTATGAATATTCGAGATTCATGGAAGATTGAAGTTTATAAGCAGTAAATTCGACCTTGTCTACCGAACGCTTCTTTGTAGCCTAACGGTAAGGCACGTCAGCGTAAATGACGGTTCCGTATAGGATGCAGGTTCGAATCCTGTCAAAGAACGAATATTTTCTATGAAAATTTCTCGGACATTCAGGCCGGTAAATGTTATTTAATATTGTTTATTATAAACAGAGCATTTACTTAAATACTTGTATCTATAACGTTAAAACATAAAAATGTCTTTAATATATATATATATATATATATATATATATATATATATATATATATATATATATATATAGAGAGAGAGAGAGAGAGATACATATGCCTGCAGCCCAGTGATAAAAAAAACACTTATTTTACAACAAATATCTTTTTGGTTCATCTTACTTGTCATTGCACTTAATCCTCTGGTGCATTCAACGCATTGTTTAATCATTGAATTGAAAATTTAAAATCTAAATTCAAGCAACTTTTTTGTGTGTGTACCCTATTTATTAGATTATTTCCGTTTTGACAGTGAAAGGGTGGGACCGAGATGCCAGCCTAGTAGCTTGCTTAAATTCATGCAGTCCAGCAACCAGAAAAAGTAGCTCGTCAGGACAGATGCCATGGAAATACTTGTAAAAGAGACAAAAGGAGGCCACAGCACATCTGTGGGATAGCGATTGTAGACTAGATGCAAGATCAGGACCTATCATCCTGCATATTCATCTCTGGATTTTGTTGAGGACCTCGAGATGTACAGCAGGAGCACCTGACCATATATGACAGCAATATTCCATGCAAGGAAGGATGGTTGATTTATAGATTTGAAGGATGGACTTGGATGAGAAAAACTTTCTGGCACGACACAGAGAACCAACTTTCCTTGCAGTAGATGAAGCTATTGATTCAATGTATTTATTCCACCTCATGCCAGTGGACAGCATGAGACCAAGTAAGCATTGTGAGGCACTCTCGAAGAGTTGAGTATCAGCCATTTTGATGAGAGGCAGGGAGGCTGTGGCCAGTAAAGGAGGGCTCCTAGATTGGTTACCTGCCAAGACCGAAAAGTCTGATGAACCTCACAAATTCCACACAAAAAGTAATTTTTTTTTCTTAAACTTTCAATTTAGTTTTGTTTGCATTCTTTAAAAATAGGCATACAGCCACATCATGTTGAAATACCAGTTCCCATATGATCACTGAAGTTAAGCAACATTGAGCCTGGTCAGTACCGACATGGGTAACCACTTGGGAATACCAGGTTCTGTAAGCTTGGATGTGCAGTTGGAATCGCTTATGGCTCTATACTGTTGAAAGATACCAGTTCTCGTATGATCAACGAAGTTAAGCAACATTGAGCCTGGTCAATACCTAAATGGGCGACTGCTCGGGAATACCAGGTGCCGTATACTTGGATGTGCAGGTGGTGTAATGGATAATGGCTCGGAATTGTTAATCGGAGAGCCGAGTTCCAATTCTGGTTGAGTTCATTATATTCACTTACACGCAAATAGCCTTGGGAAATCATCCTGGGTACAACAATAAACTACATCCAGCAGCAAAGACTCATCTCTTAATTGCTATTATTCCCAGGTACACCCAGACCCGAGGGTGGTAGCACCCTTTAGAGCCCCAGTTGTGGCCAAACTGGGATTGAAATACATTTTAATAGTCAAGGTACCAGTAATACATTTACATAATAAAAAAAAAAAATACCTGCAATATATTTAGGTAAAAGAGATTACTAATGTTCCCAAGAAAATTTGATTTCAGCATTAAATGACCCATAAAGGAGTTGATATGACCCATAAAGAAGTTGATATGGATCCACTTCTTCTACCCACCACAGATATGCGTTCATTAGTAAGACTTGTATCCCTAAACCTATTATTATCCACCAACACTCCACAGCAGATAAAAATTACATACAAAATATTTATATTTCAGCATTAAATAACCCATGGAGGTGTTTCAACATGTAAATTAAATGGGTATTGTTAAGTTTAGCGTTTCAAACGATTTTTGCATACTAAATATCGATTTCTTCCCTTTCTTTAATTTTTTTTTAACTATCCTCATATTCAGAGATTTCTTTTCGATTTTTACAGCATGAATCCAAAAAGAAAGCAAATAATTTTCGAAATGCAATATTTTTCCATAAATAAATAAAAAAAAATGAATCTGAGTTAATCTCCGTAAAAATTTGTTTTAAAAAATCGTGCAATAATTTTTCACCTACATGAGAAAAAAAACATGTTTGTGGCAAATACACGGAAAGAAGAAAGAAAGAAGAAATGTTCTTGTTTTTTACTTGGGGGGGGGGTCTCTTTCCATGATATACAAATCTTCCTTAGAGGCTTGAAATAATAATTCATGACTAGTGTCACTTTTTTCCCAAGCTTCATATTCTATTTTGTGTTGTTGCTAAAGAAAAGACTTCGTTCTAAAAAGATCAGAATATGAGGTTAGTTCAAAAAAAATCAGTGTTGTTTGTTGGTATACACAGTTTGAAACGCTAAAAACTAAAAAGTAAACATAAAACTAAAAACACTAACACAAAAAAATAAATGACTACTTGTGACAAACATTTATGAACTCGTTTTACTGCAAAGCGAAACAATAAAGAAGTCTGGCACAAGGCCAAATATGGTTATAGTGACTTATAGTGTAAATGAAATGATAAGTAGGGATCGCCTGGCTACCTTGAAAATCAGCATTTGAAATCATGGCGTCTTCCTGGATTCGAAATACCGAAACTACTCCAACTCCAGACACTAAGAATGAAATTGAAACACTATTTCAGAATTCAGATTTAAGATTCAAGTAATGATCCTTAACTTTTTTATGCTTGTAAAATAATTTTTTTAAATTTGAAATTAGATTTTCTTTTTAAATTGTCAGTTAAATAATTTGAAATGATTATTAAATGATTAAAAAAAAAAAAAAAAAAAAAAAAAAAAAACTTAGTCTACGATTTATTTTTCCTCTTTTTTAAAAATTATCTTTAAAAAAAAAAAAAATTAGTTAAAATATTTTTAAGCTAACAAAAAAAGAATCGATAAAGATGAAAAATGAAACCTGGAAATATCGTGTCAAATAAAAAAAGTTGGGGGAGGGGGGTAAATTACGTTCACGGCTACTTTATCATAAACAGCACTGAAGGCAAGCAGGACAATAAATCTCTAGGAGTAAAAGTAGACGAATATTTTTTTTTTTAAATGATATATTTTTTCGATTTTTAAAACCTAAAAAGAAAAATTAATGAATTCTATAAAAAAAAATATTTAAAGAAATTACATTATTTTTTTTTTTTTAATATTAAGAAAAAAGAAAAAAAAGTAGATAATTTTTTCATGGTGCTTGGGATAGCAAAAGTAAAAGTAGATACCTTCATGAAATTGAAATACAAAAAAAAGAGCATGATAAAAACGGCCTTAAAATTTGCAATAAATGATTTTGCAAAGAGAAACGTGATTTTTTTTTAATTAATAAAAAAAAATGTTAGAAATGCAATATAAAGGATGTAAGAGTCTTAAAAAATAGTCAAAAAAATATTTTGGTCTTTCCTCTTAATAATAACATAAACATAGACGATAAAATTTCGTTTTCATCAAGTTTTTAGGGCCTTTTTTATCATGCTATGCTCTTTTTTTTTTAGAGATTTTTCATTAAGGTACCCAAACCCAAGTAACCCATTTCCTTAAGAAATAAACTAAACGTGTTGGAAAAAAGAAAAACATAATCAAACCTCCCTAAATATTTTTAAAAGAATTTAAATTTCGTAAAAAATAAAGAAAGAAATGAAACAATTCATTAAAAAATTAATTAATAATTAATTTGAAGCAACAGAAAACGATTCAACAGGAGATACAGAAACTGGGGTGAGAAGAATTTCTCAAATTATTTCATCATATATATATATATATATATATATTTTTTTTTTTAAATCTTCGTCCCATTTTTATCTGTGATAGAAAATAAAATATTTTACCTGATAGGAATCCAATTTTTTTGTGTGTAAAAATAAAAACTAGGAGAAAAAAAAAAATCAAGATTTATGTCCTTTTAAAAATATTTCCCTACATTATTGCCGGAATTTTTCAGTTACTTTCTTTAACAAAAAGATTCAATTTCAGGTTTGAATTTTCTTTTCTTTTTATTATTCTTTCTTTCTTTCTTTCTTTCTCGTCTCTCAGTTCATTGCAAGGGTTGAATTATCACACTTTCTGGCACAAAAAGTCATCATTTTACTTGAGTCTCCTTGGTAAACAAACGAAACGACTTCTTTTCGTCTCCGTATGCGTGTCAACCCGGTCACGTATCACGGCAACGGCATAACAAATTTAACTCCTCAACTTCCGGTATGACGTCACTTGGCGCGGAGCCAACCTTGACTGACGAGTTATCTCCCTTGTTTAAAATACAATCTGACAAATTAGATATTTAACTTCGTCCGACATAATGGATGATCCACCCCGTTACAGAGTAGCAATAGTCAGTTTGGTTAACTTGCCATTCGATGCTCTAAAGCAAGTCATCCAGGTATTATCTAAATTTAGTTCAGTCGGGCCGTTTAGTCTCAAACACTAAGCTGTAAATGTAGGTCATCCAGTGGAAATTAACATGTCTTCCATACCAGGTTCTTAACAACCACCCACCCTCTCTAACGCAAGCAAGCACACAGGCATCCATACATATATAGACGGGCCGGGGGAAGTATTAAATAAATATTAGTGCTCGAGCCCCAGGGGGCCCATACCACTCCTTGGGAGGAGGTTGAGGTCATTAGCCAGCATCTGAGGCATTCCCAAAGTGGGAGCTGCCTAGAGGGCTTGATCAGTTTTGGTTGGGACTACGGACCTAAATCCCATTTTAAAATCGAGCTGGTGTCACATTACCCTTATATCCTAGCCTGCTGGTAAATGTAATTAATGCTGTTTATTATAAACACAGCATTTAAATAATTGTATCTTTAAAATAAACTATAAACAGAAAATACCTTTAGGCTTTAAGTATTATGTGTGTTGTGCATAAATAAAAACATTTTACATCGTTACACAAAAAAAAAAGCTTCCATGCTTCAGGATTTCCTCAAGCAATGGCAGATAACTTGTGATAAAAATAATTAGGGAAATTTAAAAAAAAAAACAAATCGTTAGCATAATATTGAAACATGAAAGCGTTTGTGTAGCGATGTAAAATAATTTTATTAGAATCTAGTATAATAAAAATATTACAATAATATTTTGCTCTACTTTGTGTTGAGTACTTAAAAAAAAAAGTAAATGCTATTGTGTATTTTTACTCCATCTGTTCTTTCTCTTATTTGGATATATATATATATATATCGTATTGCAGACGCTCGCTCCGGCTCAGGCGCATTTGTGTTTATTCAACACCCACAGAGCAACTATGCTGAGCAGAACTTAGTTACAGTTTCTGGGGGGAGAGCGTGTTATCTAGCATGATCAACAATTTGAACAAGGCCAGCACATTCAAGCTCTCGGCCACGATGACTTGTGACTTCGTGCTAACACAGCTATCTACCCAATTTCACTCACAAGGCTTGGGTCAATCCGTGGTATGGTTTTCAGAAACTTTGCAAAGGTGACGTATACTGGGGTCGATCTCGATACATTACGATAATATCAGGAAATGTTCTTCCTCACAAATCATGATGAGATTCGAACCCCCGCCTCATGGTCAGAAAGCGAACGTTCTCTAACCACTTGGTTATATATATATTCGGTTCGTTAGCAAGGTCGAATTTACTGCTTTTAAACTTCAATCATCCATGAATCTCTCACATACATTCATATCTGCCCATGGCGTATCAAATGTAAACAAATGACGTCACACATTAGGAAAGGCACATCAGGCTATATGATGGTTCCGTATAGGATACAGGTTCGATTCCTGTCGGAGGACGCATATTTTCTATGTAAATTTCTCGGACATTCAGGCCGGTAAATGTTGTTTAATACTGTTTATTATAAACAGAGCATTTACTTAAATATTTGTATCTATAAAAAGAATGTAAAAATATAAAAAGTCTTATGGTATAAATAAAATGACAATTGGAAAAAAGATCTTAGATTTTGCCGACGCAAAATGAAATCGAAAATGTTCTTGTTGTTATAGTTACATTAAAAAATCCAAATTTAAAAAGATAGACGCTTCTGTCTAAGCCTTTTTTTTCTGGTTAATGTAAATTACATTTATACGAAGAGATTTTTTTTTATATATATATACAGCAACAAGAACATTTCGATTTCATTTTTGCCTTGAAAAAGTCGGAAGACTAAACGCGTCGGCAAAATCTAAGATCTTTTTTCCAATTGTCATTTTATTTATACCAATCTGTCTTGTCCACAGAATTGATCTGGGAATTTAAATATATATATATATATATATATATATATATATATATATATATATATATATATATATATATATATATATATATATATTATGCAAGGTTCATTTGATATGGCAGACAAGGTGCTTTGATTAAGTTTTTGTATAATTTCTCATATGATCTTATAATTATTTTTCTTTTCAGTAAATTATTAAAAAAAAAAACTGTCCAAATGTTTTTTTCTTCCGAGCGCTTTCGGGTATGCATTTTGAAGAATTGAATATTTACTCTTAACTGCAAATGGATTGTTGCATGTATAGAATGTTTTATTTTCAAAACACAGTCAACATATTGTGCCCATGTTCATAGTTGATATTACTGAGTGTTGTTTTTGATTTTATTAATAAGGCTTCCATTATTTTCGCTTTTTTTACATGCAGACGATACTATTAGATTTGTATTATCAACGAGTATAAAACTACATTTCCGCAAAATTCTGTTCTCGATTTTACATATGAACTTAGTGAAAAAATTCTTGTTGATTTTAGTAATAATACATTTTTACACCTTCAGTTTATAAAAAAAATTCACTAGTAAAAACTCATGCCATCTTAATTTCTCTAGAAAATACCCTCTTAAAAAATAAGCGTTATTAAAAATTTCCTCAAAAGAGCGCACGAAAATTCATCCTCTCGCACGCTTTTCTTTAAAGAATCAAATAACAACAAACGCTTATCAATAACGGATTTCCAAATCAATTGTTGGATTTCCATATTAGGCTTTTTTCTCTCTAAGGTAGCTAATAACAACGACGAAAATAGAAACATAAACAATAACATTAATAGCTTTTATAAAAATCAGATGAATGATAATTACAAACAAGATGAAACTAGCTAGACCCACTTTGTTTGCAACGTCGATGCGTGTGTGCTGTCTAACGACTTTGTCGTCGATTCAGCATAGGGAGGCCCATAGGCCAGAAGGATTTCTTTATTGGGGAAGTGTGCCCTGGAAGCGAGGGAGGACCTTGTTCATGTCGATGCGGAGGGCCGGTTGATCGTGGCCGATATTGCCGTGGAAAATGATTCGTTCCGAGCCGTTGCGATTTATCCGCCCAACAATCGACAGGAGCGTATCTCGTTTTTTCGGCGGTTGGGGCCGTTCCTGGAGGATTCAACGCGCCTAGTCTTAATGGGGGAACTGAAATATCGTCCTGAACCCCAAGCTACACAGGGAGCTAGCAGGATGTCGAGTAATCGTAGTTTGGTTGGTCTGATCGGCGAGTTTGGTCTGGTTGATATATAAAGGGGGAGATACCGACGTGGGCACGTAAGTGGCCTTCTACCTGAGTGGCTAGCTACCTGGATAGAATGTTAGTCAGAAGGGCCGACATAGATCTATTAGATTGTCCCATGTTCCACAAGTTAATCTGTGTCCGGGTGGCGTTAGAGCGTAGGCCTAGAATGGCTGGCTACTGGAAAAATCTGTCTTTACTGGACAGGCGGGACTTCCGCGTAGTGCAGCGGGAACTAGTGGTGGGGGCAGTCATCAGGAATAGGTGGTGGGAGAGGCTTAAGGATAGGATTAGGTCCTTCACCACCGAGTTTCGTAAAGGGCTCGCACTAGATAAGGCAAACAAGATGAATGCTCTTACGGATAGTCTTTCCCGAAAGCTGAAGAAAGTCAGTCAAAGAGACCAGGCTCCTGGTAAAGCGGCTCTCGAAATGTCGCCGAAACGTCTCACACACCTCATCAGTCGACCCCAGAGTACGCCCCTTCGGGGTCTTGACCTCACGAATGTAGCGATCGGAACCTCGACGAATCTCTTCCTTGCACAATTCTGAGCCCATTTTCACGGCTTCGGAAGACATCTTGCTTAACCCATGTCTAATTACCTGACCCATATAACGTTTACTAGCCAAACGCTCTAGGGTTTTGTTACAAAATATTTAAAACCGCCAACCTTATAGTTAAAAATAATAATTCACCTCTTAGATCAAAATTAAATAGAACAAATGTTATGTACGAATTTAAATGTCCATTAAGGACTTGTGTTCCTGACCAATCAAAATTCGTAAACAATTATATTGGCCACACCACAACATGCTTAACAAGAAGACTCACATTACATCTTTTTGACCATAGCTCAATTAGGTCTCATTTAAATATTCATGGAGACCTGCCGGAGCTTATTCATAACATACTCGTTGATAACACAGATATAATAGCATCGTCTACATGTAAAAATAAAGGCTAAAAATAATTGAAGCCTTATTAATAAAAAGAAATAAACAATACTTAGTAATATCAACTATGAACATGGACACAATATGTTGACTGTGTTTTAAAAATAAAACATTCTATAATACTAAATACATACATCCATTTCCAGTAAACAATTTGTTGTGGACTCCGGGATGAAATCCGGTCTCAAAATGAATGACAAACGCAGGAATGAAATATAGTAAATAAATGTATTGACGTAATAATACAATTGGTAATATGGTTAGTAGATCCAGAAATGCGGTTAGTAGCAATAATAATATATATATATAGTCTGGGAAATTCAGTATCGAAGTAGGACTTCCTTCTGAGTCTACGTGCTCGCAACTGTGACTCCTACAAAGCGGTTACCTCACACTCTCATTCTTTCACTGTATCACTTCCGGTTATTCACCGGCAGCAGTACAAGTACACACTGGGCGAGTCCACTTTGTATGAAAAGGGGTGGACCCCTTAACACAATTAATATATTTTATCCTTGAAAATGATTAAATGTATAGCCGAAAGCACTTGGAAAAATATATCATTAATCATTATCCTTACCAGAACAATGCTCTTTAGCTACCACGAACTAGCATTGTTGTAAGACCCGACATCCGCGCAACATGTTCAACCCAACGTAGAAGGCGTTGTCAGATGATGGCTTCGATGCTGAAGGTTTCTTCACGTTGAAGAATTTCGGTGTGGGGAATTTTATCTCTCCAAGTAACGTGGAAGATTCGCGAATGTGGAATGTCTCAAGTTGTTTTATTTGTCGGCGATACAGGGTCCAGCATTCACAAGAAGGCTATAAAAACAAAGATTCAACAACCTTTGAGAAAAAAAATGAAAAACACCTACTTTCACAGCAGTTATTTTGAAAGGGGGACCTTTTAACAGTTCGTGCTTGCGAAAACTTCAAAATCTTTTTCTTTTGGGTTATTCCACCACCGTAGATTTTCAGTTGAAAATTTGGGTCTCTCCGCGGCTGGCTGACTGGTAACTGGCGCCTTCTTTGATGTTCTCTTCTTGATTACAAATGGCTTCTTTGATGTTGATGACCTGCCTTCTACCCTTGCTGCCAAAAAGTCTTCTCCCCCTGTGTTTATGGCCTTCTCGGCCAGACCAGTCCTCTTAGGCACTAATAACGTTCTACCTCGACCATTAATAGCTCTTTCGTCAACGGTTGATTCTCTCTCTCTCTCTCTCTCTCTCTCTCTCTCTCTACCCTTTATCCGCTGACAGCAGTTCTTTTTACTGAAAAAGGAACCGTCATATCGGCTCACTTCAATTTTTCACATGGGCTTCAAGAAATCAGCTCTCATTGGTCAATATATATGAAACCCTTCTCCAAGAATTCGAAAAACTAATCCGCAACAAATAATTTTGGCGGTTAACCGTTTGAACCCAGAGGACCATAAAAAATGTAACAATTTTCACACAAACTGGCAGCAAGGCCTCTGATCAGAAGGTTTTGAGGAGGATAGAACCACATTTTAATTGCTGTTGTTCTCAGATGCACCCTAACTCGAAGTGGTAGCACCTGTTAGGGTCCCAGCTATGGGCAAATAATTAACCCCCCCAAAATGTGCTTAGAACACTATGAAAGTGTAAAAGTAGGTTTTAATACCATAAATACATGTTTGTTAATGCCCACTATTAAGGAATCTGTGCGCATGCCCCACTTCACTAATACATGTGCTTTTATTGATTATCATACAATGACAGCAAACTGTTTATATATCATTATTACTAGCATAGTACCCGTCAAATATCGTATGATTATTAACACCCAATAATAATATATCTATGTGTTCACTCCACATCACTATTATATTTCCGTCCTGGGTATGACGATAAAATACATCTGGCAGCTCTGATCAGGAGGTTTTGAAGAGCGTGAAACCACATCTAAATTGCTGTTGTTCCTAAACCCTGAACCGGTGTGGTAGCACCGGTTTCGGTCCTAGCAAATAGTTAACCCATAAACTGGAGTTAAAGTACTACGAAAGCGCAAAAATAGGTTTCTATAGTAAAAATACCAGCAATACATTTTTGAGAAAAAAATTACCAGCGATATATTTTTGGAAGGAAAAGTTTTTAGATGGTGTGGTTAATTTTCACTATTACTACAAAAAAAAAATGTAAATAAATAAAAATAAAAAATGAACTTTCTTCATACAAAAAAATGTATTAATTTTCTCTTTGGAAACTTTACAGAGAGAGAAATATTTTTTTTTTCTTCACTTTATGTTGTTGTTTTTTTTTGTTTGTTTTTTCCTGAGGATCTTCTTATGTAGGATTGTATTTTTAATTGTAAAATGGCGTGTTTCATCTTCATTATTTCATGTTATTAGGTCATCATTTGGCAGACACAGAACTAAAATTCTGTAATTCTATTTGATCTCTTTCGGATAAAAATATTACCATTATCTTGCAGGTATCACCTCTCTGTTTGTGATGTATATTGACATTTTATATTAAATATTTACCGCCCCTGGAACATTTGTCCCGCAAACATTACTGGCGGACACATGTGAGTCCGGTTAAAAAAACAAAACACAAATCAATGAATATAAAGCAAACGACAATGCATGTTATTAAGAAAAGGAATTACATGTGTATACAATTTAAATGAAGGGGGACTGAAACAGGCCATGAGTGTGTGTTTGTGTGTGATTAGACACGTGTGTCTATGTGTGGGCGTGAGATAGAATTTGGTTAAGAAAGGACAATGAAAATTGTTATGGTGACCTGTCTATATTAGAATGAACTCTTCCTCCTTCTTAAATACTAACCTGCGAGACTTCCTATGCGGGCAGTCGACCCACAGTCTCTGACTTTGTGCGATTTCTGTCGAACACTCTGCTTTGGCAGAGAGGAACCCGGACGAAGCTTTGCCGAAGGGCAAAGTTTCGTCCGGGGAGTTAGACAGATCCCGAACCCGCTTATGCGGGTTCTAAGGGAATATTTTTGGCCGAGCCTATGGGCTCGGAGAAACCCACGTTAAACCCGGCCTTGTGCCACATAGATTCCTCGTGGGGGGATTGTTAAATATATCGATATATCGACTAACCTGCGAGACTTCCTATGCGGGCAGTCGACCCACAGTCTCTGACTTTGTGCGATTTCTGTCGAACACTCTGCTTTGGCAGAGAGGAACCCGAACGAAGCTTTGCCGAAGGGCAAAGTTTCGTCCGGGGAGTTAGACAGATCCCGAACCCGCTTATGCGGGTTCTAAGGGAATATTTTTGGCCGAGCCTATGGGCTCGGAGAAACCCACGTTAAACCCGGCCTTGTGCCACATAGATTCCTCGTGGGGGGATTGTTAAATATCGACAGTCGGGACGCAGTGTAACCTGACAGTTCGGACAGGCACTTCTATCTGCTGACTAATAACACTCTTATTTTGTATATATATTCTGTTATTTCAATACACTTGTTCAACCTACCATCTTCTTTCTGTGTCTTTCTTTCTGGCCCCTAACAGGCCACGACAAAAATAAACGTGTTCCAGTTGGGGACACTTTACCCACGTACGACTACATCTGAAAGCAAGAATTAAAAAAGAAAGAGAGAGAGAATATTTTTTATAGATTTAAAGAGCGCCCCCTAGCGGACGGGGTAACCCACACCTGTATGTCATATATGGGGAAGCTTGGAATTGATTTTGGAGTTGACATCAAACTGCAACAGGAATTTAGGTCGCCTCGGCCCAAAAGGAAATGACGCTGAAGAATTTAGACTACTTATCGGTGCTGACAAAAATCGAAATTACTCAACCACTAAAAGAAAAAGTCTTCAGCTGGTGGGTGTGGTTCATCTTCGCTGTTACCACAAAAAAACAAAAAAAAAAAACAAAAAAAAAAACCACGAACTTGAAAAAATGCACTAATTTTCTCTTTTTGTTCACTTTATGTGGTTTACTTTTCTGAGGAACTCTTTATGCAGCAATAGAAGTGGATTCATGCCTTTGCCAAAGGTATTTGCATGTAAGGGAATATAATGAACCCAACTGGAATTCGAACTTGGTTCTTTGATTTCCAATTTCGAGCACTTATCTATTTCATTACCCGAACATCCAAGCTTATAGCACTGGTTACCAATCTAGGTACTGACAAGGCTCAACGTTGCTTAACTGGTGTTTCAACGTGACATGGTCGTAAGCATCGCAAATGTAAGAAAGGTTTAATGATATGTTAATTAAATGCAATGATTTTCCTTAATTAAAAATATTTTCTTGATTCATTAATCGTTTGTGTGAGTCAGAAATTTAAGCAAATACACAAATATATCAACTGAGAGAGAGAGAGAGGGAGAGAGAGAGAACATTGTGTTGCACGCATTATCAACATGTGCAGGGGCTTAGGGTGTGGGTGGGGTAGACCATGGTCTCAGTACGCAAAGAGAGAACGAGAGAGAGAGAGAGATGAAGAGACGGAGATAGATAGATAGATAGATAGATAGATAGATAGATATAAAAAGGTCAATCGATAGATAGATAGATAGATAGATAGATAGATAGATAGATAGATATAAAAAGGTCAATCGATAGATAGATAGATAGATAGATAGATAGATAGATAGATATGAACAAACAGATAGATAACGAACAAACTGAGATAGATATAAAAAGGTCGAGATAGGAAAATAGATATGAACAGTATATTATGAACACTGAATTATAAATCGACTGATATATATATATATATATATATATATATATATATATATATATATATACTCTACCACAAAGCCTGCTTGTCTTAAATGCCTCCTTATGAGCGAACCAGCAATTTGGCCCTAACAAATTTTCATATTAACACTATATGTGTGTGCATATATATATATATATATATATATATATATATATATATAAAGAAATATACTTTTAAAGTGTGCTATATTTATGGTATAAAGTACTCAGTATGAGAGATAGAGCGTATGTAAATATAAATATAAAAGTGAACATTGAAGTCAACACTCAGAGGCGACAGGCTGTTTAATGCTAAACGCAATCGTCAGGCGGCCTGACGATTGCGTCTAGTATGATATAGCCTAGCGCCTCTGAGTGTTGACTTCAATGTTCTCTTTTATATTTATACTTATATATATATATATATATATATATATATATATATATATATATATATATATATAACAGACTGATAGATCGATATGAACAGGGTAAGATAGATAAATAGATATGAACACTGATTTATAAACAGACTGATATATGTGTTTGTGTGTGTGTAAGTAATTCTAAGCAAGTAAGTAATATATATATATATATATATATATATATTACTTACTTGCTTAGAATTACTAGTAAGTAATATTTATATATATATATATATATATATATATATATATTACTTACTTACTTGCTTAGAATTACTTACACACACACACACACACACACACACACACACATACCAGTCTGTTTATAAATCATTGCCCTTTATTCTACATTCAACGTCATCACTTGATAAGACACCAGGAGTTTTGAAACAAAATGGCTATTTTTGTAGTGATTTTATAACATATTTATGTTATAATTTTCGAATAAATAATTATATTTGCTCTACTCTGTATTGAGCACACTTTTAAGAATAGTATTTGTTGGTTATTGGAATTTATTCCGTATACACCAATCCTATACCATATATACTATACTATATATATATATATATATATATATATATATATATATATATATATATATATATATATATATATATATGTAAGTAACTCTCTCATGATTAAAGGAAAATAAACAAAAGAGACATTCTACAGATACAGATTCGGGTGGTACTGTTGGATTCAAACGAAAATCTATTAAAATATAAATTTTATATTACAATATTATATTTCCATATAATATAAATATAAATGTTTATATCAATTTTTGAATAAAATTTACTTGAATAAATGTAAGTATTAATTCTATCATGATCCTTAAAAAAAAAAGTCCTTATAAATAAAATTAACAATCTCACAAAAAATGAGATGTAGGTCAAATATTGATAAAATCTGATTTGGGTCTATAAAATCAATGACTAAGCAAGGGAAGCAGTGTTTGTCCTTGAAGGGACACCTTGATGAAAAGCAGCGCCCTTCAACAAAATCTACACATCGATGTAAATCACCTAACATCCCTACACTCTCCCACACTCAAGAGGGAGGCAGAGCGAAAATAAAACTGACTTCTAAATCTGGGGTGTGTAAGTCAACGCCTGGTTACTTGGCAGACATTTTCTGATAGCTGCAAGTCGACGCTTGAAGCAAGAAGAACCCTGCTAGCTATTCAGGGAATGATATGTTTACAGTGAAAGATGCAATGCAGGATGTCTCGCATTTCCTAAAACTTGTAAGGAAATGGTTTTGAGAAATTAGATAAACGAAATGTGAAAGAAAAATATTCACAGAAAAATATACAAATACATATTCAACAAAATTCCATTTCTAACTAGTCACAATATATTACATTGCATCTAGACAAATGGTTCTGATGTTAATATTTTGGTCTCTCATGTGGTATGACGTCATAGGATTGCATCATGAATTTACGACCCGCGTCTGCTTTTCTGTGACCGTTATCATGACATGGCAATCTTCTATGTTAACAGAATATCATCTTTGATGGTGAATATCTTTGTTTAAATGTCCGTATAACCACTCTGAAGATGGCTCATGTGAGCCGAAAGGTTAGATCAAGGAACAGCTCAATAAAAGTGTTATGGGACCTTACCCATAATAACATAATGGACTATTCCATACGTAATAAATACTGCGCCTCAAGAGGAAGCAGGGAGTTCAGACCGAAGTTGGGGGACCGGCTGATCGGCTGAAGTCTCTGCCTACGGGCGGGGAGGAACCCGAAGGAGGCTACGCCGAAGGGCGGAGTCTCTTTCGGGGTGGTAGACCGACCCTGAACCCGTTTATACGGGTTCAAATGGCATATTTTTGGCCGAGCCCACGGGCTCGGAAATCCCACGTTAAACCGGCCTTGTGCCGCATGATGCCCTCGTGTGGGGTGGGGTGACTAAATACCGTTCAGTCCGAAGTCGGGTGACCGGCTGATCGGCTGATCGGTTGAACTCTCTGCCTTCGGGCGGGGAGGAACCCGAACGAGGCTACGCCGAAAGGCGGAGTCTCTTTCGGGGAGGTAAACCGACCCTGAACCCGTTTATACAGGTTCAAAGGGCATATTTTTGGCCGAGCTCGGAGATCCCACGTTAAACCGGCCTTGTGCCACATGATGTTCAGTCTGAAGTCTGGAGTGAAGTCCGTCTGGAGTCAGTCAGTCGAGTCAGAGGCAGTCCGAAACAGAGTCGCGTTCAGACAATTACTACTAAACCTGATTGTTCGTACTAACACTTTCTACTTCTCTGTATATATTCCTGTTTGTAATATATCTGTGTTATTCCATATGCGTATTCGAGTTCTTCTTTATTGGTTCTACCTTGGACTATCACCGTGGTACAAGGAACCGGACCATAACAAAAAGATATCCAAATGTTGAACAATTTTTGTCTTTATTTTCACCCGAATTTAAAGCAAACACTCGAACATTAGAACGGTTCATGATCAGACATAACAGACATTCATTGTCTGCTATATTTAACAATATATGTTTGAATAATGATCTCCCAATACACTAAATACATATTTGTGGACATTTATATATTTATATATGATATAAAGGTGTATAATTTTATATATCAACAAGCAGTATTTAAAAAAAAAACAACAATATGACAAATTGTAAAAAAGATTTTGTGTCATGTTTTATCTGTTAGGATTTCATCGGACTGGGCTTTGTTGATGTTGCCGTGTTTACACATGTGCACAAAACGAGAGATGCTGGTAGTTTCAAAATATTTTAAAGAATATTTTTGAAAGAATATTTTGGGGGGGAAAGAATATATATATATATATATATATATATATATATATATATATATATATTTTAAAGAATATTTTTTCAATCTAGCCAAAATCATCTATATTCTTTTTATTTTTCCTTTCCTCTCCATCATCTTTGTCCCTGGCTGTCCCACATTGTGACATTTTTTCCAATTTGTCATACTATTTTTTTAAAATATTTATGTATACAAATATACAAATGATGACATAAAGTGGAAAATTTATGAACGACACGTTTCGCTAGGGAGCGTATGCCCTTTTTGCCCCCCCCCCTTAGTTAGAATAAAAGAAAAACTGTATGTGAGGGGAAAATGTATTGGGAAATTATTTTTCTCACAATCTAGTCACTCTAATTAAAAAAAAAGAGAAAATAATTCACTAAGATGAAAGTATATAGAAAGTGCTTTAATTCCTAGATCATCTACAGTAAATTTACGTCCAGATTCTTATAACGCTTAACATTTCTTGGCAGATCTTCTGTTATTACGATGTGGGAAATTTAATAGCAAAGAATGCGGAAATGAAAATAAAAAGAATCTAGAAGAAACTGGCTGCATTGTATAATAAAAAATAATTCTTTCTAAATTTATAAAAATCCCAGCATCTTTCGTTCATGCGCATGCGTAGTCATAACAACATAAACAAAGCCAGTTTGATGAAGTCTTAACGGATGAAACACGTCATAAAACTTTTTTCCAAATTGTCATACATCTTTTCTTTCAAAAATATTTATATATACATATGTATGAATAAAGAGAAAAAAAAATACTTTTCTCAGAGGATGTGTTTCGTTTATCAAAGCAATTTTTTCTCTCCAGAATTTATCTTGCATATCTATAAATCTACCATTTTCCTATGCTTAGAATATTGTTGTCACAGAAGGTCTGGTGGTTCTGCTACTTATTTAGAGCTCTTTTATAAAATCCAAAGAAGAATCAGCAATATTATTGACCTGCATCTGACATCTCGGCTTCAGTCACTTTCCCACCACCGTAACGTTCATGGTAATTATTCAAATGAACGCTTCGCTAGTGTAACGACTTCATGAATTTAAATGCAGTACTTGATTGGCTGCAAGGTCTCATTTTACAGTTGAATCGGCCAGATGTAACTGTCAGTTCGATGCTGACACTTTCCTTATAATGGTTATATAATGCCCATATCTAAATACTTTGTATGTAATTTTATGCTTTCAAATATATATTATATAATTTATAGGTATATAAATTGTATATGATCTATTGTAAGTGTTATATGCTTTGGTATAAACCTACTTTTTAAGGTAGGATATTATATTGAAGTTTTAAGTATTTTCAAATAGTTTTTTCATGTTTTCCTTGTAGAATTTTTGTGGCTTATAGAGACTAAGTGAGTACTTTCAGTTAATTAGTTAGATTATTTTTGTTTAGCGGCATATCAACACCTCTATGGGTCATTTACTGCCAAAATTTTAATATTTTTAACACAATTTTATGGGCTACCGAGAACTGAAACCCGGACAGTTACTTTATCAGGCAAACGTTATACCAACTGTACCAACGGGCCTCGGTAACGAATTAGACTCGATATAGCGGCGCTCGATCACATATTCCGAGTTTCTCTTTTACCCATAGGACTGTGCCCCCCACGAACCACGACTAGTATCCCCAAGCCGCTCCATCCAGAGCATTAGAAACCGTTTCAAGCAAGGATATACAAGGAGGATTTGAGATAATCATAATTAAGTAATTCACTGGACGGCCGTTTCGTCCTCTATTTGGGACTCATCAGCAGTGCGCATCCACTACCGTGAATTGAAACCCGGACAGTTATGTTATCAGGCAAACGTCATGCCAACTGTACCAACGGGCCTCAGTGACAATGAGGTAGCGAATTAGACTCAATATAGCGCCGCTCGATCACAATTTACTGTTTTATGCTTTCAACTCAATATATTTTGAACGCAATTGTATGCCTTCAACTATAGATAAAATGTATTGTTTGTCATTTTGCTTTAAATATGTATTGTTGGTTGGTTGATTTTGTTTAGCGGCATATCAACACTTCTATGGGTTATTTAATGCCGAAATCTAAATATTGTGTATGTATGCTTTCAACTACAGATATTTTGTACATAATTTTATACTCTTATTTACATTTCAGCATTAAATAACCCATATAGGTGTTTATATGCGCTAAACAAAATCAAGCAATCAAACGACATTAATGCATATAAGATCCTCCAATTCCTTAAAGGAATCAAACTGTATTTCAAAATATAACTTCAACAAAAGTACGACATAAAATACACATATCACCGCCTCTAGTAATCATATCTACACAAACATGTATATACACAAAAGCTGAGTATCATCTACCATGTAGCCAATTGTGAAAGCAGAATAACATTTTTACTACTTCAAAGTCCCATGAAAATTGAATTTCAGCATTAAATGACCCATAAGGAGTTGATATGACCTTAATAAAAAAATAAGTAGTTTTTTTTTTGTTTTTTTTTAATTTTTTTTATCTCAGATGCAAATCTTACATCAATTCCACTACACAAAGCTTCCACCAATGACTTACAAAATTTGTGTTTGCCACCCTGAGGGATGCTAAGCACTTGAGCAAATGGCTTCATAGCTTTCAATTATTGAGAGAGTTTAGATTATTTTTTTAATCGCTATCATTCCAAGTAAGGCAGCAAAGCCACTAAGATACGGGGGGGCGTTCCTGGGTGTTGACGAATTAGAAAACAGAAACATTGCTAAGGAGCGAGCACAAAAGAATTGTAATCAGGAAGACAGTATTTAAATTTTGAAGATTAAAGTTGGCTGGAAAGCATGGAGCTGGAAGAGATTTCCACAAGCGAGAAGTGCGAAAAAAAGAAACTGTTAGCATAGAATTCGCTATGGTACCAAGACATTTTAAAATTTAAGCGCAGTACTATATTGACATTGTGATCTCATCAATTTGCAGTTTAGTTGGCCGTAAATTCTTTGCTAAGGTGAGGTGGTCAGTTTTTCAAAGGACCCAACTTTTACGGCTAACAAAACTTCATGTTTGGCAATTCAAAGGTGGGCTGGAGACAGGATTCCTTAAGATTCCTGGTCATTAAATCGAGTTAAAACTAATCTATCTATTCATCTCCTAAGGATGTACGAGAAATCTTATTGATACACTCAGGAAAACTAGATATATATGGCACCTCTGAATATGTCTCTTCAGATTAGAGAGTGCTGACTGATAATCTTAATCCCTTTAGGCAAGCACGCGATGCACTAGAAAGAACCATAATCCAACTCGGTAAATAAATCTTTAATCCGTCTCATTAAAGGGAAAAAACCCACGAAAAAAGTAGTTCAAACAAATGTTTGAAGTAACATTTAATTTATCAGGTCATCCCATAAGTTCTGTCCGAATTTTAACTTTTTGTGAAAATGAACAAAATTTAAAGAGTGTTTTATAATGTCTAATGGAGCTGAACATTATTTTTATGTTTAGATGCACTTAAACTGATCAAATTTTATTTCAGAGAACAATAAAATTAAATTTTGTTTGATTAAAACCCTGCTAACGTGGAAGTACCCAAGAATCATTTGAGGCACATAATGCTTTATGAATTCAAGGAAGGAAACTCAGCAGCCGAAGCGGCTAGAAACATTCACTCAGTTTATGGAGAGGAATGTTTGAATGAAAGAACTTGCAGAAGATGGTTTGCTAAATTCAGAGGTGGAGATTTCACCCTTAAAGATGAAGATCGAACCGGACGTCCAGTTGAGTTTGATGAAAAGATTCTTGAAGCAGCCCTCGAAGAAAATCCTGCTTTATCAGTTGAGGAATTCGCAGTGGTTCTCAGTTCAAACCATACAACTGTTCATCGTCATCTTCAACAACTTGGAAAAGTTCCTAAACTTGGAAAATGGGTGCCTCATGAATTGTCTGAAAACAACCTCAAATCCCGAGTTGACATCTGCTTTTCACATCATTCTCGCTAACTTGTTTCACCTTTTTGGGATAGTCCTTGTAACTGGCGACGAAAAATGGATCTTTTATCGAAATGTTAAGCGTCGTAGACAGTGGCTTGGTAAAGGGGAAGGACTCCAGCCACAGCTGAGAAGGGAACTTCATGGGCAAAAGGTTCTTCTTTCAATCTGGTGGGATCGCCAAGGAATAATCCACTTTGAATTCTTACCACCTAATGCAACAATTAATGCTCAAATATACTGTCAGCAATTAGAGCGTTTGAATCAAGCTTTGGGGGGAAAAGACCTGCTCTAGGGAATCGAAAAGGGGTGATGTTTCATCAGGACAATGCGCGACCCCACACAGCAAGAATCAAGTCACAAAAGATCGAAGAACTTGGTTGGGAGAAAATTCCTCATCCACCTTATTCTCCCGATCTTGCTCCTTCAGACTACCATTTGTTTCGGAGCTTACAGAATCATTTGGAAGAAACAGCTTTTGTGACACAGGAAGAGGTTAAAACTGACATTTGTGAGTTCTTCGAATCAAAGTCAAAAGAATTTTACAGTAATGGAATTAGTAAGCTTGTTAATAGATGGAAGGAAGTCATAGATAATCAGGGAAAATACATTGTTGATTGAATCTGCAATTAAATGTAACATTTGGTCACTTGTTTTCTTTATTCAAAATTCGGACAGAACTTATGGGATGACCTGATATAAGGGTACACACCAAATACAGACGACACAAGCCGAATTTAAGATCACTGAGGCCATTGCCCCACTGATGAGGCTATGGTACAACGAAAATTGAGTACTATCTTGATGTGCTTCGTGCAACTAATGCTGCCCATATAGTTGTGGATTAAATTAATTAAAATGACTTCAATGTCTACTCCTTATTTTCTAGCAATTTCCACATATTTGTCTGTTCATTTACTTTTGTAATAATTTTTTTAAATTGTAAAGGGTCTTTATGGAGACCCTGTATATATAATCATTTGGAAATTGCGAAAAATTGAATATTTCTTCTATGTACTCAGTAGTTATCAAAGTTTTTAATCATATTGCATTTGTGTATTTCAGGTATCCTGTTTGATGAAAGAGATACTGTTAAATGAAACCCCTAACATTTCCAGACAGGTGGATTGGAAGGATTGTCCCAATTCCCTGGCCACCTTGTTCACCAGATATCACTCCCCTGGATTTCTTTCTATCTTCTTCTAAAGATACAGGACATCAGTCATCTAAAGCAAAAGATCACTGATGTCATTGCTACCACTGACGAGGCTATGCTACAGGGAATATGGCAAGAAATTGAGTACTATCTTGATGTGCTTCATGCAACTAATGCTGCCCATACAGAGGTGGATTCAATTAGTTAAACAACTAATCATGATCTACTTCTCATTTTGTAACAATTTCCTCATTTTTCTGTTCATTTGCTTTTGCTATAAACATTTTAAATTGTAAAGAGGCTTTATGGACACCTTGTGTATATGACATAGTTTAAGTTGCTCAAAATCGAAAAGATCTTTTAACTGTGGGTAATGACCCGACATTAAAACTATTTTTATTTCTATACAGGCTTATAGCCATCAGAAGAGACAATAGTGCCGCTCGGGCGGACCGCTCACTCTAGCAATGCTGCTGCACAGAGGTGTACACAGCTAAAAAGAAAAAGAAAAACATTAAAACTTAGGTAATTAAGAAAGGAAATGTATGTTTGTGTATGTGTTTGAGTTTGTGTGCGCGCGCGTCTGTGTTTGAGTGTCTGCGTGCGTGGGTCCTGGTTGTGAAAGCTGTATTTTGGAAGAGCTCCACACGATGGTTTCCTCCAGTGGCGAACCAATGAAAAAAGGGAAAGGACACGTGACCATACGAACATTTCTCTTAATTCAGCAGACAATGTTATTTCATTTATGGTAACTGTATTTTTGGCGATTACCTTACTTAGTTTCCGTCGTTAGACACTGCGCGTCTGAAAAATGACGCTTTTATCGCGGTCGCCATCGTTTCTCGGCCGTTTGACTGTGATCAAAGTGTAGTATTTGCCCTCGGGAGGATAAACTGCATTTCATCTCTCAGTTCTTCCGACAGAGCGCAACTGAAAATATTATAGGGAGGCACCCAGTCTTGGAAAACAGTTGCCCTCGGCAGTACCTCCCTCGTTGCACTAAAGAGAGGAGACTGGTAGTAATATCGACGTCAGTGCAATCGACGGTTGCTGGAGCTGTGGTATTTTTTGACTTGACCGGGGTGTACGCACTCGGTCTCTTCACATTAAACTGATCTTGTGTCACATCCCGCTAGTGTGAGGCGGCGAGAAAATATAATCGCTTCTCGGTCTTTTGGTTAAGATCAAAGTGTAGCATCTGTTCTTACCAGTTTAATCTGATTCTATCTCTCCTTCTTTCTTTCTTTCATTTTCTCACTGAAAACAAAAGTAGTGTCTTTTAACCTCTTTCCACGCGATCAAAACGGAATAGACCATTATTTATGATGTCTTGGCAGGGCGTAACGGTCGTGAGAACTAAAGAAGGCAAGTATAGTATAATGAGCACGTGGCCAAGTCGCTAGAAAGTTCGCATTCTGACAATGAGACCCGGGTTCGAATCTCACCATAGTCGATTTGTCAGAAAGGAGACTTCTTGATGTTATCGGAATTGAGGGTTCGATCCCAGCGTGTGTCACCTTTGAAAAGTGCCTGAAAATCATACCACGGGTTGACCCAAGCCTTGTGAATGAAACTGAGTAGACGAAACCCTTGGGTGCCGTCGATAGCTGTGTTAGTACGAAGTCACAAGTCATCGTGACCGAGGGCTTGAGCGTGCTAGCCTTATTCAAATTGTTGATGACGCTAGATAACTAGCTCTCTCCCAGAAACTGTAACTAAGGTCTGCTCAGCATAGTTGCAGTATAAACCACAGCTGGGCTTTGTGGGTGTTGAATAAACACAAATGCGCCTGAGCGAGCGTCTGCAATAAGGATTGGCTATCCGCCCTAGAAGAGAGTTATCCTAGAATACGAGTGGCCAGCTATATATATATATATATATATATATATATATATATGTATATATATACTAAGAAACTTACTATTCCATGAAAATGCGTCAGCTCGAACTCCGTCACCCCATAAAACGTATTTCAATGCGATTTTTGTTTCTTTTACCCAACGAATTCTGACAATGGGACAGATAATCCCTAAGCCTTAGATGAGTCGAAATATCTGCGAAATGTTGTGAGTCATCAAAATTGGATTCTGGTTTACAAATGTGTTAGTCATATTAAGAGGCAAAGTCATATCATGTCAGCCATGAGTAAATTCACATGAAAAGAGCGTTTGCAAAGATTTTATCAACACAGAATTTTCTGGTTGCTAAAAGATTCCATTTATGTCAAACATTACCGTTTCTAATAAAGGAGAAATATAAACTTGTTTTGTATCTTCTGGTTATGCTTAAAAGAAATTTAAATTCAATTATACACAAACATATATTAAGACAGTTTTTTTATGTTTACACATTCTTTTTATAGATGGTATTTATCAATCCACCCACGAGGATTGAATGTGGCACAAAGACTTTTTAATGTGGGTATCTCTGAGCCCGTAGGCCCAGCCAAAAATAAATAACCATCCAAACCCCCCGAGGGGGGCCAGTTCCGTCAACCTCCCCCAACGAAACCCTACCCTTCGGCGGAGCTCCGTCAGGGTTCCTCCCTGCAAGCAGAGAGTTCGACAGACACCCGACCCGGCAGCTCACAAAGCACAGATACTACACTTTGATCCTAGCCACCGGGCCGGTATTTATTAATCCACCCACGAGGATTAAATGTGGCACAAGGCCGGTTTAATGTGGGTAGCCCGCGAGCCCGTAGGCTCGGCCAAAAATATGACCTTTGAACCCGCCTAGACGGGTTCAGGTCCTGTCCACCTCCCCGAACGCAACCTTGCCCTTCGGCAAAGCTTCGTCCGTTCCTCTCTGCATTAGAGAGTTCGACAGACACCCGACCCGGCAGCTCACAAAGCGCAGATACTACACTTTGATCCTAGCCACCGGGCCGAGCGGGTATTCTTTTTATAGATGGTATTTATCAATCCACCCACGAGGATTGAATGTGGCACAAGGCCTTTTTAATGTGGGTATCTCCGAGCCCGTAGGCCCAGCCAAAAATAAATAACCATCAAACCCCCCGAGGGGGGCCAGTTCCGTCAACCTCCTCCAACGAAACCCTACCCTTCGGCGGAGCTTCGTCAGAGTTCCTCCCTGCAAGCAGGGCGTTCGACAGACACCCGACCCGGCAGCTCACAAAGCACAGATACTACACTTTGATCCTAGCCACCGGGCCGGGCGGGTATTCTTTTTATAGATGGTATTTATCAATCCACCCACGGGGATCGAATGTGGCACAAGGCCTTTTTAATGTGGGTATCTCCGAGCCCGTAGGCCCAGCCAAAAATAAATAACCATCAAACCCCCCTAAGGGGGGCCAGTTCCGTCAACCTCCCCCAACGAAACCCTACCCTTCGGCGGAGCTTTGTCAGGGTTCCTCTCTGCAAGCAGAGAGTTCGACAGACACCCGACCCGTCAGCTCACAAAGCACAGATACTACACTTTGATCCTAGCCACCGGGCCGGACGGGTATTCTTTTTATAGATGGTATTTATCAATCCACCCACGAGAATTGAATGTGGCACAAGGCCTTTTTAATGTGGGTATCTCCGAGCCCGTAGGCCCAGCCAAAAATAAATAACCATCAAACCTACCGAGGGGGGCCAGTTCCGTCAACCTCCCCCAACGCAACACTACCCTTCGGCGGAGCTACGTCAGAGTTCCTCCCTGCAAGCAGAGAGTTCGACAGACACCCGACCCGGCAGCTCACAAAGCACAGATACTACACTTTGATCCTAGCCACCGGGCCGAGCGGGTATTCTTTTTATAGATGGTATTTATCAATCCACCCACGAGGATTGAATGTGGCACAAGGCCTTTTTAATGTGGGTATCTCCGAGCCCGTAGGCTCAGCCAAAAATAAATAACCATCCAAACCCCCCGAGGGGGGGCCAGTTCCGTCAACCTCCCCCAACGAAACACTACCCTTCGGCGGAGCTTCGTCAGGGTTCCTCCCTGCAAGCAGAGAGTTCGACAGACACCCAACCCGGCAGCTCACAAAGCACAGATACTACACTTTGATCCTAGCCACCGGGCCGGGCGGGTATTCTTTTTATAGATGGTATTTATCAATCCACCCACGAGAATTGAATGTGGCACAAGGCCTTTTTAATGTGGGTATCTCCGAGCCCGTAGGCCCAGCCAAAAATAAATAACCATCAAACCCCCCGAGGGGGGCCAGTTCCGTCAACCTCCCCCAACGAAACTCTACCCTTCGGCGAAGCTTCGTCAGAGTTCCTCCCTGCAAGCAGAGAGTTCGACAGACACCCGACCCGGCAGCTCACAAAGCACAGATACTACACTTTGATCCTAGCCACCGGGCCGAGCGGGTATTCTTTTGATAGATACAAATATTTAAGTAAATGCTCTGTTTATAATAAACAGTATTAAACAACATTTACCGGCCTGAATGTCCGAGAAATTTACACTGGAAATATTCGTCCTCCGACAGAAATCGAACGTGTATCCTGTACAGAACCGTCATATAGACTGACGTGCCTTAAACAATCGAGCCACAGAGAATCGTTCGATTATCAAGGTCGAATTTACTGTTTTTAAACTTCAATCTTCCATGAATCTCTCACGTACATTCATATCTGCTCAATGCGTATCCAAATGTAAACAAATGACGTCACACATTATGAAACGGACAAAATCCGAACATGAGAGATTCATGGAAGATTGAAGTTTAAAAACAGTAAATTCGACCTTGATAATCGAACGATTCTCTGTGGCTCGATTGTTTATATATATATATATATATATATATATATATATATATATATATATATATATATCTTAGGCAAAACTTCAAAACAACACGAAATAAAATACAACTGTAACAGTCAAAACCCGAGGAAAAACTAACAACACTAAAACACCCCCTGCTAATGGCTAAGGAAGTGGCCTAGAGCGCTAGGGACAACGAAAAACATGGAAAACTTTTGTAACCATTATTCCTATAAAACGGGGGAAAAAGAAAACGGATGCTGGAAAAATTAAATAAAAAATTAATTAAATCTTTCTTATCTGCCACATTTAATGAAAGATGTTTAAAAGAAAGATTGCTGCCCAAACGCACGCACACACACACACACATATAGTGGTACTCGCTTGGAAAAACCTTGAGTATTTCGGCTTATAGTAGAACAAACCAATACCGAAGGGAAAATGAGGAATAACAAAAAAAAGAAAGAACTAAGAACATTAAATTGAGGCGAAAACAATCGTCCTGAATTCAAGCTCAGAGTCCAAAGAGAAATACCTCCAAAACGAGTAAATGCAACTACATAAAGTGCTCAATACACGAAGCAGAGCAAACCTAATATAAACCTAAAGAGCCGGGTAAACGAAACGGATCGTCAGAGTACAACTATATATATATATATATATATATATATATATATATATATATATATATATAATTATTTATTTAAAAATTATTTTAGGATATTAAAACAAAAACATGTTAAAAATCACTACACGATTGCAATCATGTTTCAACACTACAAATATGTCTCCTCGGACGATGTTAATATTTTTTTTCAAACGGTTAAGTTATTTACCAGTTTCTTAAAAGTTCCTTTTATTTATCAACGATAAAATTTTATGTAAGAAGCTGAACAAGCATACAAATGGTTAGCATTGTATCAGATTACCTCCCTACTCCTTTTAGTTTTTATTTATTTGGTAAGTTGAACGTCAGACTTCGATACAAAATACGTAATAATGTAACGAATTGTATCTGTCCATAAGGAAATTGTCTAGAATTTATATGCAGACAACTTCGTGACATGACCTATATTCATTTTTTTTTTTTTTCAGTGGGTTTGAATTTTGCGTGGGTTACATTTGATCACGACAAAGCCCACAAGCCTATTTTTAAAAAATATTCTGCATTTGAAATTAAATTAATCTTTCATTTGCCAGTAGTTTATCATAGCCCGAGGAGACACATTTATGGTGTTGAAACATGTTTGTAATCATGTGGCGATTTTTAACATGTTTTTGTTTTAATATCCTAAGATAAATAATATTTAGCTCTACTCTGTATTGAGCCCTTTTTTAAATTAAATGTTTCGAACAGTGGAATTATACTGCATTTGTTCTCATTTTACCTGGATATATATATATATATATATATATATACACACACACACACACACATATATATATATATATATATATATATTAAAGGGAAGGAACAGTAAGATATATAATTCAGTGTTCTTATTAATATTTTTATTTTCTTTATTTTTAAAAAACAGTGCTCAATGCAAATCTACAGAGCATAAATATTATAAATTTACTAATTTAAAAATATGGTTCCATCACTACACAGGAATTACCATGTTTCAAAAACAGAAAATAAAAACTTCGAATTCAATTATAGAATTAAATTAAAGTCCCTAGTCCTGTTTCATTTTCAAGCGAATTTTGGAATAACTTATTTGGAAATTTACTGAGTTTTATAGGCATATATAGTCATAATATTAGTTTCTAAGGATACAGGGAAATTCAATCATTTTGTCAAGGGGTGGTAGGGTATTCATTTTCACTGACAACTATTGTATCAAAATATGAGTTACTTTCGAAAAGAGATTAAGTTAAGTTAGGGTGGGGGTGCCTTTCCCAACAAATGGTGACATCCGTTCGATGCATGTCGTCTGGTCTTTTTCAATGACAAAAAGTTTTTCCGCACTTTTGTTTTGCCGTTAAATTTGTACTTGTATACATAAGATTTTTTTCTAAAAGGGTTGTTTGCCTATGATTATGTCGTATTGAACTATAATTTTAAAATATTATTCTTAATTTTAATTTCTAATAGACTATACTTCTTTTAAAACAAATAAATGTAATAGAATTACTTAATCTTCAAGACCTACAAGCAAATCAGCACCCTGACTCCAGAGTTTCGTATACGAACCTTAGGATTTGTTTGTAGGAAGATTGAGAGCTGCTTTTTTTGAGCTCTCATGAAATAAAAATTACTACCTATGGGATTTTAAGTGTTTGATATTCTTTAATTAATAATAATTTTGCTCTGTTTTTTTTATTTAGAGCTCTCCCTGGATCTGTATCCTCCTGGAAATTCCATATGGATTACCATATTGTATCATTACTATATATATATATATTTCTGAGATAAGGTATTATGTACACTATTTACATGGTTCGGACTATCATCCTCATCTTTGTTGCTATATTTATCACGTTTCGGTGGTTTTACGCTCCGGTCTTCTTCAGGTGGTTGGAATGTTGAACTGAACCCTTTATTTCACTTGCTGGGGTAGACTGTTCTAGTTCCACATGCCATGTTATCAGTTATCTTCTGTTAATTCCCCTCTCCAAGTTCTCCACTGCCTTAACCAGGTATTGAACTCACACTCTTTGGGTCCTGTCACTGGATCTAACCAACGCCTTTATCTACTGCGCCATGTGTTCTTAGACAAATAACGGCATTCAGATCCACCATTTATTCTACTCAATAGTTTCTAGAATAATCAGAAAGATAACTCTTAACATCCACCCAATAACCATCAGGATAATAGATTATACCTTATTACCCATAATGCACCACTGACCAGCATATATAGTCAAGTCAAAATACAACACATGGCCTGAAGATTATGTTCAAGCATTTAACAGACTGTTGTTGTGTGGTGCTGACCTCAATACGTACTTTTATATTTATATACACTCTCTAATATTGAGCACTTTTATCCATAAATATAAAATCGAAAATTAAAATGAATATAAAAAAATGAAAAATAATTACGTAAGTAAAATAAAATAAACAAAATATCTAAATCAACATAAACAAAATTAAGTAAACAATAAACAAATTAAGAAACTACGAATGCATACATGAACACGAGTAAACATAATACGAACAACCAAAAATAAATAATAAAGTAATCAATTATGAATAATAATAGGGTTTGGACATGTTTACAAGGTACGACTGCCTATGCAAGACTATCGTGCAAGGTACCATTGAAGGTGAATGTAGGATAGCACACTAACACACAAAATGGTCGGACAATGTCAAACAATGGACAAGTATGACTATCCCAGAATTGCTGATTGCTGCAATTGATAAGCCATAATAAGGAGATTCAATATGGCTTCTGGATTCGGATTCACAATGATTTCTACTCAGTAGCCTCTAGAATAACTTGAAACATGATTGTTACCACTCACCCAATAACCGTTAGAATAATACAATAGACCTACTCATAATGCACCATTGACCAGCGTATATAAACATAACACATATGATCTGAAAATTGAGATTAAGCAAGGACACAGACCGTCACCACTGGGTGTTGACTGCAATGTTCGCTTTTATATTTATATTTTGGGAGAAAAATATATGAAAAAAGGGTAAAAGTCTTCATGTGATGCGTTTTTTCATAAGTTTATGTTTGCATTGGCAGATCTTCTATTATTACAATGTGCAATATTTAATTTTGAATGTGATGGAAACAAAAACAAACAGAATCTAAAGGAAATTGATAAGATTATATACTCAAAACAAATATAAAAAAAGAAAAATTATCTTTAAATTAAAATTCCCAGCATCTCTCATTCATGTACATGTGGGGGTCACATCAACATAAACAGAAGCTTAATCCAATGAAGTCCTAAGGTACGAGACACATCGCACAAAATCTTTTTCCATCTGCTTCGTCATATATCTTTACCCACCAAATTTACTTGATATATAAAAATTTACAAGGTCTGTGTATTACCTATGAATTCACAACTGTAAGGTGGCCAGTCTGATTGGGGTCCCTGGGCAGTACTTTGTCACCCTTGCTAT
>OZ010613.1:2819318-2889318 GCA_963932145.1 Acanthosepion lycidas | reverse complement strand
GACAGACAGGAACATAGATAGATAGATAGATAGATAGATATAGAGGAACAGAGATAGATAGATAGATAGATAGATAGAGAGATAGATAGATAGATAGATAGAGAGATAGGAACAGAGATAGATAGATAGATAAATAGATAGATAGATAGATAGATAGATAGATAGATAGATAGATAGATAGATAGATAGACAGACAGACAGGAACAGAGATAGATAGATAGATAGATAGATAGATAGATAGATAGATAAACAGGAACAGAGATAGATAGATAGATAGATAGATAGATAGATAGATAGATAGATAGATAGATAGATAGGAACAGAGATAGATAGATAGATAGATAGATAGGAACAGAGATAGATAGATAGATATATAGATAGATAGATAGATAGACAGATAAATAGATAGATAGGAACAGAGATAGATAGATAGATAGATAGATAGATAGATAGATAGATAGGAACAGAGATAGATAGATAGATAGATAGATAGACAGACAGGAACATAGATAGATAGATAGATAGATAGATAGATAGATAGATAGATAGATAGATAGATAGATAGATACATAGATATAGAGGAACAGAGATAGATAGATAGATAGATAGATAGATAGATAGATAGATAGGAACAGAGATAGATAAATAGATAGATAAATAGATAGATAGATAGATAGATAGATAGATAGACAGACAGACAGGAACAGAGATAGATAGATAGATAGATAGATAGATAGATAGATAGATAAACAGGAACAGAGATAGATAGACAGGAATAGAGATAGATAGATAGATAGATAGATAGGAACAGAGATAGATAGATAGATAGATAGATAGATAGATAGATAGATAGATAGATAGATAGGAACAGAGATAGATAGATAGATAGATAGATAGATAGATAGATAGATAGATAGATAGGAACAGAGATAGATAGATAGATAGATAGATAAATAGATAGATGGGAACAGAGATAGATAGATAGATAGATAGGAACAGAGATAGATAGATAGATAGATAGATAGATAGATAGATAGATAGATAGATAGATAGATATAGAGGAACAGAGATAGATAGATAGATAGATTGATAGATAGATAGATAGATAGATAGATAGGAAGAGAGGTAGATAGATAGATAGATAGATAAATACATAGATAGATAGATAGATAGATAGATAGATAGATAGATAGATAGATAGAAACAGAGATAGATAGATAGATAGATAGATAGATAGACAGGAATAGAGATAGATAGATAGATAGATAGATAGATAGATAGATAGATAGATAGATAAACAGGAACAGAGATAGATAGATAGATAGATAGATAGATAGATAGATAGATAGATAGATAGATAGATAGGTAGATAGATTGATAGATAGATAGATAGGAACAGAGATAGATAGATAGATAGATAGATAGATAGATAATTAGATAGATACATAGATAGATAGATAGATAGATAGATAGATAGATAGATAGATAGATAGATAGATAAACAGACAGACAGGAACAGAGATAGATAGATAGATAGATAGATAGATAGATAGATAGATAGATAGACAGGAACAGAGATAGATAGATAGATAGATAGATAGATAGATAGATAGATAGATAGATAGATAGATAGATAGACAGGAACAGAGATAGATAGATAGATAGATAGATAGATAGATAGATAGATAGATAGATAGATAGGAACACAGATAGATAGATAGATAGATAGATAGACAGACAGACAGGAACATAGATAGATAGATAGATAGATAGATAGATAGATAGATAGATAGGAACAGAGTTAGATAGATAGATAGATAGATAGATAGATATAGAGGAACAGAGATAGATAGATAGATAGATAGATAGATAGATAGATAGATAGATAGATAGATAGATAGATAGAGAGATAGGAACAGAGATAGATAGATAGATAAATAGATAGATAGATAGATAGATAGATAGATAGATAGATAGATAGACAGACAGACAGGAACAGAGATAGATAGATAGATAGATAATTAGATAGATACATAGATAGATAGATAGATTGATAGATAGATAGATAGATAGATAGATAGATAAACAGACAGACAGGAACAGAGATAGATAGATAGATAGATAGATAGATAGATAGATAGATAGATAGATAGACAGGAACAGAGATAGATAGATAGATAGATAGATAGATAGACAGGAACAGAGATAGATAGATAGATAGATAGATAGATAGATAGATAGATAGATAGGAACACAGATAGATAGATAGATAGATAGATAGACAGACAGACAGGAACATAGATAGATAGATAGATAGATAGATAGATAGATAGATAGATAGGAACAGAGTTAGATAGATAGATAGATAGATAGATAGATAGATAGATAGATAGACAGACAGACAGGAACATAGATAGATAGATAGATAGATAGATATAGAGGAACAGAGATAGATAGATAGATAGATAGATAGAGAGATAGATAGATAGATAGATAGAGAGATAGGAACAGAGATAGATAGATAGATAAATAGATAGATAGATAGATAGATAGATAGATAGATAGATAGATAGATAGACAGACAGACAGGAACAGAGATAGATAGATAGATAGATAGATAGATAGATAGATAGATAAACAGGAACAGAGATAGATAGATAGATAGATAGATAGATAGATAGATAGATAGATAGATAGATAGGAACAGAGATAGATAGATAGATAGATAGATAGATAGATAGGAACAGAGATAGATAGATAGATATATAGATAGATAGATAGATAGACAGATAAATAGATAGATAGGAACAGAGATAGATAGATAGATAGATAGATAGATAGATAGATAGGAACAGAGATAGATAGATAGATAGATAGATAGACAGACAGGAACATAGATAGATAGATAGATAGATAGATAGATAGATAGATAGATAGATAGATAGATACATAGATATAGAGGAACAGAGATAGATAGATAGATAGATAGATAGATAGATAGATAGATAGATAGGAACAGAGATAGATAAATAGATAGATAAATAGATAGATAGATAGATAGATAGATAGATAGATAGACAGACAGACAGGAACAGAGATAGATAGATAGATAGATAGATAGATAGATAGATAGATAGATAGATAGATAGATAGATAGATAGATAGATAAACAGGAACAGAGATAGATAGACAGGAATAGAGATAGATAGATAGATAGATAGATAGGAACAGAGATAGATAGATAGATAGATAGATAGATAGATAGATAGATAGATAGATAGATAGATAGATAGATAGATAGATAGGAACAGAGATAGATAGATAGATAGATAGATAGATAGATAGATAGATAGATAGATAGGAACAGAGATAGATAGATAGATAGATAGATAAATAGATAGATGGGAACAGAGATAGATAGATAGATAGATAGGAACAGAGATAGATAGATAGATAGATAGATAGATAGATAGATAGATAGATAGATAGATAGATAGATATAGAGGAACAGAGATAGATAGATAGATAGATTGATAGATAGATAGATAGATAGATAGATAGATAGGAAGAGAGGTAGATAGATAGATAGATAGATAAATACATAGATAGATAGATAGATAGATAGATAGATAGATAGAAACAGAGATAGATAGATAGATAGATAGATAGATAGACAGGAATAGAGATAGATAGATAGATAGATAGATAGATAGATAGATAGATAGATAGATAGATAGATAAACAGGAACAGAGATAGATAGATAGATAGATAGATAGATAGATAGATAGATAGATAGATAGGTAGATAGATTGATAGATAGATAGATAGGAACAGAGATAGATAGATAGATAGATAGATAGATAATTAGATAGATACATAGATAGATAGATAGATAGATAGATAGATAGATAGATAGATAGATAGATAAACAGACAGACAGGAACAGAGATAGATAGATAGATAGATAGATAGATAGATAGATAGATAGATAGATAGATAGATAGATAGATAGATAGATAGACAGGAACAGAGATAGATAGATAGATAGATAGATAGATAGATAGATAGATAGATAGATAGATAGATAGATAGACAGGAACAGAGATAGATAGATAGATAGATAGATAGATAGATAGATAGATAGATAGATAGATAGGAACACAGATAGATAGATAGATAGATAGATAGACAGACAGACAGGAACATAGATAGATAGATAGATAGATAGATAGATAGATAGATAGATAGATAGATAGGAACAGAGTTAGATAGATAGATAGATAGATAGATAGATATAGAGGAACAGAGATAGATAGATAGATAGATAGATAGATAGATAGATAGATAGATAGATAGATAGATAGAGAGATAGGAACAGAGATAGATAGATAGATAAATAGATAGATAGATAGATAGATAGATAGATAGATAGATAGATAGATAGATAGACAGACAGACAGGAACAGAGATAGATAGATAGATAGATAGATAGATAGATAGATAGATAGATAAACAGGAACAGTGATAGATAGATAGATAGATAGATAGATAGGAACAGAGATAGATAGATAGATAGATAGATAGATAGATAGGAACAGAGATAGATAGATAGATATATAGATAGATAGATAGATAGACAGATAAATAGATAGATAGGAACAGAGATAGATAGATAGATAGATAGATAGATAGATAGATAGATAGATAGGAACAGAGATAGATAGATAGATAGATAGATAGATAGATAGATAGATAGACAGACAGGAACATAGATAGATAGATAGATAGATAGATAGATAGATAGATAGATAGATAGATAGATACATAGATATAGAGGAACAGAGATAGATAGATAGATAGATAGATAGATAGATAGATAGATAGATAGATAGATAGGAACAGAGATAGATAGATAGATAAATAGATAGATAGATAGATAGATAGATAGATAGATAGATAGATAGACAGACAGACAGGAACAGAGATAGATAGATAGATAGATAGATAGATAGATAGATAGATAGATAAACAGGAACAGAGATAGATAGATAGATAGATAGATAGATAGATAGATAGGAACAGAGATAGATAGATAGATAGATAGATAGATAGATAGATAGATAGATAGATAGATAGATAGATAGATAGGAACAGAGATAGATAGATAGATAAATACATAGATAGATAGATAGATAGAAACAGAGATATAGATAGATAGATAGATAGATAGATAGATAGATAGATAGATAGATAGATAGATAAACAAACAGGAACAGAGATAGATAGACAGGAATAGTGATAGATAGATAGATAGATAGATAGGAACAGAGATAGATAGATAGATAGATAGATAGATAGATAGATAGATAGATAGGAACAGAGATAGATAGATAGATAGATAGATAGATAGATAGATAGATAGGAACAGAGATAGATAGATAGATAGATAGATAAATAGATAGATAGGAACAGAGATAGATAGATAGATAGATAGGAACAGAGATAGATAGATAGATAGATAGATAGATAGATAGATAGATATAGAGGAACAGAGATAGATAGATAGATAGATTGATAGATAGATAGATAGATAGATAGATAGATAGGAACAGAGGTAGATAGATAGATAGATAAATACATAGATAGATAGATAGATAGATAGATAGATAGATAGATAGATAGATAGAAACAGAGATAGATAGATAGATAGATAGATAGATAGATAGATAGATAGATAGACAGGAATAGAGATAGATAGATAGATAGATAGATAGATAGATAGATAGATAGACAGACAGACAGACAGGAACATAGATAGATAGATAGATAGATAGATAGATAGATAGATAGATAGATAGATAGGAACAGAGTTAGATAGATAGATAGATAGATAGATAGACAGACAGACAGGAACATAGATAGATAGATAGATAGATAGATAGATAGATAGATAGATAGATAGATAGATAGATAGATAGATATAGAGGAACAGAGATAGATAGATAGATAGATAGATAGATAGATAGATAGATAGATAGATAAATAGATAGATAGATAGATAGATAGATAGATAGATAGATAGACAGACAGACAGGAACAGAGATAGATAGATAGATAGATAGATAGATAGATAGATAGGAACAGAGATAGATAGATAGATATATAGATAGATAGATAGATAGATAGATAGATAGATAGATAGATAGATAGATAGATAGATAGGAACAGAGATAGATAGATAGATAGATAGATAGATAGGAACAGAGATAGATAGATAGATAGATAGACAGACAGGAACATAGATAGATAGATAGATAGATAGATAGATAGATAGATAGATAGATAGATAGATAGATAGATACATAGATATAGAGGAACAGAGATAGATAGATAGATAGATAGATAGATAGATAGATAGATAGATAGATAGATAGGAACAGAGATAGATAGATAGATAAATAGATAGATAGATAGATAGATAGATAGATAGACATACAGACAGGAACAGAGATAGATAGATAGATAGATAGATAGATAGATAGATAGATAGATAGATAGATAGATAAACAGGAACAGAGATAGATAGATAGATAGATAGATAGATAGATAGATAGATAGATAGGAACAGAGATAGATAGATAGATAGATAGATAGATAGATAGGAACAGAGATAGATAGATAGATAGATAGATAGATAGATAGATAGATAGATAGGAACAGAGATAGATAGATAGATAGATAGATAGATAGATAGATAGATAGATAGATAGACAGACAGACAGACAGGAACAGAGATAGATAGATAGATAGATAGATAGATAGATAGGAACAGAGATAGATAGATAGATAGATAGGAACAGAGATAGATAGATAGATAGATAGATAGATAGATAGATAGATAGATAGATAGATAGGAACAGAGATAGATAGATAGATAGATAGGAACAGAGATAGATAGATAGATAGATAGATAGATAGATAGATAGATAGACAGACAGACAGACAGGAACAGAGATAGATAGATAGATAGATAGATAGATAGATAGATAGATAGATAGATAGGAACAGAGATAGATAGATAGATAGATAGATAGGAACAGAGATAGATAGATAGATAGATAGATAGATAGATAGATAGATAGATAGATAGATAGACAGACAGACAGACAGGAACAGAGATAGATAGATAGATAGATAGATAGATAGATAGATAGATAGATAGATAGATAGATAGATAGATAGATAGATAGACAGGAATAGAGATAGATATAGATATAGAGATAGATAGATAGATAGATAGATAGATAGATAGATAAACAGGAACAGAGATAGATAGATAGATAGATAGATAGATAGATAGATAGATAGATAGATACATAGGAACAGAGATCATTATTTTCTCTTCTCAAGCCCAGTAGCTGTTATCCCTCTTTCCAGTATTGATGGGAGTTTCCTTCCTAACCTTTTATTTCAAGTAGTGTGGAATGTCAACATCTTGATTATGTCATTGTTTTCTCTTCTCAAGCCCAGTAGCTGTTATCACTCTTTCCAGTATTGATGGGAGTTTCCTTCCTAACCTTTTATTCCAAGTAGTGTGGAATGTCAACATCTTGATTATGTCATTGTTTTCTCTTCTCAAGCCCAGTAGCTGTTATCACTCTTTCCAGTATTGATGGGAGTTTCCTTCCTAACCTTTTATTCCAAGTAGTGTGGAATGTCAACATCTTGATTATGTCATTGTTTTCTCTTCTCAAGCCCAGTAGCTGTTATCACTCTTTCCAGTATTGATGGGAGTTTCCTTCCTAACCTTTTATTCCAAGTAGTGTGGAATGTCAACATCTTGATTATGTCATTGTTTTCTCTTCTCAAGCCCAGTAGCTGTTATCACTCTTTCCAGTATTGATGGGAGTTTCCTTCCTAACCTTTTATTCCAAGTAGTGTGGAATGTCAACATCTTGATTATGTCATTATTTTCTCTTCTCAAGCCCAGTAGCTGTTATCACTCTTTCCAGTATTGATGGGAGTTTCCTTCCTAACCTTTTATTCCAAGTAGTGTGGAATGTCAACATCTTGATTATGTCATTGTTTTCTCTTCTCAAGCCCAGTAGCTGTTATCACTCTTTCCAGTATTGATGGGAGTTTCCTTCCTAACCTTTTATTCCAAGTAGTGTGGAATGTCAACATCTTGATTATGTCATTGTTTTCTCTTCTCAAGCCCAGTAGCTGTTATCCCTCTTTCCAGTATTGATGGGAGTTTCCTTCCTAACCTTTTATTCCAAGTAGTGTGGAATGTCAACATCTTGATTATGTCATTATTTTCTCTTCTCAAGCCCAGTAGCTGTTATCCCTCTTTCCAGTATTGATGGGAGTTTCCTTCCTAACCTTTTATTTCAAGTAGTGTGGAATGTCAACATCTTGATTATGTCATTATTTTCTCTTCTCAAGCCCAGTAGCTGTTATCCCTCTTTCCAGTATTGATGGGAGTTTCCTTCCTAACCTTTTATTTCAAGTAGTGTGGAATGTCAACATCTTGATTATGTCATTATTTTCTCTTCTCAAGCCCAGTAGCTGTTATCACTCTTTCCAGTATTGATGGGAGTTTCCTTCCTAACCTTTTATTCCAAGTAGTGTGGAATGTCAACATCTTGATTATGTCATTGTTTTCTCTTCTCAAGCCCAGTAGCTGTTATCACTCTTTCCAGTATTGATGGGAGTTTCCTTCCTAACCTTTTATTCCAAGTAGTGTGGAATGTCAACATCTTGATTATGTCATTGTTTTCTCTTCTCAAGCCCAGTAGCTGTTATCCCTCTTTCCAGTATTGATGGGAGTTTCCTTCCTAACCTTTTATTTCAAGTAGTGTGGAATGTCAACATCTTGATTATGTCATTATTTTCTCTTCTCAAGCCCAGTAGCTGTTATCCCTCTTTCCAGTATTGATGGGAGTTTCCTTCCTAACCTTTTATTCCAAGTAGTGTGGAATGTCAACATCTTGATTATGTCATTGTTTTCTCTTCTCAAGCCCAGTAGCTGTTATCACTCTTTCCAGTATTGATGGGAGTTTCCTTCCTAACCTTTTATTCCAAGTAGTGTGGAATGTCAACATCTTGATTATGTCATTGTTTTCTCTTCTCAAGCCCAGTAGCTGTTATCCCTCTTTCCAGTATTGATGGGAGTTTCCTTCCTAACCTTTTATTTCAAGTAGTGTGGAATGTCAACATCTTGATTATGTCATTATTTTCTCTTCTCAAGCCCAGTAGCTGTTATCACTCTTTCCAGTATTGATGGGAGTTTCCTTCCTAACCTTTTATTCCAAGTAGTGTGGAATGTCAACATCTTGATTATGTCATTGTTTTCTCTTCTCAAGCCCAGTAGCTGTTATCCCTCTTTCCAGTATTGATGGGAGTTTCCTTCCTAACCTTTTATTCCAAGTAGTGTGGAATGTCAACATCTTGATTATGTCATTATTTTCTCTTCTCAAGCCCAGTAGCTGTTATCACACTTTCCAGTATTAATGGGAGTTTCCTTCCTAACCTTTTATTTGAAGTAGTGTGGAATGTCAACATCTTGATTATGTCATTATTTTCTCTTCTCAAGCCCAGTAGCTGTTATCACTCTTTCCAGTATTGATGGGAGTTTCCTTCCTAACCTTTTATTTGAAGTAGTGTGGAATGTCAACATCTTGATTATGTCATTATTTTCTCTTCTCAAGCCCAGTAGCTGTTATCCCTCTTTCCAGTATTAATGGGAGTTTCCTTTCTAACCTTTTATTTCAAGTAATGTGGAATGTCAACATCTTGATTATGTCATTATTTTCTCTTCTCAAGCCCAGTAGCTGTTATCCCTCTTTCCAGTATTGATGGGAGTTTCCTTCCTAACCTTTTATTCCAAGTAGTGTGGAATGTCAACATCTTGATTATGTCATTATTTTCTCTTCTCAAGCCCAGTAGCTGTTATCACACTTTCCAGTATTAATGGGAGTTTCCTTCCTAACCTTTTATTTGAAGTAGTGTGGAATGTCAACATCTTGATTATGTCATTATTTTCTCTTCTCAAGCCCAGTAGCTGTTATCACTCTTTCCAGTATTGATGGGAGTTTCCTTCCTAACCTTTTATTTGAAGTAGTGTGGAATGTCAACATCTTGATTATGTCATTATTTTCTCTTCTCAAGCCCAGTAGCTGTTATCACTCTTTCCAGTATTGATGGGAGTTTCCTTCCTAACCTTTTATTTGAAGTAGTGTGGAATGTCAACATCTTGATTATATCATTATTTTCTCTTCTCAAGTCCAGTAGCTGTTATCACTCTTTCCAGTATTGATGGGAGTTTCCTTCCTAACCTTTTATTTCAAGTAGTGTGGAATGTCAACATCTTGATTATGTCATTATTTTCTCTTCTCAAGCCCAGTAGCTGTTATCCCTCTTTCCAGTATTAATGGGAGTTTCCTTTCTAACCTTTTATTTCAAGTAATGTGGAATGTCAACATCTTGATTATGTCATTATTTTCTCTTCTCAAGCCCAGTAGCTGTTATCCCTCTTTCCAGTATTGATGGGAGTTTCCTTCCTAACCTTTTATTCCAAGTAGTGTGGAATGTCAACATCTTGATTATGTCATTATTTTCTCTTCTCAAGCCCAGTAGCTGTTATCACTCTTTCCAGTATTAATGGGAGTTTCCTTCCTAACCTTTTATTTGAAGTAGTGTGGAATGTCAACATCTTGATTATGTCATTATTTTCTCTTCTCAAGCCCAGTAGCTGTTATCCCTCTTTCCAGTATTGATGGGAGTTTCCTTCCTAACCTTTTATTCCAAGTAGTGTGGAATGTCAACATCTTGATTATGTCATTATTTTCTCTTCTCAAGCCCAGTAGCTGTTATCACTCTTTCCAGTATTGATGGGAGTTTCCTTCCTAACCTTTTATTTGAAGTAGTGTGGAATGTCAACATCTTGATTATGTCATTATTTTCTCTTCTCAAGCCCAGTAGCTGTTATCCCTCTTTCCAGTATTAATGGGAGTTTCCTTCCTAACCTTTTATTCCAAGTAGTGTGGAATGTCAACATCTTGATTATGTCATTATTTTCTCTTCTCAAGCCCAGTAGCTGTTATCACTCTTTCCAGTATTAATGGGAGTTTCCTTCCTAACCTTTTATTTGAAGTAGTGTGGAATGTCAACATCTTGATTATGTCATTATTTTCTCTTCTCAAGCCCAGTAGCTGTTATCCCTCTTTCCAGTATTGATGGGAGTTTCCTTCCTAACCTTTTATTTGAAGTAGTGTGGAATGTCAACATCTTGATTATATCATTATTTTCTCTTCTCAAGTCCAGTAGCTGTTATCACTCTTTCCAGTATTGATGGGAGTTTCCTTCCTAACCTTTTATTTCAAGTAGTGTGGAATGTCAACATCTTGATTATGTCATTATTTTCTCTTCTCAAGCCCAGTAGCTGTTATCCCTCTTTCCAGTATTAATGGGAGTTTCCTTTCTAACCTTTTATTTCAAGTAATGTGGAATGTCAACATCTTGATTATGTCATTATTTTCTCTTCTCAAGCCCAGTAGCTGTTATCCCTCTTTCCAGTATTGATGGGAGTTTCCTTCCTAACCTTTTATTCCAAGTAGTGTGGAATGTCAACATCTTGATTATGTCATTATTTTCTCTTCTCAAGCCCAGTAGCTGTTATCACTCTTTCCAGTATTAATGGGAGTTTCCTTCCTAACCTTTTATTTGAAGTAGTGTGGAATGTCAACATCTTGATTATGTCATTATTTTCTCTTCTCAAGCCCAGTAGCTGTTATCACTCTTTCCAGTATTGATGGGAGTTTCCTTCCTAACCTTTTATTTGAAGTAGTGTGGAATGTCAACATCTTGATTATGTCATTATTTTCTCTTCTCAAGCCCAGTAGCTGTTATCACTCTTTCCAGTATTAATGGGAGTTTCCTTTCTAACCTTTTATTTGAAGTAGTGTGGAATGTCAACATCTTGATTATGTCATTATTTTCTCTTCTCAAGCCCAGTAGCTGTTATCACTCTTTCCAGTATTGATGGGAGTTTCCTTCCTAACCTTTTATTTGAAGTAGTGTGGAATGTCAACATCTTGATTATGTCATTATTTTCTCTTCTCAAGCCCAGTAGCTGTTATCCCTCTTTCCAGTATTGATGGGAGTTTCCTTCCTAACCTTTTATTCCAAGTAGTGTGGAATGTCAACATCTTGATTATGTCATTATTTTCTCTTCTCAAGCCCAGTAGCTGTTATCACTCTTTCCAGTATTAATGGGAGTTTCCTTCCTAACCTTTTATTTGAAGTAGTGTGGAATGTCAACATCTTGATTATGTCATTATTTTCTCTTCTCAAGCCCAGTAGCTGTTATCACTCTTTCCAGTATTGATGGGAGTTTCCTTCCTAACCTTTTATTTGAAGTAGTGTGGAATGTCAACATCTTGATTATGTCATTATTTTCTCTTCTCAAGCCCAGTAGCTGTTATCACTCTTTCCAGTATTAATGGGAGTTTCCTTCCTAACCTTTTATTTGAAGTAGTGTGGAATGTCAACATCTTGATTATGTCATTATTTTCTCTTCTCAAGCCCAGTAGCTGTTATCCCTCTTTCCAGTATTGATGGGAGTTTCCTTCCTAACCTTTTATTTGAAGTAGTGTGGAATGTCAACATCTTGATTATATCATTATTTTCTCTTCTCAAGCCCAGTAGCTGTTATCACTCTTTCCAGTATTAATGGGAGTTTCCTTCCTAACCTTTTATTTGAAGTAGTGTGGAATGTCAACATCTTGATTATGTCATTATTTTCTCTTCTCAAGCCCAGTAGCTGTTATCACTCTTTCCAGTATTAATGGGAGTTTCCTTCCTAACCTTTTATTTGAAGTAGTGTGGAATGTCAACATCTTGATTATGTCATTATTTTCTCTTCTCAAGCCCAGTAGCTGTTATCCCTCTTTCCAGTATTGATGGGAGTTTCCTTCCTAACCTTTTATTCCAAGTAGTGTGGAATGTCAACATCTTGATTATGTCATTATTTTCTCTTCTCAAGCCCAGTAGCTGTTATCACTCTTTCCAGTATTAATGGGAGTTTCCTTCCTAACCTTTTATTTGAAGTAGTGTGGAATGTCAACATCTTGATTATGTCATTATTTTCTCTTCTCAAGCCCAGTAGCTGTTATCCCTCTTTCCAGTATTGATGGGAGTTTCCTTCCTAACCTTTTATTTGAAGTAGTGTGGAATGTCAACATCTTGATTATGTCATTATTTTCTCTTCTCAAGCCCAGTAGCTGTTATCACTCTTTCCAGTATTAATGGGAGTTTCCTTCCTAACCTTTTATTTGAAGTAGAGTGGAATGTCAACATCTTGATTATGTCATTATTTTCTCTTCTCAAGCCCAGTAGCTGTTATCCCTCTTTCCAGTATTGATGGGAGTTTCCTTCCTAACCTTTTATTCCAAGTAGTGTGGAATGTCAACATCTTGATTATGTCATTATTTTCTCTTCTCAAGCCCAGTAGCTGTTATCACTCTTTCCAGTATTAATGGGAGTTTCCTTCCTAACCTTTTATTTGAAGTAGAGTGGAATGTCAACATCTTGATTATGTCATTATTTTCTCTTCTCAAGCCCAGTAGCTGTTATCACTCTTTCCAGTATTAATGGGAGTTTCCTTCCTAACCTTTTATTTGAAGTAGTGTGGAATGTCAACATCTTGATTATGTCATTATTTTCTCTTCTCAAGCCCAGTAGCTGTTATCACTCTTTCCAGTATTAATGGGAGTTTCCTTCCTAACCTTTTATTTGAAGTAGTGTGGAATGTCAACATCTTGATTATGTCATTATTTTCTCTTCTCAAGCCCAGTAGCTGTTATCACTCTTTCCAGTATTAATGGGAGTTTCCTTCCTAACCTTTTATTTGAAGTAGAGTGGAATGTCAACATCTTGATTATGTCATTATTTTCTCTTCTCAAGCCCAGTAGCTGTTATCCCTCTTTCCAGTATTGATCGGAGTTTCCTTCCTAACCTTTTATTCCAAGTAGTGTGGAATGTCAACATCTTGATTATGTCATTATTTTCTCTTCTCAAGCCCAGTAGCTGTTATCACTCTTTCCAGTATTAATGGGAGTTTCCTTCCTAACCTTTTATTTGAAGTAGAGTGGAATGTCAACATCTTGATTATGTCATTATTTTCTCTTCTCAAGCCCAGTAGCTGTTATCCCTCTTTCCAGTATTGATGGGAGTTTCCTTCCTAACCTTTTATTCCAAGTAGTGTGGAATGTCAACATCTTGATTATGTCATTATTTTCTCTTCTCAAGCCCAGTAGCTGTTATCACTCTTTCCAGTATTAATGGGAGTTTCCTTCCTAACCTTTTATTTGAAGTAGTGTGGAATGTCAACATCTTGATTATGTCATTATTTTCTCTTCTCAAGCCCAGTAGCTGTTATCACTCTTTCCAGTATTAATGGGAGTTTCCTTCCTAACCTTTTATTTGAAGTAGAGTGGAATGTCAACATCTTGATTATGTCATTATTTTCTCTTCTCAAGCCCAGTAGCTGTTATCACTCTTTCCAGTATTAATGGGAGTTTCCTTCCTAACCTTTTATTTGAAGTAGTGTGGAATGTCAACATCTTGATTATGTCATTATTTTCTCTTCTCAAGCCCAGTAGCTGTTATCACTCTTTCCAGTATTAATGGGAGTTTCCTTCCTAACCTTTTATTTGAAGTAGTGTGGAATGTCAACATCTTGATTATGTCATTATTTTCCCTTCTCAAGCCCAGTAGCTGTTATCCCTCTTTCCAGTATTGATGGGAGTTTCCTTCCTAACCTTTTATTTGAAGTAGTGTGGAATGTCAACATCTTGATTATGTCATTATTTTCTCTTCTCAAGCCCAGTAGCTGTTATCACTCTTTCCAGTATTAATGGGAGTTTCCTTCCTAACCTTTTATTTCAAGTAGTGTGGAATGTCAACATCTTGATTATGTCATTATTTTCTCTTCTCAAGCCCAGTAGCTGTTATCACTCTTTCCAGTATTGATGGGAGTTTCCTTCCTAACCTTTTATTTCAAGTAGTGTGGAATGTCAACATCTTGATTATGTCATTATTTTCTCTTCTCAAGCCCAGTAGCTGTTATCACTCTTTCCAGTATTAATGGGAGTTTCCTTCATAACCTTTTATTTCAAGTAGTGTGGAATGTCAACATCTTGATTATGTCATTATTTTCTCTTCTCAAGCCCAGTAGCTGTTATCACTCTTTCCAGTATTAATGGGAGTTTCCTTTCTAACCTTTTATTTGAAGTAGTGTGGAATGTCAACATCTTGATTATGTCATTATTTTCCCTTCTCAAGCCCAGTAGCTGTTATCCCTCTTTCCAGTATTGATGGGAGTTTCCTTCCTAACCTTTTATTTGAAGTAGTGTGGAATGTCAACATCTTGATTATGTCATTATTTTCTCTTCTCAAGCCCAGTAGCTGTTATCACTCTTTCCAGTATTGATGGGAGTTTCCTTCCTAACCTTTTATTTGAAGTAGTGTGGAATGTCAACATCTTGATTATGTCATTATTTTCTCTTCTCAAGCCCAGTAGCTGTTATCACTCTTTCCAGTATTAATGGGAGTTTCCTTCCTAACCTTTTATTTGAAGTAGTGTGGAATGTCAACATCTTGATTATGTCATTATTTTCCCTTCTCAAGCCCAGTAGCTGTTATCCCTCTTTCCAGTATTGATGGGAGTTTCCTTCATAACCTTTTATTTCAAGTAGTGTGGAATGTCAACATCTTGATTATGTCATTATTTTCTCTTCTCAAGCCCAGTAGCTGTTATCACTCTTTCCAGTATTAATGGGAGTTTCCTTTCTAACCTTTTATTTGAAGTAGTGTGGAATGTCAACATCTTGATTATGTCATTATTTTCTCTTCTCAAGCCCAGTAGCTGTTATCCCTCTTTCCAGTATTGATGGGAGTTTCCTTCCTAACCTTTTATTTGAAGTAGTGTGGAATGTCAACATCTTGATTATGTCATTATTTTCTCTTCTCAAGCCCAGTAGCTGTTATCACTCTTTCCAGTATTAATGGGAGTTTCCTTTCTAACCTTTTATTTGAAGTAGTGTGGAATGTCAACATCTTGATTATGTCATTATTTTCTCTTCTCAAGCCCAGTAGCTGTTATCCCTCTTTCCAGTATTGATGGGAGTTTCCTTCCTAACCTTTTATTTGAAGTAGTGTGGAATGTCAACATCTTGATTATGTCATTATTTTCCCTTCTCAAGCCCAGTAGCTGTTATCCCTCTTTCCAGTATTGATGGGAGTTTCCTTCATAACCTTTTATTTCAAGTAGTGTGGAATGTCAACATCTTGATTATGTCATTATTTTCTCTTCTCAAGCCCAGTAGCTGTTATCACTCTTTCCAGTATTAATGGGAGTTTCCTTTCTAACCTTTTATTTGAAGTAGTGTGGAATGTCAACATCTTGATTATGTCATTATTTTCTCTTCTCAAGCCCAGTAGCTGTTATCCCTCTTTCCAGTATTGATGGGAGTTTCCTTCCTAACCTTTTATTTGAAGTAGTGTGGAATGTCAACATCTTGATTATGTCATTATTTTCCCTTCTCAAGCCCAGTAGCTGTTATCCCTCTTTCCAGTATTGATGGGAGTTTCCTTCCTAACCTTTTATTTGAAGTAGTGTGGAATGTCAACATCTTGATTATGTCATTATTTTCTCTTCTCAAGCCCAGTAGCTGTTATCCCTCTTTCCAGTATTGATGGGAGTTTCCTTCCTAACCTTTTATTTGAAGTAGTGTGGAATGTCAACATCTTGATTATGTCATTATTTTCCCTTCTCAAGCCCAGTAGCTGTTATCCCTCTTTCCAGTATTGATGGGAGTTTCCTTCATAACCTTTTATTTCAAGTAGTGTGGAATGTCAACATCTTGATTATGTCATTATTTTCTCTTCTCAAGCCCAGTAGCTGTTATCACTCTTTCCAGTATTAATGGGAGTTTCCTTTCTAACCTTTTATTTGAAGTAGTGTGGAATGTCAACATCTTGATTATGTCATTATTTTCTCTTCTCAAGCCCAGTAGCTGTTATCCCTCTTTCCAGTATTGATGGGAGTTTCCTTCCTAACCTTTTATTTGAAGTAGTGTGGAATGTCAACATCTTGATTATGTCATTATTTTCTCTTCTCAAGCCCAGTAGCTGTTATCACTCTTTCCAGTATTAATGGGAGTTTCCTTTCTAACCTTTTATTTGAAGTAGTGTGGAATGTCAACATCTTGATTATGTCATTATTTTCTCTTCTCAAGCCCAGTAGCTGTTATCCCTCTTTCCAGTATTGATGGGAGTTTCCTTCCTAACCTTTTATTTGAAGTAGTGTGGAATGTCAACATCTTGATTATGTCATTATTTTCCCTTCTCAAGCCCAGTAGCTGTTATCCCTCTTTCCAGTATTGATGGGAGTTTCCTTCATAACCTTTTATTTCAAGTAGTGTGGAATGTCAACATCTTGATTATGTCATTATTTTCTCTTCTCAAGCCCAGTAGCTGTTATCACTCTTTCCAGTATTAATGGGAGTTTCCTTTCTAACCTTTTATTTGAAGTAGTGTGGAATGTCAACATCTTGATTATGTCATTATTTTCTCTTCTCAAGCCCAGTAGCTGTTATCCCTCTTTCCAGTATTGATGGGAGTTTCCTTCCTAACCTTTTATTTGAAGTAGTGTGGAATGTCAACATCTTGATTATGTCATTATTTTCCCTTCTCAAGCCCAGTAGCTGTTATCCCTCTTTCCAGTATTGATGGGAGTTTCCTTCATAACCTTTTATTTCAAGTAGTGTGGAATGTCAACATCTTGATTATGTCATTATTTTCTCTTCTCAAGCCCAGTAGCTGTTATCACTCTTTCCAGTATTAATGGGAGTTTCCTTTCTAACCTTTTATTTGAAGTAGTGTGGAATGTCAACATCTTGATTATGTCATTATTTTCTCTTCTCAAGCCCAGTAGCTGTTATCCCTCTTTCCAGTATTGATGGGAGTTTCCTTCCTAACCTTTTATTTGAAGTAGTGTGGAATGTCAACATCTTGATTATGTCATTATTTTCTCTTCTCAAGCCCAGTAGCTGTTATCACTCTTTCCAGTATTAATGGGAGTTTCCTTCCTAACCTTTTATTTCAAGTAGTGTGGAATGTCAACATCTTGATTATGTCATTATTTTCTCTTCTCAAGCCCAGTAGCTGTTATCACTCTTTCCAGTATTGATGGGAGTTTCCTTCCTAACCTTTTATTTGAAGTAGTGTGGAATGTCAACATCTTGATTATGTCATTATTTTCCCTTCTCAAGCCCAGTAGCTGTTATCCCTCTTTCCAATATTGATGGGCGTTTCCTTCCTAACCTTTTATTTGAAGTAGTGTGGAATGTCAACGTCTTGATTATGTCATTATTTTCTCTTCTCAAGCCCAGTAGCTGTTATCACTCTTTCCAGTATTGATGGGAGTTTCCTTCCTAACCTTTTATTTCAAGTAGTGTGGAATGTCAACATCTTGATTATGTCATTATTTTCTCTTCTCAAGCCCAGTAGCTGTTATCACTCTTTCCAGTATTGATGGGAGTTTCCTTCCTAACCTTTTATTTCAAGTAGTGTGGAATGTCAACATCTTGATTATGTCATTATTTTCTCTTCTCAAGCCCAGTAGCTGTTATCACTCTTTCCAGTATTAATGGGAGTTTCCTTCCTAACCTTTTATTTCAAGTAGTGTGGAATGTCAACATCTTGATTATGTCATTATTTTCTCTTCTCAAGCCCTGTAGCTGTTATCCCTCTTTCCAGTATTGATGGGAGTTTCCTTCCTAACCTTTTATTTGAAGTAGTGTGGAATGTCAACATCTTGATTATGTCATTATTTTCCCTTCTCAAGCCCAGTAGCTGTTATCCCTCTTTCCAATATTGATGGGCGTTTCCTTCCTAACCTTTTATTTGAAGTAGTGTGGAATGTCAACATCTTGATTATGTCATTATTTTCTCTTCTCAAGCCCAGTAGCTGTTATCACTCTTTCCAGTATTGATGGGAGTTTCCTTCCTAACCTTTTATTTCAAGTAGTGTGGAATGTCAACATCTTGATTATGTCATTATTTTCTCTTCTCAAGCCCAGTAGCTGTTATCACTCTTTCCAGTATTGATGGGAGTTTCCTTCCTAACCTTTTATTTCAAGTAGTGTGGAATGTCAACATCTTGATTATGTCATTATTTTCTCTTCTCAAGCCCAGTAGCTGTTATCACTCTTTCCAGTATTAATGGGAGTTTCCTTCCTAACCTTTTATTTCAAGTAGTGTGGAATGTCAACATCTTGATTATGTCATTATTTTCTCTTCTCAAGCCCAGTAGCTGTTATCACTCTTTCCAGTATTGATGGGAGTTTCCTTTCTAACCTTTTATTTGAAGTAGTGTGGAATATCAACCTCTTGATTATATCATTATTTTCTCTTCTCAAGCCCAGTAGCTGTTATCCCTCTTTCCAGTATTGATGGGAGTTTCCTTTCTAACCTTTTATTTGAAGTAGTGTGGAATGTCAACATCTTGATTATATCATTATTTTCTCTTCTCAAGCCCAGTAGCTGTTATCACTCTTTCCAGTATTAATGGGAGTTTCCTTTCTAACCTTTTATTTGAAGTAGTGTGGAAGGTCAACATCTTGATTATATCATTATTTTCTCTTCTCAAGCCCAGTAGCTGTTATCACTCTTTCCAGTATTAATGGGAGTTTCCTTTCTAACCTTTTATTTGAAGTAGTGTGGAATATCAACCTCTTGATTATATCATTATTTTCTCTTCTCAAGCCCAGTAGCTGTTATCACTCTTTCCAGTATTAATGGGAGTTTCCTTCCTAACCTTTTATTTGAAGTAGTGTGGAATGTCAACATCTTGATTATATCATTATTTTCTCTTCTCAAGCCCAGTAGCTGTTATCACTCTTTCCAGTATTGATGGGAGTTTCCTTTCTAACCTTTTATTTGAAGTAGTGTGGAAGGTCAACATCTTGATTATATCATTATTTTCTCTTCTCAAGCCCAGTAGCTGTTATCCCTCTTTCCAGTATTGATGGGAGTTTCATTTCTAACCTTTTATTTGAAGTAGTGTGGAATGTCAACATCTTGATTATATCATTATTTTCTCTTCTCAAGCCCAGTAGCTGTTATCACTCTTTCCAGTATTGATGGGAGTTTCCTTCCTAACCTTTTGTTTGAAGTAATGTGGAACGTCAACCTCTTGATTATATCATTATTTTCTCTTCTCAAGCCCAGTAGCTGTTATCCCTCTTTCCAGTATTGATGGGAGTTTCCTTTCTAACCTTTTATTTGAAGTAGTGTGGAATGTCAACATCTTGATTATGTCATTATTTTCTCTTCTCAAGCCCAGTAGCTGTTATCCCTCTTTCCAGTATTGATGGGAGTTTCCTTTCTAACCTTTTATTTGAAGTAGTGTGGAATGTCAACATCTTGATTATATCATTATTTTCTCTTCTCAAGCCCAGTAGCTGTTATCCCTCTTTCCAGTATTGATGGGAGTTTCCTTTCTAACCTTTTATTTGAAGTAGTGTGGAATGTCAACATCTTGATTATATCATTATTTTCTCTTCTCAAGCCCAGTAGCTGTTATCCCTCTTTCCAGTATTGATGGGAGTTTCCTTTCTAACCTTTTATTTGAAGTAGTGTGGAATGTCAACATCTTGATTATATCATTATTTTCTCTTCTCAAGCCCAGTAGCTGTTATCCCTCTTTCCAGTATTGATGGGAGTTTCCTTTCTAACCTTTTATTTGAAGTAGTGTGGAATGTCAACATCTTGATTATATCATTATTTTCTCTTCTCAAGCCCAGTAGCTGTTATCCCTCTTTCCAGTATTGATGGGAGTTTCCTTTCTAACCTTTTATTTGAAGTAGTGTGGAATGTCAACATCTTGATTATATCATTATTTTCTCTTCTCAAGCCCAGTAGCTGTTATCCCTCTTTCCAGTATTGATGGGAGTTTCCTTTCTAACCTTTTATTTGAAGTAGTGTGGAATGTCAACATCTTGATTATATCATTATTTTCTCTTCTCAAGCCCAGTAGCTGTTATCCCTCTTTCCAGTATTGATGGGAGTTTCCTTTCTAACCTTTTATTTGAAGTAGTGTGGAATGTCAACATCTTGATTATATCATTATTTTCTCTTCTCAAGCCCAGTAGCTGTTATCCCTCTTTCCAGTATTGATGGGAGTTTCCTTTCTAACCTTTTATTTGAAGTAGTGTGGAATGTCAACATCTTGATTATATCATTATTTTCTCTTCTCAAGCCCAGTAGCTGTTATCCCTCTTTCCAGTATTGATGGGAGTTTCCTTTCTAACCTTTTATTTGAAGTAGTGTGGAATGTCAACATCTTGATTATATCATTATTTTCTCTTCTCAAGCCCAGTAGCTGTTATCCCTCTTTCCAGTATTGATGGGAGTTTCCTTTCTAACCTTTTATTTGAAGTAGTGTGGAATGTCAACATCTTGATTATATCATTATTTTCTCTTCTCAAGCCCAGTAGCTGTTATCCCTCTTTCCAGTATTGATGGGAGTTTCCTTTCTAACCTTTTATTTGAAGTAGTGTGGAATGTCAACATCTTGATTATATCATTATTTTCTCTTCTCAAGCCCAGTAGCTGTTATCCCTCTTTCCACTATTGATGGGAGTTTCCTTCCTAACCTTTTATTTGAAGTAGTGTGGAATGTCAACCTCTTGATTATATCATTATTTTCTCTTCTCAAGCCCAGTAGCTGTTATCCCTCTTTCCAGTATTGATGGGAGTTTCCTTCCTAACCTTTTATTTGAAGTAGTGTGGAATGTCAACCTCTTGATTATATCATTATTTTCTCTTCGCAAGCCCAGTAGCTGTTATCACTCAATCCAGTATTAATGGTAGTTTCCTTTCTAACCATTTATTTGAAGTAGTGTGGAATATCAACCTCTTGATTATATCATTATTTTCTCTTCTCAAGCCCAGTAGCTGTTATCCCTCTTTCCAGTATTGATGGGAGTTTCCTTTCTAACCTTTTATTTGAAGTAGTGTGGAATGTCAACATCTTGATTATATCATTATTTTCTCTTCTCAAGCCCAGTAGCTGTTATCCCTCTTTCCAGTATTGATTGGAGTTTCCTTTCTAACCTTTTATTTGAAGTAGTGTGGAATGTCAACATCTTGATTATATCATTATTTTCTCTTCTCAAGCCCAGTAGCTGTTATCCCTCTTTCCAGTATTGATGGGAGTTTCCTTTCTAACCTTTTATTTGAAGTAGTGTGGAATGTCAACATCTTGATTATATCATTATTTTCTCTTCTCAAGCCCAGTAGCTGTTATCACTCTTTCCAGTATTGATGGGAGTTTCCTTCCTAACCTTTTGTTTGAAGTAATGTGGAACGTCAACCTCTTGATTATATCATTATTTTCTCTTCTCAAGCCCAGTAGCTGTTATCCCTCTTTCCAGTATTGATGGGAGTTTCCTTTCTAACCTTTTATTTGAAGTAGTGTGGAATGTCAACATCTTGATTATATCATTATTTTCTCTTCTCAAGCCCAGTAGCTGTTATCCCTCTTTCCAGTATTGATGGGAGTTTCCTTTCTAACCTTTTATTTGAAGTAGTGTGGAAAGTCAACATCTTGATTATATCATTATTTTCTCTTCTCAAGCCCAGTAGCTGTTATCCCTCTTCCCAGTATAGATGGGAGATTCCTTTCTAACCTTTTATTTGAAGTAGTGTGGAATGTCAACATCTTGATTATATCATTATTTTCTCTTCTCAAGCCCAGTAGCTGTTATCACTCTTTCCACTATTGATGGGAGTTTCCTTCCTAACCTTTTATTTGAAGTAGTGTGGAATGTCAACATCTTGATTATATCATTATTTTCTCTTCTCAAGCCCAGTAGCTGTTATCACTCTTTCCAGTATTGATGGGAGTTTCCTTCCTAACCTTTTATTTGAAGTAGTGTGGAATGTCAACATCTTGATTATATCATTATTTTCTCTTCTCAAGCCCAGTAGCTGTTATCACTCTTTCAAGTATTGATGGGAGTTTCCTTCCTAACCTTTTATTTGAAGTAGTGTGGAATGTCAACATCTTGATTATATCATTATTTTCTCTTCTCAAGCCCAGTAGCTGTTATCCCTCTTTCCAGTATTGATGGGAGTTTCCTTCCTAACCTTTTATTTGAAGTAGTGTGTAATGTCAACATCTTGATTATATCATTATTTTCTCTTCTCAAGCCCAGTAGCTGTTATCACTCTTTCCAGTATTGATTGGAGTTTCCTTCCTAACCTTTTATTTGAAGTAGTGTGGAATGTCAACATCTTGATTATATCATTATTTTCTCTTCTCAAGCCCAGTAGCTGTTATCACTGTTTCCAGTATTAATGGGAGTTTCCTTTCTAACCTTTTATTTGAAGTAGTGTGGAATGTCAACATCTTGATTATGTCATTATTTTCTTTTCTCAAGCCCAGTAGCTGTTATCACTCTTTCCACTATTGATGGGAGTTTCCTTCCTAACCTTTTATTTCAAGTAGTGTGGAATGTCAACATCTTGATTATGTCATTATTTTCTCTTCTCAAGCCCAGTCGCTGTTATCCCTCTTTCCAGTATTGATGGGAGTTTCCTTCCTAACCTTTTATTTGAAGTAGTGTGGAATGTCAACATCTTGATTATATCATTATTTTCTCTTCTCAAGCCCAGTAGCTATTATCACTCTTTCCAGTATTGATGCGAGTTTCCTTCCTAACCTTTTATTTGAAGTAGTGTGGAATGTCAACATCTTGATTATGTCATTATTTTCTCTTCTCAAGCCCAGTAGCTATTATCACTCTTTCCAGTATTGATGGGAGTTTCCTTCCTAACCTTTTATTTGAAGTAGTGTGGAATGTCAACATCTTGATTATGTCATTATTTTCTCTTCTCAAGCCCAGTAGCTGTTATCACACTTTCCACTATTGATGGGAGTTTCCTTCCTAACCTTTTATTTGAAGTAGTGTGGAATGTCAACCTCTTGATTATATCATTATTTTCTCTTCTCAAGCCCAGTAGCTGTTATCCCTCTTTCCAGTATTGATGGGAGTTTCCTTCCTAACCTTTTATTTGAAGTAGTGTGGAATGTCAACATCTTGATTATGTCATTATTTTCTCTTCTCAAGCCCAGTAGCTGTTATCACACTTTCCACTATTGATGGGAGTTTCCTTCCTAACCTTTTATTTGAAGTAGTGTAGAATGTCAACCTCTTGATTATATCATTATTTTCTCTTCTCAAGCCCAGTAGCTGTTATCCCTCTTTCCAGTATTGATGGGAGTTTCCTATCTAACCTTTTATTTGAAGTAGTGTGGAATGTCAACCTCTTGATTATATCATTATTTTCTCTTCTCAAGCCCAGTAGCTGTTATCCCTCTTTCCAGTATTGATGGGAGTTTCCTTTCTAACCTTTTATTTGAAGTAGTGTGGAATGTCAACCTCTTGATTATATCATTATTTTCTCTTCTCAAGCCCAGTAGCTGTTATCACTCTTTCCAGTATTGATGGGAGTTTCCTTCCTAACCTTTTATTTGAAGTAGTGTGGAATGTCAACATCTTGATTATGTCATTATTTTCTCTTCTCAAGCCCAGTAGCTGTTATCACTCTTTCCACTATTGATGGGAGTTTACTTCCTAACCTTTTATTTGAAGTAGTGTGGAATGTCAACCTCTTGATTATATCATTATTTTCTCTTCTCAAGCCCAGTAGCTGTTATCCCTCTTTCCAGTATTGATGGGAGTTTCCTTCCTAACCTTTTATTTGAAGTAGTGTGGAATGTCAACCTCTTGATTATATCATTATTTTCTCTTCTCAAGCCCAGTAGCTGTTATCACTCTTTCCAGTATTAATGGGAGTTTCCTTTCTAACCTTTTATTTGAAGTAGTGTGGAATGTCAACATCTTGATTATATCATTATTTTCTCTTCTCAAGCCCAGTAGCTGTTATCACTGTTTCCAGTATTAATGGGAGTTTCCTTTCTAACCTTTTATTTGAAGTAGTGTGGAATGTCAACATCTTGATTATGTCATTATTTTCTCTTCACAAGCCCAGTAGCTGTTATCACTCTTTCCACTATTGATGGGAGTTTCCTTCCTAACCTTTTATTTCAAGTAGTGTGGAATGTCAACATCTTGATTATATCATTATTTTCTCTTCTCAAGCCCAGTAGCTGTTATCCCTCTTTCCAGTATTGATGGGAGTTTCCTTTCTAACCTTTTATTTGAAGTAGTGTGGAATGTCAACATCTTGATTATGTCATTATTTTCTCTTCTCAAGCCCCGTAGCTGTTATCACTCTTTCCACTATTGATGGGAGTTTCCTTCCTAACCTTTTATTTGAAGTAGTGTGGAATGTCAACCTCTTGATTATATCATTATTTTCTCTTCTCAAGCCCAGTAGCTGTTATCCCTCTTTCCAGTATTGATGGGAGTTTCCTTCCTAACCTTTTATTTGAAGTAGTGTGGAATGTCAACCTCTTGATTATATCATTATTTTCTCTTCTCAAGCCCAGTAGCTGTTATCACTCTTTCCAGTATTAATGGTAGTTTCCTTTCTAACCTTTTATTTGAAGTAGTGTGGAATATCAACCTCTTGATTATATCATTATTTTCTCTTCTCAAGCCCAGTAGCTGTTATCCCTCTTTCCAGTATTGATGGGAGTTTCCTTTCTAACCTTTTATTTGAAGTAGTGTGGAAGGTCAACATCTTGATTATATCATTATTTTCTCTTCTCAAGCCCAGTAGCTGTTATCCCTCTTTCCAGTATTGATTGGAGTTTCCTTTCTAACCTTTTATTTGAAGTAGTGTGGAATGTCAACATCTTGATTATATCATTATTTTCTCTTCTCAAGCCCAGTAGCTGTTATCCCTCTTTCCAGTATTGATGGGAGTTTCCTTTCTAACCTTTTATTTGAAGTAGTGTGGAATGTCAACATCTTGATTATATCATTATTTTCTCTTCTCAAGCCCAGTAGCTGTTATCACTCTTTCCAGTATTGATGGGAGTTTCCTTCCTAACCTTTTGTTTGAAGTAATGTGGAACGTCAACCTCTTGATTATATCATTATTTTCTCTTCTCAAGCCCAGTAGCTGTTATCCCTCTTTCCAGTATTGATGGGAGTTTCCTTTCTAACCTTTTATTTGAAGTAGTGTGGAATGTCAACATCTTGATTATATCATTATTTTCTCTTCTCAAGCCCAGTAGCTGTTATCCCTCTTTCCAGTATTGATGGGAGTTTCCTATCTAACCTTTTATTTGAAGTAGTGTGGAATGTCAACCTCTTGATTATATCATTATTTTCTCTTCTCAAGCCCAGTAGCTGTTATCCCTCTTTCCAGTATTGATGGGAGTTTCCTTTCTAACCTTTTATTTGAAGTAGTGTGGAATGTCAACCTCTTGATTATATCATTATTTTCTCTTCTCAAGCCCAGTAGCTGTTATCACTCTTTCCAGTATTGATGGGAGTTTCCTTCCTAACCTTTTATTTGAAGTAGTGTGGAATGTCAACATCTTGATTATGTCATTATTTTCTCTTCTCAAGCCCAGTAGCTGTTATCACTCTTTCCACTATTGATGGGAGTTTACTTCCTAACCTTTTATTTGAAGTAGTGTGGAATGTCAACCTCTTGATTATATCATTATTTTCTCTTCTCAAGCCCAGTAGCTGTTATCCCTCTTTCCAGTATTGATGGGAGTTTCCTTCCTAACCTTTTATTTGAAGTAGTGTGGAATGTCAACCTCTTGATTATATCATTATTTTCTCTTCTCAAGCCCAGTAGCTGTTATCACTCTTTCCAGTATTAATGGGAGTTTCCTTTCTAACCTTTTATTTGAAGTAGTGTGGAATGTCAACATCTTGATTATATCATTATTTTCTCTTCTCAAGCCCAGTAGCTGTTATCACTGTTTCCAGTATTAATGGGAGTTTCCTTTCTAACCTTTTATTTGAAGTAGTGTGGAATGTCAACATCTTGATTATGTCATTATTTTCTCTTCACAAGCCCAGTAGCTGTTATCACTCTTTCCACTATTGATGGGAGTTTCCTTCCTAACCTTTTATTTCAAGTAGTGTGGAATGTCAACATCTTGATTATATCATTATTTTCTCTTCTCAAGCACAGTAGCTGTTATCCCTCTTTCCAGTATTGATGGGAGTTTCCTTTCTAACCTTTTATTTGAAGTAGTGTGGAATGTCAACATCTTGATTATGTCATTATTTTCTCTTCTCAAGCCCCGTAGCTGTTATCACTCTTTCCACTATTGATGGGAGTTTCCTTCCTAACCTTTTATTTGAAGTAGTGTGGAATGTCAACCTCTTGATTATATCATTATTTTCTCTTCTCAAGCCCAGTAGCTGTTATCCCTCTTTCCAGTATTGATGGGAGTTTCCTTCCTAACCTTTTATTTGAAGTAGTGTGGAATGTCAACCTCTTGATTATATCATTATTTTCTCTTCTCAAGCCCAGTAGCTGTTATCACTCTTTCCAGTATTAATGGTAGTTTCCTTTCTAACCTTTTATTTGAAGTAGTGTGGAATATCAACCTCTTGATTATATCATTATTTTCTCTTCTCAAGCCCAGTAGCTGTTATCCCTCTTTCCAGTATTGATGGGAGTTTCCTTTCTAACCTTTTATTTGAAGTAGTGTGGAAGGTCAACATCTTGATTATATCATTATTTTCTCTTCTCAAGCCCAGTAGCTGTTATCCCTCTTTCCAGTATTGATTGGAGTTTCCTTTCTAACCTTTTATTTGAAGTAGTGTGGAATGTCAACATCTTGATTATATCATTATTTTCTCTTCTCAAGCCCAGTAGCTGTTATCCCTCTTTCCAGTATTGATGGGAGTTTCCTTTCTAACCTTTTATTTGAAGTAGTGTGGAATGTCAACATCTTGATTATATCATTATTTTCTCTTCTCAAGCCCAGTATCTGTTATCACTCTTTCCAGTATTGATGGGAGTTTCCTTCCTAACCTTTTGTTTGAAGTAATGTGGAACGTCAACCTCTTGATTATATCATTATTTTCTCTTCTCAAGCCCAGTAGCTGTTATCCCTCTTTCCAGTATTGATGGGAGTTTCCTTTCTAACCTTTTATTTGAAGTAGTGTGGAATGTCAACATCTTGATTATATCATTATTTTCTCTTCTCAAGCCCAGTAGCTGTTATCCCTCTTTCCAGTATTGATGGGAGTTTCCTATCTAACCTTTTATTTGAAGTAGTGTGGAATGTCAACCTCTTGATTATATCATTATTTTCTCTTCTCAAGCCCAGTAGCTGTTATCCCTCTTTCCAGTATTGATGGGAGTTTCCTTTCTAACCTTTTATTTGAAGTAGTGTGGAATGTCAACCTCTTGATTATATCATTATTTTCTCTTCTCAAGCCCAGTAGCTGTTATCCCTCTTTCCAGTATTGATGGGAGTTTCCTTTCTAACCTTTTATTTGAAGTAGTGTGGAAGGTCAACATCTTGATTATATCATTATTTTCTCTTCTCAAGCCCAGTAGCTGTTATCCCTCTTTCCAGTATTGATTGGAGTTTCCTTTCTAACCTTTTATTTGAAGTAGTGTGGAATGTCAACATCTTGATTATATCATTATTTTCTCTTCTCAAGCCCAGTAGCTGTTATCCCTCTTTCCAGTATTGATGGGAGTTTCCTTTCTAACCTTTTATTTGAAGTAGTGTGGAATGTCAACATCTTGATTATATCATTATTTTCTCTTCTCAAGCCCAGTAGCTGTTATCACTCTTTCCAGTATTGATGGGAGTTTCCTTCCTAACCTTTTGTTTGAAGTAATGTGGAACGTCAACCTCTTGATTATATCATTATTTTCTCTTCTCAAGCCCAGTAGCTGTTATCCCTCTTTCCAGTATTGATGGGAGTTTCCTTTCTAACCTTTTATTTGAAGTAGTGTGGAATGTCAACATCTTGATTATATCATTATTTTCTCTTCTCAAGCCCAGTAGCTGTTATCCCTCTTTCCAGTATTGATGGGAGTTTCCTTTCTAACCTTTTATTTGAAGTAGTGTGGAAAGTCAACATCTTGATTATATCATTATTTTCTCTTCTCAAGCCCAGTAGCTGTTATCCCTCTTTCCAGTATTGATGGGAGTTTCCTTTCTAACCTTTTATTTGAAGTAGTGTGGAATGTCAACATCTTGATTATATCATTATTTTCTCTTCTCAAGCCCAGTAGCTGTTATCACTCTTTCCACTATTGATGGGAGTTTCCTTCCTAACCTTTTATTTGAAGTAGTGTGGAATGTCAACATCTTGATTATATCATTATTTTCTCTTCTCAAGCCCAGTAGCTGTTATCACTCTTTCCAGTATTGATGGGAGTTTCCTTCCTAACCTTTTATTTGAAGTAGTGTGGAATGTCAACATCTTGATTATATCATTATTTTCTCTTCTCAAGCCCAGTAGCTGTTATCACTCTTTCAAGTATTGATGGGAGTTTCCTTCCTAACCTTTTATTTGAAGTAGTGTGGAATGTCAACATCTTGATTATATCATTATTTTCTCTTCTCAAGCCCAGTAGCTGTTATCACTCTTTCCAGTATTGATGGGAGTTTCCTTCCTAACCTTTTATTTGAAGTAGTGTGGAATGTCAACATCTTGATTATATCATTATTTTCTCTTCTCAAGCCCAGTAGCTGTTATCACTCTTTCCAGTATTGATGGGAGTTTCCTTCCTAACCTTTTATTTGAAGTAGTGTGGAATGTCAACATCTTGATTATATCATTATTTTCTCTTCTCAAGCCCAGTAGCTGTTATCACTGTTTCCAGTATTAATGGGAGTTTCCTTTCTAACCTTTTATTTGAAGTAGTGTGGAATGTCAACATCTTGATTATGTCATTATTTTCTTTTCTCAAGCCCAGTAGCTGTTATCACTCTTTCCACTATTGATGGGAGTTTCCTTCCTAACCTTTTATTTCAAGTAGTGTGGAATGTCAACATCTTGATTATGTCATTATTTTCTCTTCTCAAGCCCAGTCGCTGTTATCCCTCTTTCCAGTATTGATGGGAGTTTCCTTCCTAACCTTTTATTTGAAGTAGTGTGGAATGTCAACATCTTGATTATATCATTATTTTCTCTTCTCAAGCCCAGTAGCTATTATCACTCTTTCCAGTATTGATGGGAGTTTCCTTCCTAACCTTTTATTTGAAGTAGTGTGGAATGTCAACATCTTGATTATGTCATTATTTTCTCTTCTCAAGCCCAGTAGCTATTATCACTCTTTCCAGTATTGATGGGAGTTTCCTTCCTAACCTTTTATTTGAAGTAGTGTGGAATGTCAACATCTTGATTATGTCATTATTTTCTCTTCTCAAGCCCAGTAGCTGTTATCACACTTTCCACTATTGATGGGAGTTTCCTTCCTAACCTTTTATTTGAAGTAGTGTGGAATGTCAACCTCTTGATTATATCATTATTTTCTCTTCTCAAGCCCAGTAGCTGTTATCCCTCTTTCCAGTATTGATGGGAGTTTCCTTCCTAACCTTTTATTTGAAGTAGTGTAGAATGTCAACCTCTTGATTATATCATTATTTTCTCTTCTCAAGCCCAGTAGCTGTTATCCCTCTTTCCAGTATTGATGGGAGTTTCCTTTCTAACCTTTTATTTGAAGTAGTGTGGAATGTCAACCTCTTGATTATATCATTATTTTCTCTTCTCAAGCCCAGTAGCTGTTATCCCTCTTTCCAGTATTGATGGGAGTTTCCTTTCTAACCTTTTATTTGAAGTAGTGTGGAATGTCAACCTCTTGATTATATCATTATTTTCTCTTCTCAAGCCCAGTAGCTGTTATCACTCTTTCCAGTATTGATGGGAGTTTCCTTCCTAACCTTTTATTTGAAGTAGTGTGGAATGTCAACATCTTGATTATGTCATTATTTTCTCTTCTCAAGCCCAGTAGCTGTTATCACTCTTTCCACTATTGATGGGAGTTTCCTTCCTAACCTTTTATTTGAAGTAGTGTGGAATGTCAACCTCTTGATTATATCATTATTTTCTCTTCTCAAGCCCAGTAGCTGTTATCCCTCTTTCCAGTATTGATGGGAGTTTCCTTCCTAACCTTTTATTTGAAGTAGTGTGGAATGTCAACCTCTTGATTATATCATTATTTTCTCTTCTCAAGCCCAGTAGCTGTTATCACTCTTTCCAGTATTAATGGGAGTTTCCTTTCTAACCTTTTATTTGAAGTAGTGTGGAATGTCAACATCTTGATTATATCATTATTTTCTCTTCTCAAGCCCAGTAGCTGTTATCACTGTTTCCAGTATTAATGGGAGTTTCCTTTCTAACCTTTTATTTGAAGTAGTGTGGAATGTCAACATCTTGATTATGTCATTATTTTCTCTTCACAAGCCCAGTAGCTGTTATCACTCTTTCCACTATTGATGGGAGTTTCCTTCCTAACCTTTTATTTCAAGTAGTGTGGAATGTCAACATCTTGATTATGTCATTATTTTCTCTTCTCAAGCCCAGTAGCTGTTATCCCTCTTTCCAGTATTGATGGGAGTTTCCTTCCTAACCTTTTATTTGAAGTAGTGTGGAATGTCAACATCTTGATTATATCATTATTTTCTCTTCTCAAGCCCAGTAGCTATTATCACTCTTTCCAGTATTGATGGGAGTTTCCTTCCTAACCTTTTATTTGAAGTAGTGTGGAATGTCAACATCTTGATTATGTCATTATTTTCTCTTCTCAAGCCCAGTAGCTATTATCACTCTTTCCAGTATTGATGGGAGTTTCCTTCCTAACATTTTATTTGAAGTAGTGTGGAATGTCAACATCTTGATTATGTCATTATTTTCTCTTCTCAAGCCCAGTAGCTGTTATCACTCTTTCCACTATTGATGGGAGTTTCCTTCCTAACATTTTATTTGAAGTAGTGTGGAATGTCAACCTCTTGATTATATCATTATTTTCTCTTCTCAAGCCCAGTAGCTGTTATCCCTCTTTCCAGTTTTGATGGGAGTTTCCTTCCTAACCTTTTATTTGAAGTAGTGTGGAATGTCAACCTCTTGATTATATCATTATTTTCTCTTCTCAAGCCCAGTAGCTGTTATCCCTCTTTCCAGTATTGATGGGAGTTTCCTTTCTAACCTTTTATTTGAAGTAGTGTGGAATGTCAACCTCTTGATTATATCATTATTTTCTCTTCTCAAGCCCAGTAGCTGTTATCACTCTTTCCAGTATTGATGGGAGTTTCCTTCCTAACCTTTTATTTGAAGTAGTGTGGAATGTCAACATCTTGATTATGTCATTATTTTCTCTTCTCAAGCCCAGTAGCTGTTATCACTCTTTCCACTATTGATGGGAGTTTCCTTCCTAACCTTTTATTTGAAGTAGTGTGGAATGTCAACCTCTTGATTATATCATTATTTTCTCTTCTCAAGCCCAGTAGCTGTTATCACTCTTTCCAGTATTGATGGGAGTTTCCTTCCTAACCTTTTGTTTGAAGTAGTGTGGAACGTCAACCTCTTGATTATATCATTATTTTCTCTTCTCAAGCCCAGTAGCTGTTATCACTCTTTCCAGTATTGATGGGAGTTGCCTATCTAACCTTTTATTTGAAGTAGTGTGGAATGTCAACATCTTGATTATATCATTATTTTCTCTTCTCAAGCCCAGTAGCTGTTATCCCTCTTTCCAGTATTGATGGGAGTTTCCTTTCTAACCTTTTATTTGAAGTAGTGTGGAACGTCAACATCTTGATTATATCATTATTTTCTCTTCTCAAGCCCAGTAGCTGTTATCCCTCTTTCCAGTATTGATGGGAGTTTCCTTTCTAACCTTTTATTTCAAGTAGTGTGGAATGTCAACATCTTGATTATGTCATTATTTTCTCTTCACAAGCCCAGTAGCTGTTATCCCTCTTTCCAGTATTGATGGGAGTTTCCTTCCTAACCTTTTATTTGAAGTAGTATGGAATGTCAACATCTTGATTATATCATTGTTTTCTCTTCTCAAGCCCAGTAGCTGTTATCACTCTTTCCAGTATTGATGGGAGTTTCCTTCCTAACCTTTTATTTGAAGTAGTGTGGAATGTCAACATCTTGATTATGTCATTGTTTTCTCTTCTCAAGCCCAGTAGCTGTTATCCCTCTTTCCAGTATTGATGGGAGTTTCCTTTCTAACCTTTTATTTGAAGTAGTGTGGAATGTCAACATCTTGATTATGTCATTATTTTCTCTTCTCAAGCCCAGTAGCTGTTATCCCTCTTTCCAGTATTGATGGGAGTTTCCTTTCTAACCTTTTATTTGAAGTAGTGTGGAATGTCAACATCTTGATTATGTCATTGTTTTCTCTTCTCAAGCCCAGTTGCTGTTATCACTCTTTCCAGTATTGATGGGAGTTTCCTTTCTAACCTTTTATTTGAAGTAGTGTGGAATGTCAACATCTTGATTATATCATTGTTTTCTCTTCTCAAGCCCAGTAGCTGTTATCACTCTTTCCAGTATTGATGGGAGTTTCCTTCCTAACCTTTTATTTGAAGTAGTATGGAATGTCAACATCTTGATTATATCATTGTTTTCTCTTCTCAAGCCCAGTAGCTGTTATCACTCTTTCCAGTATTGATGGGAGTTTCCTTCCTAACCTTTTATTTGAAGTAGTATGGAATGTCAACATCTTGATTATATCATTGTTTTCTCTTCTCAAGCACAGTAGCTGTTATCACTCTTTCCAGTATGGATGGGAGTTTCCTTCCTAACCTTTTATTTGAAGTAGTGTGGAATGTCAACATCTTGATTATATCATTGTTTTCTCTTCTCAAGCCCAGTAGCTGTTATCACTCTTTCCAATATTGATGGGAGTTTCCTTCCTAACCTTTTATTTGAAGTAGTGTGGAATGTCAACATCTTGATTATATCATTGTTTTCTCTTCTCAAGCCCAGTAGCTGTTATCACTCTTTACAGTATTGATGGGAGTTTCCTTCCTAACCTTTTATTTGAAGTAGTGTGGAATGTCAACATCTTGATTATATCATTGTTTTCTCTTCTCAAGCCCAGTAGCTGTTATCAGTCTTTCCAGTATTGATGGGAGTTTCCTTCCTAACGTTTTATTTGAAGTAGTGTGGAATGTCAACATCTTGATTATATCATTGTTTTCTCTTCTCAAGCCTAGTAGCTGTTATCACTTTTTCCAGTATTGATGGGAGTTTCCTTCCTAACCTTTTATTTGAAGTAGTGTGGAATGTCAACATCTTGATTATATCATTGTTTTCTCTTCTCAAGCCCAGTAGCTGTTATCACTCTTTCCAGTATTGATGGGAGTTTCCTTCCTAACCTTTTATTTGAAGTAGTGTGGAATGTCAACATCTTGATTATATCATTGTTTTCTCTTCTCAAGCCCAGTAGCTGTTATCACTCTTTCCAGTATTGATGGGAGTTTCCTTCCTAAACTTTTATTTGAAGTAGTGTGGAATGTCAACATCTTGATTATATCATTGTTTTCTCTTCTCTAGCCCAGTAGCTGTTATCACTCTTTCCAGTATTGATGGGAGTTTCCTTCCTAACCTTTTATTTGAAGTAGGGTGGAATGTCAACATCTTGATTATATCATTGTTTTCTCTTCTCAAGCCCAGTAGCTGTTATCACTCTTTCCAGTATTGATGGGAGTTTCCTTGCTAACCTTTTATTTGAAGTAGTGTGGAATGTCAACATCTTGATTATATCATTATTTTCTCTTCTCAAGCCCAGTAGCTGTTATCACTCTTTCCAGTATTGATGGGAGTTTCCTTCCTAACCTTTTATTTGAAGTAGTGTGGAATGTCAACATCTTGATTATGTCATTGTTTTCTCTTCTCAAGCCCAGTAGCTGTTATCACTCTTTCCAGTATTGATGGGAGTTTCCTTCCTAACCTTTTATTTGAAGTAGTGTGGAATGTCAACCTCTTTATTATATCATTATTTTCTCTTCTCAAGCCCAGTAGCTGTTATCCCTCTTTCCAGTATTGATGGGAGTTTCCTTTCTAACCTTTTATTTGAAGTAGTGTGGAATGTCAACATCTTGATTATATCATTATTTTCTCTTCTCAAGCCCAGTAGCTGTTATCACTCTTTCCAGTATTGATGGGAGTTTCCTTTCTAACCTTTTATTTGAAGTAGTGTGGAATGTCAACCTCTTGATTATATCATTATTTTCTCTTCTCAAGCCCAGTAGCTGTTATCCCTCTTTCCAGTATTGATGGGAGTTTCCTTTCTAACCTTTTATTTGAAGTAGTGTGGAATGTCAACATCTTGATTATATCATTATTTTCTCTTCTCAAGCCCAGTAGCTGTTATCACTCTTTCCAGTATTGATGGGAGTTTCCTTTCTAACCTTTTATTTGAAGTAGTGTGGAATGTCAACCTCTTGATTATATCATTATTTTCTCTTCTCAAGCCCAGTAGCTGTTATCCCTCTTTCCAGTATTGATGGGAGTTTCCTTTCTAACCTTTTATTTGAAGTAGTGTGGAATGTCAACATCTTGATTATGTCATTATTTTCTCTTCTCAAGCCCAGTAGCTGTTATCCCTCTTTCCAGTATTGATGGGAGTTTCCTTCCTAACCTTTTATTTGAAGTAGTGTGGAATGTCAACATCTTGATTATGTCATTGTTTTCTCTTCTCAAGCCCAGTAGCTGTTATCACTCTTTCCAGTATTGATGGGAGTTTCCTTGCTAACCTTTTATTTGAAGTAGTGTCGAATGTCAACATCTTGATTATATCATTATTTTCTCTTCTCAAGCGCAGTAGCTGTTATCACTCTTTCCAGTATTGATGGGAGTTTCCTTTCTAACCTTTTATTTGAAGTAGTGTGGAATGTCAACATCTTTATTATATCATTATTTTCTCTTCTCAAGCCCAGTAGCTGTTATCCCTCTTTCCAGTATTGATGGGAGTTTCCTTCCTAACCTTTTATTTGAAGTAGTGTGAAAGGTCAACATCTTGATTATGTCATTATTTTCTCTTCTCAAGCCCAGTAGCTGTTATCCCTCTTTCAAGTATTGATGGGAGTTTCCTTTCTAACCTTTTATTTGAAGTAGTGTGGAACGTCAACCTCTTGATTATATCATTATTTTCTCTTCTCAAGCCCAGTAGCTGTTATCCCTCTTTCCAGTATTGATGGGAGTTTCCTTTCTAACCTTTTATTTGAAGTAGTGTGGAACGTCAACATCTTGATTATATCATTATTTTCTCTTCTCAAGCCCAGTAGCTGTTATCACTCTTTCCAGTATTGATGGGAGTTTCCTTTCTAACCTTTTATTTGAAGTAGTGTGAAAGGTCAACATCTTGATTATGTCATTATTTTCTCTTCTCAAGCCCAGTAGCTGTTATCACTCTTTCCAGTATTGATGGGAGTTTCCTTCCTAACCTTTTATTTGAAGTAGTGTGAAAGGTCAACTTCTTGATTATGTCATTATTTTCTCTTCTCAAGCCCAGTAGCTGTTATCCCTCTTTCCAGTATTGATGGGAGTTTCCTTTCTAACCTTTTATTTGAAGTAGTGTGGAATATCAACATCTTGATTATATCATTGTTTTCTCTTCTCAAGCCCAGTAGCTGTTATCACTCTTTCCAGTATTGATGGGAGTTTCCTTCCTAACCTTTTATTTGAAGTAGTGTGGAATGTCAACATCTTGATTATATCATTGTTTTCTCTTCTCTAGCCCAGTAGCTGTTATCACTCTTTCCAGTATTGATGGGAGTTTCCTTCCTAACCTTTTATTTGAAGTAGTGTGGAATGTCAACATCTTGATTATATCATTGTTTTCTCTTCTCAAGCCCAGTAGCTGTTATCACTCTTTCCAGTATTGATGGGAGTTTCCTTGCTAACCTTTTATTTGAAGTAATGTGGAATGTCAACATCTTGATTATATCATTATTTTCTCTTCTCAAGCCCAGTAGCTGTTATCACTCTTTCCAGTATTGATGGGAGTTTCCTTCCTAACCTTTTATTTGAAGTAGTGTGGAATGTCAACATCTTGATTATGTCATTGTTTTCTCTTCTCAAGCCCAGTAGCTGTTATCACTCTTTCCAGTATTGATGGGAGTTTCCTTGCTAACCTTTTATTTGAAGTAGTGTGGAATGTCAACCTCTTGATTATATCATTATTTTCTCTTCTCAAGCCCAGTAGCTGTTATCCCTCTTTCCAGTATTGATGGGAGTTTCCTTTCTAACCTTTTATTTGAAGTAGTGTGGAATGTCAACATCATGATTATATCATTATTTTCTCTTTTCAAGCCCAGTAGCTGTTATCCCTCTTTCCAGTATTGATGGGAGTTTCCTTTCTAACCTTTTATTTGAAGTAGTGTGGAATGTCAACCTCTTGATTATATCATTATTTTCTCTTCTCAAGCCCAGTAGCTGTTATCACTCTTTCCAGTATTGATGGGAGTTTCCTTTCTAACCTTTTATTTGAAGTAGTGTGGAACGTCAACCTCTTGATTATATCATTATTTTCTCTTCTCAAGCCCAGTAGCTGTTATCCCTCTTTCCAGTATTGATGGGAGTTTCCTTTCTAACCTTTTATTTGAAGTAGTGTGAAAGGTCAACATCTTGATTATATCATTATTTTCTCTTCTCAAGCCCAGTAGCTGTTATCACTCTTTCCAGTATTGATGGGAGTTTCCTTCCTAACCTTTTATTTGAAGTAGTGTGGAATGTCAACATCTTGATTATGTCATTGTTTTCTCTTCTCAAGCCCAGTAGCTGTTATCACTCTTTCCGGTATTGATGGGAGTTTCCTTGCTAACCTTTTATTTGAAGTAGTGTGGAATGTCAACCTCTTGATTATATCATTATTTTCTCTTCTCAAGCCCAGTAGCTGTTATCCCTCTTTCCATTATTGATGGGAGTTTCCTTTCTAACCTTTTATTTGAAGTAGTGTGGAATGTCAACATCATGATTATATCATTATTTTCTCTTCTCAAGCCCAGTAGCTGTTATCCCTCTTTCCAGTATTGATGGGAGTTTCCTTTCTAACCTTTTATTTGAAGTAGTGTGGAATGTCAACCTCTTGATTATATCATTATTTTCTCTTCTCAAGCCCAGTAGCTGTTATCCCTCTTTCCAGTATTGATGGGAGTTTCCTTTCTAACCTTTTATTTGAAGTAGTGTGGAATGTCAACATCTTGATTATATCATTATTTTCTCTTTTCAAGCCCAGTAGCTGTTATCACTCTTTCCAGTATTGATGGGAGTTTCCTTTCTAACCTTTTATTTGAAGTAGTGTGGAATGTCAACCTCTTGATTATATCATTATTTTCTCTTCTCAAGCCCAGTAGCTGTTATCCCTCTTTCCAGTATTGATGGGAGTTTCCTTTCTAACCTTTTATTTGAAGTAGTGTGGAATGTCAACATCTTGATTATGTCATTATTTTCTCTTCTCAAGCCCAGTAGCTGTTATCCCTCTTTCCAGTATTGATGGGAGTTTCCTTTCTAACCTTTTATTTGAAGTAGTGTGAAAGGTCAACATCTTGATTATGTCATTATTTTCTCTTCTCAAGCCCAGTAGCTGTTATCCCTCTTTCCAGTATTGATGGGAGTTTCCTTTCTAACCTTTTATTTGAAGTAGTGTGGAATGTCAACATCTTGATTATGTCATTGTTTTCTCTTCTCAAGCCCAGTAGCTGTTATCACTCTTTCCAGTATTGATGGGAGTTTCCTTCCTAACCTTTTATTTGAAGTAGTGTGGAATGTCAACATCTTGATTATGTCATTGTTTTCTCTTCTCAAGCCCAGTAGCTGTTATCACTCTTTCCAGTATTGATGGGAGTTTCCTTGCTAACCTTTTATTTGAAGTAGTGTCGAATGTCAACATCTTGATTATATCATTATTTTCTCTTCTCAAGCGCAGTAGCTGTTATCACTCTTTCCAGTATTGATGGGAGTTTCCTTTCTAACCTTTTATTTGAAGTAGTGTGGAATGTCAACATCTTGATTATATCATTATTTTCTCTTCTCAAGCCCAGTAGCTGTTATCCCTCTTTCCAGTATTGATGGGAGTTTCCTTCCTAACCTTTTATTTGAAGTAGTGTGAAAGGTCAACATCTTGATTATGTCATTAATTTCTCTTCTCAAGCCCAGTAGCTGTTATCCCTCTTTCAAGTATTGATGGGAGTTTCCTTTCTAACCTTTTATTTGAAGTAGTGTGGAACGTCAACCTCTTGATTATATCATTATTTTCTCTTCTCAAGCCCAGTAGCTGTTATCCCTCTTTCCAGCATTGATGGGAGTTTCCTTTCTAACCTTTTATTTGAAGTAGTGTGGAACGTCAACATCTTGATTATATCATTATTTTCTCTTCTCAAGCCCAGTAGCTGTTATCACTCTTTCCAGTATTGATGGGAGTTTCCTTTCTAACCTTTTATTTGAAGTAGTGTGAAAGGTCAACATCTTGATTATGTCATTATTTTCTCTTCTCAAGCCCAGTAGCTGTTATCACTCTTTCCAGTATTGATGGGAGTTTCCTTCCTAACCTTTTATTTGAAGTAGTGTGAAAGGTCAACTTCTTGATTATGTCATTATTTTCTCTTCTCAAGCCCAGTAGCTGTTATCCCTCTTTCCAGTATTGATGGGAGTTTCCTTTCTAACCTTTTATTTGAAGTAGTGTGAAAGGTCAACATCTTGATTATGTCATTATTTTCTCTTCTCAAGCCCAGTAGCTGTTATCACTCTTTCCAGTGTTGATGGGAGTTTCCTTTCTAACCTTTTATTTGAAGTAGTGTGGAATGTCAACCTCTTGATTATGTCATTATTTTCTCTTCTCAAGCCCAGTAGCTGTTATCCCTCTTTCCAGTATTGATGGGAGTTTCCTTTCTAACCTTTTATTTGAAGTAGTGTGGAATGTCAACATCTTGATTATATCATTATTTTCTCTTCTCAAGCACAGTAGCTGTTATCCCTCTTTCCAGTATTGATGGGAGTTTCCTTCCTAACCTTTTATTTGAAGTAGTGTGGAATGTCAACATCTTGATTATGTCATTATTTTCTCTTCTCAAGCCCAGTAGCTGTTATCCTTCTTTCCAGTATTGATGGGAGTTTCCTTCCTAACCTTTTATTTGAAGTAGTGTGGAATGTCAACATCTTGATTATATCATTATTTTCTCTTCTCAAGCCCAGTAGCTGTTATCCCTCTTTCCAGTATTAATGGGAATTTCCTTCCTAACCTTTTATTTCAAGTAGTGTGGAATGTCAACATCTTGATTATGTCATTATTTTCTCTTCTCAAGCCCAGTAGCTGTTATCCCTCTTTCCAGTATTAATGAGAATTTCCTTCCTAACCTTTTATTTGAAGTAGTGTGGAATGTCAACATCTTGATTATATCATTATTTTCTCTTCTCAAGCCCAGTAGCTGTTATCCCTCTTTCCAGTATTGATGGGAGTTTCCTTCCTAACCTTTTATTTGAAGTAGTGTGGAATGTCATCATCTTGATTATGTCATTATTTTCTCTTCGCAAGCCGAGTAGCTGTTATCACTCTTTCCAGTATTGATGGGAGTTTCCTTCCTAACCTTTTATTTAAAGTAGTGTGGAATGTCAACATCTTGATTATATCATTATTTTCTCTTCTCAAGCCCAGTAGCTGTTATCCCTCTTTCCAGTATTAATGGGAGTTTCCTTCCTAACCTTTTATTTGAAGTAGTGTGGAATGTCATCATCTTGATTATGTCATTATTTTCTCTTCGCAAGCCGAGTAGCTGTTATCACTCTTTCCAGTATTGATGGGAGTTTCCTTGCTAACCTTTTATTTGAAGTAGTGTGGAATGTCAACATCTTGATTATATCATTATTTTCTCTTCTCAAGCCGAGTAGCTGTTATCCCTCTTTCCAGTATTGATGGGAGTTTCCTTCCTAACCTTTTATTTGAAGTAGTGTGGAATGTCAACATCTTCATTATATCATTATTTTCTCTTCTCAAGCTCAGTAGCTGTTATCACTCTTTCCAGTATTGATGGGAGTTTCCTTGCTAACCTTTTATTTGAAGTAGTGTGGAATGTCAACATCTTGATTATATCATTATTTTCTCTTCTCAAGCCCAGTAGCTGTTATCCCTCTTTCCAGTATTAATGGGAGTTTCCTTCCTAACCTTTTATTTGAAGTAGTGTGGAATGTCAACATCTTGATTATATCATTATTTTCTCTTCTCAAGCCCAGTAGCTGTTATCCCTCTTTCCAGTATTAATGGGAGTTTCCTTCCTAACCTTTTATTTGAAGAAGTGTAGAATGTCAACATCTTGATTATGTCATTATTTTCTCTTCTCAAGACCAGTAGCTGTTATCCCTCTTTCCAGTATTGATGGGAGTTTCCTTGCTAACCTTTTATTTGAAGTAGTATGTAATGTCAACATCTTGATTATATCATTATTTTCTCTTCTCAAGCCCAGTAGCTGTTATCCCTCTTTCCAGTATTAATGGGAGTTTCCTTCCTAACCTTTTATTTGAAGTAGTGTGGAATGTCAACATCTTGATTATATCATTATTTTCTCTTCTCAAGCCCAGTAGCTGTTATCCCTCATTCCAGTATTAATGGGAGTTTCCTTTCTAACCTTTTATTTGAAGAAGTGTAGAATGTCAACATCTTGATTATGTCATTATTTTCTCTTCTCAAGACCAGTAGCTCTTATCCCTCTTTCCAGTATTGATGGGAGTTTCCTTCCTAACCTTTTATTTGAAGTAGTGTGGAATGTCAACATCTTGATTATATCATTATTTTCTCTTCTCAAGCCCAGTAGCTGTTATCCCTCTTTCCAGTATTAATGGGAGTTTCCTTGCTAACCTTTTATTTGAAGAAGTGTAGAATGTCAACATCTTGATTATGTCATTATTTTCTCTTCTCAAGACCAGTAGCTGTTATCCCTCTTTCCAGTATTGATGGGAGTTTCCTTTCTAACCTTTTACTTGGAGTAGTGTGGAATGTCAACATCTTGATTATGTCATTATTTTCTCTTCTCAAGACCAGTAGCTGTTATCCCTCTTTCCAGTATTGATGGGAGTTTCCTTGCTAACCTTTTATTTGAAGTAGTATGGAATGTCAACATCTTGATTATATCATTATTTTCTCTTCTCAAGCCCAGTAGCTGTTATCCCTCTTTCCAGTATTAATGGGAGTTTCCTTCCTAACCTTTTATTTGAAGAAGTGTAGAATGTCAACATCTTGATTATGTCATTATTTTCTCTTCTCAAGACCAGTAGCTCTTATCCCTCTTTCCAGTATTGATGGGAGTTTCCTTGCTAACCTTTTATTTGAAGTAGTGTGGAATGTCAACATCTTGATTATATCATTATTTTCTCTTCTCAAGCCCAGTAGCTGTTATCCCTCTTTCCAGTATTGATGGGAGTTTCCTTCCTAACCTTTTATTTGAAGTAGTGTGGAATGTCAACATCTTGATTATATCATTATTTTCTCTTCTCAAGCCCAGTAGCTGTTATCCCTCTTTCCAGTATTGATGGGAGTTTCCTTCCTAAACTTTTATTTGAAGTAGTGTGGAATGTCAACATCTTGATTATATCATTATTTTCTCTTCTCAAGCCCAGTAGCTGTTATCCCTCTTTCCAGTATTAATGGGAGTTTCCTTCCTAACCTTTTATTTGAAGTAGTGTGGAATGTCAACATCTTGATTATATCATTATTTTCTCTTCTCAAGCCCAGTAGCTGTTATCCCTCTTTCCAGTATTAATGGGAGTTTCCTTCCTAACCTTTTATTTGAAGAAGTGTAGAATGTCAACATCTTGATTATGTCATTATTTTCTCTTCTCAAGACCAGTAGCTGTTATCCCCCTTTCCAGTATTGATGGGAGTTTCCTTTCTAACCTTTTATTTGGAGTAGTGTGGAATGTCAACATCTTGATTATATCATTATTTTCTCTTCTCAAGCCCAGTAGCTGTTATCCCTCTTTCCAGTATTAATGGGAGTTTCCTTCCTAACCTTTTATTTGAAGTAGTGTGGAATGTCAACATCTTGATTATATCATTATTTTCTCTTCTCAAGCCCAGTAGCTGTTATCCCTCTTTCCAGTATTGATGGGAGTTTCCTTCCTAAACTTTTATTTGAAGTAGTGTGGAATGTCAACATCTTGATTATATCATTATTTTCTCTTCTCAAGCCCAGTAGCTGTTATCCCTCTTTCCAGTATTAATGGGAGTTTCCTTCCTAACCTTTTATTTGAAGTAGTGTGGAATGTCAACATCTTGATTATGTCATTATTTTCTCTCCTCAAGCCCAGTAGCTGTTATCACTCTTTCCAGTATTGATGGAGGTTTCCTTCCTAACCTTTTATTTTAAGTAGTGTGGAATGTCAACATCTTGATTATATCATTATTTTCTCTTCTCAAGCCCAGTAGCTGTTATCCCTCTTTCCAGTATTAATGGGAGTTTCCTTCCTAACCTTTTATTTGAAGTAGTGTGGAATGTCTACATCTTGATTATGTCATTATTTTCTCTCCTCAAGCCCAGTAGCCGTTATCACTCTTTCCAATATTGATGGGGGTTTCCTTCCTAACCTTTTATTTGAAGTAGTGTGCAATGGCAACATCTTGATTATTTCATTATTTTCTCTTCTCAAGTCCAGTAGCTGTTATCCCTCTTTCCAGTATTGATGGGTGTTTCCTTCCTAACCTTTTGTTTGAAGTAGTGTGGAATGTCAACATCTTGATTATGTCATTATTTTCCCTTCTCAAGCCCAGTAGCTGTTATCCCTCTTTCCAGTATTGATGGGAGTTTCCTTCCTAACCTTTTATTTGAAGTAGTGTGGAATGTCAACATCTTGATTATATCATTATTTTCCCTTCTCAAGCCCAGTAGCTGTTATCCCTCTTTCCAGTATTAATGGGAGTTTCCTTCCTAACCTTTTATTTGAAGTAGTGTGGAATGTCAACATCTTGATTATGTTATTATTTTCTCTTCTCAAGCCCAGTAGCTGTTATCCCTCTTTCCAGTATTGATGGGAGTTTCCTTCCTAACCTTTTATTTGAAGTAGTGTGGAATGTCAACATCTTGATTATATCATTATTTTCTCTTCTCAAGCCCAGTAGCTGTTATCCCTCTTTCCAGTATTAATGGGAGTTTCCTTCCTAACCTTTTATTTGAAGTAGTGTGGAATGTCAACATCTTGATTATATCATTATTTTCTCTTCTCAAGCCCAGTAGCTGTTATCCCTCTTTCCAGTATTGATGGGAGTTTCCTTCCTAACCTTTTATTTGAAGTAGTGTGGAATGTCAACATCTTGATTATATCATTATTTTCTCTTCTCAAGCCCAGTAGCTGTTATCCCTCTTTCCAGTATTGATGGGAGTTTCCTTTCTAACCTTTTATTTGAAGTAGTGTGGAATGTCTACATCTTGATTATGTCATTATTTTCTCTCCTCAAGCCCAGTAGCCGTTATCACTCTTTCCAATATTGATGGGGGTTTCCTTCCTAACCTTTTATTTGAAGTAGTGTGGAATGGCAACATCTTGATTATTTCATTATTTTCTCTTCTCAAGTCCAGTAGCTGTTATCCCTCTTTCCAGTATTGATGGGTGTTTCCTTCCTAACCTTTTGTTTGAAGTAGTGTGGAATGTCAACATCTTGATTATGTCATTATTTTCCCTTCTCAAGCCCAGTAGCTGTTATCCCTCTTTCCAGTATTGATGGGAGTTTCCTTTCTAACCTTTTATTTGAAGTAGTGTGGAATATCAACATCTTGATTATATCATTGTTTTCTCTTCTCAAGCCCAGTAGCTGTTATCACTCTTTCCAGTATTGATGGGAGTTTCCTTCCTAACCTTTTATTTGAAGTAGTGTGGAATGTCAACATCTTGATTATATCATTGTTTTCTCTTCTCTAGCCCAGTAGCTGTTATCACTCTTTCCAGTATTGATGGGAGTTTCCTTCCTAACCTTTTATTTGAAGTAGTGTGGAATGTCAACATCTTGATTATATCATTATTTTCTCTTCTCAAGCCCAGTAGCTGTTATCCCTCTTTCCAGTATTGATGGGAGTTTCCTTTCTAACCTTTTATTTGAAGTAGTGTGGAATGTCTACATCTTGATTATGTCATTATTTTCTCTCCTCAAGCCCAGTAGCCGTTATCACTCTTTCCAATATTGATGGGGGTTTCCTTCCTAACCTTTTATTTGAAGTAGTGTGGAATGGCAACATCTTGATTATTTCATTATTTTCTCTTCTCAAGTCCAGTAGCTGTTATCCCTCTTTCCAGTATTGATGGGTGTTTCCTTCCTAACCTTTTGTTTGAAGTAGTGTGGAATGTCAACATCTTGATTATGTCATTATTTTCCCTTCTCAAGCCCAGTAGCTGTTATCACTCTTTCCAGTATTGATGGGAGTTTCCTTCCTAACCTTTTATTTGAAGTAGTGTGGAATGTCAACATCTTGATTATGTCATTGTTTTCTCTTCTCAAGCCCAGTAGCTGTTATCACTCTTTCCAGTATTGATGGGAGTTTCCTTGCTAACCTTTTATTTGAAGTAGTGTGGAATGTCAACCTCTTGATTATATCATTATTTTCTCTTCTCAAGCCCAGTAGCTGTTACCCTCTTTCCAGTATTGATGGGAGTTTCCTTTCTAACCTTTTATTTGAAGTAGTGTGGAATGTCAACATCATGATTATATCATTATTTTCTCTTTTCAAGCCCAGTAGCTGTTATCCCTCTTTCCAGTATTGATGGGAGTTTCCTTTCTAACCTTTTATTTGAAGTAGTGTGGAATGTCAACCTCTTGATTATATCATTATTTTCTCTTCTCAAGCCCAGTAGCTGTTATCACTCTTTCCAGTATTGATGGGAGTTTCCTTTCTAACCTTTTATTTGAAGTAGTGTGGAATGTCAACCTCTTGATTATATCATTATTTTCTCTTCTCAAGCCCAGTAGCTGTTATCCCTCTTTCCAGTATTGATGGGAGTTTCCTTTCTAACCTTTTATTTGAAGTAGTGTGGAATGTCAACATCTTGATTATGTCATTATTTTCTCTTCTCAAGCCCAGTAGCTGTTATCCCTCTTTCCAGTATTGATGGGAGTTTCCTTTCTAACCTTTTATTTGAAGTAGTGTGAAAGGTCAACATCTTGATTATGTCATTATTTTCTCTTCTCAAGCCCAGTAGCTGTTATCCCTCTTTCCAGTATTGATGGGAGTTTCCTTTCTAACCTTTTATTTGAAGTAGTGTGGAATGTCAACATCTTGATTATGTCATTGTTTTCTCTTCTCAAGCCCAGTAGCTGTTATCACTCTTTCCAGTATTGATGGGAGTTTCCTTCCTAACCTTTTATTTGAAGTAGTGTGGAATGTCAACATCTTGATTATGTCATTGTTTTCTCTTCTCAAGCCCAGTAGCTGTTATCACTCTTTCCAGTATTGATGGGAGATTCCTTGCTAACCTTTTATTTGAAGTAGTGTGGAATGTCAACATCTTGATTATATCATTATTTTCTCTTCTCAAGCCCAGTAGCTGTTATCACTCTTTCCAGTATTGATGGGAGTTTCCTTCCTAACCTTTTATTTGAAGTAGTGTGGAATGTCAACATCTTGATTATGTCATTGTTTTCTCTTCTCAAGCCCAGTAGCTGTTATCACTCTTTCCAGTATTGATGGGAGTTTCCTTGCTAACCTTTTATTTGAAGTAGTGTGGAATGTCAACCTCTTGATTATATCATTATTTTCTCTTCTCAAGCCCAGTAGCTGTTATCCCTCTTTCCAGTATTGATGGGAGTTTCCTTTCTAACCTTTTATTTGAAGTAGTGTGGAATGTCAACATCATGATTATATCATTATTTTCTCTTCTCAAGCCCAGTAGCTGTTATCCCTCTTTCCAGTATTGATGGGAGTTTCCTTTCTAACCTTTTATTTGAAGTAGTGTGGAATGTCAACCTCTTGATTATATCATTATTTTCTCTTCTCAAGCCCAGTAGCTGTTATCCCTCTTTCCAGTATTGATGGGAGTTTCCTTTCTAACCTTTTATTTGAAGTAGTGTGGAATGTCAACATCTTGATTATATCATTATTTTCTCTTCTCAAGCCCAGTAGCTGTTATCACTCTTTCCAGTATTGATGGGAGTTTCCTTTCTAACCTTTTATTTGAAGTAGTGTGGAATGTCAACCTCTTGATTATATCATTATTTTCTCTTCTCAAGCCCAGTAGCTGTTATCCCTCTTTCCAGTATTGATGGGAGTTTCCTTTCTAACCTTTTATTTGAAGTAGTGTGGAATGTCAACATCTTGATTATGTCATTATTTTCTCTTCTCAAGCCCAGTAGCTGTTATCCCTCTTTCCAGTATTGATGGGAGTTTCCTTTCTAACCTTTTATTTGAAGTAGTGTGGAACGTCAACATCTTGATTATATCATTATTTTCTCTTCTCAAGCCCAGTAGCTGTTATCACTCTTTCCAGTATTGATGGGAGTTTCCTTTCTAACCTTTTATTTGAAGTAGTGTGAAAGGTCAACATCTTGATTATGTCATTATTTTCTCTTCTCAAGCCCAGTAGCTGTTATCACTCTTTCCAGTATTGATGGGAGTTTCCTTCCTAACCTTTTATTTGAAGTAGTGTGCAAGGTCAACTTCTTGATTATGTCATTATTTTCTCTTCTCAAGCCCAGTAGCTGTTATCCCTCTTTCCAGTATTGATGGGAGTTTCCTTTCTAACCTTTTATTTGAAGTAGTGTGAAAGGTCAACATCTTGATTATGTCATTGTTTTCTCTTCTCAAGCCCAGTAGCTGTTATCACTCTTTCCAGTATTGATGGGAGTTTCCTTCCTAACCTTTTATTTGAAGTAGTGTGGAATGTCAACATCTTGATTATGTCATTGTTTTCTCTTCTCAAGCCCAGTAGCTGTTATCACTCTTTCCAGTATTGATGGGAGTTTCCTTGCTAACCTTTTATTTGAAGTAGTGTCGAATGTCAACATCTTGATTATATCATTATTTTCTCTTCTCAAGCGCAGTAGCTGTTATCACTCTTTCCAGTATTGATGGGAGTTTCCTTTCTAACCTTTTATTTGAAGTAGTGTGGAATGTCAACATCTTGATTATATCATTATTTTCTCTTCTCAAGCCCAGTAGCTGTTATCCCTCTTTCCAGTATTGATGGGAGTTTCCTTCCTAACCTTTTATTTGAAGTAGTGTGAAAGGTCAACATCTTGATTATGTCATTATTTTCTCTTCTCAAGCCCAGTAGCTGTTATCCCTCTTTCAAGTATTGATGGGAGTTTCCTTTCTAACCTTTTATTTGAAGTAGTGTGGAACGTCAACCTCTTGATTATATCATTATTTTCTCTTCTCAAGCCCAGTAGCTGTTATCCCTCTTTCCAGTATTGATGGGAGTTTCCTTTCTAACCTTTTATTTGAAGTAGTGTGGAACGTCAACATCTTGATTATATCATTATTTTCTCTTCTCAAGCCCAGTAGCTGTTATCCCTCTTTCCAGTATTAATGGGAGTTTCCTTCCTAACCTTTTATTTGAAGTAGTGTGGAATGTCAACATCTTGATTATATCATTATTTTCTCTTCTCAAGCCCAGTAGCTGTTATCCCTCTTTCCAGTATTAATGGGAGTTTCCTTCCTAACCTTTTATTTGAAGAAGTGTAGAATGTCAACATCTTGATTATGTCATTATTTTCTCTTCTCAAGACCAGTAGCTGTTATCCCTCTTTCCAGTATTGATGGGAGTTTCCTTTCTAACCTTTTATTTGGAGTAGTGTGGAATGTCAACATCTTGATTATGTCATTATTTTCTCTTCTCAAGACCAGTAGCTGTTATCCCTCTTTCCAGTATTGATGGGAGTTTCCTTGCTAACCTTTTATTTGAAGTAGTATGGAATGTCAACATCTTGATTATATCATTATTTTCTCTTCTCAAGCCCAGTAGCTGTTATCCCTCTTTCCAGTATTAATGGGAGTTTCCTTCCTAACCTTTTATTTGAAGAAGTGTAGAATGTCAACATCTTGATTATGTCATTATTTTCTCTTCTCAAGACCAGTAGCTCTTATCCCTCTTTCCAGTATTGATGGGAGTTTCCTTGCTAACCTTTTATTTGAAGTAGTGTGGAATGTCAACATCTTGATTATATCATTATTTTCTCTTCTCAAGCCCAGTAGCTGTTATCCCTCTTTCCAGTATTGATGGGAGTTTCCTTCCTAACCTTTTATTTGAAGTAGTGTGGAATGTCAACATCTTGATTATATCATTATTTTCTCTTCTCAAGCCCAGTAGCTGTTATCCCTCTTTCCAGTATTGATGGGAGTTTCCTTCCTAAACTTTTATTTGAAGTAGTGTGGAATGTCAACATCTTGATTATATCATTATTTTCTCTTCTCAAGCCCAGTAGCTGTTATCCCTCTTTCCAGTATTAATGGGAGTTTCCTTCCTAACCTTTTATTTGAAGTAGTGTGGAATGTCAACATCTTGATTATATCATTATTTTCTCTTCTCAAGCCCAGTAGCTGTTATCCCTCTTTCCAGTATTAATGGGAGTTTCCTTCCTAACCTTTTATTTGAAGAAGTGTAGAATGTCAACATCTTGATTATGTCATTATTTTCTCTTCTCAAGACCAGTAGCTGTTATCCCCCTTTCCAGTATTGATGGGAGTTTCCTTTCTAACCTTTTATTTGGAGTAGTGTGGAATGTCAACATCTTGATTATATCATTATTTTCTCTTCTCAAGCCCAGTAGCTGTTATCCCTCTTTCCAGTATTAATGGGAGTTTCCTTCCTAACCTTTTATTTGAAGTAGTGTGGAATGTCAACATCTTGATTATATCATTATTTTCTCTTCTCAAGCCCAGTAGCTGTTATCCCTCTTTCCAGTATTGATGGGAGTTTCCTTCCTAAACTTTTATTTGAAGTAGTGTGGAATGTCAACATCTTGATTATATCATTATTTTCTCTTCTCAAGCCCAGTAGCTGTTATCCCTCTTTCCAGTATTAATGGGAGTTTCCTTCCTAACCTTTTATTTGAAGTAGTGTGGAATGTCAACATCTTGATTATGTCATTATTTTCTCTCCTCAAGCCCAGTAGCTGTTATCACTCTTTCCAGTATTGATGGAGGTTTCCTTCCTAACCTTTTATTTGAAGTAGTGTGGAATGTCAACATCTTGATTATATCCTTATTTTCTCTTCTCAAGCCCAGTAGCTGTTATCCCTCTTTCCAGTATTAATGGGAGTTTCCTTCCTAACCTTTTATTTGAAGTAGTGTGGAATGTCTACATCTTGATTATGTCATTATTTTCTCTCCTCAAGCCCAGTAGCCGTTATCACTCTTTCCAATATTGATGGGGGTTTCCTTCCTAACCTTTTATTTGAAGTAGTGTGGAATGGCAACATCTTGATTATTTCATTATTTTCTCTTCTCAAGTCCAGTAGCTGTTATCCCTCTTTCCAGTATTGATGGGTGTTTCCTTCCTAACCTTTTGTTTGAAGTAGTGTGGAATGTCAACATCTTGATTATGTCATTATTTTCCCTTCTCAAGCCCAGTAGCTGTTATCCCTCTTTCCAGTATTGATGGGAGTTTCCTTCCTAACCTTTTATTTGAAGTAGTGTGGAATGTCAACATCTTGATTATATCATTATTTTCCCTTCTCAAGCCCAGTAGCTGTTATCCCTCTTTCCAGTATTAATGGGAGTTTCCTTCCTAACCTTTTATTTGAAGTAGTGTGGAATGTCAACATCTTGATTATATCATTATTTTCTCTTCTCAAGCCCAGTAGCTGTTATCCCTCTTTCCAGTATTGATGGGAGTTTCCTTCCTAAACTTTTATTTGAAGTAGTGTGGAATGTCAACTTCTTGATTATATCATTATTTTCTCTTCTCAAGCCCAGTAGCTGTTATCCCTCTTTCCAGTATTAATGGGAGTTTCCTTCCTAACCTTTTATTTGAAGTAGTGTGGAATGTCAACATCTTGATTATATCATTATTTTCTCTTCTCAAGCCCAGTAGCTGTTATCCCTCTTTCCAGTATTAATGGGAGTTTCCTTCCTAACCTTTTATTTGAAGAAGTGTAGAATGTCAACATCTTGATTATGTCATTATTTTCTCTTCTCAAGACCAGTAGCTGTTATCCCCCTTTCCAGTATTGATGGGAGTTTCCTTTCTAACCTTTTATTTGGAGTAGTGTGGAATGTCAACATCTTGATTATATCATTATTTTCTCTTCTCAAGCCCAGTAGCTGTTATCCCTCTTTCCAGTATTAATGGGAGTTTCCTTCCTAACCTTTTATTTGAAGTAGTGTGGAATGTCAACATCTTGATTATATCATTATTTTCTCTTCTCAAGCCCAGTAGCTGTTATCCCTCTTTCCAGTATTGATGGGAGTTTCCTTCCTAAACTTTTATTTGAAGTAGTGTGGAATGTCAACATCTTGATTATATCATTATTTTCTCTTCTCAAGCCCAGTAGCTGTTATCCCTCTTTCCAGTATTAATGGGAGTTTCCTTCCTAACCTTTTATTTGAAGTAGTGTGGAATGTCAACATCTTGATTATGTCATCATTTTCTCTCCTCAAGCCCAGTAGCTGTTATCACTCTTTCCAGTATTGATGGAGGTTTCCTTCCTAACCTTTTATTTGAAGTAGTGTGGAATGTCAACATCTTGATTATATCATTATTTTCTCTTCTCAAGCCCAGTAGCTGTTATCCCTCTTTCCAGTATTAATGGGAGTTTCCTTCCTAACCTTTTATTTGAAGTAGTGTGGAATGTCTACATCTTGATTATGTCATTATTTTCTCTCCTCAAGCCCAGTAGCCGTTATCACTCTTTCCAATATTGATGGGGGTTTCCTTCCTAACCTTTTATTTGAAGTAGTGTGGAATGGCAACATCTTGATTATTTCATTATTTTCTCTTCTCAAGTCCAGTAGCTGTTATCCCTCTTTCCAGTATTGATGGGTGTTTCCTTCCTAACCTTTTGTTTGAAGTAGTGTGGAATGTCAACATCTTGATTATGTCATTATTTTCCCTTCTCAAGCCCAGTAGCTGTTATCCCTCTTTCCAGTATTGATGGGAGTTTCCTTCCTAACCTTTTATTTGAAGTAGTGTGGAATGTCAACATCTTGATTATATCATTATTTTCCCTTCTCAAGCCCAGTAGCTGTTATCCCTCTTTCCAGTATTAATGGGAGTTTCCTTCCTAACCTTTTATTTGAAGTAGTGTGGAATGTCAACATCTTGATTATGTTATTATTTTCTCTTCTCAAGCCCAGTAGCTGTTATCCCTCTTTCCAGTATTGATGGGAGTTTCCTTCCTAACCTTTTATTTGAAGTAGTGTGGAATGTCAACATCTTGATTATATCATTATTTTCTCTTCTCAAGCCCAGTAGCTGTTATCCCTCTTTCCAGTATTAATGGGAGTTTCCTTCCTAACCTTTTATTTGAAGTAGTGTGGAATGTCAACATCTTGATTATATCATTATTTTCTCTTCTCAAGCCCAGTAGCTGTTATCCCTCTTTCCAGTATTGATGGGAGTTTCCTTCCTAACCTTTTATTTGAAGTAGTGTGGAATGTCAACATCTTGATTATATCATTATTTTCCCTTCTCAAGCCCAGTAGCTGTTATCCCTCTTTCCAGTATTAATGGGAGTTTCCTTCCTAACCTTTTATTTGAAGTAGTGTGGAATGTCAACATCTTGATTATATCATTATTTTCTCTTCTCAAGCCCAGTAGCTGTTATCCCTCTTTCCAGTATTGATGGGAGTTTCCTTCCTAAACTTTTATTTGAAGTAATGTGGAATGTCAACATCTTGATTATATCATTATTTTCTCTTCTCAAGCCCAGTAGCTGTTATCCCTCTTTCCAGTATTAATGGGAGTTTCCTTCCTAACCTTTTATTTGAAGTAGTGTGGAATGTCAACATCTTGATTATATCATTATTTTCTCTTCTCAAGCCCAGTAGCTGTTATCCCTCTTTCCAGTATTAATGGGAGTTTCCTTCCTAACCTTTTATTTGAAGAAGTGTAGAATGTCAACATCTTGATTATGTCATTATTTTCTCTTCTCAAGACCAGTAGCTGTTATCCCTCTTTCCAGTATTGATGGGAGTTTCCTTTCTAACCTTTTATTTGGAGTAGTGTGGAATGTCAACATCTTGATTATATCATTATTTTCTCTTCTCAAGCCCAGTAGCTGTTATCCCTCTTTCCAGTATTAATGGGAGTTTCCTTCCTAACCTTTTATTTGAAGTAGTGTGGAATGTCAACATCTTGATTATATCATTATTTTCTCTTCTCAAGCCCAGTAGCTGTTATCCCTCTTTCCAGTATTAATGGGAGTTTCCTTCCTAACCTTTTATTTGAAGTAGTGTGGAATGTCAACATCTTGATTTTGTCATTGTTTTCTCTTCAAGTTACATCTGATATCTGCTTTTAGTTTTTGCTATGTGCACTTCAATGTGGTGTCATTGTTAACAATCTAGTGTTGTTAGATCAATTTTAACTGAATAGTTTTATCCTCTCTGGGTGCCCCATACTTCTGACCTTGTGCCACATCTAAGCTCCTCTATGTTTTGTAATGGTTAACAAGAAACAAAAAAAACAAACTGCTTCATATTTTGCATAATGCCTTTTGAAATGCCGGATTTGAAGAAAATATTCACTAATTAAAGTTTTAACCCTTAAATTACTTTTATTTCGTTATAGAAAAGTTAAATGAACATTTCCATAATTGAATAAAAGAAATTTTCTTTTTAATTATTCTTAATAAAGTAAATCCTAATGAAATTTAGTTTTTAATAAACTGACATATATCTGCTTATATTCCTGAGATGAGGTATCATAATTATTTCTATTATTTGGACTGTTATCCTCATCTTCATTGCCATATTCGCAATGTTTCGGCTGTTGTATACTCCAGCGTTCTTCAGCTGATTGGAATTTCCTGAAGGACTCATGGCTCAATGGATAAATATGTTGGTTTGATCCATTGACTTGACTGAAAGAGTTGTGAGTTCAATACCAGGCCACAGCAGTTGTGAACCAAAAAACTTGGAGAGTTGAGTTAAAGGGAAATAACTGAGACATCAGGAAGAGCCATGGCATGTGGAACTAGAACAATCTAGCCCAGTGAACGAAATAAAGGGTTTGGATTGAAATTCCTATCACCCGAAGAAGGCCGGAGCGTACAACAGCCGAAATGTTGTGAATATGGCATTGAAGATGACGATAAAAGTCCGAATAATGAAAATAATTTAAGTAAATTGACATATAAAAAAAATAACAATTTCGATTTATTTTATTAAAAAATAAATTTCATTATGATTTACTTATTAAAAATAATTATAAACACAACTGCTACCTTTTGTTTTGCAGTTATCGAATTATTTTATTAAAAAGTAATTAAGGGACAGTGAGTTATTAGTGAGATGTGATTCAATATACTTTAATGTTTAAAAAAAAATTATTCAGTATTATTATTGCTTAGATAATAAGCATTATAACATAGCACGAATAGATATATTGTTGTTAAAGAAACGTTTGACGATATGCACAATTTTTTATGTATTTATAGTTATTTTTTTAACTTTTATCAAAAACGATATTCTTGTCCATGTAGTCATGGATAATATACATTAGTTACTAATATTTTTTAATTAATAACTATTTGTGCTCAGTTGTTGACATTAAAAGCTATCGGCTGATGTGTTAAAATTTTGGAATAATGCAATAATAAAAATTTAAATTTCATCTCACTGATAAATATCGTGATCCGTAAAAACAAGTCCATTATTGAAGTATGTGTTTGCAATGGTATAACGACAGCAAGTGTTTTATCACAAAGACTTGGAAACATATTGATTGCTGAACGCCAATACTCCTCCAAGGTCTTGCTTTCAAATTGCATTTCAAGAGCACAATTTCTCCGCTACTGTTAGAATGGTTAACGGTATCAGTAAAAATAATAAACAAATAAATTTGAATGTTTAACCGTTAAAATTTAAATATTCAAATATATATATTTATTCTTTTTGCTAAATTGCCAAATCCAATGTTTCGCACCTCCTAAAAAGGCGATCTTGCGCCCTTTGGGGTTGTGAGCATCCACAGTTAAGAACCACTAGAGTAAAGGATATAAATTTTTATATATCGGGAACAATTTTAGGGAAAAATAACTATGAGAAGGTTTGAAAAGATTTTCTGTGAAGTATTTCGTCCTCAGACACGCTTAAATTGATGTGATGACACATGTGCTCAGAGTATTGACATTTCAGCATCATAAATTACCTGTAGAAAAAGGGTTTAGACTCTGAGGACATTTCTATTGACATGGTTACTATGTAATTGGATGATGTTCCAGCTTTATGAAGAGTGCAGCTGAATTTACGAGGGGAAGGAGAGAATCTTTCTGTAGGTACTTGATTTAGAATTTTAAAAAAATTTTTTTTTTTTTTTAAATATGTTTTGAGTCAGTGTTTCCCAAATGGTGTGGCACACCTTATAGGTGCAGCGGAAGAGGATGATGGGTGAGGCGGAATGATTGAACACTAATCAAAGATTTAGTAACAGTTCAAAAAAAAAAAAAAAAAACTTCATATGCCAAAAGTAAATAACATTTCAAAATTTAAAATATTATTATAGATTACTTGTAATTGCAAGCATAGGTCCCAGTATAAATAGTTATAATTAACTATTGACTGATTTTATCATTGGGATAGTTTTGCATTATATCATTATTAAGAATATAGTAACTAAGGTCCGCAAATTGGAGAAGAGAGTTAACAATGATAAATTTCTGACATTAAATCTGCGGCTATCGCCCTTTAACCTCTGTCCATTTTGTATTTTTAAATGTACTTTTTATTGCATAAAATTTGCTGAGGCATGACCAAATTTTAATTCCAAAAATGTGTCCTGGAGAAAAAAAAGTTTGGGAACTACTGTTTTGGTCTTAAAAATTCAAACACAAAATTGAGAAAGATTTGTGGACAAAAATTGTTTAAAATTTGCTGTTTATAGAGGAAGACTCCTTACTATCACAGATTTTTTTTTTTACTCATTTAATCCCAGCAAGGCAATAAAGCCACTAAGATGCAAGGGATTACAGAGTATGAAAGAATATGAAAAACATAAAAACATTTTTAAGGTAAAGAGAACAATAAAAGAACAGTATCAAAGATATCCAAACATAATGGTCGACATTTCTTCTGCTGAAGCCATTTTTGGTTTTTAAAAGACATTCAAAATTTTTTAATCATTTCGTCCCCAAGCAAGGTAATAAAATGCAGGGAATTACTGCAGTGGTTTCCAAATGGTGCAGTGAAAGATAATTAACAGATGTGGTGGAAAGTTTCAAAAAAATTCCTATGCCAGAAATAAATACATTTCAAAATTTAGAATATTATTATGGATTACTTGTAATTGCAGGCATGGATTCCAGTATAAATAGTTAGAAATAATTATTGACTGATTTTATCACTGGGAAAGTTTTGCATTACATCAAGAATTAAGAAAATAGTAACTAGGGTCTGCAAATTGGAGGAGAGAGTTATCAATGATAATGTTCTGACAGCGAATTTATGATTACTCCCTTTAACTCTCTCTGTTTTTTAATTTTAAATGTACATTTTATCACATAAAATTTGGTGAAGCACAAGCAAATTTCCATTCTGAAAATGCAGTCTAGATAAAAAAAAAAAAAAAGGTTTGGGAACCAGTGTTTTGGGGATATAATCTATACTCAATTTCATTTAGTTTCTTTTCCTTTACATTTTGATCAATTTTGTTTTTAGTATCTGGGATTGTGATAATAGAAAACCAGCCAAGAAAGGTGAAATGCTGTAAGAAGCTGGATGAATGTAACATCAGAAATACATTGGGAAAGGTGCAGATCCCTGAAGAGATCTCAGTATTCCAAGGGAGCTAATCCAAATTTACAGGCTTGAAAATTTAACAGAAAAACGCAAATGAAAATAGAAAGATTTTATTCAAATATATTTCATTTCTCTTCTAAGTAATTTTTAGCAAAAAGTCAATTCAACATATATAATATATATTATAAATATTATATATATATATATTATAAATAATATTATATATATATATATATATATTATAAATAATATTATATATATATATATATATATATTATAAATAATATTATATATATATATATATATATTATAAATAATATTATATATATATATATATATATATTATAAATAATATTATATATATATATATATTATAAATAATATTATATATATATATATATATATTATAAATAATATTATATATATATATATATTATAAATAATATTATATATATATATATATATTATAAATAATATTATATATATATATATATTATAAATAATATTATATATATATATATATATTATAAATAATATTATATATATATATATATATATATTATAAATAATATTATATATATATATATATATTATAAATAATATTATATATATATATATATATATATTATAAATAATATTATATATATATATATATATATATTATAAATAATATTATATATATATATATATATATATTATAAATAATATTATATATATATATATATATATTATAAATAATATTATATATATATATATATATTATAAATAATATTATATATATATATATATATTATAAATAATATTATATATATATATATATATATTATAAATAATATTATATATATATATATATATTATAAATAATATTATATATATATATATTATAAATAATATTATATATATATATATATTATAAATAATATTATATATATATATATATTATAAATAATATTATATATATATATATTATAAATAATATTATATATATATATATATATTATAAATAATATTATATATATATATATTATAAATAATATTATATATATATATATATATATATATAGATATATTATAAATAATATTATATATATATATATATATATTATAAATAATATTATATATATATATATATATATATATTATAAATAATATTATATATATATATATTATAAATAATATTATATATATATATATTATAAATAATATTATATATATATATATTATAAATAATATTATATATATATATATTATAAATAATATTATATATATATATATATATATATAGATATATTATAAATAATATTATATATATATATATATATATATTATAAATAATATTATATATATATATATATATATATATATATATATTATAAATAATATTATATATATATATATTCAAGCATGTTTCATTGAATAATATAGACATATAATGTACATTTATTTTTCTAATAACCCATTCTAATTCTCTAATCGGCTTCTTGATGTTAAGTTGAAATTCACCAAGGAAGGTGCCATAGTTTTTTCCTTACCCATGTACTTTTGATCTTCACTGCATCCTCAGGGGTAAATTACAAAGACAAAACTAATTATAACTGCGATAAAATCTGCATTCCCTTGTGATGGGGGATTTTTAAGAAACATGTGTGAAAGTATTCTGCTATGATTATTTAAAATTTTTTTAATTTATCCATTGTAGCTATGGAATTTTTGGCTAAACACTCGACCCATTATAAATGAGATAAGCAGAAATGGGTAGAAATGCAAATCGAAAGAACTAGAAAGGATTATTACAAAAATCCATCTGTCTATATTATTCAATGGAACATGTTTGAAAGAAGATATGCTATATATATATATATATATATATATATATATATATATATATATATATACACACACATTTGTATTTGGATTAGCAATATCACCTTGATTGTCATACTCATGACGTTTCAGCCACTGTACTCTATTTCCTTCTTCTTCTTCTTCAGATGTTTGCTGTACTGATAACCCAAAGGGTTTCCATTTAAAATTCTCAGATGATATGATGGGCACATGAAAAAAGACTGACTGAAACATCATGACTTTAAAAATCAAAATGAGTCTTGTCAAGGCACATATTGAATTTTTTCCTTTTCAATTTTACAATCTAATTCTGGAAATTTAGGAATGAAATCGTTTTCCAAATCAACAAATGAAATAATGTGAAAATAATACAACTGAAAATAATAATCCGTTTCAGTGAAATGGATTAGTTAATCTTAAAGATTTGAGATTTAGATTAACTGAATGTTTTGTGGGCCCATAGTCAATTTAAAAAATAAAGTAACCAATGTTAAAGAGTTGGGCAGTTACAGTAATCGATAGATAGTTTTGTGGTCAAACTGTGTGGAAAGGCTTTGAAGGTTGTCCCACCATTGAAACAAAAAGTTGTCAGCAATAAGTCGAAACCATGGAGTCAAGAGGATTCCTCGATCATCAGCAGTTGCTGGAAAACAGAAAAAAAAAAGAAACGTTATTGATAAGCTGAAGGAATCATTTCAGAAAGAGAGTTTTCAAAATTCCTTTCTTCTGATTGGTTGAAAATGATCCTGTATTTTTTTTTTTTTTTTTTTTTTTTCCTAGAAGATTCAGTTTTTAGCAGTGTCTAACATATATCATTGCAAAAGTTTTGTGCCTGATATTTCATTGGTAATATAAAATGACTGCAACTTGATACTGGCATTTGTTTTAATGCTGATTTCTGGTATGTTCGAGATTGAAATCTTGCATCATTCAGTTGCAAATCAGGCTTTGTTGAATGTTGATGTTTTGCCCACAAATGAAAGCTTTAAAGATGGAGGATGAATTTTGGAAAGAAGTAAGCGTTGGAACTGTGACAAAAAACATTCGGATGGTTAATTTGGATTGTGCTCCAGGTCTTCAGATGCTCCAAAAGTGGTTAGGCAGATTTTGTTGGAGTGATTTTAACCTAAACGATCAACCACTCCCATGAGTGACCTCCCAATATCAGATGCTTCTGCTTGCCATCATGAAGAGTCTTGGGTTCAAGAAAAATGGTCAGTTTTGGCAACTCGAAAAGATATCATTTTCAACCCCAACAAACCCAAGATTACATATGGCAGAATCTTAAAGAGTTGAATTGGAAAACCCTTCAGCATCGATCGTATTCTACCTGACTTGGACCTTTTGGATATTCATTTGTTCCAGTTTCTATAGAACACTTTAAATGACAACAAAAAACACAATGTTTCTAGAAAAACTACCTCACTATCTTCTTCCAACAAAAAACACAATGTTTCTACAAAAATGGCATTAACAACCTTGTAGAATAATGGGAGACAGTCGTTAAAAACAATGGCAAATATAAACTTGGCTAACAATCTTCTTTTTGTGAGCATATAAAATTTTGTTTTTCATTTTCTAATTGGGCACAATCTCTTGCAGTTAGTTCTCAAGCAGACCCCCATTTAAGTACTGAATGGGCTCAACATTGCTTAACTTTGGTGATCAAAATAACAACTGAGGTTTCAGTGATTTGACCATATGTCTCTTCTAGAAGACAAAGACCAAAATCCAACAGATCATAAATTTTCTGCTACGGTCATTAATGTCTGGGTAGTGTAAGGATCATTGGTTGCATTTGCTTCTTCACTAATGCCAATGAGAAAAGCAAGAATGAATCTCTTCTCTCTCCCTAGATTATGGGTTAAACAACAATATTGGGTTGCAGCCAATTTAGGAGAAGGAAAACTCTGACTTCCTTATCCTGAAAGAAGGAAACAGGAAAATGCTCCGCTATCTTTCCCCCAAAAAGTCACAACATTTCCCAGATTATAAAGAAATGGTGCTGTGGAAAGTTGTGGTCACCTAAAGCTTGAAAAGGACAAAAACCTTATTTAAGAAATAAAAAAAAATAAAAAAATAAAAAAAAAATGTATATTATTATTATTATTATTATTGAGAAGAAGGAGGAGAGAGAATTAAATAGAGTTATCTAAAATTTCTGCTTAGCAAGATGGCGGGGTGGAGAAGGCAGAGGGAGGAGGAAGAAGAAAGAGGAAGGAGGAGAAAGAAGAAAGAGGAAGGAGGAGAAAGAAGAAAGAGGAAGGAGGAGAAAGAAGAAAGAGGAAGGAGGAGAAAGAAGAAAGAGGAAGGAGGAGAAAGAAGAAAGAGGAAGGAGGAGGAAAGAGGAAGGAGAAGGAAGGAGGAGGAAGAAGAAGGAGGAGGAAGGAGGAGGAAGAAGAAGAAAGAGGAAGGAGGAGGAAGAAAGAGGAAGGAGGAGGAGGAGGAAGAAAGAGGAAGGAGGAGGAGGAGGAAGAAGAAGAAAGAGGAAGGAGGAGGAGGAGGAGGAAGAAGAAAGAGGAAGGAGGAGGAGGAGGAAGAAGAAAGAAGAAAGAGGAAGGAGGAGGAGGAAGAAGAAGAAAGAGGAGGAAGAAGAAAGGAAGAAAAAGAAAGAGGAAGGAGGAGGAAGTAAAAGAAAGAGGAAGGAGGAGGAAGAAGATCAGGTAAAAGAGAGGAAAAGATGAGGGAGAAGGTGGAGGGGAGAAAGTGTGAGAAAAGAAAGAAAGAATGAAATAAGAAAATTATTCAAAATTTCTGCTTACCAAGAAATTCTTTCATTCCTTTTTTGTCTAAATATTTTGTGCTTTTCACTTCATTCGGGTTCGGGTCAAGATCCACATTGCATTGTGCAAATAAGACGTAGTCAATTTCATGCTCTCCCCATTTACCATCTCGAGGTACGTTGGCAGCCAAATAATGCACTCGGGTGACATAATGAATGGCTTTTAATGGAATCTGAAAGAAAAAAGGAATTAAGTAAAAAAAAAAAAAAAATCATCTTCAAATTTGCCAGCAAAAAAGGAGATTAAATTACCAAATGCTGATTTGAAATCAACAATTCAAAACATGACATTAATTAGACGTAGTAGTAGTAATGTTTTCACACTTATTTTAGCATTGTCAAGTATTCTTCATTTTTCACTAGGATTTCTTTCATCTTCATTTCAATTGCTTTATTTCCACTAGTAGTATTAGTAGTAATAATATTATCTGCAATTTTCATATATATATATATATATATATATATATATACACACACAAAATGCTACTCTGAACAAAGAAAACAACTCAGTGCAATGAAAATGCTTAGAGAGTGCCTTGATCACAAGGTCATCCAGAGTAAATTTGCACCCAGGCTCTTATAACATTTTACTATTCTTTGCAGATCTTCTATTAACACAGTGTGGGATATTTAATAACAAAAGTGATGAAAAGAAAATGAAAAAGAACCTAAAATGAAATTGGCTATATATATATATATATATATATATATATATATATGTTAAGTTGGTGCAAAAATAATGTCGTTTTTCTTTTGAAGTTGAACGTCAAAAAACGACATTATTTTTGCACCAACTTAACATATATATATATATATATATATATATATATATATATATATATATAAATAAGTTTTTTTTATTTAAAATTCTAGTTGCACCAATGTGATAAATTTAATTCAGTTAAATGCTAAATGCCAAAACATGTCACACAAAAACTTTTTTACACTTGTCATACATTCCCCACACCCAATATTGTTCTCGATACAGAAAAACATATATATATATATATCAAATCAACTATCTATCCTGGAATATTGCTGTCATATATAGTCTGGTGCTCCTGCTGTGCGTCTCGAGGTCCTTGACAAAATCCAGAGACGAATATGCAAGATAATAGGTCTTGATCTGGCACCTCATCTACAATCATTATCTCACAGATATGCTGTGGCCTCCCTCTGTCTTTTCTACAAATATATTCATAGCAACAGTTCCAACAAGCTACTTTTACTAGTTCCCAGATTACATGAATTTAAACGTGCTACCAGGCTGGCATCTCGGTTCCACCCTTTCACTGTCAAAATAGTTAAATGTAACTGTCTCTTCTCCTTAAACAGCTTCTTCTCTCGCAATTCCCATCTGTGAAACTCCCATCCCCTTACTTGCTTCCCCAATGACTATAATGTTCAAAATTTCAAGTGTAATGTTAATCAACATCTGACACCCTGAACTTGTTCTCTGTCCTTCTCTATATCCCTTCCCCAGACACGCCTCTTTACTCTTATTCTCAAGCCTCTGTAACCCCTTGCATGCTATTGGCACTCCTGCCTTGCTTGGGGTCAACTGCCTTAAAAAAAATAATAATAAAAAAAAATTAAAAAAAAATGTATGTATATGTATGTGTTTGCTTGTTTGTAATTGGATGTATGTATGTGTATTTTTTAATCTATTTTTTTGCAATATTTAGCTTATGATTTTTGAAAAGTTTTATCAGTTCAAAAATCACAAGCTAAATATCGTCATTACTACCAATGCGAAAGTGATCAACTTTCTCGATATGGCCTTGAACTTGAATAATGGCGATTCCAAACCACATACTAAAGATCTATATAACAATAGATACGTCATGGAAGAATCAAACCACCACCATAAAATTCCAGATAAGTTTGTATTTCCGAGATAACGTATTGTATACACTATTTACATTATTTGGACTATTGTGCTCATCTTTGTTGCCATATTTATCACAATGTTTCGGCTGTTGTATGCTCCAGTCTTCTTCAGGTAGTTGGAATGTCGAATTGAACCCTTTATTTCATTCACTGGGGTAGACTGTTCTAGTTCTACGTGCCATATCTAATGGATGTCAGTTATCAGTTATCTCCTGTTAATTCCCCTCTCACAGTTCTCCACTGCCTTAACCAGGTATTGAACTCACACTCTTTGGGTTTGTCACTGGATCTAACCAACGCCTTTATCCACTGTGCCAGACATTGGTTTGATTCAGTGACAGGGCACACGGGGCACAGTGGATAAAAGATCATTTGATCTAAGCAACAAATTTATCCACCCTGCCATGTGTCCTTAAGGACGTACAATGGTTGAAACATTGTGATAAATATGGCAACAAAGATGAGGACAATAGTCCGAATAATGTAAATAGTGTACATAATACCTCATCTCAGAAATATAGACAGATACTGAAGGGCCGAAACGTTGTGATAAATATGGTGACAAAGATGAGGACAATAGTCCGAATAATGTAAATAGTGTACATAATACCTCATCTCAGAAATATAGACAGATACTGAAAGGCCGAAACGTTGTAATAAATATGGCGACAAAGATGAGGACAATAGTCCGAATAATGTAAATAGTGTACATAATACCTCATCTCAGAAATATAGACAGATACTGAAGGGCCGAAACGTTGTAATAAATATGGCGACAAAGATGAGGACAATAGTCCGAATAATGTAAATAGTGTACATAATACCTCATCTCAGAAATATAGACAGATACTGAAGGGCCGAAACGTTGTAATAAATATGGCGACAAAGATGAGGACAATAGTCCGAATAATGTAAATAGTGTACATAATACCTCATCTCAGAAATATAGACAGATACTGAAAGGCCGAACCGTTGTGATAAATATGGTGACAAAGATGAGGACAATAGTCCGAATAATGTAAATAGTGTACATAATACCTCATCTCAGAAATATAGACAGATACTGAAGGGCCGAAACGTTGTAATAAATATGGCGACAAAGATGAGGACAATAGTCCGAATAATGTAAATAGTGTACATAATACCTCATCTCAGAAATATAGACAGATACTGAAAGGCCGAAACGTTGTAATAAATATGGCGACAAAGATGAGGACAATAGTCCGAATAATGTAAATAGTGTACATAATACCTCATCTCAGAAATATAGACAGATACTGAAGGGCCGAAACGTTGTGATAAATATGGCGACAAAGATGAGGACAATAGTCCGAATAATGTAAATAATATACATAATACCTCATCTCAGAAATATAGACAGATACTGAAAGGCCGAAACGTTGTAATAAATATGGCGACAAAGATGAGGACAATAGTCCGAATAATGTAAATAGTGTACATAATACCTCATCTCAGAAATATAGACAGATACTGAAGGGCCGAAACGTAATAAATATGGCGACAAAGATGAGGACAATAGTCCGAATAATGTAAATAGTGTACATAATACCTCATCTCAGAAATATAGACAGATACTGAAGGGCCGAAACGTTGTAATAAATATGGCGACAAAGATGAGGACAATAGTCCGAATAACGTAAATAGTGTACATAATACCTCATCTCAGAAATATAGACAGATACTGAAGGGCCGAAACGTTGTAATAAATATGGCGACAAAGATGAGGACAATAGTCCGAATAATGTAAATAGTGTACATAATACCTCATCTCAGAAATATAGACAGATACTGAAAGGCCGAAACGTTGTAATAAATATGGTGACAAAGATGAGGACAATAGTCCGAATAATGTAAATAGTGTACATAATACCTCATCTCAGAAATATAGACAGATACTGAAGGGCCGAAACGTTGTAATAAATATGGCGACAAAGATGAGGACAATAGTCCGAATAATGTAAATAGTGTACATAATACCTCATCTCAGAAATATAGACAGATACTGAAGGGCCGAAACGTTGTGATAAATATGGCGACAAAGATGAGGACAATAGTCCGAATAATGTAAATAATATACATAATACCTCATCTCAGAAATATAGACAGATACTGAAAGGCCGAAACGTTGTAATAAATATGGCGACAAAGATGAGGACAATAGTCCGAATAATGTAAATAGTGTACATAATACCTCATCTCAGAAATATAGACAGATACTGAAGGGCCGAAACGTAATAAATATGGCGACAAAGATGAGGACAATAGTCCGAATAATGTAAATAGTGTACATAATACCTCATCTCAGAAATATAGACAGATACTGAAGGGCCGAAACGTTGTAATAAATATGGCGACAAAGATGAGGACAATAGTCCGAATAACGTAAATAGTGTACATAATACCTCATCTCAGAAATATAGACAGATACTGAAGGGCCGAAACGTTGTAATAAATATGGCGACAAAGATGAGGACAATAGTCCGAATAATGTAAATAGTGTACATAATACCTCATCTCAGAAATATAGACAGATACTGAAAGGCCGAACCGTTGTGATAAATATGGTGACAAAGATGAGGACAATAGTCCGAATAATGTAAATAGTGTACATAATACCTCATCTCAGAAATATAGACAGATACTGAAGGGCCGAAACGTTGTAATAAATATGGCGACAAAGATGAGGACAATAGTCCGAATAATGTAAATAGTGTACATAATACCTCATCTCAGAAATATAGACAGATACTGAAAGGCCGAAACGTTGTAATAAATATGGCGACAAAGATGAGGACAATAGTCCGAATAATGTAAATAGTGTACATAATACCTCATCTCAGAAATATAGACAGATACTGAAAGGCCGAAACGTTGTAATAAATATGGCGACAAAGATGAGGACAATAGTCCGAATAATGTAAATAGTGTACATAATACCTCATCTCAGAAATATAGACAGATACTGAAAGGCCGAAACGTTGTAATAAATATGGCGACAAAGATGAGGACAATAGTCCGAATAATGTAAATAGTGTACATAATACCTCATCTCAGAAATATAGACAGATACTGAAGGGCCGAAACGTTGTGATAAATATGGCGACAAAGATGAGGACAATAGTCCGAATAATGTAAATAATATACATAATACCTCATCTCAGAAATATAGACAGATACTGAAAGGCCGAAACGTTGTAATAAATATGGCGACAAAGATGAGGACAATAGTCCGAATAATGTAAATAGTGTACATAATACCTCATCTCAGAAATATAGACAGATACTGAAGGGCCGAAACGTAATAAATATGGCGACAAAGATGAGGACAATAGTCCGAATAATGTAAATAGTGTACATAATACCTCATCTCAGAAATATAGACAGATACTGAAGGGCCGAAACGTTGTAATAAATATGGCGACAAAGATGAGGACAATAGTCCGAATAACGTAAATAGTGTACATAATACCTCATCTCAGAAATATAGACAGATACTGAAGGCCGAAACGTTGTGATAAATATGGCAACAAAGATGAGGACAATAGTCCGAATAATGTAAATAGTGTACATAATACCTCATCTCAGAAATATAGACAGATACTGAAAGGCCGAAACGTTGTAATAAATATGGTGACAAAGATGAGGACAATAGTCTGAATAATGTAAATAGTGTACATAATACCTCATCTCAGAAATATAGACAGATACTGAAAGGCCGAAATGTTGTGATAAATATGGTGACAAAGATGAGGACAATAGTCCGAATAATGTAAATAGTGTACATAATACCTCATCTCAGAAATATAGACAGATACTGAAGGCCGAAACGTTGTGATAAATATGGCAACAAAGATGAGGACAATAGTCCGAATAATGTAAATAGTGTACATAATACCTCATCTCAGAAATATAGACAGATACTGAAAGGCCGAAACGTTGTGATAAATATGGCGACAAAGATGAGGACAATAGTCCGAATAATGTAAATAGTGTACATAATACCTCATCTCAGAAATATAGACAGATACTGAAAGGCCGAAACGTTGTAATAAATATGGCGACAAAGATGAGGACAATAGTCCGAATAATGTAAATAGTGTACATAATACCTCATCTCAGAAATATAGACAGATACTGAAGGGGCGGAACGTAAATAGTGTACAGGAATCAGTCCAAGTTAGATTATCTACCAACTCCAGCAATAAGGAAATATTTGATAACAATAAAAAGCAATTATATAAAAGCTTTAGAACTACGGAACGATAATGTAAATTTAGAGTATTTAGAAAAAAAACAAAGGTAAAGATAAACAAAAACACTGTAAGCGTAAAGTTATAAAATGTCTAATCCAGCTTTTAATCGTAATGTTCAAACAAATATCAGAAGAATTTTCCTAAATTTAATTCATAAGCACTTTTTTAGTGTTGGTGAATGGTTAATTCACCAACACTAAAAAAGATTTTGAACAAAAATAATGTTAAGATCAGCTATAGCTACATTAGTAACATCAATAAATCTATATCCCAATGTAACAAAAAAAATATAGTTCCAACAAAGCAGTTAATTTAAAAATAAAAAAATAAATGCAACTGTTAAAAAAATAAGATCTGTCCCTTAAACAGCCAATGTATAACTGATAATATTGTATACTGAGCTAGCACACGTTCCAGTAACAATGTCAAATTCACCATGTGTAATATTTGACCAATCAATGAAAACTAAAACCATATTTTCATGAGCCTACTTTCAAGAAAAATTTCTGTAGATTTTGACATTCATGGGCACAGATGTGACAGTCTCCAAGCTGTTTCAAACACAAGATGTGGCTATATAGCTTTTTCCTTCCCCACCGGCATGTACTGCAATGAACAGGTGTTTTGGCAACTTCAAACAAATCAGCTCCAACGACAACAACAAAGATGGTCAGTGAATTTTCGCAGACGATCATGTCAGTGGCTTTAAACAAATCCTATCCAACTAGAGCAGAGATGGTGTGAATCTTCATTAATGCTAAAAGTCTTTTCTAAACTACAGATTTTTCTGTGAACCAACTTTAAAGAAAGACTTTAAGTCAAGTAAGGATTATTTTTTAATACTTTTTAACTCTTTTGAATTCATGTACATATAGTGATTTTCTAAGCATAGCTTAGATGTGGCTCAAGGCCAATACTATGGGGTACCCAGTGAGGACTGAATTCATTTACTCAAACATAATTATTTTCATGAGACAAGCTTGCTAACCATTACAGCAGCCTGGGGTGCTTATTGTATATGTTTGTAAAAACGAATTATTTATTCAACAGGTATACTTATGTTTTCTTTATTTTTATTTTATTATTGTTTAGAATTTGAATGTTCGAACATTTAATACTAAAATACTTGGATGACTGAATTTCCTCCAGGCCTACAGCTTGAGTAATTTGGATGGTTTGGTTTGGTTTGGTTTAGTTTATTTTGTTTAATGGCATATCAACCTCAATGGGTTATTTAATGCCGGCAATATTTTTAGGATAGATTCATATGAATAGAGTATGTATTCTTTGGTTTAGATTGGTTTGGTTTATTTTGTTTTATGGTATATCAACCTCAATGGGTTATTTAATGCTGACAAAAAATTTTTATTGCTGGTAATATTTTTTGTCAAAAATCTGTTTCTGGTAATATATTTCCTTCAAAATTGTAGTGCTGGTAATAATTTTTTTCAAAAAAGTATTGCTGGTAATAGTTAACTATTTGCCCATAGCTGGGACCCTAACAGGTGCTACCACCCCGGGTCAGGGTGGACCTGGGAACACCAGCAATTAAAATGTGCTTCCACGCTCCTCAAAACCTCCTGATCAGAGGCCTTGCTGCTGGACGTAGTTTAACGTCTTCCCAGGACGCAGATGTAATTTAATGTCTTACCAAGGACAATAATTTGGATAGAAAACAATGATAGATAATTGGACTGATGTGTCAAGAGTCTTGAGAAATGGCAGAGAGAAAAGCTCTGGTGACTGCCTACCTGCTCAGGAGTGATTCCCAATTCTTGCTTAACTCTGCGCTGAGCAGCCCGTCGGACCCCAATCGCATTGTCTTGTTCCAGTTCCCTCGGAGTGTACAGCGGATGGCTACAGCACGCATTTGTGAAGTGATCTAAAGAATTAACAAAAATGAAAGTATCCATTACAATATATTTTGGTCCCAAACGTGAGTTTTTAAGGTCGTCGGGGGTTTAAAAGAAGAAAAATAAGAGGTTTTGGATTTTCATTATCATTAATATAAAAACTATTAGCTAATATGCAATATAAAGTACTACATCAAAGACTTGAAGAATTTGACCATTCACAAAATCACCTTATTTTAATGTCTAGTTTTCATCTCAAAAGTATTGATTAAATGATTTCATTTTTATGGCTTATCAACCCTTTGTGGGCGATTTAAAGTCAAAACATGGGGTGTCAGACCAATTCTTTTATTTTTGCAATGGAATAGAGATTAATAATTTTCTTTGAGAATAACAATAATTTTTTTCTCCCAATACAAGTCCTATTTAACCCATAGCTCGGGGAGCAAAGATAGATTCATACCTTTCCCAAGGGGATTTGTACATGAA
>OZ010613.1:2521818-2814318 GCA_963932145.1 Acanthosepion lycidas | reverse complement strand
TTATGCCATTATCGCCATCTTCTGTCTTCCTGAAACCTGTTCTTTTATTGTCCTTTCTCCTTAGTAAAGTCTTCTCATTCTCTTTCACCCGCAGTTACCCCTTGCGTGTTAGTGCCATTATCGCCATCTTCTGTCTTCCTGAAACCTGTTCTTTTATTGTCCTTTCTCCTTAGTAAAGTCTTCTCATTCTCTTTCACCCGCAGTTACCCCTTGCGTGTTAGTGCCATTATCGCCATCTTCTGTCTTCCTGAAACCTGTTCTTTTATTGTCCTTTCTCCTTAGTAAAGTCTTCTCATTCTCTTTCACCCGCAGTTACCCCTTGCGTGTTAGTGCCATTATCGCCATCTTCTGTCTTTCTGAAACCTGTTCTTTTATTGTCCTTTCTCCTGAGTAAAGTCTTCTCATTCTCTTTCACTCGCAGTAAACCCCTGCGTGTTTATGCCATTATCCCCATCTTCTGTCTTCCTGAAACCTGTTCTTTTATTGTCCTTTCTCCTTAGTAAATCTTTTTATTCTCTTTCACTCGCAGTAAACCCTTGCGTGTTAGTGCCATTATCCCCATCTTCTGTCTTCCTGAAACCTGTTCTTTTATTGTCCTTTCTCCTTAGTAAAGTCTTCTCATTCTCTTTCACCCGCAGTTACCCCTTGCGTGTTTATGCCATTATCGCCATCTTCTGTCTTCCTGAAACCTGTTCTTTTATTGTCCTTTCTCCTTAGTAAAGTCTTCTCATTCTATTTCACCCGCAGTTACCCCTTGCATCTTAGTGGCATTATCGCCATCTTCTGTCTTCCTGAAACCTGTTCCTTTATTGTCCTTTCTCCTCATTAAAGTCTTCATATTCTCTTTCACTCCCAGGAACCCCTGGCGTCTTACTGGCATTATTGCCATCTTCTGTCTTCCTGAAACCTGTTCTTTTATTGTCCTTTCTCCTCACTAAAGTCTTCTCATTCTCTTTCACTCGCAGTAAACCCTTGCGTCTTAGTGGCATTATCGCCATCTTCTGTCTTCCTGAAACCTGTTCTTTTATTGTCCTTTCTCCTCACTAAAGTCTTCTCATTCTCTTTCACTTGCAGTAAACCCTTGCGTATTAGTGCCATTATCGCCACCTTCTGTCTTCCTGAAACCTGTTCTTTTATTGTCCTTTCTCCTGAGTAAAGTCTTCTCATTCTCTTTCACTCGCAGTAAACCCCTGCGTGTTTATGCCATTATCCCCAGCTTCTGTCTTCCTGAAACTTGTTCTTTTATTGTCCTTTCTCCTTAGTAAAGTCTTCTCATTCTATTTCACCCGCAGTTACCCCTTGCGTGTTAGTGCCATTATCGCCATCTTCTGTCTTCCTGAAACCTGTTCTTTTATTGTCCTTTCTCTTTAGTAAAGTCTTCTCATTCTATTTCACCCGCAGTTACCCCTTGCGTGTTAGTGCCATTATCGCCATCTTCTGTCTTCCTGAAACCTGTTCTTTTATTGTCCTTTCTCCTTAGTAAAGTCTTCTCATTCTATTTCACCCGCAGTTACCCCTTGCGTCTTAGTGGCATTATCGCCATCTTCTGTCTTCCTGAAACCTGTTCCTTTATTGTCCTTTCTCCTTAGTAAAGTCTTCTCATTCTATTTCACCCGCAGTAACCCCTTGCGTCTTAGTGCCATTATCGCCATCTTCTGTCTTCCTGAAACCTGTTCTTTTATTGTCCTTTCTCCTCACTAAAGTCTTCTCATTCTCTTTCACCCGCAGTAACCCCTTGCGTATTAGTGCCATTATCCCCATCTTCTGTCTTCCTGAAACCTGTTCTTTTATTGTCCTTTCTCCTTAGTAAAGTCTTCTCATTCTCTTTCACCCGCAGTTACCCCTTGCGTCTTAGTGGCATTAGCGCCATCTTCTGTCTTCCTGAAATCTCTTCTTTTATTGTCCTTTCTCTTCACTAAAGTTTTCTTGTTCTCATGGAAAAAAAATGCTACGTGGCAGGTGTTACAGTTTTTTGTGTATATAATGTAACTAGTGAGTTAGTTCAAATACCTTGACTCACTTTATAGTCTACCAATAGAAGGTTAACCAATCAGAAGCCGCAGAACATTCTATCCGTCGTGTATAAAGGCGGCCATTTTTGTTTTCCTACCCGAAGGCGAAGATGAACAGAAGGAAGTACTACGCTCTGCTACTTTGCTGCGATATCCACTGCTAACCTGAACTACGCTTTCCTACTGTCTCCAAAATATTCACGGCTAACCTCTGGATTCTATACTCGAAGACGACTGTCAAAATGTCTAACAGCAGGCACTCACCCATTACATATTTACAAACCTCAAAGTCTGGCACAAGGCCACAGTAATGGAGAAGCCAGTGATTATCAATCTCATTACACTAGCAATGACATACAAGACTAGCTTTCTAACAATCACACCATGGTAGGCACTCACTCTTTACATATTTACAAATGTCAATTCTGTCTGGTACAAGGCCACATTAATAGAGCACTCATCAAAGTCCCAACTGATACAAAAAGCAACTTCTACCTGTGTTTATATTCTGCATTAAGTGGCAGTGCATTTTGCTGGCTGTACCATTCACGTTATCCATTTCATCTACTAAAATACATTGCTCAGATAAAAGCTTAACCTGAGCTTCATTCAGTCCTGTTAACAACTGCTGGTCACTCAGAGAGCTCGTACTTTGTGTGAAAAATCTGAAAAAAAAAATTTAAAAATTCAAGATTAACAATAAGGAAATCACCCCATGCAAGGCAATAAAGCCACTAAGCCACAAAGAGTTACTGGGTACAGAAGAATTAGAAAACAGAAACATTACTAAGGAGGAGGAGGGACATTAGAAGAGTAATCAGGAGGACAGTAGATAACGATTGAATTTAAGTTTTTGCAGATTAAAGTCGGCTCGAAAGGATAGAGCTGAAAGAAAGTTCCACAAGCGAGAAGTGTGAGAAAAGAAACTGTTAGCATAGAACTTTTGGTTAAATCTAAACAGCTCAACTGTACATTGTTGAGACCTCAATTCCAGTCTAGTACGGGGATGACATGGAGGTTAAGAATTCAATCTCTGGGTCAGGCAGTGTGTAGCTTGTGATAACAATAATAGTCCAAATACAAATCATGTAAATAATGATAACTTCTCATCCCAGAAATTCATTTCCTGTAGGTTACCCAGAATGTTATGAACTTGGGGAGGGCTGGAGAGTACAACGGCCGAAATGTTGTGATAAACACAATAAAGATGAGAACAACAGTCCAAATATAAATAATGATAACTTCTCATCCCAGAAATTCATTTCCTGTAGGTTACCCAGAATGTTATGAACCTGGGGAGGGCTGGAGAGTACAACGGCCGAAATGTTGTGATAAACACAACAAAGATGAGAACAACAGTCCAAATATAAATAATGATAACTTCTCATCCCAGAAATTCATTTCCTGTAGGTTACCCAGAATGTTATGAACCTGGGGAGGGCTGGAGAGTACAACGGCCGAAATGTTGTGATAAACACAATAAAGATGAGAACACCAGTCCAAGTATAAATAATGATAACTCCTCATCCCAGAAATTCATTTCCTGTAGTTTACTCGGATCAATATACACCTGGGGAAGGCCAGAGAGCACAAAGATCAAGACATTGTGATAACAACAACAAAGAGGATGATAATAGTCCAAATGTAAATAGTGTAAATAATTCCAAGTTGTTAACTTCACTGTTTAAGAAAATTAAAAAAAAAAAAAAATTAGTTACAGTGATAAAGCTAATCTTTGCTATCACAGATTAGGCTAGCCGTTGCTAGTCTAGGTTAGTGATTGCTAGGTTAGCTGTCGTCTCTCTCTCTTTTTCAGCAGTTGGCCTATGACTCATCTGAACTTAATGGTTTGCATACAGTTTATTTCTTTACGATTTGTTTCTTCTCTTATTTTCCTTGTTTATTCACACGTTTTTGCATGTAAGGGACCCACAAATACAAAAATCAAGATAAGTTTTAGAAAAATAAGAGTGATTTTTATAACCCTGGAATGGATCGGAAATATTCCAGTTAATTTCAAGGGGGGAAAATTGATTTGAGATACAAGTGTTAAACTCATATCATAAGACATTACTTTATTTGTGTGTTTATTTATGTATACCTTTTTTTTATTTTGTCTTGCTGTTAGTGCTCTTACTTACCAAACATTATATATATATATATATATATATATATATATATATATATATATATATATAGAGAGAGAGAGAGATAGATAGATAGATAGATAGATAGATATTAAAAAATATTTTTGATGGAACTTGTAAAAATGTATGCAATGTTTATACAGGTTGTTGTTGACTTATGACCATAATTTGTTACAACTGACAGGTCATAAATCTATCTGATTGTAAGTTAGGAAAGTGTGTTGTGTTGAGGCTGCCCCAATACTGTGCTTAACGCACACATAGGAATGCTAACCCTGCCAGAAAAAGGTGTGGAAATTGTCATATGCCAAGCTGCCAGACATACCAATTCGTGATCATAAAGACATTTTTTTTTTTTTAACTACCTACATTCTTTGACAATATTTATTGTTTTAAAATAAATTATCTGACATTACACAATAATGATCACACTTCAAATTATTACTGATGCTGGTATTAGGTTAGGGGTTGTAGTTTTAATTTGAGAAGGCACTGTGCTGGAGTAAATTGTTTGGATATCTTGTGTTTTAAATCTTGCACAAAGGATGATGTCGCATGTATATCTTTGCTGTGTTTGGTTAATGAAGCATAATTCCCGTGGAATTCGACTGGGTTTGTTTTACCGCAAACTTGAAAATTCCCTCTAATAGTAAAAAAAAAAATGAAAATAGTATATTATGTAAGTATATATCAAACTGTGAAACATGGATACTGTTGGCAGAAACAGAGAGAAGGATCCAAGCATTTTAAGAAGTGCTTGAGAAAACTCCTTGGCATCTTCTATTTGGAAGATAAAACCAATGAGTTTGTGCGGAAAAAGGTTGAAAGTTTTATGAGCCACCAGGAACCTCTTCTCACCATTGTCAAACGGAGAAAGATGATGTGGTTTGGACATGTTTACAAGGCACAACAGCAAAACAATAAAAAATTGAATTATTTTTGTTTACGTAGCATACTATGTAAACAAAAAGAGATTTTCTTTTCAATAACCGAGACTTAAAAAAGTAAACATTCTTTTTATGAAACTTAAATTTGCTTCAATGAAATTCATGTATTTCTTAGAATCTTATAGCTTTTGAAACGGATTTTTATCTTTATTTACTAAAACAAAAACAAAAAAAACCACAAACAAAAACAAATTTTTTATTTGAAGTTTCCTGTAAAAAAGGTTTTTCACACAAAAGTTTGTATTAAGAAACCTAAAATTTAATTTCCATCAAAAATTGTATTTAATTATATTTTACTAATATTTTCCTTTGACATAATTGAACTTTGCTGTGTTATTATTATGGCATTTGCATTCATTTTTTATTCACTGTCCTCTAGGATTAGGTACACCTTGTACTTTATCAAAAATCAAATTATATGAATGAGTTAAAACACAATACTACATATGATGATGCCTGCATTATATATACACACACATATATATATATATATATATATATATATATATATATATATATATATATATATATATATATATATATATTAGGGTGTCTTTTATTTTTGAAGTGTATGCTGAAATTGAATTGTCACCCCTAAATTTGTTCCATTCATTAAAAAATGCCAAATTTTAATGAGATTGCCTAATATTTAGAGAGGGCACCTTTGCTTGTTAAAATTTAAAAAGTGGACAAAAATAGTCCTTTTTTATTTTACAAAATAGCAAACCATTATTAGTTGAATCTTTATAAATGATACACATTAGAAAACTAGAAACATTTTTTATGTAACAGTGAAAAATTTAAATTTTAACCGATGTCTTTTTTTATTTTCAGACCCCAATGATGGCAAGTGTATCCAATGCCAAGAAGAAAAGTGTAGTTTGGAAGATTTTTTTTAACATTTCTAATGATAACCAAAGTAAAGCAATATGTCAATTGTAGCTAGATACTTTAAGTGATTTACGTAAAGAAATTGTTCGCTTTATTGTTTAAACTTTTACCCAATTTTTTTAAATAAAAAGGATATGTAACTTTATTTCATAAGCTTTTGTATTCATTTTTCTACTAAATGTTTTATTAATAAATGTAATTTGTTCATTGAGTTTCCAAAACCAACTGTAGGGTTTGAAAATAATGAATTTTAATTATTTTAGGTATTGGAATCGGGAATCATTTTGGAATCGAAAATTGTATGAGAATCAGTAAAAAATATTGATACCATCCAATCACTAGTGTATTTACTAAGTTAGGATTGACTAAGGGCTTTTAATTTTTAGTAGTGGAAATGCTTAAAATTTTTGTCAACTTGGAATCCTGTAACTCTTGTAAAGCAAATATTTCAACAGTTTTTCATGCAGTAAGTCATCAGTTGATAATCATCTTCTTCATTCTATTGCTCATGGTTTAGCTTTCATAGGAGGGAAGACACATGAAAGAGAGAAAAAAGAAAGAAAGAAAGAAAAAGAAAAGGAAAGAAAGAAAGAAAGAAAGAAAAAGAAAAGGAAAGAAAGAAAGAAAGAAAGAAAAAGAAAAGGAAAGAAGGAAAGAAAGAAAAGAAAAGGAAAGAAAGAAAAAGAAAAGAAAAAGAAAGAAAGAAAAAGAAAAGAAAAGAAAGAAAAAGAAAAGGAAAGAAAGAAAAAGAAAAGGAAAGAAAGAAAAAGAAAAGGAATGAAAGAAAAAGAAAAGGAAAGAAAAGGAAAGAAAGAAAAAGGAAAGAAAGAAAAAGAAAAGGAAAGAAAGAAAGAAAGAAAAAGAAAAGGAAAGAAAGAAAGAAAGAAAAAGAAAAGGAAAGAAAGAAAGAAAGAAAAAGAAAAGGAAAGAAAGAAAGAAAGAAAAAGAAAAGGAAAGAAAGAAAGAAAGAAAAAGAAAAGGAAAGAAAGAAAGAAAGAAAAAGAAAAGGAAAGAAAGAAAGAAAGAAAAAGAAAAGGAAAGAAAGAAAGAAAGAAAAAGAAAAGGAAAGAAAGAAAGAAAGAAAAAGAAAAGGAAAGAAAGAAAGAAAGAAAAAGAAAAGGAAAGAAAGAAAGAAAGAAAAAGAAAAGGAAAGAAAGAAAGAAAGAAAAAGAAAAGGAAAGAAAGAAAGAAAGAAAAAGAAAAGGAAAGAAAGAAAGAAAGAAAAAGAAAAGGAAAGAAAGAAAGAAAGAAAAAGAAAAGGAAAGAAAGAAAGAAAGAAAAAGAAAAGGAAAGAAAGAAAGAAAGAAAAAGAAAAGGAAAGAAAGAAAGAAAGAAAAAGAAAAGGAAAGAAAGAAAGAAAGAAAAAGAAAAGGAAAGAAAGAAAGAAAGAAAAAGAAAAGGAAAGAAAGAAAGAAAGAAAAAGAAAAGAAAAGAAAGAAAGAAAGAAAAAGAAAAGGAAAGAAAGAAAGAAAGAAAAAGAAAAGGAAAGAAAGAAAGAAAGAAAAAGAAAAGGAAAGAAAGAAAGAAAGAAAAAGAAAAGGAAAGAAAGAGAAAAAGAAACGGAAAGAAAAGGAAAGAAAGAGAAAAAGAAACGGAAAGAAAAGGAAAGAAAGAGAAAAAGAAACGGAAAGAAAAGGAAAGAAAGAGAAAAAGAAACGGAAAGAAAGAAAGAAAGAAAAAGAAACGGAAAGAAAGAAAGAAAGAAAAAGAAACGGAAAGAAAGAAAGAAAAAGAAACGGAAAGAAAGAAAGAAAAAGAAACGGAAAGAAAGAAAGAAAAAGAAAAGGAAAGAAAGAAAGAGAAAGAAAAGGAAAGAAAGAAAGAGAAAGAAAAGGAAAGAAAGAAAGAAAAAGAAAAGGAAAGAAAGAAAGAAAAAGAAAAGGAAAGAAAGAAAAGGAAAGAAAGAAAGAGAAAGAAAGAAAAGGAAAGAAAGAAAGAGAAAGAAAGAAAAGGAAAGAAAGAAAGAAAAAGAAAGAAAGAAAAAGAAAGAAAGAAAAAGAAAGAAAGAAAAAGAAAGAAAGAAAAAGAAAGAAAGAAAAAGAAAGAAAGAAAAAGAAAGAAAGAAAGAAAGAAAAAGAAAGAAAGAAAGAAAGAAAAAGAAAGAAAGAAAGAAAAAGAAAGAAAGAAAGAAAAAGAAAGAAAGAAAAAGAAAGAAAGAAAAAGAAAGAAAGAAAAAGAAAGAAAGAAAAAGAAAGAAAGAAAAAGAAAGAAAGAGAAAGAAAGAAAGAGAAAGAAAGAGAAAGAAAGAAAGAAAGAGAAAGAAAGAAAGAAAAAGAAAGAAAGAAAAAGAAAGAAAGAAAGAAAAAGAAAGAAAGAAAGAAAAAGAAAGAAAGAAAAAGAAAGAAAGAAAGAAAAAGAAAGAAAGAAAGAAAAAGAAAGAAAGAAAGAAAGAAAAAGAAAGAAAGAAAAAGAAAGAAAGAAAAAGAAAAAGAAAGAAAGAAAAAGAAAGAAAGAAAAAGAAAGAAAGAAAAAGAAAGAAAGAAAAAGAAAGAAAGAAAGAGAAAGAAAGAAAGAAAAAGAAAGAAAGAAAAAGAAAGAAAGAAAAAGAAAGAAAGAAAAAGAAAGAAAAAAACACCTCCCCACAAAATAGTAATTTTCCCATTTTTTTTTAACAACCTATAACTGTTTATTTTATTTGTTTAATGGCATATCAACATCTAGTGGGTCATCTAATGCAAGTAGAGGTTGGGATTTTATATTTCTGTATTATTATTTTCTAATGAAATGAAGTTTGTTTTTTAACATTATAGTGTTGTGTCAAAGTCGTAGTTAGATTTCGATAAACTGTACTTATGTTAAAAGGTTTTTGGGGTTTTTTCAGATATTGCTAAATAGGTGTGTGTTTCTTTTAAGAATTTAAAAATGTTATCGAGATTGACCCTGGGAAAGAGTTTGTTCAGGTTAATTTGTTTGATAATATTTGATTTGGGTTAGTTTCAGCTTTGTACATGTTGTCAATATATCGCTTACTGTGTACTTTTCCTGGCATGTCATGTATATTGGTGTCACCCCCACCCCTTTAGCAGATATGCGTGTGTGATAGATGTGTTCCCTATACAGAGTCCGGTCAGTATCGCCTCCTCCTCTTTTTTGTCCCTTTCCTATGTTTGCTTTTTATCTTATGTCATTTACTGTTTGGTCAAGAAGAGGTTCCAAAGCTTTTGCCACCTTTCTTCCATATGGTTGGTGATGGTCTGTTAGTAACTTGCATATGGCCTTTTTCAGGTTTCCTTGTGTTAGTGTCACCGATTTCTTGGCTGCTGTACCTATGACTATAAAAACATGCATGTTTGCTCTATACTTTAGAGGACACATTTGCTGAATATCAACTTGGCATTTTCTTAGAATGCAAAGTTATCAAGTGCCAAACTTGGTAAATCGTTCTATTTTGAAATCAGTAAAAACTGGCCCCAAATTTCAAGCGGCCATCAGTCCTGAGTATGACAACAAATTACATCCGGCAGCAAGACCTCTGATTCGGAGGGTCTTGAGGAGCCTGGAACCACCAATTAATTACTGTTGTTCCCAGGTGCACTCTGGCTTGAGATGATGGCACCTATTTTTTTAAGGTAAGTTAAAAATCGCTGTTTCATTTTTTTTTTTTTTTTTTTTTTTTTTAAAATGTCTTTTTTTTAATGAAATTGTCTGGCTGACTTTATATCATTTAATAAAATGTAGTCATCCGATGAGGCAGGTATATATATATATATATATATATATATATTGTAATTTTATTATCATGTATATCCGCAGTATGCTTTCAACTAGTGATTCACAAAATGTTTTTTTTCAGGTTGCCTCCCCCTTGTAACAAAACAACCCCAACATACCCCGCCACTCAAATGTACAGTCAACCTTTCATTTGGTTTTCTTCGTACTAGTATTGCATATCAAATGAGAATTTTAGTATTTCATGTAATAATCGTGAGATAAATGAGATGGAAAGGAAAGGTAAGATGCACTGCAAGTACAATGGATGTGTGTGGGGTGTATGGGTCAGGGTTCAAAGGTGCCAATACCACCCTCTAGCTGCTCATTTTTTTTCTCACTGGCTCTCCCACTAACTTTCCACCACCTCCCCAAGATGGCCATATCACCCATTTTGAGAATCATTGCTTTAGACTGCTCGGACACAAGAGAGCATCGCAGCTGGCAAGTTTCAAGCCTGTAGTAGTAGGAAATAATGTTGGGGAGAGGGAGTACATTGATTCATTATAAATTACTTTGTTTACATTTTGGATATGAAAAAAAAAAAAATATGGGCTTCCACTTTTTTAAAACTTTCGATCTCTAGGCCAGTAGACATTAATTTCACTATAAAGAACAAAACAGAAAAAGAACAGTGATATCTACTCACGTGTACAAATATAATATAAGCCTGGATTCTCCCTTTAACTTGGGTAGCCACTTCCATAAATTTTTATTGATAAATAAATCCAAAACATATAGGCCATAAAAACATATTTGATTTACATTGTATCCTAAACACCTAAAAAAAATTATTAAGCCCCCCCTTTTCATTCCATAATCTTCAGTATTCCAACAGTTGATTCTTTTTTAAAAACTTTTCTGCTGTTTCAATATCAACTTTTCCAAATCTCTCATTTACAGCTGTTCTCATCTTTGTCACCATATTTATTACAACGTTTAGGCCCTTCAGTATCTGTCTATATTTCTGAGATGAGGTATTATGTACACTATTTACATTATTCGGACTATTGTTCTCATCTTTGTCGCCATATTTATTACAACGTTTAGGCCCTTCAGTATCTGTCTATATTTCTGAGATGAGGTATTATGTACACTATTTACATTATTCGGACTATTGTCCTCATCTTTGTCGCCATATTTCTTACAACGTTTCGGCCCTTCAGTATCTGTCTATATTTCTGAGATGAGGTATTATGTACACTATTTACATTATTCGGACTATTGTCCTCATCTTTGTTGCCATATTTCTTACAACGTTTCGGCCTTTCAGTATCTGTCTATATTTCTGAGATGAGGTATTATGTACACTATTTACATTATTCGGACTATTGTCCTCATCTTTGTTGCCATATTTATTACATTTCAGGCCGTTGTACGCTCCAGCCTGCCATGTGTCCTTGAGGACCCATGGCACAGTGGATAAAGGCGTTAGTTAGATCCAGTGACAGGACCCAAAGAGTGTGAGTTCAATACCCGGTTAAGGCAGTGGAGAACTTGGAGAGGGAAATTAACAAGCAATAACTGACAACTGACTTCCATTAAACATGTCACGTGGAACTAGAACAGAAAGAAAGTAGGATATATATATATATATATATATATATATATATATATATATCTGAATTTTTGACAGTCTATCCCAGTGACAAAATAAAGGGTTCAGTTCGACATTTCAACCACCTGAAGAAGGCCGGAGCGTACAACAGCTGAAACGTTGTAATAAATATGGTGACAAAGATGAGGACAAGAGTCCGAATAATGTAAATAGTGTAAGTTTTTTTTTTAATTAAGGAATTTGTTTTTTTACTGTTGTTGTTGCACTTTTACTCTTTTTGATTCTTTTTAGAAATTATTAAATTTTTTAATTGTGAGAAATTTATTTTAGACAATAAAACTTATTAGTGATTAAGATTTTTTTTATATGATTGAAGACTATTTATTATTTATTTATTTAATTGCTGTAATAATTCATATTAAACGTCTTTAAGCAAATTTAACATTTGCATTCATTTTTTATTCATTGTCCTGCAGGATGACTTACTCTTTGAACTTTATCAAAATATATGCATGAGTTAAACCACAATACATAGGACGATGCCTTTCTGCCTAGAGTAATAGTGTTGCATCCCATAAGATTACAAAAGATTTATAATAAAAAGAAATAGTGTGGAATTAAAAAACTATTAATTACTTAAAATAAGTTAGTAAAGGAAAGCTAGAAGAAAGGACTAAGCATCAACTGTAAGAAGACAAAGTCTATGGTTGCCAGTAAAAGAAACAACCTAATATGCAGACGACAAATTGGAGATATCGAATTAAACACCTACAAAAATTTAAATATCGAAGTTTAACAGAAGACGGAAAATGTGATAGCAAAATCTGAAAACACATTGGGAAGTGAAGGATTCCTTCCAAAAGCTAAGCAACATATTAAGAATTTTTTTTTTTTTAAGCATTTCACCCCAAGCAAGGTGGGAGTGCCACTAGTACGTAAGGGGTTACAGAGAGTGGGAGCAAGAGTAAAGAGGTGTATTAGAGGAAAGGATGAAGAGAAGGACAGGGAATTAGATCAAGGCATCTGGAAATGTTGATTGACATTTCATTTGAATAGTTGGAGATTATATCTATCAGGGAAGCAAATAATAGGAAAGGAGTTCCACACATGGGAAATGCGAGACATGAAGCTATTGGAGTAAAAGAGACGGCTACATTTAACCATTTCAACAGTGAAAGGGTCAGAAATAAAAAAATTAAAAAATTACTTAAGTGTTACGCAATAGTGATTCTCCTATATGATGGTAAATGCCAGACAATCTTCTCACAGATGAAGAAGAGGCTTAAAGTAACAAAAATGTCGTTCTACAGAAGGTTGCTGAGAATATAATGGACTGAACATATAACAAGAAAGTCTTAAGGAAAATGGAAGCAAAAAAAAAAAAAAAAAAAAGAAAAAAAGACACTTACATGGCACTGAGGGACAGAGGAAAACTGCATAACCAAACCCCCTAAATGAGTTTGTACAAATGGTCAGCAGAACAGGGATTACGAGAGATAGCGAAAAGACTTTACTAAGAGCTAGGAAGTTGTGGGGAGACATGGTCATCCACGTCCTGAACAGAGACAGCAGAGAGAAGAAGAATACAGTGTAACCCGGATATAAGAGAGTTGGCTGAACCGGAGAAGAAGTCTCTTATATCCGGGTTTCTCTTATATCTGGGTTTGGTCTATTTTGTTTAGGTAAGTATGGCTCTAATTTGGGACCATATAAAATCTCTCTTATATCCGGGTTTCTCTTATATCCGGGTTACACTGTACATGAAAATTTTACCAGGATCAGTTGGTTAATAATAAATAACTTTTATTTCAAAAGCACTGACTTTATTTACAAGAAATCTGAAATAGTTTGGTTGGAGGTTTTTGTTTTGCAGCATATGAGTTAAGTAATGCAGAAAACTAAATATTTTTTGTTCAAAATTTTATGTTACTTTTGGAGATAATAATGATCTATAGATTACTAATTAATTAACCCATAGCTGGGGATAGAAGAGGTGGATTCATACGTTTCCCAAGGGTATTTACGAGTAAGTGAATAACAACCTCAAATGGAATTGGAACTTGGATCTCCAATTAACAATTCCAAACTATTACCACCTGGTATTCACAACAAGTGGTTGTTACCCATCTATGTACTGGCCAGGCTCGACGTTACTTAACTTGCGTGAGCATAAGCCTTGAAAAGTGCATCAAACACCTGTTGTATATTTGAATGTCCTCAGCTGATTACTCTGTTACCAAATGGGTCATGAAGCCAAAGTCTTTTCGAAATTTGAAAGTGTGATAAAAGTCGTGTGAATCACCATATGCAAAAAAATCCTTTCCAAAGCAAACATTTTTTTTTTTTTGATAACAGTGAAGAAGCAGGAAAAATACATTAGAAAAAATTTTATCAAACGAGATAAAAAACAAGAAAAAAAATTATCAATACTGAAAAATCTAATTTACTTGACGTTTCCATTTTCATCAAAAAAGTCAAAAAAAAAAAAATACTGACATTTTTTTTTTTCATTTTCCTGACAGTCTAAAAGATTTATTTCAACTGATTAACTTAAATCTTAAATTCTTAGGAGTCAAAAATTAAAAATCAAACACCCAGTCACTAAAACTCTCAGAGTTTTTCAGCAGAATTCAGATAAAACAATTGTTAAATCTTAAAAAAAAAAAAAAAAGAAAAGAATTTTAATGGATACATAAAAAAAAAATTATTTTTTTTAAAGAACAAATATATTGAGTGTGTAAAAAGACTTTATGAGTTTTTCAATTTTTGATTTGTAAAGTTTTTCACTTATCACTTTCCTTACTGGATTGAAGTAATGATACAGGATTTTATTTTAAAATATCTAATATTATAATTAAATTTTTAAAAAGATGAAAATTCTTGTAAAAATTCATCTGAAATATATATATATATTTTTTTAAGACAATAACGACGATAGTGTCCTTAATAAATAAGCAATTCTTTTCTAACGAAAATAATATCATATTGCATTTTTTTATTTTACAATTCGGAGCAAATTTTCGGTGACTGGGTTAACTTTTTTCTTTTAGTTAAAAAAAAAAAAAAAAAAAAAATTCATGATTTAATCTCCAATAAAAATAAAATTTTGGTATTGAAATTTAATTTCTGGAAATTTCATGAAATTAAGTAACATATGTAAAAAAAAAAAAAAAAAAAATTACCAAAATTTTCTAAAACTAAAAAAATATCAAATTAATTAATAATAGTAGAAATTACGTCTTTTGCTGACATATGGGCCACTTTTTCGTTGCAAAAACAGCATAGCATGATGAAAAAAGGCCCCAAATCTTAAAAACAATGTTTTATCGTCAAAATGTTTGTTTTTATTAAGAGAAAAGAACAAGGAATTTTGTAATTATTTTTTTAATTTTTTAATCCTTTCTAACACGTGAAAAATTTTCGTTAAAAATCTCATTTTTTTGGGTTTTTTTTTTTTTTTTTACCATCGGCCGTCAACGTCATTTGTACCTGAGCGCCTTTTTTCAGGTGAAAAACACATTAATTTGGAAATTCTTGCAAAAATCAAATAATTGTCGGATTTTAGAAAAACTTTCAGAACTTATTTATGAATAAAATTATTTTAGAAAGTCATGGTAAAAAAAAAAAATATTACATCTGTTGACCTCCCTTAATTTTATGAAAACTCGAGAAATTCGACTTTGTGTAATTTTAATGATTATAAAAGCAGAAGACTTTAAAGAATGTAACTCAGTGACTTTTTTGTAAAATCGAAACACCTAGAGATACTCCGAATTCAGCTCTGAATTGTAACATAGCAAAAAAAAAAAAAAAAAAAACATTTAAAAGCTTTTTTTAACGACTTTTCTAAATAAGGACATTATATTGTCTGAAGCCAAATTTTTTTCAATTTTAAATACCAAACGTGAACGTGTTAAAAATGAAGTTTCAATTTGTGTAATTTAGAAAATGCCTTTATTAAGGAGATTTATTTTTACAGATCATAATTTTGAAAGCTTATTACAATCTGCGACATCAAGATATTTTCAAAAGAATTTTTTTACATTGTTTTTCAATTTTCATTTTCTGCATAAAAACAAATGGATGACCATAAGTGACCTTAAATGTCACCCTGTTATAAGAGCTGTTTCTCCTCATGACGATTAAACTGACCCCCAGAAAAGGTTACTTTTCACTGCAAACATGTGTCAAATTCTCTGACTTTCACCATCATCGTTGCATTTTCAAAACTTTTATTTTTTACGTCCTATTTCAATAGATATTTTTTTAAATATAATTAATTGTTCTTCAGAGAGAAACATACTGCAATTTTCTTTTTTAGTTTCAATTCTAGGGATGGAAACAAAATAATTGATATCAAAAATAAGAAAAATTAACACATTAAAAAAAAAAAGAAAAAAAAAAGAGGCCTATAATTATATGAAAATTTAATACAAAATAAATATTAGGTTGGTGCAAAAATAATGACGTAATAATGTCGTTTTTTGACGTTAAAAAATACGTCAAAAAACGGCATTCTTACGTCATTATTTTTGCACCAACCTAATACAACAAAAAATTTCTTAAGAGATGTGCGTAAAAATTAGTTACCTCCCTCATATTTTATTTAGCCCTCAGTTATGGAATTTTAATTTTTTTTCCAGAAATCTTCAAACGTAAAGCTAAAGTACATAAAAAAAAAGATAATTTCTATTATTTTCAACTAAATTTTTCTGCTAAAAAAGTAAGTAATGTTTGTTTCCAATTACATTATTAAGTAAACTTTAGATTTTTCTCAAATAACTTTTGAAAAAAATATAATTGATTGTTTTTTTTTTACAAAAATTTTTAAACGGAGAATTTCACTTTTGTTTACAAAATTGTTAAAAACGGCGGAAATCATCGATTTTATGGCAATTTTAGACTCAAAGAAACAAACAAGATTTTTAACTAAAATTTCGGACATGCTAGGAAGGATAAAAAAAAAGAAAAAAAGTAAAAACAATAGTTTGGTCTTTGCTCTTAAAAATAATAAAGATTTAGACGATAATTTTTTTTTTTTTTTTTTTCATCAAATTTGGGGTCATTTTTCATCACGGTATGTCACCCAACTTTGTTTTTTTTTAGCAAATTAGTGGAGATACCTCAAGTCAAAAATCCAAACTCAAGCATCGAGTCTCTCAAAATGTTAGAGTTTTTCAGCTAAATTGAGATAAAACAATTTTTAAATCTTAAAAAAAAAAAAAAAAATTAAAATTAAATTTTCGTTGTTAATTTCTCTCCATATTAAAAAAATGTAAAAATTGCTTATCAATTTTCCACTAGATTATTTTATTTATATTCATTTTAGACACTGATGATTTTTTTTAAATTAATTATTTAAGCTTAAAAGAAAGTGATCTCTCCAATAAATTTGCGATGCTGAGACCAACTTTGGCGACTGTGTTCAAGGGAACCACTTGGCACCTAAAAAACCCGAAAAAGAAAAAAAAAATCCAATTTTCCATCCAAGGTCTTACTTTTGGGAAAAAAAGTCGCTTAAAATTATGCTTTTAGTTTTAATTTTATGAAATTTTTAAACAGTGTAACTTAATAAATGTTCCCAAAGTATCCCAAAATTCACGAACAGAGAATATTTTTTAAATTTAAAATTTAAATTAAAATAATAATAATCCGATTTTTTTTCTTAATCATAAATTGGAGATAATTTTAAGAAATAACAATTGAAAACTGACAATAAAGCTATTTTTTAGGGCGTTTTTTTATTTTTGCTATTTATTTTGAGGTCGTTCGTAGAGACGGACTTCAACCTTGGATATTGATTTTTGTTGTTGTTTAATGAAGTCAAGTTTCCCTCCAACAAAATCAACAATTTATTTTAAAATAACATTAATGTCTTAGTAACCAATTTTTTTTTAAATGCATTATTCCTAGTGTAAAAAAAAAATTAAAATAAAATAAAAAAAAAACAGATTATTATTACAAAAATAACAATAAAAAATATGAGGAAACTATCGTTTCAGAGATATTGGCAATCTTAGTTGAGTGCCCAAGTACAGCCTGGTCGCCTCAGTCGGGAATCTATACTTTCGGTATGGTGAGGGATTGATCTCAGGGATAGAAATTGAACAACATATTGTTTCAGTTTCAGGTAAGACAGTGGAAGCCAGGTTGTACCCGGGACTCAACTAAGATTGGCAATATCTCATCATAAACGGTAGAGTTTCCTCGATTATTATTGCTAAATTTTTGTAATCAAGCAGGAAATGCATTTTTTAAAAATTAGTCACTGGGGAATTATTTGTAAATTTACCTTTTTTCTTCTTATAATAATCTACTAATTAGTAATTTGATAATGTTAAAAAAAAATCGAATGTAACTGATAGTAATTTTATATTGTCGTTTAGTTAATAAATGATCATCAGAATAAAAAGTAAAAAAAAAAAAAACAAACAGTGAGGTTTGCTTCTTTTTTTTTTTTTTTTTCAGGACCTAAAAAGCAAACGACTTTTTTTTTTTAGGCCATTTTAGGTAAAAATACAAAAATTAAAGAAAAAGAAAGTAATGACATTTTATTTAAATCCATTTTAATAAAAATAAATAAATATTTTAGTTTAGAGATTAAGAAAAAAGAAAGAAACGAAAACAATAAACAAACAAACAATAAAAAAGAAAAACAAATTTAAATTATTTAATTAAATTCCAGTAAGACTCCTTCCCTCTGATAATTTTATTTTAGTTACTTAATTAAATAAACATTTTTTACTAAGTTTTTTTTTAGTAAAATAAAAATTTGAAATTAAATTTAACTTTAAAAACTTTTATAATTGTTTTCCTAAAATAAATTATTAAAATTTAAAATAAATGATTGTTTTTTTTTTGTTTTGATTTTTTAAGAATATTTATTTTAAAAATATTTAAAAATATTAATTTTTTTTAAATAATGCAATCAAAGAAAAAAAAATCATTAATAAAATTCTTATTGTCAATGAAAAGAAGAAAAGTTTTATCTGATTATTTCTTTTTTTAGTTATTTTATCTCCTTTTTTTTTTTTTTTTTTCAAAGAATGAATGAAAAACTTTTTTTCTTTTTTTTTTTTTTTGGTTTTCACGCGGCGATCACGCACTTGTCATCGAATTATAACAATCGTTCAGGTTGGAAATAAACAAATGAACAAGACAACGAATTTACCTGAAATCACTGGACATTTCAATGTCGCTCTTCAAAGGCCTAAGAAATGGGGCAACACCCCAAGTCGTCTGGTTGAATTTTCGACGGTTACAAACGAAATGATTCCTAACAAAAGAGAACGACGTCGACAGACGACGAATCATGATGGCTTCACAACTGTTTAATGGCGTCTTACATGTCGACAGAGTTATCTCCCCTTGTTCCTCTGACGTCATTCCCTCCACGATTCCATCGAACCTGTTGAATTTGCGCATTTTTTAAATTTGTTTAATGATTTTCTAAAGCGTTACTTAGATGTGGCACAAGGCTGAAAGTATGGAGCACCCAGTTAGAATCGAACTCACTACTGAATCGTTATTGTTCTAGGGAGACGAACTTGCTAACCATTATACCACGTCGAGGTGGCCAACTTGTAGCTTCTTCTTATTTGTTGTTTTTTTACACAGTGTGGTTCACTCTGTACAAGACCCGAGAGTCACTCAAGGTAGAAGGCTACAGACTAGGAGACATAGTTTATGCGGATAGGTGGAGAAGATAACAGTTAACTCTATACTTGAAGAAGTATTGTAGTGATCGGGGAAACATCTCCAGTTCCACAAAGCAGATAGAGGGCTACAGAGTAAAAGACAGTTTATATACGTATATGTGCGTAAGATAACGGTTAACCCTAAGCTTGAAAAGGTTAAGATTGTAGTTATTGAGGAAGCATCCTCTCGGGAGTCAGTTCCATAGAGTAGCACTTCATAAAGAAATATTAATTTAGAATTTACAAAGAAACTTTTTGTTGTGTCGGAAACCTACCCCCCCTCTTGAAGATGAACTTGTCTGCGTCTGTGAACAAAGACTTTAAATATAGTGGCATGTCAGTCAACATGAGCGAGACTGAGAGACTCTCGGCGACTGTTGAACTCTCTGCATTAGCAGAGGGGAACCCAGACGAGGCTTTACCGAAGGGCAAGGTTTTGTCCGGGGAGGTTGACAGGGCCTGAACCCGTCTAGGCGGGTTCAGAAAGGCCATATTTTTGGCCGAGCCTACGGGCTCGGGGATACCCACATTAAAACGGCCTTGTACCACATTCAATCCTAGTGGGTGGATTGATAAATACAGGAATCAAGAGATTCTGAGACCGAGAGACAGACTCTCGGCGACTGTCGAACTCTCTGCATTAGCAGAGGGGAACCTGAACGAGGATTTGCCGAAGGGCAAGGTTTCGTCTGGGGAGGTTGACAGGGCCTGAACCCGTCTAGGCGGGTTCAGAAAGGCCATATTTTTGGCCGAGCCTACGGGCTCGGGGATATCCACATTAAAACGGCCTTGTACCACATTCAATCCTAGTGGGTGGATTGATAAATACCAAGACCAAGAGACAGAGAAGTTCTTAGCTGAGCTAGTTATTGACTACTCAGGTGATTTCTGTACCTTTTTACCAACCTATTAAAACCCTTTTTATTGTTACGTGTTATTTGGTGTTTGTCTCTACTAACCCCAAATCAACATCATAACACTTTTAAAATGAGTACCTCCTGTAACATGGTTAGATCCAAGAATGTCTTGCAGAAAAATTCACAAGAATGGATAAATTTACTATTCTTGCGAACATGAGACTCCAACAATGATGGCCTTATGCCAGGATAAATTTAGTCCATTGGTTCTCTGATTATATCTACTGGGTGCCTTGTGGCATGTAAGGTCTTGTTGAGGTTTTCTGTAATTTAATTATTCCATAGGCTATGGTGATTGGCTCTGAACCCTGAGGTAAGGTTAGCTTTCTGTTGAGGGTTTTTCCTTCTCTTAGACCACCACATGTCGAGGGCCTGCCTGTCTTACTCCTAAGACCCCTGACCAAGTGGGGGTCTCCACATTTTTTGGGGGCCCTGTTGTGGCTGCTAATTTCAGTAGCACTTATTTTTTTTAATTGTAATTTTCAATATGAACAGTTCTTTTAAATCAATTAAAAGGATAATATATCTAGGTAAAATCATTTTTTTTTTTTTTTGTTGACAAGGAGGAGGCACGATAGAGTAATGGATAACAGCTTGGATTGAGGAATCAGAGCTGAGTTCAAATTCCGGTCGAATCCATTACATTCACTTATGTGATAATACCCTCGGGAAAGGTAAGAATCCCCTCCCAGATATGGCTAAATAGCAGGACAGACTGGGTTCTATAACCTTGAATGGCAACTGGTCTAACACAGAAAGAAATGGCAGCCTACTGCGGAAAAAAAAATCTGCCTTGTCAGTCATGGATTGAAAGATGCATGATCGCCTTGGAAATGGTATGAATCCTCTTCTTCTCTCTCCAGCTATGGGTAAATAGCAGGACAGACCAGGTTCTATAGCCTTGGATGGCAATTGGTCTACTGCAGAAAGAAATGGCAATCTACTGTGAGAAAAAACTGCCTTGTCAGTCATGTATTAAAAGATACATGATTGCCTAAGTATGTATCATATATGTTGTTGCAAAACTGACTGAAAATCATTTTTTATTTCAAGATCATCCACTAGGGAGGATCTCTGATTTCTTTTTTTTACTATTAGTAATACTAATCAAAAGTCCACATCTAGTAATTAAAATAAAATTTATAGTCCCTATTTTTTACATTTTTTTTTTTTTTTTTAAATTTTAAGACAATCCCATTTCTGTTGAAATCTTTGTAAAACTTGTTTTTCCAGCGGAGATGCATCAGCAATTAATCTCTATGGAAATGTAAGAATTTGTGACTTAAACATTTTTTTGGAGTAAAATTTAGTCCTGAAAATAGTGGTGGTTATTACAAAAAAAAAACATTTTCTCAGATTTTTTAAATAAAAAAACCTATTTATTATAAAAATAATTACTGAATATGTACTGAAATTTTCATTTAAGTTGGATAATTCCCTGATTTTTAGTAATTTAAAAAACACTACTCCTCCCTACCAATTTTCCTTTGGGGATTTGGGGCCCCCAGGTTGAGAAATTTTAAAATCAACATATAGTATAGAGGGGGGGGGGGCTCCATATCAAAGCCTATCAGTGGCTGTGGATGTGTTCCTATGCTAACAAGTTTCATCTACCTGGGTGTGCAAGTATGTACCCAACCAAGACCACATGAAATTTCAAATTCAATTATTCTTGTCCTTGACTGGTTACCAACCATGGCTAAAGAGACTAGTCTTTCCTGCTATTTATCCTAAGGTTACCAATTCTCTAAAAAGAAAAAATGGTTGGGATTTTTCAGCTAGAAAACTGCAGACTTTGTTGGCAGGTTCCCAACCATAGGATCTTCAAACTCCTCTTCTTCTTTATATGCAGTCTCCCTTCAGGATGTTGGCGATCATGGCCCTCCACAATTTCCAGCCCTTTGTAGCTCTTAATAAATCATCCAGATAATCTTAATAAATGTCTTTTTTTCATCTCTCCTAAACCTTGTACCATCATCCATTTATTCAAGCTCTCTAGGTAAGTTTGACGCTGTCTTCCTCTGTCCATCTTGCCCTCAATTTGTCCTGTGAGTATTAGATTTTCCAAGCCTCCTTCCTCATTATGTGCCCCAGAAATTTCAACTGTCTCTTCTTGATGTCAAGTAAAGTTTCCTTTTTGTTTCCATTTTGCCTTAAACTTTATCATTGCTAACATTTTTTGTTCATGGTATTCTCAGCATCCTTCTGTAGAACGAAATTTCTGTTGCTTCAATTCTCTTCTTCGCCTTTGAGGAGATAATCCAGCACTCTTTGTCATATACAGAGTGCGATGGATAAATTATCGTTTAAATGATTTCCCATTTAGGATTAGGTTTATCAGTTCCTTATGAAGTCTATTTAACTCTATACTCCTAATGCATATCCTTATTTATGCTAATACAACTCCACACAGTAATCCTCTACATTAAGTGGCTCTTGGGCCTACTAATGGGAGAACATTAGTTTTATATATATATATATATATAAAGAAATATAGTCTTAAGGTGTGCTATATTTATGGAATAAAGTGCTCAATATCAGAGATAGAGCGTGTGTAAATATAAAAGTGAACATAGAAGTCAACACGTGGCCTGACGATTGCATATAGCATGAAACAGACTGTCGCCTCTAAGTGTTGACTTCTATGTTCACTTTTATATATATATATATATATATATATATATAAAAAGTTGCAAATTAAAAAATAATAATGTACTTTTATGAAAGTATTTATTTATTTGTATATATTTGATATTTCAGATTGGCCTCAATCTTTCTTCAGAAATAACTGTTTGTTTACAAGTAGCATCCGTCGCGAAAGGCGGACGTCACGTGATATGGAACAAATATTCATAATGGAAATCTAACTGTAATAATATCTTAGATGTTGTTTAAAAAAAATAAAAAAAATGAATAAAATAAGAAATAAAAAAAAAAATGTTTTAACTATATCTAAAAAATGTTTATTGAAATATTTATAAAGATTTAAAATACTAAAATCTTTATTTAACCCTAGTTTATATGTATTTAATTTTAAAATCCAGTATTTTTCTTTTTTTCTGTGTGCGTATGTGGAACTAAAATCAGAATCTATCAATAAACATTTACAGTTTTCTAATGAGTGTCCTGATTGATTAAAGTGTCCAGCTAGGGGGGAATAAGGATTGTTTTGACGTATGGTTTGTTTATTATTGTTGAAGCAAAATCTAAAATTATTTCCAGATTCACCAATATATCCACTATTAGGACATAAGGTGCAGAATAAATAGTAGATTATGTTATGGCTATCACAAGTGAGGTGAGGTGGGTGTATCTTGATATTGGTGTTGGGTACAGAAAATGCATTATCTATTATTAAGTGTTTGCAAATTAAGCAACAAGGTTTGTTACATTTGTAATTATATAATTAATTAATAAATAAATCCCAAATTACCTCGTATGGGGAATAGCCTATTTCAGCAGATGATGATATCGGTTGTCAGTCTTAAATACATTGGGCTCTTTTTTTGTAGATCAGTATTTTATATTACTAAGATCCACTTGGATTATATACCAACAGATTTTTTACCTTTACTATATATATATATACATAAACAGGATGGACATCATTATTTTTTTTTACCTTTAAGCCAACATTTTCTCAAAAACGTAAACGTTGATGAGTAGCAGGAGACAATCAAAGACACATTAGTAAACACCTTTTGAGAAAGTGTTGGCTGAAAGCGTCCTCTCAAGGTAAAAAAAAAAAAATAATGATGTCCATTCTATTTTCTTCTTCTCTGGGTATAAGTCTTTGTTAATATATATATATATATATATATATATATATATGTATATTAATAAAAAGAAAGAACAGTAAGATATATAATCCGGTGTTCTTATAGATATTTTTATTTTTACAAAATAGTGCTCAATGTAAATTTACAGAGCATTAATATTATAAGTTAATAGACTTAAAATATGGTTTTTCGCTACACAGTTCCAACCATGTTTCAAAAATGGAAGCTAAAAGCCCCTAATTTAATTTTGTACTTAAATTAAAGACATTACTTTCATTTCATCCTCAAGCGAATTTTGGCTTCCATTTTTGAAACATGGTTGGAACTGTGTAGCGAAAAACCATATTTTAAGTCTATTAACTTATAATATATATATATATATATATATATATATATATATATATATATATATATTAAAATAAAGAGAAAGAACAGTAAGATTTATAATCTGGTGTTCTTATTAATTATTTTTATTTAAAAAAAACAGTACTCAGTACACTTCTATAGAGCATGAGTATTATAAATTTAATTTTAAAATATGGCTTCATTGCTACACAGGAATTACTCTGCTTCAAAAATGGAAACTAAAAACTTCAAATTTAATTATAGAATTAAATTAAAATCCTTAGTACTTTTTCATTTTCAAGTGACTTTTGGAATAATTATTTATTTGTACGATCTGCACAAAATGTGGCACAAGGCCGAAAAAGGGGTTGGGGAAGGACAGTCTTCTTCTGTCTTAATTCTAAACTTAGCTAGTCACAGACACGGACCCAAACATACGAACAATAATCCTATCACCAAAACAACACATTCACTCCTACCTTTCTTACTGCGTCCACCATAATACCTCAAATTCTCTATGATGTCCTAACTAGTCCCCATATGTACATTTCTTGGTATTAGTTGCTAAGGTTACAGGGAAATTCAGTTCTTTTGACAAGGGGTGGTAGGGTATTCGTTTTTGCTGACGACCTGTGTATCAAAATATGAGTTACTTTCCAAATGAGGTTAAGTTAAGTGAGGGGTGCCTGCTCCACAAATGATGACATCCGTTTTTCGCAAGTTGTCTGGGTTTTTTTTCAATGACAAAATGTGGTCAGTGAAAATGAATACCCTACGCAGGCACAAGAATTGGGTAATAAATGAAATTCAAGTTGCACATCAAACGTAGGGTATATGTCTATTTATTAATATATGTTTATTAGCTCTGTCTAATCACATTGAGCACTATTATGTCTACACCTCTTGGCTAAAGTCGGTAATTACTTATTTGCTTACGAATATATGCATGCCAGCACATACATATATGGTCACTAATATCTAGTTATCTCATCTACCTAACCCACATATTTTAGTTTTATTAAAGCTTCATTGGAGAATGAGATATGGAGAAAAAGAAATTTTATTCTTTTACTTACTTTTGTGTTGTTTGAGGTTTTGATATAATGGAATATGCGTACACCTGTGTTCCCCCCTCACTGGAATATGATTGGCTGGTGTCCATCATAAATACAGACAGACGTGTAGGTACAAGAGAGTCATAGCCTTAGTCAGAGAGCTAAGTCTGTAACGACACTCATTGAGCTACGGCATTGATCTACACTTCTTACCAGCGACTATGATGCGTACCAGTCGATTTCTGCTACCATATTCTACTTGGTTATAGTAGCCAAAACCACTTAGCTACTTCGTTCAAATATATCCCTTTCTGGGACGTATCAGGCTTCATGTGTATTCGATGTTAGCATTATTGATGTTGTTCCGAATTCCAGGAGAGAAATTTCTTTCTTCTCCACATCTCATTCTCTGATGAAGCTTTAATAAAAGCAAAACATATTAGATTGATAAACATCCTACTAGTTCTTTATCTTATCATGTGTATGTGCATGTATATATATATATATATATATATATATATATATATATATATATATATATATATATATATATATATTTATTTATTTCCCCCTAAAAGAAATCATCTCAAAGGCAACCAATATACAGCACTTCCTTGATTATCTGGACACCTTCAAACAGATGTTAAAAAAAAGATGTTCGGATAATTAAAAAGTCTCGGTATATGAATACCTAAATTATTGAAAAAGAATGAAGAAAGTCATTTTCCAAAAGAAATCGAACATTTATATTATCAAATGGCCTTTTCAAACGCTTTCTTTAATCTTTTGTCCAGTTTAATCTTGATGAAAAAAAGGCATCAATTACTCCTGGTTTCCCAGCCGGCCTCACTTTTTTCTGTCATCAACTTCCAGAGCTGAATTAGAAGTTGATGTATTTGTAAAGTTAAGTTCTTATTGAAAGTGCAACCAACTGAAACATTTACTTCATTGCTTGAAATTGAAATTTTGAATTGGGTCCAAATCCAAGTTCAGGGCCTTCTTGCTCTCATTGGAGTAGGTCAGGTTGTTTGTTTTTTTGTTTGGGTTTTATGGCATATCAACCACTGTGGATTATTTAGTGCCAAATCCAAGTTCAGGGCCTTCTTGCTCTCATTGGGGTAGGTCAGTTTGTTTGTTTGTTTGGGTTTTATGGCATATCAACCACTGTGGGTTATTTAATGCCAAATCCAAGTTCAGGGCCTTCTTGCTCTCATTGGGGTAGATCAGGTTGATTTTTCAATTTTTATTTTTAAAAAATCAACATTGCACTCAGGATAAAAGCTGGGGTTTGATGTGATAAATACTCCTACTGAAAATTAGATTTATAGCCTTTACCAATTTTTGAGCAGTTAGTTTTAAAGACATCTAAAAAATGGGCAAAAATGCCTAATTTCCAGAGGTTTTTGTTTACAGACTGACTTAAAAATTTTACTATTTCAAGAATAAATCCAAATAAAGTTGATATCTTTTGTATAAGATAAATTAGATGCAAAATATATTCAAAGCAGAATATTAATTATGATTCACCACAAGCAAAATACACAAATTTTTTACTGTATTAGGTAAGTAAAAATTGTAAGATTGTAAAAAAGGCTACTCAATGAATAAGACCTGGTTGATCATTATTTTGAAAATAACTAACAAAAACCAAAAATAGATAAAAGTGTATATAACGCCATAAAACTGCTGGGTACTAATTATAAGAAAAAATGTTTTAAATTTGCCTCGTTTATTGAAAATCGTACTAAAACTACTGCACTGTATGACATATTACATCATAATATAGCTAAATTGTTCAATATAATTTCCCTTTGAAGTAAATGAATGTCTTATTTGATGGTACAATGATTTAGTAATTTATAAGGCTGTGCTATAAGGCTTTCACTGATCACCAGAATTAAATTCCAACACTATGATTTTGAGCCTAAACTTAATTTTAAAATTGGTTTCCCAAAAAAATTTAGAAAAGAACATTTTCTGTCATTATTTACCATGTGAAACGCCAACTTTGAAATTGAGTGCAATACTGCAGTTCCAAAATCAACATACTCCACTGTTAGAGGAAGTCCTCCCTGATTAACAATGTCTTCAGGGGTGACACCATAGTTGCCACACTTGGCCAAGTGAAGGTTGGTGTGGCTATTTAACCCAGGTTTTTAATTCAGACTTGTCTTTCTCCTAGACTGGTTGCCACTCAAGGCTATAGGACCTAAGCTAGCCTGATATTTACCCATAGCTGGGATTGGTGGGGAGAGAAGAGATGAATTCATTCCTTTCAGAGGTAAACAGTGAAAATCATCCGACCCATCCCCACAAATCACCAACCTCCAGTTTGCACAGTTTCGCAAAGAAGAGGCAAAAATAATAATAATAATAAATCCCAGATAATTCCTGCCCCACATAAGGTAAATTTGTTTTTATTCTCTCTGTCGTGACCAATTGTAAAATTTACCTCTTCAGTAAAAGCCGTTGCTTTTTCTTGATGAGGACCGTATGTATTTTTTGGTCTTTGTTCAACAGTGAGTTGCCTGTGTTAGAATTTGTGAAGTGGATTTTTTTTATTTTGCCTCTTGGACTTTTGATGTCGGACTTGTGATTTCTGATTTCTATGCTACTTGGCTTTCCTACCTTTTGCATTTGTGAGACTGGATTTGATTGATTGACGTAACAGCATACCAACAACCTTATGGGTCATTTGATGCCAAAATTTAATTTTCTTGGCAGATTTCAAGTAATAAAAATGATATATGTTATTCTTCTTTCACAATTAAGTACATGGTAGATAATACTCAGCTTGTGTGCAAAAAGATGTTTGTGCAGACATGATTATAAGAGGTGGTGATGTGCATGTTTTATATTGTAGTTTTGTTAAAGTTATATTTTGGAATACAATTTGATTTCTTTAAGAAATTCTAGCATATTATATGGATTAATATCATAAAAATTTTTTTTTCAAATTGGTTATTTGATATGGTTTAGCGGCATATCAACACCTCTATGAGTCATTCAATGCCAAAATCTAAATATTTTGAATACAATTATATGTGTTCAACTACAGATTAAATGTATTGTCGGTCATTCTTTATATAAAATGTATCGCTGGTATTTTTCACTATCGAAAATGTATTTTTATACTTTCATAGCGTTTTGCTTTTGTTTGCGGAATGACTATTAGCCCATAACTGGGACCCTAACAGTCAGGGTGGACCTGGAAAACAGCAATTAAGAAGTGGTTCCATGTTGCAGAAAACTTTCAATCTCCTGAACGAAGGCGTTGTTGCCAGAACTTGATTTCAACATTTTCCCTGCCCTTGTTGCTTTGAATGTTTAACTTTTTCACTTTCACAAGTGAATGTAACACACTCAGATGTAATTTGAACTCATCTCTCTGATTCTTCAAACTGAGCCACTATCCATCACTCCACCATCGAATATGGTTTGCTCACTTCTAAAAACATTTGTCAGAGATGAAATATTAGAATGGGTTTAGTTCAGATAACTGAAAAAGGTTTGGACAAATTTTTCACGTCCGGTATGTATGGATAACCCGAGGAAGTCTTCTTTCTTCACAGATAATAACAAACATTTATCAAAAACAATACAAAAATCAATTGCTTTTTTATTAAAAAAAAAAAAAGGAGGTATTTTTGTATTTAAATTCATAAAGGAGTCAAATGCAACAACAGTGTATAAGAATTATAAAACTAGACGCTATAAATTTCTTGAAAGCTCTTCCCTGAGTTGAAGTCGCATCAGCAAATACCAAAAGAATTCCAGCAATAATGGTGCTGCTTGTCCAATTTACCAATCTTTTCCAAATCTTCCGAAGTGAGGGTGAAGTTGAATACTTTCATGTTCTCTGCAATGTGTGCTGCATTTGTTGACTTGGGAATTATTCCTGCAAAATGGAACAGAAATCTACAAGAAACGATTCACTTGTCACTTTCTACAGTTCTGACAATGGCTGCAATTCTTCAATAAAAAAAGAAAAAAAAGAAAAAAGAAAAAAAAGAAAAGAAATTGTGAGCTGAGATGAGATGAGATAAAAAAAAAAAAGACAATTTTTTAAAAAAAATAGCCATTTAAAATAGCAGCACTATTTCTATCAGATTTTCTTTAGAGGAGATGTAAATGGTTGTAAAATAGTATATCAGAGTGACTGAAACTCAAATAATGTCCCCTCTCAACATATTTATCCAATGGGCCATGTGTCCTTAGCCACATCTGAGTAATGTAAGCTCTGGTAAAAATGGCTACTGAGACATTAGGTTTAATTTGAGTGAGTGAAAATTAATACATGGCCCAGTGGATAAAACACATTGGTTGAAGTAATCCAGTGACTTGACCCAAAGAGTTATGAGTTCAATACCTGGCCACAGCAGAGGGTAATAAAAACTTGGAGAGTTGAGTTACTAAAAGGAAATAACTGAAATATCCAGAAAAGGTGTGGCATGTGAAACAAGAATAATGTACCTCCATGAACTGAAGAAGGCCAGAGCATTTAATGACCGAAACATTGTGAATATGACAATAAAGATGGGGATAACAGTCCGAACAATGTAAACAGTATAAAGTTTGACTCACAACTGATTGATGCACACCAGAAATTGGCAGCAAAACAAAAGCTAGTGTCAAGTTGCGGCCATTTTTTATTAACAACGATGGCACAAACTTTTGCAATCATCAGTTAGATAACAAGCCATTCTTGTCAAGGGGAGACAATTTATAGTCTCCATTCTTCACATGACTACAGCCATTTTGTTTCCTTTATTATATGGCTTACTGTTCGCACAAAAATACCCATCTTGGTCTTACAACATCTGTCTATATTTTTAAGATGCGGTATTGTAATTATTTACATTGTTGGGATTGTTGTCTTCATCTTTATTGTCATGTTCACGTTTCGGCCATTGTACACTCCGATCTTCTTCAGGTCATTGGAATTTCGAACTGAACCCTTTATTTTGTCCACCAGATTAGATTGTTCTAGTTCCATGTGCCATGCCTCTTTTGGGTGTCTTAGTTATCTCCCTTCTAACTCAACTCTCCAAATTTCTGTTGGCCACTGTCATAGCCAGGTACTGAATTCACAACTCTTTGGGTCAAGTCACTGGTTCCAACCAACACTTTTATATGCTGGGCCATGTGTCCTGTGTTCAGATCAACATACTCATCTTGGTTATTGCACACACGTTTCGACTATTGTACCTCTCCAGCCTTCTTCATATTTATCATATGTTTTGCTATTCAGATCAGCATCATCTTGTTACACTCACAACATTTCAGCTGTTAAATTCTTCAACTTTCTTCAGGTTTTTACCTCTGTACTTGTTAACCGTTACAGAATTTTGAACTGCACCTCTCTTTATTCAATCCACAAGGGTAGATTGTTCCCATTCTACTTTCAGGAAATGATTTGTTGTTTATGGCTTATCAACCCTTTTGCAGGTTATTTAAAGCCAGAAAATATTTTTACAGTGTAAGAATCTTTTGGCAATAATAACAAATTATTGATATGGGCCTTACTACTTAACCCATATCTGGGGGAGAGGAGAGGTAGATTCATACTTTTCCCCAAAGGTATTTGCTCATAAGTTAAATTAATGAACCCAACTGGAATTGGAACTCAGCTATCCAATTTCCAATACCAACAAACTTACAGCAACTGGTATTCCCAAGTTGTCACCCATTTAGGCCAAGCTCGATGTTGCTCAACTTTGGTGATTGTATGTGAACTGTTTTTTTAATGTAATACACAGCGATAAACCATCATCATTTCCTTTGTATTCCATTGATAAGAAGAAAGTCCCATTTGGACAGCTATTTTGTGAGAAACTCCCAAGAGGATGCTTCCCTGAACATTACAATCTTAACCTCTTCAAGTCTGGGTCAACTATTATCTAGCCTACTTATCCTTATAATCTGAACTTACTTTTCCTTCCTACAGCGATACAACAACCTCATTTAAGAACGGTCTAGCTTGAGTGTTTCTTGGGCCTTGTATTGAATGAATATTTCATAATTACAAAAAACGCAAAGAAGGTAGTTGTGAGTTCAATTCCTGGCTCTAGTAGTGCTGAAAAATCTCGGTGTAGCTCAATTGAAGAAACAGACAAGTGACACAAAAAGTAACTACAACTGGTGAATATTAACTAAAGAGTTATCTCCCCTAATTAATATGAAGGTATCTTCCTAGATATGGAAAGCAGTTGTGAGAAGGATGTTGCTCTTCTCTATGCCGTGTCCCTAGGACGTAGGCGACCATGGCCCTCCACATCTCCCTGTCCCTTGTAGCTCTTAATAAATTTTGTCTTTTTGTTATTTTTCACAAACCCTGTTCTGCTTATCCATTTGCTTCAGCTCATCAAGTATGTTACCTGCTGCTTTCCTCAGTCCAGCTTTTCCTCAATCTGTCCTGTGAGTATCAGATTTTCCAAGCCTTCCTTCCTCATTATGTGCCAAAAAAATTTCAACTGTGTCTTCCTGGTGTTAAGTATAAGTTATCTTTTTTGTTTCAATTTTCTTTCTTTGTTGTTGTTTATATGTTCAGTCCATGGTATCTTCAGTATCCTCCTGTAGAACCACATTTCTGTTGCTTCAAGTCTCTTCTTCATCTGAGAGGAGATTGTCCAGCATTCACAGCCATATAAGGAAGACTGATATTACATAACAGTTCAGTACTCTTTTCTTTGTTTCTCTTGCTTCAAGTCTCTTCTTCATCTGTGAGGAGATTGTCCAGCATTCACTGCCAAATAGGAGTACTGATATTACGTAACAGTTCAGTTTCTGGATTATTCTAATCTCCACAAAATCCTTCAATTCTAAAAATCGCAACAAACTCTTCATTTTACTGACAGCCATATATTCTAAACCTTCTTGCAATTGGAGGTTAGTCCTTTCTTCTTGCTTTCCTTTACTACCTTCTGTAGGAGTTCTTGTAGTTTTCTTTCTATGTTGGCTTTCAACACTGCATCAACTGCATATCTTATGTTGTTAAGACTGTGGCCACCAATAATAAATCCTGGCAGGACTTCTAATTCTCTCAGAATTGCCTTACTGTATAGGTTGAATAAGTCCGGTGAGAAGACCCATCCTCGTTTTAGACCCCTTTCTATTTTTTTGTATATTTACTGAACTCATTTCCTATCTGTATGCAGGCGGTATAGGTTTGCTGCCCTTATAGGTTCTGGCTTATTCTAATGTCCTTCCCAAATATGCTAAGGTTAATGAGCAGTAATAACAGTTCTTTATTAAATGTTTTTGAAGAATCTATAAAACAGATATGGTATTGGATTCCTCATAATGTGTTGACTGCAGTTGAAATCACAACACTGTGCCAGACCCCCCAGTCCTTCACTGATTTCCCCAAGTCCAGCCTACCAATGCCTGCATTCCTTGAGATGACATCAGGAAATGATAGTTTTCTGCCCCTAGAATAGGTTTGATGCAAGCTTTATGAGTAGGAGAGATGAGACAATCTTATTCTTAGCATGGTGGCAATGGCCAGCAAACTGCTTGATGAGCTCATATAAGAGAGAAAACATGAGGAAGACTGCTGTAGATTTGATGGATGGTCGGATCGCATTTCCAAGAGAAATTTTGAGCTCTCATCCAGACGTTTCTCTATGCCTTTAAAGAGTGTCCATGTCTCTGAGCTATAAAATAGAATCAGCTCAATTGTTGTTATGGATATTTTGATCTTGATTTGTTTGTTTGTTTGTTTGGGTTTTATGGCATATCAACCACTGTGGGTTATTTAATGCCAAATCCAGTTTATATGAATTTTAAATGCCTATTTTGTATGGAATAAAAAATGTATAGCTGGCAACATTATTGTTTCAAAAACTTAGAGCTGGCAACATTATTTTTCTGAAAACATTATCTAAGACCTTGCTGTTGGATGCAGTTTATCGCCATACCCAGAACGTGGATGTAGTTTATCATCATACCCAGGACGTGGATGTAGTTTACCGTCATACCCAGGACGTCTTTGATCTTGAGTTTTCTGTCCAGTTGTGATGTGCAGTTCTTGCACATATCATTGCATGCAGACCATGTCATAACTTTGCTCAAGGGATTGTATGAGAGTTTGCGCATTATCTAGAGACTGACTGATAAGAGCAATGTCATCAGCTGTTGGATTACCAGGCAGTGAGATGTTGAATTACCACCGACAATAATTACAGGTGGCATGAGTTTTGAAAGAAACCATTTTTCTCGGTGACTTTTCATAGCGGAAAGATGTATTCTTTTCGCTCCCACAAAAATGTAAGTTACTTCAACTACAGACACTGAAGGTAGCTTTGAACTTTACACATTTCTCATTTTTCCTTTTGTAAAATGTCATATCAATATATTGATTAATAATTTTTTTATCTGTCTATATTTCTGAGATGAGGTATTGTAATAATTTCATGCTATTTACATTGTTCAGAATATTGTTCTCATCTTTATCGTCATGTTCATGAAGTTTCAAACATTGTATGCTACAGCCTTCTTCAGGATCTGTCTATATTTCTGAGATGAGGTATTGTAACTATTTACATTGTTGTCCTCAACTTTATTGCCATGTTCACGATGTTTCAGCCATTGTACGTTCTGGCCTTCTTCATGAGCTGTCTATATTTCTGACATAAGGTATCATAATTATTTACATTGTTCAAACTGCTGTTCTCATCTTTACTGCCATGTTCACAACGTTTCGGCAGTTGTATGCTATGGACTTCTTCAGGATCTGTCTATATTTCTGAGATGAGGTATTGTAACTATTTACATTATGTACTGTACATTGTTCAGACTGTTGTCCTCATCTTTATTGCCATATTCATGATGTTTCCAAGAGTTAAGGAGAGATAAGTGAGACACTTGGAAGAGGCATGACATGTGGAAGTAGAACAATCTACCCTGGTGGATGAAATAAAGGGTTCAGTTTGAAATTCCAGTCACCTGAAGAAGGCCAGAGTGTACAATGGCTGAAACACCATGAATATGGCAATAAAGATGAGGACAACAGTCCAAATAATGTAAATGATATTTCTTTGCTTAAATTCTGTTTTATTTTTCCTTTGGACTCGCATGAGTCTGCGATAAATTATTTGCAGATCAAATGTACCAGGAGCAATAAAATCTCATCAAAAGTGTTGAAGCCCGTAACAATGCAAGAAGGTTAACAAAAAAGAATCCTGAAGAAGACCAGAGGGTATATTTGTTGAAACGTTGTGAAAATACCAGTGAAGATAAGCGTGTTGGTTTGAATAACAAATCATATAATAATGATAATTCCTCGTTTCAAAAATTCCAAGAGAAATAATTTGTTTTCTTAGCTCCTATATTCTTCAGCCATATTTTGAAATACTGAACCTTGTCTTACAGAGATGCATGTTTTATCTAGTTACATCTGATGCTTTTGTATTGGAATTGTCCAGACAATATATATATATATATATATATATATATAGCCATCAAAATGTTGCAATAAAAGAAGATGAGGATATTTGTCCAAATAAAACTACATCGTGCATTGTTTTGACAAAGATTTATGAAACTTAAGGAATAATTTTTTTTTAAATTTAGTTTGTCTAACTTGAAGTGATTTGTCAACTTTCAACTTAATATTTACCAACATCGTGTTGAACAGCCCACCGCAATAAAATTTGGGCAACTGATTTCTTGTGTTTATTTGCAATCTCTTGGATGACGGGGTCTGTCAGCACCTGAAACACACAAAATTCAAATCTAATAGTTTGAGAAAATTAATTAACACATTCACTGGCACACAATTCACATCAACATCTTGAAGTGTATTGAATGCTGTCTCTAATGTACATGCAGCCTTCCTGGAATGCATATCATTATGTTCTTGGTCAACACAACAGCAAAAAAAAGAAAAAAAGAGTAAACCTGGACCTTCATGCCCACAATAGGACAGATTGTTAAAAGGATGATTTTCTGCAGGAATAACACTGAATTTTTTTTCATTTGTTTTTTTTGTTTTTTTTAACTACTTTCACACTTTGGCAATTTTTATTGTTTTAAAAAACAATGATTAGAATAAAACTTAAACATATGAAGTGAATTCATACGTTTTCTTTGTTCTTTAGAATTGAAAACAAAATTAATTTTAGTTTTATTACAATACTAATGACAGCTTTTTAAAACAATAAACATTATCGAAGAGTGAAAGTCGTTAAAATAAAAGTTATGTTGAGGGAAAACATCCTTTTTACACTCCATTTTATTGCAGGCATGAACGTCCATTGTTTTCAAACATCACTGTAACCCGGATATAAGAGAGATTTTCTCTGGTCCAAAATTAGAGCCTGTGTTAATGTATATAAAATAAACCAAACCCGGATATAAGAGAAACACGGATATAAGAGACTTCTTCTCCGGGCCCCGACAACTCCCTTATATCCAGGTTACACTGTATATATATATATATATATATATATATATATATATATATATATATATAAGAGAAAGAACAGAAGATGAAGTAAAATTTACTGTTTGTAGCATTTACATTTAAAAAAGTGCTCAATACAAAGTAGAGTAATATGTTATTATTATAAGAGATTCAAACAAAAACATGAAATCACTACACAATAGCTTTTGGTAACTTTGTGCCTTTTCAGGTGATGGTAAGTAACTGGTTACTGCTACTAACAAGCAGAAATTTGTTTTTCTCCTGATGATGACCGTGCTGGCCAAAACCAGTCGAGGAATCTAATTGAAATAAGAAAACAAAAAAATATTAATATACAACTCAGTGTGTCTGAAAATTTCAATTTTTTTAATTTCTCAATATTTTTTATTGTTCGAAACATATACACACATCTTCATGCCCGCAATAAGACAGAGCAAAAGGAGAGTTTTTCCCTTGACACCACTATTATTATAACTACCTTCACTCCTCGGCAATGTTTATGGTTTTAAAAAGCGATGATTAGAATTTTAATAAAACCTAAACATATTAAAATAAATTTATACATTTTCTTTGTTCTTAAGAATTGAAAAAAAAAAAAAAAAAAAACAATATTGATTAGCTTGCTTATTTACTCTTATATTGGATTGATTATTGGAATGGTTTGCTAATTCAAACTTTATAAAATGGTAAATAATAAGGATTTCCTTAGAGTTGGTTCACATATTTTAATAATTTAGTAAATGTTTATAAATAAAAAAAATTTATCATTTTTATTTCCTTATAAATGATAAATATCGCATTCCATTAGTTTTAATCGTATTAGTTTTTAGAATGTTGTAAATATAAAATTATTCTTGTAAATAAACAATCTAAGAAATAAATAATGTTTAATATTTTTGTTGCAAATTTTCAAGAACAAAAAAATGTCTAAATTCTATTCTGTCATACGTTTAGGTTTTATTACAATTCTAATCTTTGCTTTTTAAAACAATAAACATTGCTGAAGAGTAAAGGTAGTTAAAAAAGCAGTGTCATGGGAAAAATGTCCTTTTGACATTACATTTTATTGCGGACATGAAGATCCATGTTTACCAAAAAAATCTAAAAGTATTAAGAGGGATAATCACCATGAATAACGTGCCTCCAGAAACCATTGCTGTCAGTCAAACATTATAAAAATATTTACAAAACTTAGCTTTCTATGACACAAGTCTTGGACACTTCATATGAGTTGAACTCACTACATTATGTAATGTCCCCCTTTTGTGAAGTGTGCACTTGGTCTTCATTTTATCCTTCACTCATTGCTGTTACTAAAACCTGTTTTTCAGCACTGCTACTTTCACACCATATCTCAAAACATTTTCAATGCCAAATGACTTTAACATTTCTACTACTTCATTACGTAATGTCCCTCCATTTTGAAATTCACACCTCGTCTTCATCTCTATCTGTAAAAGTCAGGATGTGTGCGTGTGTGTAACGAATGCACGGCCGCAATTTTTGACGGATTTGCACCAAAATTAACATGCACATGCTCCAAGTTAGCGGGAAGGCCAAGACTGACTTTGCATTTCCCAACTCCCATCAATAGTGGAAATAATCGATTTTTTCATGCTTCTACGGCAGTTTTCATGTAGTTTGCGGCCATTTTCTACTGGCCAGAGCGAGAGCCTATAGCTGGCTGCCACAAATAGGCAGGAAGATTCTATTGGCCAGCGTGAGAGCCAACAGCTGACTGACACCAATGTTAACCAGCATGCTAGCATGCAAAAAAAAAAATCGATAGCTGCATTCGTCACAAGTGGGAAAATCTGCATGGCACTTTACTCCAATTGGCTCATTCGCTTGCTTAAACTCAACTTTGATTCTGATTCCGCAGAACTGGGTTGGGTATGAAAAAGTATTTGTTGTTAACATTCTTTTTTCATTCGGTTTTTCCAGTTACGAGTCCTTTTTTAAAGCTGATCGTTTTGTGTTCATTTTGTTTAGTTCTTTTTTCGTACCAGATTTAATGTTTAGTATAGAGCTTAGGAAAAATTTGCAGTGTGAGATAGGCAAGAAGTAAGGCATGTAGCAACATCAGCACGGCAAAGGGCACTCCTTTAAAGGCAAGGAAGGGGAAAAATAATTTAAGTCAAGTGATAATGATTGCTGTATGAGTCGTACGATTTTTGAATCAAGCACGGGCAACACCGGGCCATGCGGCTAGTGTTGTATAAAATAAATGCTTTTTCATCATTAGACTTGTCGATCATATTTACTTTCAGAAATAACTTTCCTTCATTACATTTCTGCTAAAGCAAAGGCTCCAAAAATAACTAGAAATTTCCATATTGAGGAGCAGTTTGCTTGTATCAATTCTTGCTTTTCTCTTTTTTTTTTTTTTTACTTACCATTTTTTTAAATGAAAATCTCTAGTTTCAAATTATATACACTGATATTAAAGTTGTGTTTTTTTTCTTCTCCACATCTTAAAACAATTAACATTTTCGGTGTGAAACAACTTTAACACTTTCATTACTGAACCAGTTAAGGAGCAAACCGCATTAATTATGTAATGTTCCCCCATTTTGAAATTCGCACGTTGTCTTCACTTTGTCCTCTGATATTGTTGTAACTAAAATCCGTTTTCCATCGATTCTATTGAGACCCTCGGAATCTATATCATTCTATTCTTGGCAAACACATCCGCAGAAAAAACAAACAAAAAGACACTGCTAAAAGTATTAAGGTTGATAATTCCCATTGTGCATCCTAAAGCCATTGCTGTCTGCCAAACATTGTAAAGATATTTGCAAAAAACTTAGCTTTGTATGGCATGAGTGTTGGGCACTTCATGTGAATTGAACTTACATTAATTATGTAATTTCTGGGATGAGGAGTTATCATTATTATTTATACTATTTACATGTCGACTATTGTCCTTGTCTTTGTTGTTGTTATCACAACATTTTGGCTGTTGTGCCCTCTGGACTTTATCAGGTGTATATTGGTCTGGGTAATCTACAGGGAATTCTGAACTGAACCTTTTATTTAATCTACCAATGTTAGTTATTGGTCACCCCATTTCCACCAAGTCCAAGTATACTGCCTTTCCTAGAAATTGAACTCACAATTAATTGTGAGTTCAGTCCCTATGCAAGGGCAGTGTAATTGGACTCGGTGGAAACAGGGTAAGCAATAACTGAGCACTACTAAAATAAGAACTAGATGAGATATCTCTAGATATCTGCATTGAAACGAGAACAGCCTAACCCCATAGATTAAATAACAGGTTCACTTTGAAATTCCCTACAGGTTACTCAGATCAACATACACCTGATGAAGGCACAGTAGCTGAAACATTTTGATGACAACAAAGATGAGAACAATAGTCCATATCTAATCTACAGGGAATTCTGAACTGAACCTTTTATTTAATCTACCAATGTTAGTTAATGGTCACCCCATTTCCACCAAGTCCAAGTATACTGCCTTTCCTAGAAATTGAACTCACAATTGTGAATTCAGTCCCTATGCAAGGGCAGTGTATTTTGGCTCAGTGGAAACAGAGTGAACTGAGCAGTACTAAAACATTTAAAGTGTTTTTTGTACAATCACTTCAACGTCAAGGCTGGTCAGTCTCTAGATGGGTGACCATTTGGGAAGACCAGGTGCCGTCAGGTTGGATGTGTGGTTGGTGTAAATGGCTTGGAATTGTTAATCGGACAGTTCAATTCCAATTCTAGTTGGGTTCGTTATATTCACTTACATGCAAATACTCTTGGGAAAGATATAAATCCACCTCTTGGTCCCCCAGCTATGGGTTAATTAGTAAGACATATCACTAAATCATTATTTTCCCCAACCTAAAAAAATTTTATAATCTAAAAATATTTTCTGGCTTTAAATAACCTGCAAAGGGTTGATAAGTCATAAAAAATGAATCAATACTCCTCTAGAATAAGGTATCACATTAACCCTTTCAGTATAGGGTGTTATCTGATTCCATCAGGAATAAACAATATGGAAAGATTCTTGCTAGAGAACACGACAAATTAAGCCTGAAAAAATTCTTTAAGTCAGACTAATGAAGATTTGTTTGTGTATAAAATATGGAATTGCTTGTGATAACTGCATTGCTGTGAATGTTTGCCCTGATTGACTGATTCAATGAAAATATTTAGCACCTGTTTTTCATTTCCTGATTTTCTCTTCATAATAAAAAAAAGACTCCCACCTCTTGTTTTCATAAGGATTGTCTATCCTGATGGCTTGAGAATTACTTGAAACAGATGGACAACATCAATAGTCTTAACAAGTCTTCGAATGATAATGACTCTCCTCAAAAATTTCTCAAGTCCAACAGTTTTGTAAAAGGAAGGAAAAAAAAGAATCAACACTTACCAAATTATCCTTGGCAGAGGTTCCAAGAGATGAATATGCTTGGTAGTGAATTCCATTTTCATGACAAAGATCCATGACTTCTTTCTGGATGAGGTGAGGATGATGTTCATTCTTTAAAAAAAAAAAAGAAAGAATAAGAAAAAGGAGAGGAGTGAAATTATTATTTCTTGCAACTCCCAGTAGATATCAAGTCATTTTCTATTGACAAAATTTATATTTGCAAATAGCTATTATATTTATACTATGCTTCTTAATTATTATTAGTAATGTATTATCACTGGTACACCACTATGGCTGATAGAAAAGAGTGCTGATTATCCAAGAATTTTTCTTTGCTTTGTTTTCATTAGATTGAATGAAGATAACACAAATCAAGAAATAGAATGTCACTTGGAATCAACATAGTCTTGCTGAAATCAGTAGTAGGCAGATATGCTAGATCTCTAACTCTGTACTTTTTTGCTCCTTCTACTGACCATTCTCAGTGTCAGTCCATAAGTAGTTGGACAAGTCTAAGTCTTCTTCTGGAGAGGTATGTTCATCTCCACAACAGATTTTACATCTTAAGTTGTTTTACTAAGAAACTCAGGGAAATAATGGAATTAGCAGTTGACAAAACTAGAGTCATCTCCCTTGAATAGAAATTCTTTTCTTCTTTTTTTTTCTTTTTTTTTCTTTTGGCAATTTATACTTGATTAATAATGACTTAGAAACCAGGACTTGACTAGTCTTGCAATTAGTTTATTCTTCAAGTTAAATTATTTAGAAATGTTTAACCTTTGTGCCTGCAAAAATACACTGAGTCAAAAGGGACAGCCATTTTCTTGACACTGCTTTTACTGTATACACTTTTGACTTCCTTGACAATGTTTATTGTTTTAAAAAGTGATGGTTAGAATTTTGATAAAACTCAAATATATGAAAGTGGAGTCATACATTTTCTTTATTCTTGAGAAGTGACAATATTTATTTATTCGATTGCTTATTTACGAGAATAATTTTATATTTACAATATTCTAAAAATATGTGAACCAACTGTAATGAAATAGTTATTATTTACCATTTTTTATTCATAACTTTATAAAAAAAAATGCCTGAACAAGAAAATTTAAATAAACACATAACGATGTGTATCTATTTATAAATTCTACAAAAAATGCATTTTCTCTCGTCACATAAATTCACTAAAATCGTCCAAGAGCATCTCTCTATCTTACATATTTTGATAATTTTATAATTTTTTACAAGTTTTTTAATAAAAAAAAAAATGAGGGCGTCAAAAGCATATACAGTAATATTGATATTAACGGAATAACTGCTCTTTTGACAGACCATTTTCTTTTGCAGGCATGAAGGTTAAACATTGCCAATTACTTTAAAAGTATTGTGCTATTATAAATTGTGCTTTGATGTGTTGATTTTGCTGTTTGAAAATAGCATGTAAATATACAGAAATTAGATAATTCTATAAACGCTTATCCTTGAGGAAATTGAGGTTTGATTTTCGTTTTTTTTCTGACAGGCAATTTGTTTTAAAGACAATTTCCAATTTCATGATTGAGAGATCGTTGGCACCTGTGTGATAGGCTTGCTAACCATTTTGAAGTGTCCTGTCTCGCTAGTTCAATTACGTCCAAGTAGTGAGTTCGATTCTCACTGGGTGCCCTATATTTTTAGAATTGTGCCATATCTAAGCTACGCTTAGAAAATTGGCATGTGTGAGATACAAATTGAATGTAGATAGTTCACCCAATGCAAGGCCTGAGGGCCACTCAAGGTAGAGGGTTAATGATTAAGATTGTTGTAACAGAAGGGGGAATAAGAGAGTATCATGAGGATGAGTAGGAGAGATATCAGCAGGGTCGGTGCAAGGAATTCATACCTCCTACCTAATCTATGATATTTGGGGGGGGGGGGCTCCCCACCCTACTACATCACAATTTTCATAAGATAGTATTCATATAAAATACAAATTTTATTGTAACCTATTTATGTACAATAATGAATCATATGCAATATAGTTGAACAATTCAACCAGAAATAATTTAAAAATAAATCCAATCTATCTAAATCCAAATTAGAGACCTGTCATAATAGATCATTCCATTTTAAATAAATGATGTTTAGCGACAATTTTTAACGTCAACTCGACATCTTTCTTGTTAAAATGTTGAATAAATGAAAAAAAAATGGACATATTTTGATTTGTGTTTAAATTTCTATGTCAGAAATGGGTCTTGTCTTTGGAGTCAACAAAGATAACAGCAGAGGGGGAAAAAAAAAAGGAGGGAAATTACTAGGCTTTTTATACACACCCACAATCGATTCTCATTGGACCAGAGCAGGGCCCAGTGCAAGGGTCTTGTGCCCCTCCCCCGAATATATGACACAGCCCCTCGGCCCCAACTTTAATGCATCTCATTTTTCTTAGGTTAATGTTCATATAAAATACAAATTTTATTGTCACCTAATGATGCACAATAAGGTAGAAAAAACAAATGTTGATAAAATAGAAAGGGTCACAAAGCATTGCCTGGGGAACCCAATCAGGCTTCCACTGCTCGAGGGGTTTGGAAGTAATACGAGCCGGCCCTGCCATAACTTATAGTTTAGTTTTTTTATTAGGCAGTTTGGAAAGTAATTAAGTATCTCTCCACTCTGAATTAAGTGTCAACTAACCAAGAAAATAATAATAATAATGGATCATCATACTTATTATAAAACCCAGGTTGTGTGTGTGTGTGTGTGTCTGTACGTTTATATATTGGATCGGATTTCCTACATTTTTCAACCGATTTCAACAAAACTTTACAGGACTACGTAAAATTACCTTGCGGTGGTTCTGACAGCGCCCCAAAAAATGGAAAAACACAATTGTTTTTGCACAAAATCAATTTGAAAACACGATTAAGAGGCATTGCGAGAATGAAAAGAGGACAACTCATATCGAGTTATACTTAAAACCCAGATTGTTTGTGTGTGTGTGTGTGTTCGTTTATATATGGGATTGGATTTCCTACATTTTTCAACTGATTTCAACAAAACTTCACTTTTTTTTTGGCAGGTAGTGTTTCTGTTTGAGTTTGGGTTTGAGCAATTCGAAAAAAAAAAAAAAAAAAAAAAAACTAATTAAGACATGCGTGTCCGTCAACCTTAAATAATAATCTTTGTCAATTTTATTTTTCAGTCTTTATGATGGTCGATACTTGATCTATCTCTTACTGTTACATCCCCGGGCAACGCCGAGCTCTACTGCTAGTAAGCAATATAGGTGAACAATTCAACTAGAAAAATTGAAAATAAATACACTCTATCTAAACACAAATTAGAGACCTGTCAGAATTATATAATTTCATCTTAAATAAATCAATGTTTTGTGGCAATTTTTAACATCAATTTGAGATTTTTCTTGTTAAAAAAGTTAAATAATTTTTAACACATTTAACATTATGGATAAAAAAAATAGTGAGTTTTATATAGTGCTTTTTCAGGACTTAGCATGAGCAAAACCAATTCATAGATTTCGACCAAAAAAAAAAAAAAAAAAGAAAACCCAAGAATGATGTCAAAATCTGCAAAAATTTTTCATCCTTTCATTCAGTTGAGCTTAGGTATATAAATGTAAGAAGAAAAAAAGCAAATGTTGATAAGATAGCAAGGGCAACAAAGCAATGTCCAGGGCCCCCAATCAAGCTCCCCTCTCCAGTTGAGGGTTCAGGGGTAGTATGCACCGGCCCTGGATAGCACTTGACCCTGGATTTAAAATGACCAAAACTAGTTGTCAGGGAAGCATTCTCTCAGGAGTTTGTTCTAGGTAAGAAGCTGTCTGAATCGAACTTGCTCCTTATCAAAGGATTGGTTGATTTTGTTTAGTGGCATATCAACACCTCTATGGTTTATTTAATACTGAAATCTAAATATTTTGGACACAATTTTATGGCTTCACCTGAATATATTTTAAATGCAATTAAATGCTATCAATTACAGGTAAAATGTATTTTTGGTCATTTTGTTTTAAAAATATAAGTTGGTATTTTTACTATAAAAAAGTATTTTTACACTTTCATAATGTATTGTTTTTGTTTGGGGGTTCACTATTTGCCCATAGCTTGGACCCTAACAGGTGCTACCATCCTTGGTCAGGGTGACCCTGGGTACAACAGTAATTAAGAAGTAGTTCCAGGCTCCTCAAAAAAAAACTTCAAATCTCTCGATCAGAGGCCTTGCTGCCGGATGTAGTTTATCATCATACCCAGGACTATCAAAGGAACATGATGTGGCTGTGAACAGTTTGCCACTGTGGGTCCTAGCTGTAAAGGTCTGAACTGGTGGAGCTAAGGAATAGATCTCATTTGAACATCTGTAGTAGTAGTGACAGAATAGCGAGAGGCTAGTAATGTTTCATCTGTGGGAAAAGGGTTGCAGGTGTGGGAATAATTCATCAACTACAAGGACGTGTAATCGCTTTACAACTCTGTCAGGGATGGAAAGAATTGGGCAGCATCAGCCATGATATGGCAGCAGTATTTCATTCTTGGTCTGACCTAACTCTTGTAAAAATGGAACCTGGCTGCAGGAATTTGGTATTTTCTGGAGCAATTAAGGAACCAAGAATTCTTTCAGCATCTTTTGTGATGACACGAATATACACATTCCTTCGGGATGCAGATTGTTACTGGTTTTCTTTTGGTATTGTTTGTTCCCCTATTACAAGGCCCAAGAGCCACTCAAGGCAGAGAGTTACCAAGTAATAATGAAAGGGAAAAGTAAGAGAGTGATATGAGGATAGTTCACCCAATACAAGGCCCAAGAGCCACTCAAGGTACAGGGTTACTGAGTGAGATTGTTGTAGGGGAGGGGGAAATAAGAATGTATTATGAGGATGAGTAGTTGGCCCTGGACTTAAAGAGACTAAGATCATGCTTGTCTGGGAAGCATCCTATCGGCAGTCTGTTTCATAAAACAACAGTTTAAGTACAGCTTTATCTGGTACAAGACCATAGGATTGGAACACCACCTGGACACTGTGAATTTAATGTTTCCGCAGATTTGGAAGAAGTCCTAAAACTTACCTGAAAAACTGCTGGACGTATATTACAATATTCTAAGAGTTCTTTTAAATGCCCAGGTTGGTAATTAGAAATTCCAATGGCTCTGAGTTTACCTAATATGAAAAAATATATATATGGAGATATATAGTACAATGCAAACTATTGAATCAAAGGAACAATCTAGTATTAAAATGTAGACATAGAAGCAGGTTTAAACTTAGATAAGGACATAAATCTAACTTTGTTACTAACTCCCACATCCAGTGTTAAATATATAATAAAAATTAACTTCTATAATCTCCCTCTATTCTCCATGTTAATTCTGTCTAATAACTGATGCAACCCCACTTTGTTTGATTGATTGTTTAATGGCATCTCAACCTTAGGGATCACTTTATGCCGAAAATGATTTTGAGTGAATTTAAAAGTCAAAAACGAATAGCTGGCAACATTATGGTTTCAAAAACGGATAGCTGGCAACATTATTGTTTCAAAAACTTATAGCTGGCAACATTATGGTTTCAAAAACGGATAGCTGGCAACATTATGGTTTCAAAAACGGATAGCTGGCAACATTATGGTTTCAAAAACGGATAGCTGGCAACATTATTGTTTCAAAAACTTATAGCTGGCAACATTATGGTTTCAAAAACTGATAGCTGGCAACATTATTGTTTCAAAAACGTATAGCTGGCAACATTATGGTTTCAAAAACGGATAGCTGGCAACATTATTGTTTCAAAAACTTATAGCTGGCAACATTATGGTTTCAAAAACGGATAGCTGGCAACATTATGGTTTCAAAAACGGATAGCTGGCAACATTATTGTTTCAAAAACTTATAGCTGGCAACATTATGGTTTCAAAAACGGATAGCTGGCAACATTATGGTTTCAAAAACGGATAGCTGGCAACATTATTGTTTCCAAAACGTATAGCTGGCAACATTATTTTTCCGAGAACATTATCTGAGGCCTTGCTGTTGGATGTAGTTTATTGCCGTACCCAGGACGCACCCCACTTTGATTAACTTAATACTTTAATATTTTTTCTCTTAAAGAATTTTCGATATAGTTTGAACTTTTAAATTTAACTGATCGTTAATGTGATAAATAGATTATTTATTCTAACTTTCAATTGTTTTATCTTTAAAAATCCCTCATTACTTAATATAAAACCCTTAATTCTATACTTTCTTTATATTAATTGTTGAAATACAATTTATTGTTAATCCTAATAAAACATATTTGTTGTTTGTATAATTTAGTATTTCTTTATATAAAATTAAAGGCTTTGCTAATAAACATTTGCTCCTCATTTTGCTCCCTCTTTTAATTTCAATTCAACATGTCATTCTTCATATAACCCCAACCTCGGATCAAAGTAAATGTCTGGGTCGATTCCAGCAACCTCTCTCCCTTTAGGGAACCATCTCATGTCTTCCCTTTACCACCAACTCAGGCTCTTTATCTAGATGAGGTATCATTTTCTGTAGGTTTGTATCTTTTCTTAACTGTGATCTAAATTAAATCCCTAATCCCTAATTCCCGAGACAGGGCTGAGGAGGACTGGCACAAGGTTGCACCAGCTTGAAATAGACTATACCCACATGAGGTAATTCTTAATGTTTTCCTGTATAATATATATATAAACACACACACACATGATAGTAGAGAAAAATAATAATAATGGTAAGAAAAATAATATTTACTTGTTTTAACCCACAAAAATTTCATGGTTTTCCTATTTTAAATTTCATCAGTTAATGATTGAATAAGCTCATGGTGAGTTCTACGACAATAAAATATCCGTAGAAATTCCCCTATCGCATCGTTAAATATTTGAGCTTAACAACCTTAACAAAACTAGAAAGACCCGTGATAATTTCACGGTTTTCCTATTTGAATTTTCTCATGAATCTTAATTCTTCAGTTAATGATTGAATAAGCTCATGGCGAGTTCTACGACAATAAAATATCCGTAGAAATTCCCCTATCACATCGTTAAATATTTGAGCTTAACAACTTTAACAAAATATTGCAATAACAATCAAATATGAATGCTGGTCGTTATTTAAGAAGTAAGGGGGTACAAATGAAAATATTTGAAATTGACAACTTTTTCTCTTTCTTTAATCTTCCCTTTTTTCTTTCTTTTTCTCACTGAAACCAAGTAGTGTCTTTGATGTGTCTTTTGTCTTCATGCATGATCAAAAGGGGATAGTCCTTCGATGTTTTCTGAACAGTATTATTTAACCATAAATAGCTAGACGTGATGGTAAGGTCTATTTTAAAAGTTTCTTTTCTCGCACTTATCACCTCTGGAACTCTCTTCCAGTTGTTTCCCTAACAGTTAAAATTTAAATGCAACATCAATCGCCATCTACTGTCTTCCTGAAACCTGTTCTTTTATTGTCCTTTCTCAACACTAAAGTCTTCTCATTCTCTTCCATCCTCACCAAAGAGAAAGGGAAGCCATTCAGCAGATGTGAATTACCTTCATTAACAAACGATTCCAATTCAAGCCAACTTTGCTTCCGTAATTCTTTTTGTTGTTCATCGTGCGGTTTCATCGCCTGAGTTCCTGGCCAATGGATAAGATACAAGTCAAGATACTTTGTACGTAGTTGAGACAATGACTGGTGAAAGGCATCTCGGCATTTTTCCCTTCCCTGGTCTTTAGGGGCTGAAAAGGAAACGAAAGAAAAGCAATTTATTTTTTTAAGAAAAAACAAAGAATAAATTTACAGATTTGACATGTTTTATATGAACAACAATTTAAAGTTTCTCTAAGCTGTTGAAACACAATGTGGTTTTTCTTGCAACAATATAACTTTGATGATCTCTTTTCTAGAATTTTCTTGCAACTTTCATGATCTCTTTTCTAGAATTTTCTTGCAACAATATAACTTTCATGGTCTCTTTTCTAGAATTTTCTTGCAACACTAAAACTTTCATGATCTCTTTTCTAGAATTTTCTTGCAACAATATAACTTTCATGGTCTCTTTTCTAGAATTTTCTTGCAACAATATAACTTTCATGATCTCTTTTCTAGAATTTTCTTGCAACAATATAACTTTCATGATCTCTTTTCTAGAATTTTCTTGCAACAATAAAACTTTCATGGTCTCTTTTCTAGAATTTTCTTGCAACAATAAAACTTTCATGATCTCTATTCTAGAATTTTCTTGCAACAATAAAACTTTCATGATCTCTTTTCTAGAATTTTCTTGCAACAATTTAACTTTCATGATCTCTTTTCGAAAATTTTCTTGCAAATTTCATGGTCTCTATTCTAGAATTTTCTTGCAACAATATAACTTTCATGATTTCTTTTATAAAATTTCCTTGCAACTTTCATGATCTCTATTCTAGAATTTTCTTGCAATTTTCATGATCTCTATTCTAGACTTTTCTTGCAACAATATAACTTTCATGATCTCTATTCTAGAATTTTCATGAAATTTCTGAAAGAATGTTTGGTATGACCAGTTTCTTCATCTTTATTGTTCTTGCCATATTTTATTTAAAAGGAGATGGTTGTTCCAATTACATATTGATTCATTCAGATCAATTTTCTCATCTTTGCGAATTAAAAATGGACTTTCTCTAGCCTTGGGATGTCACCAGTCTAAGAGAAAGAAAATTCTGAATTCCAAACTGTGCAGAATGCAATGGATGACCAATTACTCTTACTTTCCCAAGAATATAAGACAATTCTCAAACAACAAAGAAAAAGGAATCTGTTTGGGAATTAGGATCGTCCGCGTCATGAAAGGAAAGCAAAAAAAAATTAAATTACATTTCATAATCGTCATCTCGGATTAAGTTGGTAAATATTAAAAGCAAACAATTCTACCAAATTGATTTTACAGATTCTTTCAAATATAAAATTTATCAGCTCGACCAGAGGTTCTTTTAGTTTTATCCCACCATGAGAGATAGCTTGAAAGTCTGCATTGACTAGTATTTAATATAATAATGTTTGTACATAGTATGTGTTTCATCAGGACTATGTAATCAATGAAAGAAACATGGAGTTTATGACTTCGTGATCCCATATGAATGTAACTTTTCCCCTCCAGCTATGGGTAAATAGTAAAACAGGCTGGGTTCTATAGCCTTGGGTGGCAACCAGTCTAGGAGAAGGAAAACTCTGAATTCAAAACTGTATGTAGTACTGGCAAAGCACATACTATGCAACTAAGGATTGTTCGCATTGACTCCATAATCCCAACTGTGGTTGAACAAGAATTAAGAAAATAACAATTGACATTGCATTTACATTTTTGATGATCAAAGTTGACTGGAAAGCAAAAAGCCGGAAGAGAGTTCCACAAGCATGAATGATGGGTTAGGTAGACTTTTGTAATCAGCCCCCCCAAAAAATACACAGCATAGCTTTATATTTTCGAAAGAAAAAAAATCTACATTTTGTTGCTGACAGAATAAAATTTTTGAAATATATAAAAATAAAATTAAAAATTTTCCCGCAACAGGTTTCTTAAATGGCAGCTGATTTCTCTAATTGAGCTGAATTTATTATTTTTGTGTGAATCAATTTTGATTCATGGTTTTTTGATATTTTATGAAAAGCAAACACCTCCCCACAAAAAAAAAACAAAAAACAAAACTAAAATCTTTTGTTAATTCACTCCAAAATAAAAAGAATTTATATTTACTAAAATTCACACCAAATTCTCCCAGGAGACCTTTTTATTGCTTTCTAGTTGGGTGACCTTTGCAATTCCCCCAAATGTGGGCGACTCTGGTGCACTATTTCTAAGTTTACCATCAATCCATTTTTGGGAAAAAAGAAAGAAAAAAAAAAAGAAAGAAAAACAAATATATATATATATATATATATATATATATATATCTGATATTGAGCGCTTTCTAATAAGTACAGTGCATATAATATATAAATAATTATATAAATATATATTTATTTATATTTATATACACACACTTTTCACATAATAAATATATATATATATATATATATATATATAATGTCATCCACAGACAGACTGTTTCGCTGTATCACAGCTCATCAGTGCGGCTAGACATCCAGTTGCCTCTAGCTAGGATTGAAACCCGACTGAATTGGTATCAGGCGGATATTCTACCACTAAGCTGTCGGCGTACGGTTGGGATGAAGATGGATTTTTAGCGTATTTATTTATGGAAATACGCCCAGTGACCGACAGTGACTCAATTCGGCTTGCGAAGAGTCTCGCTATATAGCTATAATAGTCACTGTTTACAAACCCATACCTCAGCCCGAGAGTGCTCAACTGGAATTAAATTTAATTCAGGAGCTAATATATATATATATATATTAACAGCTATACATTTTTTGAAAAAAATAATACCAGAAATACATTTTTGAAGCAAAAAATCTTATGGGCAATACATTTTTTTGAAAAAAAATATTAACAGCAATAAAAATTTTGTCAGCATTAAATAACCCATTGAGGTTGTCTGTCTATATTTCTATGCCATGTGTCTGTGTTCTCAACGAGACATGGCACAGTGGATGAAGGCGTTAGTTAGATCCAGTGACAGGACCCAAAGAGTGTGAGTTCAATACCCGGTTAAGGCAGTGGAGAACTTTCAGAGGGAAATTAAGAGGAGATAACTGATATCCATTAAACATGGCACGTGGAACTAGAACAGTGAGCGAAATAAAGGGTTCAGTTCGACATTCCAACAACCTGAAGAAGGCCGAAGCATACAACGGTCGAAACGTTGTAATAAATATGGCAACAAATATGAGGACAATAGACCAAATAATGTTTTCACACTCACCCTGAAAAACAAGCCAGAAATGGATTTTTTTTTTTTTTTTAATTGTAAAAAATTCCTTTATAATTTCTCGTGGTGAATTAATATTTGTAATAAGTAACTTTACATTATTTGGGGTGACTTAACAGAAAAGATCTACACAATCTTTCTACTTCCATTTTCACCTAATCTCTCCTTTTGATGTTCTGAAATTTAGTAAATTATAAAAAAAAATAAATTTTATGATTTACAAACGATTAGGATTTGTCGGACATTTTTCAGAGAAATTAAATGAACGCCATACCTAATTTGCTGGTAATGAAGATATCGTCCCGTGTCAAATTATATTTATCAAGAAGTCCAGGAAGACAAGCACCAATATCTTCTTCATTTCTATAGACAGCTGCGGTATCTGGATGAGTAAAAAAAAGAAAAGATGAAACAAATAATGGAAAGAAGGCTGAAAGAAAAATGTGCCTCTTGATACATTTTCTTTAATAAGACTTTCAATCTCTAGGCCGTTGGTACTAATTTTATAGTTTAAAAGAAACTCCCCAAAAAACTGAGATCTCTATTCAAATATTTTTTCCTTTTACCTGTTTAATGTTATATCAACACCTTTCTGTCTTGGGTATGATGATAAACTATGTCCTCCTAATTGCTGGTGTTCCCAGGGTGGTAGCACCTGTTAGGGTCACAGCTAAACTGGGGTCCAAACACTATGAAAGTGTAAAAATAGGTTTTAATACCAGAAATACTTTGTAAAAAATTATTATCAGCAATATATTTCGAAGAAAATTATTACCATCGATACATTTAAAAAAAAAAAAAAAAAAAAAAAAAAAAAATTTACTAGCAATACATTTTTTAAAAAAAGAAAAAAGAAAAACAAACAATATATTATAGATATATATATTACCAGCTATACATTTTTTGAAAAAAATAATACCAGAAATAGATTTTTGAAGCAAAAAATCTTATGGGCAATACATTTTTTGAAAACAAAATATTACCAGCAATAAAAATTTTGTCAGCATTAAATAACCCATTGAGGTTGTGTCTATATTTCTATGCCATGTGTCTGTGTTCTCAACGAGACATGGCACAGTGGATGAAGGCGTTAGATTCAGTGACAGGATCCAAAGAGTTGTGAGTTCAATACCCAGTTAAGGCAGTGGAGAACTTGGAGAGGGGAATTAACAGGAGATAACTGATAACTGACATCCATTAAACATGGCATGTGGAACTAGAACAGTCTACCCCAACGAGCGAAATAAAGGATTCAGTTCGACATTCCAACCACCTGAAGAAGGCCAGAGCATACAATGGCTGAAATGTTGTAATAAACATGGCAACAAAGATCAGGACAATAGTCCGAATAATGTAAATAGCATCCATTGCGGTTGATATGCTGCAAAACAAACCAAACCAAACAACACCTTTATAAAGATGAAATTTTATTTTCTTGGAAGCATTAGTGATTTCTTCTACAAAAATATATTCCTGGTAATATCTTTTATTTTTATAAAAATATATTTTGCAGGTATTATTTTTTTTTCTTTACAAAAATATATTACTGATAATTCCTTTATTATGAAAATGTATGACTGGCAAATCTACAAAAATCTATTTTTATACTTTCATAGTGTTTTGACCCCAGTTTGAGGCTTAACTATTTGCCCATAGCTGGGACCCTAACAGGTGCTACCACCCCGTGTCAGGGTGGACCTGGGAACACCAGCAATTAAGAGGTGGTTCCACGCTCCTCAAAACATCCTGATCAGAGGCCTTGTTGCCAGTTGTAGTTTATCGTCATACTCAGGACGGTCAAATATTTGTAACCGCTAAAAATAACGTTTATAGTTACAAGAAATAATATTGGATAAAAAAAATGCTTTCAAAAAAACATTGGTTACATTTTGGGTATGAAATTGAGGCTAGCAGATAGATTAATAAAAGACCCAAAACACCATTCTTGGCAGATCTTCTCTTATCACAATGTGGAATATTTCATGACAAAATTCATGGAAACAAAATGAAAAAGAATCCAACTGATATATATATATATGTATGTATGTATATTTGTATATTTAGGCAGCAATCCTTCCTTTATGCATGTTTCATTAAAAACAACAGTTGCGATTTCCATGGAAAATGGTCAGTTGAAATACACGCCTTAGTTTCACCAGTTCTAACCTTCATGGCTAAGACCCACCATGCCATACCATTGTAGTGAACCACCCTCTTTCTTTCTGTATTCCAATGGTGAGATTTAAGTTCCACTGAGGCAGCAGCTTCCCACAGACAGCTGCTTTGTGGAACTGACTCCCAAGAGGATGTTTCCCCTCGTTCACTACACTCTTAACCTGTTAAAGTCTAAGATTAATCCGTTATCATCCCCACATATAACATGAATACAAAACATGGCTGAAATCATAAAGGCACATTCTGGCTATGGAAATAGTTTCCTTGATGGAAAAAGGGGATACAGGTTCAATTCATGTCAGAGGCAGAGTCTTTCTTTAGTTGTACTTCTTGATCTAGACTGGCTGATATTAATTCCACTATTTAAGAAATAATAAAAGTGAGATAGCAACTCAAACACATATCCACTAAAATTTATAACATTAACAGTGAACTATATAATAAATGGGAATGTCAGTGTGTCACGCTTTTTCAATTAAAAGGGATACAACTCTCTAACTTTCAATAGCTCATGTTACTGAAATTTTGGATTCTCAAGTTTTCATTACTGAAAATTTTGGGCATTTTTTTTATGTGATTATTTTCAAAATTTTTTGTATAACAATTTTTGTAAAGCAACTTTTAATTATTCTAAACAAGCAAAAGGTAATTAACATAAATTTTGAAAGAAAAATTTTTTTTTTAAATTGTTTAATATAGAAATTTGCACACCAATACCCTTAATTACTGTAAACAAGCAGAAATGTAATTACTATAGATAAAAAAAAGAGAGAAATTTTTTTTTTAAATCAAGAGAAAATTAAACTAACAGCTTCAGTTCACTCCAGCAGTACGTACCAGAAGCATCTAATAGATTCTAGATTTTATAGATTATATTTTTATTTGGAACCCATGGCTAAGTTCCGAAAATCAAATGCTGGTGGAAAAATATTTGTGGACAAGGAAAATTATAGCTACCACTATCATAAGAAAAATGCCAATGAAACAAAAACATACTGGCGATGTGTAGAGTGATCTTGCAACATTGTTAATCTGTCATTGCATTTTAAACAAAAATAAACTTTTAATTTTTTTTATTTTATTCCTTTTAATCCTTTTTTAAAAATTTATGATTATGATCTAAGCTTTTGGCAAAATTTATGGTAATTGCCTTTAAGAGCTTCAAAAAAATTGTCAGATGTACGCAATTATCCAGAGACACAATTGTCTGGTATGCAACTGACCTAGAACCGAAAGATTATGCCCCTGACAGGAATTGAACCTGTATCCTTCCCTCCCCACATCAGAGAAACCTGAATTTGAGGTGAAGTATGTCTCTACCAATTTGGCTATGGAGATCAGCCTGACAGTTTAAACTTTGCCCTGGCATACTGGTCTCTGTGGCCAAACTGACACACACACACCCACATATATATATATATATATATATATATATATATATATATATATATATATATAAGGTTGGTGCAAAAATAATGACGTAATAATGTCGTTTTTTTTACGTTAAAAAATGACATTATTACGTCATTATTTTTGCACCAACCTAATATATATATATATATATATATATATATATATATATATATACATACATACATACATACATGTACATACATATAATTTCAGATATAGCTACAATACATCTGTAAAAGTACAATATGAATAAAGACAAAATGAAAACTTATCTTAGCAGATACATTTTCTCCTCTGACGGACATTATCAAAGCAAATGTGAGAATTTTATTGTGCAATAAATGTTTATAAGCAAAAGTAAAAATGTTGCTAATTTCTCAAATTTTTTAAAACTTTTGAAAAGGAATAGAAGTTAATTGTTCCCTGTTTAGGATTGGGTTTCCAGTCCCTTTGAAAGTCTAATTCTATAATTCTAACATCTCCACCGCAACTTTGAAATTTTATTCACTATTTATTTATTCGTTTTCTCAATAGGAGTAGATAGATTCACATATCGCCCAATTCACACTCCTCTACAATCTTTTGAACAGGAGTAGAGGTTTATCCCTTGTTTCCTGTTCATGATTGGGTTTCAAGTTGCTTCTAAATGTTTCTCATTTCCTTTCACTTGCAGTAGCCCCTTGCATCTTAGTGGCATTATCGCCTTGCTTGCAGTGACCTGATTTAAATAAATAAAAAAAAAGAATGATTTATAAATTTCTGAGATGTTACTGAATGGAAAATAATTACCAATGGCTCTGTATCCAGCAGAAAAGGCTGCATCCAAAACACTGGCTATGACATCTTTACCTTGGGTTTTGTACGTACCAACTGTAAAAGAAAACTGGAGTTGTATAAATGAATTTGGAATTATTAATTACTAAAAGGTTTGCACAAATTAAGTGACTTATAACTGGTAATAGGTCATATCAGTGTTTGCTAAGTAGCAAACCATGACCTTTTCTCTCCACCCTTGTACGTGGAAAGAAACAATGTAGTTATTAATAAGAAGAGTTGAAATGAATGCATGCAAGGTTTCACAGCTCTAGCATCACTCCTTCATAGTCAGCCTATGAACTTTTCAGCCCACCCTCGTACCTGGAAAGAAACAATGTAGTTATTAATAAGAAGAGTTGAAATGAATGCCTGCAAGGTTTCACAGCTCTAGCATCACTCCTTCATAGTCAGCCTATGAACTTTTCAGCCCACCCTCGTACCTGGAAAGAAACAATGTAGTTATTAATAAGAAGAGTTGAAATGAATGCCTGCAAGGTTTCACAGCTCTAGCATCACTCCTTCATAGTCAGCCTATGAACTTTTCAGCCCACTCTCGTACCTGGAAAGAAACAATGTAGTTATTAATAAGAAGAGTTGAAATGAATGCCTGCAAGGTTTCACAGCTCTAGCATCACTCCTTCATAGTCAGCCTATGAACTTTTCAGCCCACTCTCGTACCTGGAAAGAAACAATGTAGTTATTAATAAGAAGAGTTGAAATGAATGCCTGCAAGATTTCACAGTTCTAGCATCACTCCTTCAGAGTCAGCCTATGAACTTTTCAGCCCACCCTCGTACCTGGAAAGAAACAATGTAGTTATTAATAAGAAGAGTTGAAATGAATGCATGCAAGGTTTCACAGCTCTAGCATCACTCCTTCATAGTCAGCCTATGAACTTTTCAGCCCACAGTCGTACCTGGAAAGAGACAATTCAGTTCTGAGTAAGAAGAGTTGAAATTAAAACAGGCAAGTCTTCACAGCTCAAGAATCATCCCTTTCATTGTCTATGAATTTGCAGCCCCCACCCTCCTCGTAGGTATATCAAAGGTTAAGACTTTCTGGTGTCTGTTTACACCCTAACTGACTTTAATAACAAAGTTTCGAGAATGGTCATTTAGGAAACATTAACTTTTGAACCCAGAAAAAGAATGATGTGCCATAAGGACAGTTTTTCATTTGACCCCACTATTATTTTATACTAGTTTCATCCATCAGTAATGTTTATTTACAGGATTCTAAAACCATAGAAACCATGTTTAATGCAATATTTATTATTTACTTTTTATAGGTATAAGCTTAGGTAAATGAGACAACTAGATATCAGTAACCATATATGTATGTTTTGGTGTACGTACGCTAGTAAGCAAATAAATAGTTACCAAATTTAGCCAAGAGGTGTAGACACAATAGTGCTCAATATGATTAGACAGAGCTAAGAAATATATCTTAATAAATGCACATACGTTTGATGTGTATTTATTAACATATATTTATTTACCTTTTAGAGTGGTTTATTATTTACAATTTTATAAAGAAATAATTCTTTCTATTTAGAAATTAACAAAAAATAACAATTATCAAAATATGTCAATTATCTAGACTGCAAGATTTATTATTTACCGTAACTATGGCAACAAATTTTTTATTCATAATTTTATGTCAATGAATTAGAAAACAGAATTTGAATAAACACGATTTTCTGAACATAGTGTTTTATTTTTTTTTAATTTTAATCATTTTACCTCAAGCAAGGCAGTAAAGCCACTAAGATGCAAGCAGTTATCAAGTGTATGTGAAAAAAAGATATATACTATTGGGAGTAGAGAACAATAAAAGAAGAGGAATTAAGAAGACAGAAAATAATGATTGACATTGCATTTAAATTTTTGAAGATCAAAGTTGACAGGGAAACAAGACACCGGGAGAGAGTTTCACAAGCAAAAAAGCATGTAAGAAATGTTAGCTTAGAATTTACAGTTACATCCAGCCATTTCAGCTGTAAAATTATTAGACCTAGTTGCCAATCTAGTACTGCACTTAAATTCATAAAGTCTAGGAAAGTTTGCCAGAACAATTACCATGAAAATTTTTATAAAAAAGGCACAGGGAAGCTGGGTTATGGTGGTGGGAATGTAACTGAAGCAGAGATGCCAGGTCAGGACCAATAACATTGCAGATTCTTCTTTGGATTTAATCAAGATTTTCTAAAAGTATAGCAGAAGTACCAGACCAGATGTGACAGCAATATTCAACGCATGGACAAATGGTAGACTTATAAATTTCTAAGATAGATTTTGGAGAGAAAAATTGTCTTGCACGTCATAGTGAAGCAACTTTCCTATCAGCAGATACAATATAATCTTTCTACTTTATGTTGTATTAGCCAGAGAAGGTGCAACGAGTTACTCTCATGGAGGCTAGCATCAGTCAATCTGGAAGGCAGAGAGAAGTCTCTCAAATGATTAATAGAGAGCTTCTTTTTTTTTTTGGATGTGTTAAAATTAACATGCCATTCCTTGCCCCAGTTAACAGCAGATTGTAAATCATTTTTGAGATCTGCTGCCAGTTTGATCTTATCGAATTGATCAGACTTACTATTAAGACAAGAGGAAATATTTGTGAATTCAGCATAGACACCGAATTGACAACTGATGACATTGAAGAGGTTTTAGATCTCAGATTAATTCTGGTTTTAATTTTCAAATTTTTTTTTATAATCATGATCTTGTTATCCAAGGCCTGAAACTCTCAAAAAGGGGTTACCTCCCTTTCTGCTCATCTTCTAAAAACGTAATTTTGAAAAAGTTTTACATTGTTGCTAATCTTTTTTTTTTTAAAGAAATTATTTTCATATTTATTTCTTTATAAATTGATAAATGATAAACATTGTATTGTATTAGTTGGTCTGCGTTTTTAGAAACATTGTAAATATAAAAAGTTATTCTTGTCAAACAATCTAATAGTGTTTAATATTTTTGTTGTAAATTCTCAACAACAAAAAATGTATAAATTCACTTTCATATTTTTGAATTTTATCAAAATTCTAATCATCACTTTTTAAATCAATAAACTTTGCAGAAGGAGGGGAGGTAGTTAAAATAATAGCAGTGTCAAGGGAAAAAAACCATCATTTTGACATTCCGTTTTATTGTCGGTACAAAGGTTAAAGATTACTGGAGATTTTTTTTTTCTAGGTACCACCAATAGGGCAACCACAAATTTTGACAACACTTCAGAAAATATGTACAAGGTGTGTTCAAAAAAAAAAAAGGGTCAGACTTTATTTTTTACCCACCAAAACTAATGCTGTGTTGACAAAATCTTTCGAGTAGGAGTTGACACTTGTCCCAGTGTGACAAAGAAATGAAAATAAACAAAAGCTAAAAGTTAATCTTTGCTTTATTTAGGTTAACAAAAACTGGTAGTCATAAAAAAGGAAGTAAGGTCGAGGGCAATTTTCATTAAAATATTGGGGTGTGTGTGTGTGTGTGTGTGTGTACACACAAGTGAACATTGAAGCCCACACTCAGAGGTGACAGACTGTTTCATGCTAGATGCAATCATCAAGTTACATGTGTTGGGTTTTTTTTCTTGATTATAGATACTATCTAGCATGAAAGTCTGTTTATATGTATAAAAATTGGAATCATTTAAAATGTGAATATCTGAGTAACTAAATATCCCAGATGAACAAAATTAAATAGGCTTCATGCTGAACAAGAATAGATTTATTTATCAAGATTCAAACAAGATATTCAAATGGATGTAGATTTTATAATCAATTTCACAAAGCTTCAATATGCGCATCACCTGTAACACACATCAAGTCGGTAGTCCAGCTCCTGCCAAACATGTTGTAGCATGTCTTATGTAACATTCTCTAGTATATCAGTGATTCTCTGCCTTAAGTTCCTCTAAGCTGGTAGGAAGTGGGGGAATATAGACCTGTCTTTTCAAATAAACTCATAGAAAAAAAATCGCAAGGTATCAAGTCAGGTTAACATGGTGGCCATTTCAACAGCACATTGTCATTATCACTGGCATGTCAGATTCATCTTCCTTGTAGATTGCCATTGAGATTATTGGCGTCTCTGCAAGAGTGTATTGAACAATTGCAAACCCTCTATACCTCCTTTATTCAACCAGTTCGAAGTCCTGACCTCCTCTGCCGACAAGGCTGAATTCTTTGCTCGGAAATTTTCATTCAACTCAACACTCGACTCTTCCGGTGTACCAATACCCGACTTGACTCTTAAAACTAAGGCCCTATTGAGTGGGTTACACATAACCCCGTCTTTGGTATTGGGCATTATCTCCAATTTAGACCCCAACAAGGCTAGTGGTGGAGACGGGATACCAGCCATTGTCTTGAAGAAATGCGCGCCTGAACTGGTGCCCGCCCTCTTTAAACTATATAACTACTGCCTCAAGGAATCTTGTTTTCCTGACTGCTGGAAGTCCTCTTCGATTGTTCCTGTCTTCAAGAACTCTGACAACCCCTCTGATCCTTCTAATTACCGTCCTATCAGTCTCCTACCCTTCTTTGGCAAAGTCTTCGAAGCCCTAATCAATACCGAAGTGGTTAACCACCTTACATCCCATGATCTGCTCTCAGACAAGCAATATGGCTTCCACTTTGCCCGATCTACAGCTGATGTGCTTATGGCCTTCACTGAAACTGTCTACCAAGCTCTTCAAAATAACAGGGAAGCTTGTGCTGTGACCCTAGACATCTCCAAAGCGTTTGATAGGGTTTGGCATGCCAGCCTTCTTCGCAAGCTCCAGGTTTATGGCATTATGGGTCGATTGTTTGACCTAATACAATCATTCCTGTCAAACCGTGAATTGGAGGTTGTTCTCAATGGATTCTCCTCCAGTTCCTATCCTACGAATGCAGGTGTTCCTCAAGGCTCCATCCTAGGCCCCACTCTATTCCTTATCTACATAAATGACCTTCCTGACACTATAAATTCCCAAGCTGGCACCTACACTGATGACACTACAATTTACTCCTGCCTCAAAAACAAATCCAGTGTCACTGACAAAACTAACCTGGCTGTGCGTCTCGAAAAGGACCTCTAATTGGTTGTGAACTGGGGCAGGAATTGGCTGATTAACTTTAATGCCTCAAAAACAAAACTGCTCTCTATTAATCACCACAGAGATCCTTCCCTGCTCTCCATTAGAATGTCTGACACTCAACTTCTCAGTCTCACATTGACTGCTGACCTGAGATGGAACAAATACATTGAGTCAATTGCTTCGTCTACCACAAGGAAAGTTGGCTCCCTGCGCCGCACCAGGAAATTTTTCTTCCCGGAATCGATCCTTCAGATCTAAAAATCAACCATTCGTTCTTGCATGGAGTATTGCTGCCATATATGGTCTGGAGCCCCTTCTGTTTGCCTTAGGGTTCTTGATAAGATCCAGAGGCTGTTATGCAATATAATTGGCCCTGTTCTGGCATCTCATCTACAGTTGCTCTTTCACAGACGCACCGTCGCCTCTCTCTGTCTTTTTTACAAATACTTTCATGGTAATTGCTCCGAGGAACTGCATTCGCTGGTTCCCAGACTTCATGAATTCAAGCGCCCTACGAAACTACTAAATGTAGCCGTCTCTTCTACTCCAATAGCTTCATGTCTCGCACCTCTCGCCTCTGGAACTCCCTTCCCTATTCCAGTTTCTCTGAGAGCTATAATCAACTATTCAAATGTAATGTCAATTGACATCTCCAGTTGCCTTGATCTATCCACTATCCTTCTCCTCTATCACTCCTATCTGATCTTACTCCAAATCTGCTGTAACCCCTTGTGTCCTAGTGGCTTCCTGCCTTGCTTGGGGTGAAATACTTAAAAAAAAAAAAAAAAGTGCACAATGTCAACTTTGTTTTTACACATTTTGTTAAAATTTGAGATCATTTGAATGAGAATTAGCCATGTTATTAGACTGCAAAATGATGTCAATTTTTTTTGCAGGGGGAGGGACACTCTATGTATATTACAAAAAATGTATATAAAATTTTGATATTTATTTCTATTTTCCCCCAATATAAGTTGTCAAATATATTTCTTCTTAAAAAAAAAAAAAAATTAGACCAAGCACATTTCTCCTTTTATAGTTAATGTGGGGAGGTCGAGTTTTCTAACCATTCTTGAACAGGTTCTAGAACAGAACCTGATGACCTTAAAAATGATTGGCTGTCCGTTTACACTTTCTGCTAATGCAAAAAAAAATATGAAAGTGATACATTGACAAATCTATTAATTAAATAGAAATTTTATTAAATTTGAGAAAAATATTGGTCCCAAACATGCCTCTCCACAGGCTGCATGTTTAAGACTGCTGAACTAAACTAAGCTTAGTAAAAAAGTTTTGTATCTCAGATATCAAACTAATACCCAAATGTATAGTTGCATGGGGGCTTTGGGGCTAAAATGAATAATTAATTTACCCATGTCAAGAAGATTAATGGAGACTGAGAATGATAAAGAAACACACAGGAAGCAAGAAAAGGAATTTATTTATAAATTTAAATGCACGAAGTTGTGTCAGTATCTCGTTTCAGGAAAATAAATCAGAAATTTTTTGAAGTCTGTAGTTTTAACAAATTGTCATGAAACAGAAATGCTCATACAACAGATCAAATTATCTGACACAAAATATTCAAAATGTTTAAGACAAATATAAAAGAGTTTGTTGCTCACTGAAAGGTTGTGTGGCTGCATACATTTGAAAGTAGATGAAGAGAGATAGTATGAAATACTTATCTTTCTTTGATTGTTGATCGCTAAAAACAGTGAATAAATTACAATACATCTGAAGCTAAAAACAAGGATTAAATTACAACCTTGAGTCTAATACAAACGCTTTAGTACAGCAATATCTATTTTTTTTTAAGTTGTAACTTATTATCCAATAAAATCTCAATGGGTACATATATAGTGGCATGCAGCGGGTACCTCAAGGCAATGTAATGGTTAGCAAGCTTGTCTTGCTAGAACAATTATGATTGAGTACTGAGTTCAATCCTCACTGAGTTCCCCCTACTTTTGGCTTTGTGCCACATCTAAGCTACACTTGGAAAATCACTATATAGTGGTGCGGGGTTTAGGGGTTTAAATGAATAAATATGGCGAATAATCACACATGAAATTTCAATTTTCTGGAAGGATGGCTTTATTCAATCAATATTGAATTGTCATAAATCTTTTAAAAATATTAATAGTTGGAATGTCTTAAAGAAATATCACCTAACAAGGGTAATACAAGCCGTGTGTTCCGGAAGCTAAAAGCAGGGTATAAATTACATCCTTGCATATAATACAGACCCTGTAGTAAAGCAATATCTATTAATTTTTTTAATGCTATAACACAACCAATAAAATATCAATGTTGTACACATTGAGTGGTGTAGGACTTAGGGGTTAAAATGAACAGTTGATTTACCCACAACAAGAAAATTAATGGTGGTTAATAATAACAAGGAAACACACGGGTAAATTTTAAAACAAGATAAGGAATTTATTTACAAATTGACACGTTTAATAATATTCAAAAATGTTTAAACAAAGATGAGCGAGTTCTTTGTTCACAGAAGGTATATATGGTTGCATGCTGTAGCAGGAATGCTTGTTGTGTTTATATAGAAGACATTTGTCTCTTCGTATATTTTTCCTGTAACAATTATTGTGGACTCGAATATGAGTCCAAGTAATAAATGGATATCACAAAACAATATAAAACAAATGACAATGCATGTATTAACAAAATTATTACAAATAACAAAGAAGACATTTAAAGACTAGTTTCATAAAACATTTAAATTAGAGAATGTGTGTGTGTGTGTGTGTGTGTGTATGAAGTTTGTGTAGGCTTACGTGATAGACACATGTGAGAAAGTATAACAATCACAAGAGAGAAGCAAGATATTGAATATGAACATGCCCCACTTTTTCTCCCCATCTATGATGATATCTCATAGCCCAAGTTATAAAAGAGGAAAGAGAACGTGTGAGAAAATCATTGCCTATTCATAAGCTTAAGGTTTATCCCCTAGCGACAGTCTTTTCGCAAAGTCAAATGGGATCACCATATCTTCAAAACTAGACGAAGATAGATACTTTGAAACACTTGGTTTTCTTGGATTGAAGAAATAAAGTTCTTTCGAGTGCCAAGTTCTCGGTTGAGTCCAATAATATAAGTAGCAAGTAATTTGACACCGGTGAAAATCTGAACGCTTAAATGAATCTTTTCACATAATTTCAGATACTCTTCTCTGGTTGATTTAATTTTTTTCCTTATTTTAGATCAAAAAGGATTTTGCATAGACTAGTTATTTTCCTTTCTTTTCTAGTCTCAATTGTTAATTCTTGTGAAGACAAGGTTTTCATTGGTCTTGGTCCAAAGAAAATTTTGTATATGTTTGCGAATTTGTTTTCGCCTTTTTTTCTCAGCTGGGTCAAATTTGAAGAGAGTGACTAAAGGGAGATATTATTATTTCGTACACACCACAAATGTCTTAGGGAAATGTCAAGATAGAGTAGATAAGTAACAAAAAAAAATTCTACTTCAAAAATCAAAATACTTATGGGTTTCTCATCTTTAAATACAACCAGCACCCCTTCTTTTCTTTTTTTTGCAAGCATAAATATGCTTGCATTTATAAAATGTTAAAGAAAATTAGGGCAGTAATTTATTTTTTAATTTAATTCTTTTAAATTTTAAATTCAGCTCTTATTAATTACTGATAAATATTTACTTTTCATTTTTTACCGTACGATTGCCTATTTTTTAAAAATATTTCCAGCAATAAGAGAAATACATTGCATGGCAAAATTCAAGAAAAACACTTTTTAGATTTAATTTAAATAACACGACCATCGACAGTAGTGTTGGCCTATTTTGCCCCACCTTTCTATATCTTGATTTGTTAATCATAATCCTGCAGAATAAACAGGGATTTCTTTCAATATGTTTGTATTTCCCTTATATTCAATAGTAAATAATACTTACATCCAATTAAAGGCATAAAAATACCATTATTCAATTTAACACGCGGAAAGACGGCAGATACGCTCATGATGAAATATATATATGAAGACGGTGAAGAACTAAATGTGTTCCCCTGGATAAAGTATTCCGTTAATAACTATCAGTAAAAATCTATTCCGAGATATTATTATAGTTTTGCGAAATAAGATAGTTGATTATCACTCATAAAATTAAATATAATTCTAAAAACTAATTCTAAAAAAATAATTCTATGGCTATTTTAAAATAGGTTATATTTATATATTATTTTATAACTGAAAGTATTATTTTACGGAGGGACTTTGATCTTTGTCACCGGCTTTTGGATTTAGGATGTTTTTTTTTTTTCTTCTCTCTTTGAGTTGGAAGATTTAATTACAAATATTGCAATTTTAACACCGAGTTAAATTTCTACGTCATTCTCATTTTTTGTTTATAAAAAAAAAATCCTTCATACTAAGAAGGAGAGGCGAAAGAAGCACACAAATTCCAAGATTCCGTGTGTCTTGAAAAAACGGTAAGAAGCAGAAGCTACTGGAAATTTAGGAGATTTATTTCCAGTCTTTTTTATTTTTTTAAACAGATCAGAAGTTTTGTTGTTTTAAATATCGAGATTGATAAAAATAAAAAGATTATTTATTAAGTTTAAAAAAAATAAACAAGCTTTTTAAACTGATTTTTAAAATTGAAGATATTTTTTATTTAAATTTCAAAGATGTTTTTTTTTTATTGTCAATTCAATAATTTTAATAATATTTCCATTCGTGAATTTTTATGTTGACTTTCTTTTTCTATTTTTCCCTATTCAAGTTACTCTTTTTTTATTTTTTGATCCGAACAGTTATCTCCATCTTCATTGTTATTTATAGTTTCGACTTTCAAAGTCTCCGACCTTCTTCAGGCTCCGGTTGTTTGGTAAAGAAAGAGGGAAAAAAAGCCTAAGAGAGAAGAGGTTTTCAAAGGAGAGGTAAAGTTCATGGAATTTATTTTAAAAGGTCGTAAGGTTGATGTGTTAAAAACTAAACAATTTAAGAAGAAGAAGCATACAAAAACTTAGGTTTGTTTTTTTGTACTATGGAGCATTTTTTTTAATTGTCTTTTGAAACTGTTAGTGAAACAATAAAGGTGTCTTTGGTTAAAAAAAAAAAAGTTCAAATAAATGTCTGATGGAACATAAATATCTGTTTGACACAAAAAAGATACAAGCCGAGTTTAAAAGAGATGATAAAATTAAAATTTATTGTTTTTTAATTTAAACACAAAGATTGACTGAAATTTAGTGCTTTATTTTTGCCAAATGAATGATCAATATGGTTTATAAATTAACAGCAAAAATTAACATGCCATTTTATAGGTATTACCATTTATTCACTAAAAAATGAGCATGCCATGATCAAAAAATACCCCAAACTTAATAAAACTAAAGTTTTATTGTTAAAAAAATCTTTGTTTTATTAGTAAAGGGAAGTAAGATCAAAGGATTTTTTTATTTAATTATATTTTTTAATCCTATTTTTTAGAATGTTCGAAATTTTGGTTAAAAATCCTGTTTTTATTTTTTGTTAGCTGTGAGACAAAGGAAATTTAACCTGTAATTTTTAAATAGGTTTTTTATTATTTAAGTTTTAATATAATTTTTTAATAGATTTTTTACATGTATTAAGTTTTAATATATTTTTTATTAATTACTTGTAATATAATTTTTTAATAAATTTTTTTATATTTAATTTTTGATATAATTTTTTAATATTTATATTGATTATTTTTTTAATATAATTTTTTGATATATTTTTTATATATATTAATGTTGAAAACATTGATTTTGAAATTTTTGCAAAAATCAAATAATTGTTGGATTTTAATGAAACTTTCAGGACTTATTCACAAATTAATGAAATTATTTTAGAAATTTTTTTAGGGGCTCTTGGTAAATATATATATATATATATATATTTCTCACATCTTTTACACACACACACACACATGAATTTAATTTTATGAAATTTCAAAAAATTAAATTTTGATCTGCTTAAGTAATTTCTTATATTAAGTAAAAGAAGAACCCTTTGGAGAATTTAAGTCATTAATTTCTTTTTGTAAAATGGGACTGAATTGTAAAATAAAAAATGCAATAAAACTAAGACATTATTTAATTAGAAAAGCTTTTAATTGCTTTTAGGAATAACATGTATTATGGATACTATTGTCTTAAGAAAAAAATTACTAAGTGAGAACAATAGAAGATTAATGAAGAAGACAGTAGATAACGTTTGACATTGCATTTAAATTTTTAAAGATCAAAGTTGACTGGAAAGCATGGAGCTGGAAGAGAGTTCCACAAGCAAGAAGTGTGAGAAAAGAAACTGTTAGCATAGAACTCATGGTTACATCTAACCAATTCAACTGTAAATTGATGAGGCCCTGTTGCTAATCTCGTACTGCACTTAAATTCATATAGCCTGATTTTTTAAATCAGATTAACTTAAAAATATTTTTTTAATATGCCAAAAAATATTTTAAAATCATATTCACTTGAAAATATTTTTTAAACAACTAAAATATTTTCTGTTTAAAGAAAGCTGAAATATGAATAACTACTCTACAAACAACTGGACAAAACAGCAAAGCGGCATCTCTTTTTGTCTGTCTTTAATGTAGAAATATTTTAATTAAAAAAATTGTCTGTTTGAAGAAAGTTAAAATAAAAATACTTACTGTATAAACTCATATTTTTAAATCTTATTCACTTAAAATATTTTTAAAATTAGGTTAACTTAAATCATATGTTTTATAGCAGAATGACCAACAATACATGTTATCTGTAATTGAAGCCATAAAATTGTGTTCAGATTATTTAGATTTTGGCATTAAATTATCCATCAAGGAGTTGAGAAGCCGTTAAACAAAATCAACCAACCAAATAACCAACATGAACGTTCATGACATTAATCCATATAAATTCCTACAATTTCTTAGATTGTATTCCAAAATAACTTTAAAAATCAACATCAAACATGCATGTCACTGCCTCTAGTAATTATCTCCACATAAACATGTATATGCACAAAAGCTTAGTAACATCTACCATATATTCAATTGCGAAAGCAGAATAACATATGTCATATTTTTATTACTTCAAAGCTCTCAAGAAAATTAAATTTCAGCATTAAATGACCCATAAAGAGTTGATATGCCATTAAACAAATCAACCAGCCAACTACTCTGACTTTTGCTATTCTTCCTGCTGTGAGCAGAGAGAGGTTGGTGTCTCTTTTAATTTCGTCTTTCCAATGGAAAGCTGGGGTTTGATGTGATAAGTACAACCACTGAAAATTAGATTCATAGCTTTTACCAATTTTTGAGCATTTAACTTTGAAGATAGCCTGAAAAAAATTTACAGAAATTTTCCTCATTTCTGCAGGTTTTTGTTTACAAATCGACTTCACAATTTTACTGTTAGGTTGGTGCAAAAATAATTGATACCTTTCCTATTAGATAGATTGAATGGAAAATATATACGAGCCAGAATTTTAATTACGAATCCCCACAAGTAAAATATGTATTTAAGTCAAAATTGTAAAAGCTTTTTTTTTTTTTTTTTTTTTTTTTTTTAAAAAAAAAAAAAAAAAAAAAAAAAAAAAAAGGCTACTCAATGAATAAAATTTGTAAGATCATAATTAATAAAAATCCCAGATAAAAGTTTATATAACACTGTAAAACTGCCGGACACAAATTATAAGAAAAAATGTTTTTAATTTGTATTGTTTATTAAAAATCATATTAAAACTACTGCATTATATAACATACTAGCAGCATGGCCCGGCGTTGCCCGTGCTTGATTCAAAAATCATACAACTCGTACAACTCGTACAGCAATCGCTATCACTTGACTTAAAATATTTTTGCCCCTCCTTGCCTTTAAAGGAGTGCCCTTTGCCGTGCTGATGTTGCTACATGCCTTACTTCTTGCCTATCTCACACTGTCAATTTTTTCTAAGATCTATACTAAACATGAAATCTGGTACGAAAAAAGAACTAAACAAAATGAACACAAAACGATCAGCTTTAAAATAGGACTCGTAACTGGAAAAACCAAATGAAAAAAGAATTTTAACAACAAATACTTTTTCACACCCAACCCAGTTCTGCAGAATCAGAATCAACGTTGAATTTAAGCAAGTGAATGAGCCAATTGGAGTAAAGTGCCATACAGATTTAAATTTTTCCCACTTGTGACGAATGCAGCTACTGATTTTTTTGGGGGGGGGCATGCTAGCATGCTAGTTAACATTCGGTGTCAGCTGTTGGCTCTCACACTGGCCAATAGAATCTTCCTGCCTATTCATCGCAGCCAGCTATAGGCTCTCACTCTGGCCAGTACAAAATGGCTGCAAACTACATGAAAACTGCCGTAGAAGCATGAAAAAAACAATTATTTCCATTATCAACGGGAGTTGGGAAATGCAAAGTCAGTCTTGGCCTTCCCGCTAACTTGGAGCATGTGCATGTAAATTTTGGTGCAAATCTGTCGAAAACTGCAGCCATGCATTCGTTACACACACACACATCCTGCCTTTTATAGATAGAGATAAGATAGCTAAATTGTTCAATATAATTTCCCTTTGAAATAAATGAAGGTCTTATTTGATGGCACAATGATTTAGTATTAATGTCCTTGTGCCATGCATCTTGTCCATATACAATTTGTAAAGCTTTAGTAAATTTATAAATTTTATAAGGCTTTCATTGAACATTGGGAGGAAATTCCAACACTACAATTTTGAATCGAAACTTAATTTTTAAACTTGTTTCCTCAAAAAACAGTAACAATTTGAAAAAAAAATATTTTGTGTTGTTATTTATCATGTGAAACCCCAAAAATTGAGTGCAATACCATGGTTCCAAAATTGACCCCCTCTCCTAATGAGCAGCTGAAACAAAATGGTGGGCAATACAGACTTAAGGAGTATTAAAAAGGTATTTCATCATATGCTACCCTAAAAAAAAAAAAAAAATATTCAAAAGAGACATACAAAGAACCTGTATAAATAATAAAAAAAAAGAAAACTGGAGATGAATTGTGAATAATTGGGTCACATTCCTAGATAAGATATAAATATCTTCACAAACAATGAATATTTTGATATTTTCTATAGTTTTGATATGGGTCATTAACATTCAAATAGTTCTTCAGATGAAATAATTTTTTTTTTTTTTTTTTTGTATATAAATCAGATTAGGGAAGACCAAGTGAAACAAAAAAAAATATTTACTGAATTTTTATTAGTTGCTTGTAGGGTATATTCTTCTTAATTTTATAATTTTGATAAAAATTGTTCATTTTTGCTAACCAGAACCATAAAATTTACCTTGACCATAAAACTAAATGATATATGGTTTTCAATCGCTGTTTTTTTTCATTTTTGTATCTGTCTATAACTCCAAGATGAGGTATTATGATTACTTGCATTATTTACATTACTCAGACTGTTATGATCATCTTCATTGCTATATTTACAACGTTCTGCCCATTGCATGCTCCAGCCTTCAAACATTGTGAATGTAGCAAGGATAATAATCCGAGTAATGTAAATAACGTAAATATTTTTCATCTGTTCTTTAATATGGTAGTAGCAGTATAAGTCTGCATTATTTGTTACCTCCCTTTCATATTTTTTACTACAACATAAAGTCAGTTTATGAACCAGTAACAAAATTTTAACAAACAATTTTGATATGCATTTGGATATTTATTATACAGTTGGCTGTGGAAAATTTTCCCACGTGAAAGTGGGCAATGATTCAAAACTGGTTGGCAACGTCTGCTCTAAGGCTCTTATTCTCAAAGACAAGAAATTTGCCTACACTCTTCATCTTTTGTGGCATTTATGATGATAAACTACATCCGTGTCCTGGGTATGGCGATAAACTGCATCCAACAGCAAGGTGTCAGATAATGTTTTCAGAAAAATAATGTTGCCAGCTCTATGTTTTTGAAACAATAATGTTGCCAGCTCTAAGTTTTTGAAACAATAATGTTGCCAGCTCTAAGTTTTTGAAACAATAATGTTGCCAGCTCTAAGTTTTTTTTTTTGTAGAAAAGGAATAATGTTGCCAGCTATACGTTTTTTATTCCATACAAAATAGGCATTTAAAATTCATATAAACTGGATTTGGCATTAAATAACCCACAGTGGTTGATATGCCATAAAACCCAAACAAACAAACAATCATCTTTTAGGCTATATATTTATTCAGTGCATGTAGCAATAGAAATAATTAATGCCGAGAACAATCTTGTTTTGATAACGTTATTGTATCTTTTTCAGTTACATATCTTGTTTCTCTCTTAATTTGTTTTGGTTTTAATGAATTTGTCCTTGTGATGCCACCTTTCCTGAATCGGTACACATTCCAACATATGACAGGTAATGTTGGGAGCCATTGACCCTTGCAAAAAAATAAGAATAACAGAGCTTAATAAAACAAAACAAAAAAATCAGCAAATATCAAATTGCTTGGACTGTTGTCCTTATCTTTATTGTCATATTCACAACATTTCGGCCATTGTATGTTCTGGCCTTCTTCACGTGAGATATGTTGGAATTTCGCACTGGGAATAGATGGTTCTCGTTCCGCGTTCCCAAAGACACAAAAGCATTGGTTGAAGTAATACGAAAGTGACTTGACCCAAAGAGTTGTGAGTTCAATACCTAGCCACAGCAGAGATGAACAAAAACTTGGAGAGTTGAGTTACTAAAGGGAAATAACTGAAACTCAGATATCTGGAAGAGGCATGGCATGTAGAACTAGAACAATCTACTCCTGTGGACTAAATAAAGGGTTTGGTTTGAAATTCCAATCTATATCACCTGATGAAGGCTGGAGTGTACAACGGCCAAAACATGAATATGATAATAAAGTTCAAACAATGTGAATAATGTAAATAGTTAAAACACTTCTGACAAAGTGCCGGTCAAAAGACGCTTTAAATTATATTTATTTTATTAGATTTTATTCATTAAATATTAAATTATGATCCCTATCTTAAAACTTGTTTTATTATAGTGGTACTAAAATTTATTTATTTTTTTTTTTTTTTATCTGTATCACCCCATGGAAGGTAGTAAAGTCACTAATACAGAAGGAGTTACAGGGTGTGGAAGAATTAGAAACAGAAATATTAATAATAAAGAGAAGTCTAATCAGGAGGACAGTAGATAGCAATTGACATTGCATTTAAATTTTTGCAGATTAAAGTTAGCTGGAAAGCATGGAACCGGAAGGGAGTTTCACAAGCAAGAAGTGCGAAAAAAGAAATCTATACACACACTACAGTTCAAAAGTTTAACTTCACCTCTGGTCATTTTTAAAATTGGGCCAAAAAGTAGTTGTTTTGTACTTTAAGAAAATTATTATACATGATTAAAAAAAAAAGTGAGACATGATTTTTTTATTAGAAATTTTATTATGGCAAAAAAACATTTTATGATTAAATTTTGTTCTCATTAAAATATCCTCCTTTAGCCTTGATTACTGCAGCACAAATTTTTGGCATTTGTTGCAAAAATTTCTCAAAGTATAAGTTTGATAATTGATTCCATTCTTTTTTCAATGACTCTTAAAAGCTCTTTTTCATTCCCCCCCCTCTCTCTTCTGTCAAATTCATCCCATGCTAATTCTGGGCTTGGCTTCAAACTTTTGAACTGTAGTGTACATACCCAGAAAAAAAAAACAGTGTGTCAAAAGGACATTTATTTTTTCTTAGGACTGCTATTAATCTGTACTTTCAGCAATTTTTACTCTTTTTTTTCCAAAAATCATTTTTAGAATTTTAATAAAAACTACAAAACTGGATTTATGCAAATTCTTTTTTTCTCAAGAATTAGCAACAAATATATTAAATTCTATTCTTTTAAATAAACTAATAAATAAATTGTATTTAACATTTTTGCTGTCAGTTCTCAAGATGCTTGAAAGAAATGGGGTCTGGAAAGTGCAATTCTTTTTCAAAATTTCTAATTGCAGTTACTCATCTTTATGGTTATTTAAATTTTCTTGTTCATAGACATTTTTATAAATTTATGGATAAATAAAATGTTTTCAGAGTTATTTCTTGATTATAAGCTAAATAATATATAAAACTTCAGCTAATATATCTTTTGATCTTCCCTTGTCTGATTTATATCCGAAAATAAATCTTATTTTGTCTGAAGAACTACTTGAATATTAATGACCCTTCTCAAAACTATACAAAATACCCAAATATACATTGTGAGTGGGTATATTTATATCTTATCTAGAAATGTAACCCAGTTACTTCCATTTAGCCTTCTGTGTTTGTTTCGGGAGAGGGGGGGTCTTTTTTAATACAGTTCCTTTGCATATCTCCTTTGAATACTTCTTTTGGGGAACATATGTTGAAATACCTTTTTAATATACAATCTTATAATATCACCCACCCAACAGTTCAAATCACCCACTGGTGGGCGATATCATCCAGTTTAGGAAATCCTTATCTACAAGGACAGACTTCTCTTTTGGTTGCTCATGTCCAGGGATATCTTGTTCAGTTCTTATTTTTAGCACTGCCCACTTATTGCTCACATAGTTTCCACATATTCACTGTACACACTGCATGTTTTTTTTGTTTTTTTTTAATATTAGCCTTCAGAATAAAATTATTTATTCTATAAAAAACAGAACACCGAAGACAATATATAACAAGAAAATTAAGAACTGAACTAGATATTTTAATTAGTTGTAGAGTGGGGGTGCTGAAACCCTCCCCATAGTACTAACGCTATGAAAATGCATCACAGTACTAACAAATTGTGTTAAAAGAACTTTATAGTAAGATGCTGAAAAGCCCTTGACTCAACCAAGAGAGGTTTTAAAAAAGTTTTGGTCATATTTTAGGAAGTTGAACTGAGAACTTTTCAGCACTTTAACTGATTGTAAATGTAAAAGGGTACTTTAATTATTGATTCACCTAAAAAGTGAAATCAGTTATTCTACTAAAATCTCCAAGACATGCTTGTTACCATTATTCTGAAGTGTCGAAGTAAAAAAATTCACTAACACTTAGAGGGGTCATTAACTGTCTGAATTTCTGGAAATGAGGATTTATCATTATTTACAATATGTGCATATAGCCTGCATATCTTCATCTTTGTGTTGTTAACATGACATTTCGGCCATTGTTCTCTCTGACCATCATCAGGTTTATATCAATCCAGATAATCTGTAGGGAATGAATTCCATTAGCTGTATGTCGATCCAGGTAAACTACAGGAAATTTAGAACTGAATCCTTTGTTTAATCTCTGGGGATTTGAGGTCATTGGATTGTGGACTTGGTGATAGTAATTGTGAGTTCAATCCCTGGGCCAGGCACTATGTACTTGAATTCTGTAGAAACAGAATAGTCTACCCTTGTAGAGTTACACTGAGTTCATCATATACCTTATGAAGGCTGGAGAGATGAATGGCTGAAAGGTTGTGATAACAACAACAAAGATGAGGATAATAGTCTGAATGTAAATATTAGGTTGGTGCAAAAATAATGACGCAATAATGTCGTTTTTTGACGTATTTTTTAACGTCAAAAAACGACATTATTACGTCATTATTTTTGCACCAACCTAATATAACAAAGATAAGGATAATAGTCCGCACATAAATAGTGTAAATAATAAATCCTCATCCCACTCAGTGGGGTGATTCAAGCCAATTGAAGTCGATGACATCTATTTGATTAATGGTATTCTTCCTCCTTATATCAGAATGACAGTTGACTCCCAATTTGAGAAGTCAAAACAAAAAACTGACCCTCGTCATTTGCTCCATGACTAAACCAATATCAAAGAGGCTCAAGTCAAGACACCACTTTCTACATTCAGTCGAACCACTGAACAATAGAGCTCCTAGTCAGCGTCTGTCCCTGGGGTGCAGCCATCTTAAACAACATGGAACGCAGGTTCTCTCCCAGCCTTACAGAATCCCTCTCTCTGGCCTTTCTGGTCTGGCCAGAATCTATCTATCTATCTATCTCTCTCTCTCTCTCTCTGTACAGGGCTCGAGAGCCACTCGAGGTAGATAGTTATGTTAAGGGGGTAGTTTATATGAATAAGAGGGGAATATAATGGTTAACCCTAGATTTGAACAGGTTAAGATTGTAGTGATTTGGGAAGCTGTTCCATCAGGCAAGGGTTCAGAAGAAGAACCTGTTTGAGTGGAACTTCTTGCCAATAAAATATGGAGAGAATGTGGGTGGTTTTCTATGTAAGTGACATCACGGATCCTAGCCATGAAGGTTACACGTGGCAGAATCAAGAAGCGTAGTTCGTCTGAGCACTTTCCATGGAAGTAGCCATAGAATCACCTCCAAACTTTGTCACCGTAGACTCAACTTTCAGAAATAGGGAGGTGCTACTGATGTTGATCCCAACCACTAATGCAGGTGATCACAAACTATGGAGATATCTTCTAATTTGACCTATCTTGAAGATTCATGCCTATTTAACAATCTTGAAACCTTAACACTGCAGACAAGGCTCTGTGGGCAAAACTGGATAGGTTTGGTGTAACGAATCAATAAGATATTACAAGAAATTCAGACAGATATCAACATAACATATTTTTCTTATTTCTTGCTTGTCTTTTAATATTTGTTTTTTTTTTTTCTGTGATAATTAAAAACTAACCACTGAATTTTGAAATTGTCTTTACTTTTCTCCCCACAGATCTAAGGATGCCTCGAAAATATCAACGCCGACCTGGCGCCAGGCCATATCTAAGTACGTACACTGAAGAAGACTTGAAGTTGGCAATAAAGCAAGTACAAACTGGTCAGTCGTCACTCCGAAAGACTGCCCAGGAGTTCAATATTCCCTTTGCTACCCTGCACAGAAACTACAAAGGATTGCCAGAATGTCGAAGAAAACCTGGAGGTCAGCCTCGCTTGAGTGAACAGACTGAGAAAGAATTGATTGTTCTTGTTTCCATTCTAATCGATTTTGGTATTCTGATTGACTCGTTCGATATTCGCTGTATGGTGAAAGGTTACTTAGATAAACGAGGAATTGTTGATGCAAAATTTAGAGGTAATCTTCCCGGGATCGACTGGGTTCGGATGTTCATGAAACGACATGATTTGAGCCAACAGATCGCAGCCAATGTGAAGAACAGTCGTACCTTTCTGACCAAAGAAATAACCAGTAAATACTTTGAAATGCTGTCAGAGTTTATTGAAAGCATTCCGCCAGACAGAATTTATAGCTATGATGAAATGAACATCATCTTCGAACCCGACTGCGAGACGACAATTGCTCGGCGCAAATACAGAGATGAAATCGAACGGAAACAGGACACATCTAAAGAGCGTGTAAGTATCATGTTTGCGGGAAATGCTGCCGGGAAATATTGTCCACCAATGGTTGTGTTTCAAGGGAAAGAACTCTCTCCAAATTGGACAGAGGACGGCCCGACAAATGCTGTTTACGACGTTAGCAATAGTGGACGTTTTGATTCAAAGAATTTTGAAAATTGGTTCTTTAACGTTTTTCTGAAGACTTCCCAGTCTGATGGAATAAAAGTTTTGATCGGTCATAATCTTGGGAGTTACTTCACGCTGGCTGTAATCAAAGCAACATTGGAAAATAACATACGGTTAGTAACCTTGCCACCAAATTCTTCTCATGTGTGCCAGCCGCTTGAAGTCCCTGTGTTTAAAAAGTTTAAAGAATCCTCATATAATATGTTAAATTCATGGATGACAGAAAAGTCTTCAACTGCGGCTTTTCCCAAAGGAAATCTTCCTACTTTTCTGAAACATTTTATGAAAACTCTTTCTCAGGAAAATCTTGTAGTTGGGTTCTCCTTAACTGGCATTTGTCCGCTGGATAAAGACCAAATTTTAAAACAACTTCCCGGGAAATATAAACAGTTTGAAAAATAAAAAAATAATATTGGGGAATTTTAATGAAATGTTTCAGGAATTTTGTTGCAGGCAAGGGAGAAAAAGAAATTCAAGAGAAAAAAAAAAAAAAAAAAAAAGCGTTTAGAAATTCCCAAAATCTATGTCTTATCCCCCCACAACCAAATGAACCCCATCTACCTGTAGCCATGGTTATCAGGAAAGAAAATCTGATAAGAATTTTATTTCTGCCTGTCAGCCAAAAAGTAACAAAAGAATGAAAGTTTTCTGTTCAACTCGAACATCTTTCCATTTCTTTTGTTTGATTAATCTTTAACCTTTTGGAGGTGATTTTTGTTTGCAAAGCTAAAATGCTATCCTATCACTGCAAGTGATTCAGATGAATTTTTCAGTTGTGTTGTCATATCCCACTATGGCAACATAAAATGACCATGACTGAAATTAAATAGTGCAGTAGAAAAGCCTTGTAAAATAATGCAGTGGAAAGGAAAGTAGGGAATAATGCAGTGTTAAGTTAACAGTTAAAGAAATAAAACGGGGGTTAATTCGTCGCATCTACTCAAACACTAAATTAACATTCACAGTAATAATAAGTATTGTCAGATTGTAGATGAAATCCATTAATTCCTTAGAAATTACACAATATAATAAAGTTGCGTGACAAAATAGGTTACAGTATATGCTACTGTGTCTGCATTGGTTTGGGAATAGCACTAAGCATTAGTTCATAACACAAAAGCTAGAGACCAGCCTTTCACAGTGTTTTGAAAATCTATATATAAATCAACAGTAGGCAGCCTCAGTTTCATAAAAGATGCATATGTACGTCTACAGCAGCGGAAGTGTTGATATTTATTTGACTAATAATTGTATTTCTTTCATGAAGATTTTTCTATCTCTTGCTTGATTAACCTTTAACCTTTTGGAGGTGATTTTGTTTGCAAAGCTAAAATGCTATCCTGCCACTGCAAGTGACTCAGATGAATGGATAATAGCGTGTTTGAATTTTGCAGTTGTGTTGTCATATCCTGCTATGGCAACAGAACTGAAAAATTAAGTAATGCAGTGGAAAGGCAAGTAATGGGTAATGCAGTGTTCAAGGTTAAGGAAAGAATGCTTTTCTACTGAGCCTGAAGATAACTAAAGGTTTTGTGATAATGTTGGCTTCTGATAGGGGATCAAATGGATTTGGGTTTTCATAACAGAATTAATTCTAAAATATTCTACCAATTCTAAATGATGACATTTACAGTATTAAAATAAACAGAAATATTTCTCACAAATTTGAATTGTGTGGTAGAAATCCCTCCCACATTCTAAAGGTTGATAAAAAGACCAAGGTAACTGCTATGAAAAAATTTATTTCACCGTTATTTAAACAAAGGAGTACAATTTTTATTCATTTGGTTTTGAAAATAGCATCTTCAAAATGTTGGTCTTTATTCTCCCTACACTGTTGCAGATGATTTCTAAAGTTTTCCATCACCCTGAGGTTCGAGGTCTTTCAGGAGGCTTTTTTTTTTTTAAGTGCTGAACCTGTGGCCCTGAAATTTCCACTCTCTAGCTGTGTCGATTTTTGATCCAGAACAGTGTCAGTCTGATGTAACATGAAATAAGTCCAAAAAGCTCTTTGTATTGCAATTACAGATTCACATGTTTTAAAAGAAACATTTAAAGAACAAACACACGTTGTACACCATTCCAAACCATGATGGTATCTGAAAGAAATGGTAAGACATTAGCTAGATGAAGAGACCATTGTCACTTGCCTGAGTTCCTTGTCACCATACAGGTGACAGCTTAACATGGGGGAGGTATTTTTGATACACCTTCTATAATTAGCAGAACATCTGTCCTGTGCAAGACCAGATGAGCTAGAAGGCTTTAATCGCTTTCTGAATCTATGTTATATTCAGACTATAGTCATCACACTGTTTTGACTGTTGTGCGTTCCAGCCTTCCTCAGGTTAATATCGATCTGGGTAACCTACAGGGAAAAAAATTCTGGGATGAGGCGTCATCATTATTTACACTATTTAGATTTGGATTATTGTCCTCATCTTTGTTGTTGTTATCACAACATTTTGGTCATTGTGCTCTCCAGCCTTCCCCAGGTGTATATTGGTCTGGGCCCCCAAAGGGAATTCTGAACCCTTTATTTAATCTAAGGAGTTTGACTGTTCCCTTTTCACTGCCCATGTCTAGAACTATATTGTCTTGTTCTTATTTGTAGTACTGCTGGTAAATTTGGTGACGTAGTAATTGTGGATTCAATCCTGGGGCCAGGTAGTGTATATTTGGAAACAGGGCAAGCAATAACTGAACAGTACAAAAAATATGAACTAGAGGAGATATCCCTAGACATGGGTAGTGGAATGAGAACTGTCTACCCACTTAGATTAAATACAGGGTTCAGTTCAGAACTCCCAGTAGATTACCCAGATTGATAAACATCTGATGAAGTCTGGCAGGCACAACATCCGAAACATTGTGGTAACAACAAAGATGAGGCCAATAATCCAAATGTAAATAAGAGGCTTTAATATGGTGCTTGGAAAGAGAGAAGAAATATCTTTGTCTTGTCTACTCTCCAACTTCCACTATAAGCATTAGTGTATCAATGATATACTAAGACCTTAACATGATGGAAGGAAGGACTAGAACAGCTGAATTATACGATTTCCAAATATGACTTATTTGTAAAAACATTTTTATACAGTATTAATGTAAACAAATATAATTTATATTAAGATGAGATATATATATATATATATATATATATATATATCGTGGACTCTTCGATTGTAACTTCTCAACCGGACAGAGTCCCAAGACAAGGGATCTCGAGGCCGCAATGTGTGCTTGAGGTGTCAATGTTTTTACGAAGGTCAGGGAACTCAGTTCCAAGGAGCCAGCAGCCAGACAACCTGCACATAGGATTTGATTATAATGGTGAAGGCTTTGAACAGAACCAACCACACTTTTTGAAGGGCCAAATGCAGAGACCTGGTGCACTACGTGCCACAAGGTCTGCAAATGACCCTCCACAGCTTTTGAATTCAAAATTGTCCTTCTCTTAGACCAGTTGCCATGGAGGGACGGTGAATTAATGGATAGTGGCTCGGATTGAGGAATCAGAGAGCCTACTTCGAATTCCTGTTAAATCCATTACATTCACTTACGTGCCAGTACCATTTGGAAAGGTATGAATCTTCCTCTTCTTCCCCCAGCTATGGGTTAAATAGCAGGGATGGATATATATATATATATATATTTATATATATATATATATATATATATATATATATATATATATATAGGCAGCAAGTATTCATTCAAATGTTTGGTTAAGAACTGGGAAGGTCTGTCTGTTTAATATTTTATTAGATTTTTTCCAATTTTTGGAAAAGGTTTTGAATATTGTGTTCGAAGTTGTGGATAAATTGTCCAAAGTTCATATTTTGTTATTTTTGCTCAAGTACTTTCTACTTTTGAAGTCTTTATAAAGAACCAATGTGGTGTCTGTGTCGTAGGCAGAATTCCTCAGTCTGCATCCTGGTATTCTTTGAAAAGCCAGACATTTGAAATGATCTCGTGTGACATCATGAGGCTACACAAAAAGAATGCGATCTATTTCATTTTATTAGGTTGGTGCAAAAATAATGTCGGTTTTTGACGTTAAATAATACGACAAAACCGACATTATTTTTGCACCAACCTAATATCTTATTAATTGGGTACTGTAGAGAGAGATAGTGTAAGTATATATATATGTGTGTGTATGTATGTATCTGACAAATTGTCCGGCACAAAGAAATTAAAACACATAAAAAGGCAAGCACTATAGAAAGGGGACAAATAAAAAGAACTTCTTGCTTATAACACCCCCCAAGAAGGATACAGTGGAGTCTGTGGTATGTTTTCAGTTCCTATTTTAGATTCATCAGAATTCTGCCAACTGATAGCTGAATTAAAACTGGCTATCATATCCATTTCCATCATGAGCTCATCAGCAACTGACTATCCTCACCAGTGGGCTGTCATGTGAATCTATAGGGCCCCTTGAGACACCAGTCAGTTCTTCCTATTAAAAGTGAAACAATCGCCTTCTACATCCTTACAGTTTAAATGATACATTTTGTAGTATGTATTTAATAAGTCCTAGCTCATTTGAAGATCATCACCATTATGAACTGTTAGATTACATTTAATTTAAATATCCACAGGTTGGGCATTTCACAAAAGATTCTGAGTAAATTTTTTTTGAAATCTAAGTTTTTTTTTTTTTTTTCTTATTGCAGCAATAAACACAGATACAATACTGAGTTGTGTTTTTTTTATGAAGCCTTTTTTTTTCTAATCATTTCACATGGACTTCAAAAAAAAAAAAGAAAATTTCATTTTGAACAATTTAAATACAGTCAACTTAAATTTTGATTTTATATAGAAGAAAATAGTCTATGGTTAATCTTCCAACCATCTCAAATTCTTCCAACCATCTCAGTCATTTTCAAGAACCAATATGGTGATTGTGTTGTAGGCAGAATTCCTTTGTCTACATCCTGGAATTCTTTAGAAAGCTGGAAATTCGAAATAAAAATGAACATTGATATCCCATTTTAACACATATACAGGGTGTGATGGATAAATTGTTGTCTAAATGATGCAAAAATTAAAATAACACCAGCATCTCACTTTAACAGATATATTTACCAAAAATTACACAAAAATATCTTGAAATATTAAAGAGTAAATTTATTCAATCAAATTGCCACTGGCTTCAACCACAGCCTCCAGACGACTTCAGAATCTCCTGCAACTTTTTGGGACGATCTCCTTGTTTAAGTTGACGAATGCTGCCATAATCCTTGCCTTCAGTTCATCTTTGGTGTTACAAGGAGATTTGTTAGTCTCTCGCTCAACTGCACCCCACATAATAATCAAGAGGGTTGCATTCTGGGGAGTTAGGTGGCCAGATATCAGGGGTGATGTAGTTGCAGAAATTGTCTGACAGCCATGACTGTGTTCTGCTTGTGTGGCCTGGTGAAAAGTCCTGTTACCAGATATAGCGTCTTCAAGTAGCACTGCCTCTTCAAGGCACTTGATGTAGGCCTCTGTGTTGAGTTTGTGGCCTTCACCAGCAAATTCAGGAGGTTTTTTTCATATCAGAAGGAGTTTTCCAAGCTGCCATGTCTTCATTATCACCATTAGACTTACCTAACTCTTCCCGAATCGTCTGCACTGTCCTCAGATTAACACCTAAACACTCTGAAATCTTCATATTGGAGCTTTTGGCACAAATGCCAAGCAGTACAGAATGTCGTTTTCAAATCCCAGAGTGAATTGCGTCATGTTGATCTTTTTCTCACAGATGGTGCCCAACTGACTCTTCTGTGTATTTGCCAAAATCAAAAACAACGTGCATGCTTGAAATTAAAAATATAAAATGTCAACAATTTATCCATCACACCCTCTGTATGTGTGTATATATATATATATATATATATAAACCTGAATTTCATGCTCACACAATCTGAAGATTGCATGAGTGTAAAACTAAGGTCATGACTAGCATTGTTAAGTGTTTTTGGCTCTGTCTAGGCAATCTTGGCTTCGAGCCCTTTTGTGAGTAGGTAAGTTTGCTTTTTTTCACTTTGTTTTTTCAGTATTGTCATTTTATTCCACATTTTATCTGAATAAGAGTTTTAGGTTTTGACATGTCCGTTGGTTCATCAATGGGTTTTTTTTTCTTTAACCTTTATCACTCTCTGATTTCATTTGCTGTACAAAAAGTTTATCTCTCCACAGAAGGTAACTTTGACTTTGAATTGGTTTGAATTTCACAGTGCTGTCATACCCTGCTATGGCAACAGAAAACAACTTTGAGTAAAATTAACAATAAGGAGACTGCGATTGATAGGCCTTGAAAAAGAATTCAGTGGAAAGAGAGGTAATATTAATAAGGCCAAAAAGGCTAAAGGTTTTGATATATATATATATATATATATATATATATATATATATATATATATATAATATATAATTATTTATTTAAAAATTATAACATAAATATATTATAACATATTTATGTTATAATTTTTAAATAATATATATATATATATATATATATATATATATATATATATATATATATATATATCTTATTATTTTGGTCAAAGAGAGTTTGGAAGAAGATGAGAAGTGTAGGAGTCTGGATTCAGAGTCAGGAAGAGTAGCAGATAGAATAAATACAAGAAATCCCCTGTGATGAATAAGAACTCTTGGAAAAGGTGAGGAGGAGTCTGGAGAATTGGGAGGAACAGACCAACCTCAATATAAGAGATTGGTTCTTGAGGCATGAGTTTTTTTTAGGCCAACACATGGTAGATATGGTATGAAACATCAGACATGTAACTGTGAAGATCATTGAGCAAGTAAATGTCAAACAAGGCGGAGATTGTCTCCAGAAAGAGTGGTGCCAAATTGCAATAACTATGACTAGTTCAGCCGTGAAGCCAAGTGGTGTAGAATTTGAAAGCAATTAGAACCAGAATCCTTGAGATTAGAACCAAAGCTTGCCAAATGCAAGTGATCAATTCACATAGATTGAAAATCCGTTCTATGTTAGAGACGAAGATGGAGAGGATCCACCTGTCCTGACTGGTCCCCACTGAGCTTGTTTAATGAAGTTACAAGCTATATGCAGGGTTGTGTGATATGTCAAGCCCAGAGCAGGTGACATGAGACAGCTCCATTGATGGAGATGGATATCCCTAATTATCCCTTTGAAAAGGTAAGCATGAATATATCGGGTCCATATGGAGAGACCCCTCCACCGAAAGGAAATTTTTACAGAGTGAGCTTTGTAGATTGGCTAACGATTTGTCCTTAGGCATATTCAATATCTGATAAGAAAGCTCGAACAGTGTCTGATTTGATACAGAGATATGCAATGTAATTGGCCCTGATCTGGCATTTCGTCTGCAGCTGCTCTCTTACAGACGTTCCGTCGCCTCTCTCTGTCTTTCTTACAAATACTTTCACAGTAACTGCTCCGGTGAGCTGCTTTCGCTGGTTCCCAGACTTCATGAATTTAAGCATTCTACTAGGCTGGCATCTCACTCTCACCCTTTCACTGTCAAAACTGTTAAATGTAGCCATCTCTTCTACTACAATAGCTTCATGTCTCACACTTCTCGCCTGTAGCACTCCCTCCCCTTTTCCTGTTTCCCTGATAGCTATAATCTCTAACTATTCAAATGTAATGTCAACTGACATCTCCAGATGCCCTGATCTATCCCCTATCCTTCTCTTCATCCTTTCCTCTATCACTCCTCTTTGCTCTAGCTCCATCTCTCTGTAACCCCTTCCATGCTAGTGGCTTCATGCCTTGCTTGGGGTTGAATGCTTTAAAAAAACAAAGATATCAGATATTTTCTTGAGACACAATAGAAATGGCTTATGATTGAGAAAGAAGCAACTGACAGCACTATCCCTGTTGACTTATCCAGATCTCAGCAAACTGATGATCCTATATACAGATGCTAGTGATCAATATATTGGTGGAGTCCTTACTCAACCATGCCCAGATGGACTGGTGCCTGGTATACCAGAAGAGGTACCAGTATAGTTCTTCTCCCATAGGCTCTCTGAGACACAAAAGAGATGGCTTATGATTGAGAAAAAAGCCTTTGCCATAATGTATGCTGTACAGAAGCTGGATTATTGTTTAAGTGGAGCTACATGTATTATTAAGACTGACCATAAACTATTACGATATTTGCTAGAGGCTGGTTGGACAAATCAGATACAGCAGTTGGCATTAAAGCTAAGCAGTTATAATTCCAAAATTGAGCACTTGGCAGGGAAGGACAATACCTGTGTGGATTTACTGTCAAGAATTCCAAAGAGGTTGGAAGTAGAATACCTGAGATTAGAACCAGTTGTAGATGACAGAGCTTACCAAATACACATAGACTGAAGGACTGTCCTGTGGTAAGACAGAGGGGACCCAACACGTTATGGTTGGTTGGGTTTTATGGCATATCAACCACTGTGGGTCATTTAATGCCAAATTAAGGTATTAGCTTGGTGCAAAAATAATATCGTTTTTTGGCGTATTTTTTAACGTCAAAAACGATATTATTTTTGCACCAACCTAATATATATATATATATATATACATTATATATATATACATATATACCTATACATATATTAAATATACAGTACTATTAAACATATAGCTGGCAACATTATTTTATCAAAAAACGCATAGCTGGCAACATTGTTTCAAAAACACAGAGCTGGCAACATTATTTTTTCAAAAACGTATAGCTGGCAACATTATTGTTTCAAAAACACATACCAGGCAACAGTATTGTTTCAAAAATGTATAGCTGGCAACATTATTTTTCCGAAAACATTATCTGAGGCCTTGTTGTTGGACGTAGTTTATCGTCATACCCAGACGCAAAACGTATAGCTGGCAAAATTATTTTTTCCAAAAAACGCATAGCTGGCAACAATTATTTAAAAAAAAAACGTATAGCTGGCAACATTATTGTTTCAAAAACGTATAGCTGGCAACATTATTGTTTCAAAAACATTATCTGAGGCCTTGCTGTTGGACGTAGTTTATCGTCATACCCAGGACACCACACGTTATGACTGATCCTCACTGGAGATGATAAGGGAAAGTCAGGAAGACAGTGAGATAGCTACCCTCAAAGCAAGAATAAAGGCAGGGGGATACTTGCAAGTACGTAACACATGAAGAACTGCTATATTACCTCTCGGAAAGGAATGAAGAAATAAGGCCCAGTCTGTGCTGCTGGGCCGAGAGTTGAAATATTAGAACAATGTCATAAGATAGGCCACATGGGAATTGATAACACCTATGACCTCATAGGTAGAAATTATTATTCGCCAAGATTGTATAATGAAGTTACCAGTTACGTGCAACGTTGTGTGATATAGCAGGAGGAAGGTCCATTGATAGAGACAAATGTCCCTAATTATCCTTTTGAAAAAGTGAGCGTTGATGTATCAGGCCCATATGCAGTGTAACGAGCATCCGCGGAAACGTCCTCGAACTGCGTGTGTGTGTTGTCGCCGGGCACACCTTGGAGTACCATAATGGACTCGACCGAGGACTACAAGAAGAAGACGCGCGAGTCGTTTAGCGTCTTTTCTTGGGCGACAAAAGCCGTTGCGGTCGGTCGTCCGTCGGCAGCAGTCTTGGGTGCCGTTTTGCTGTCGTAAAGTGTTCGTTCGCAAGTAGGCGTTCGTTTCTGGTGTCGCAAGAAGGCGTTCGTTTTCCCCCCGTTTCCTCGCACATGCAGAGACCCCCAAAAAGAAAATCTATACGTTGTGAGCAATGTAGATTGGCTAACGAATTGGCCTAATGATTACTTAGACCTTTGGTTTATTACTGTTTTGGGATCAAAAACACAACATGGGCAGAGAGTGGGACAAAGTGGCTACAACCAACAGCCAGCTTGGACCAGCATCGGTATTGACTAGCATGGGGTTATCCCTGTGATTAACACATCGGCCTAAGAGCCTGAGGAGAGGACCACGAAGGGTGGTTACATCATCGGGTGTAGAGTGACATAAAGTGTTTAACCCTTGTAACCTAGTGGCATTCCTACCTTGCCTGAGGTGAAATGATTAAAAAAATAGGAAACTAATCTTGAAAGTTCTTTCCTGTAGACATTTTCAATATGGAAGACAATACGAGCTTTAAATTCGTTACCTATTTAATTTTATAAAATTTCGAGAAATTGTTTTTTGCATTGTGAAATTTTATATTTGTTTTAAGGACGAGTCTTGCACTTTTTTTGCTTAAAAGATATTCCTAACATGCAGAAAATTTGCCCAGAATCGTGAAATAAAGAAAATACTGTGAAGTTGCTCTGCCCATGGATGATAATAAAGTCAGAGAAAAAAGTCACAGTTAATTTATATGGCTAATAATAAAGTCATCTATTTCTGTCAGGTACTTCATGAGTTTATGGGTCTACTCTGTTTGCAACAGAAATTCATAGTAAAATTGAGCCAGCTAGATGTAGCCTAACTTCTATATTGTTTCTTTTCTCACACTTCTTGCTTGTGGAACTCCCTTTCGGCTCCATGCTTTCCAGCCAACTTTAATCTGCAAAAATTTAAATGCAATGTCAATTGTTATCTACCGTCTTCCTGATTACTCTTTTCTCTTCCCACTCATTATTAATGCTTCTGTCCCTAATTCTTCCACACTCTCTAACTCCTTGCTTGCTAGTGGCTGTACTGCTTTGCTTGGGGGGGGATACCAATAAAAAAAAAATAAACAGCTTCTAAAAATAGTTTTCTAACACTGCTACAGTCAAATATTTGATATATTTCATAGAGAGTTCTAGTATCCTATAAGATCCGACTTTATGTGAGGAAAGTCTCTATATAGCATTAAAATTTGAATTAAAAGTTCCTTGAATTTTAGGATTTTTGTCCACCTTTGGGATAGGAGGCTGGGATTCATGTTGTTGGGCTTTTGTCCATTGTATACTAAACTGTTTTTTTCTTTTTCTGGTGGATTTTTTCTGCATTGAGGAGGTGGAGGTCAACGACGAGCTAAGACCAGCTTGGACCAGCGGCATGAGTGAAAACATTCGGGTCCCCACATTAAAAACTGACCTTGTGTCACAACCTGACTCAGTGGGGGTCAAGTAAATATCTACTTACCTGGCACATGGTGGATTGGATTTATTATTTACCATCTCTCAGTTGAATCTCTGTCTTTGGGCAGAATTTCATGAAGAGAGGCACAAGTAAGGAAAATAAATACTGTGAAGTTCCCAGTTCTGGGGAACAGCTACCCAAAGCTGCACGCCTCATTCAAATTCACGAACTAAAGAGAGGGGATTGGTGGTTGTTACAGAGGCCAGCGCAACTGATGACTGCTGGGTCTGGTCAATTTTTGCGTTCAGGTTCCCCATGTTAAACCCGATCTGATATCACATACCGTCTCAATGGGGAGACAAGGGTAAATATATTACTAAAATTCACTTCAAATGCTCTCAGAGCGAGGCCCTTCCACTGCACTCTGGGTGAGTTGACTTTTGTGATCACCCCAAATGGGTGACTATTTCTCTGTGTGGGGTCTGCATTCGCAGTCACCCCGATAAACAAGCCAAAAACTGATTTTTTTAAAAATATTTTTTTTTTAATTATAAAAATTCCTTATAAGTACCTTGAATATCACCACACCTTACAAAATGGGAATAACTCCCTGGTTTTTGGCAATTTTTCATTCTAAGAGTTGGAGTTGATGTGACGCAAGTGAAAGAAATTTTGATTTAAAATTAATAATTTCAAAAGACTACCAAAAATTTACTAAAAGAAACAAACTTTGATTTAAAATTAATAATTTCAAAAGACTACCAAAAATTTACTAAAAGAAACAAACTTTGATTTAAAATTAATAATTTCAAAAGACTACCAAAAATTTACTAAAAGAAACAAACTTTGATTTAAAATTTATAATTTCAAAAGACTACCAAAAATTTACTAAAAGAAACAAACTTTGATTTAAAATTTATAATTTCAAAAGACTACCAAAAATTTACTAAAAGAAACAAACTTTGATTTAAAATTTATAATTTCAAAAGACTACCAAAAATTTACTAAAAGAAACAAACTTTGATTTAAAATTTATAATTTCAAAAGACTACCAAAAATTTACTAAAAGAAACAAACTTTGATTTAAAATTTATAATTTCAAAAGACTACCAAAAATTTACTAAAAGAAACAAACTTTGATTTAAAATTTATAATTTCAAAAGACTACCAAAAATTTACTAAAAGAAACAAACTTTGATTTAAAATTTATAATTTCAAAAGACTACCAAAAATTTACTAAAAGAAACAAACTTTGATTTAAAATTTATAATTTCAAAAGACTACCAAAAATTTACTAAAAGAAACAAACTTTGATTTAAAATTTATAATTTCAAAAGACTACCAAAAATTTACTAAAAGAAACAAACTTTGATTTAAAATTTATAATTTCAAAAGACTACCAAAAATTTACTAAAAGAAACAAACTTTGATTTAAAATTTATAATTTCAAAAGACTACCAAAAATTTACTAAAAGAAACAAACTTTGATTTAAAATTTATAATTTCAAAAGACTACCAAAAATTTACTAAAAGAAACAAACTTTGATTTAAAATTAATAATTTCAAAAGACTACCAAAAATTTACTAAAAGAAACAAACTTTGATTTAAAATTAATAATTTCAAAAGACTACCAAAAATTTACTAAAAGAAACAAACTTTGATTTAAAATTAATAATTTCAAAAGACTACCAAAAATTTACTAAAAGAAACAAACTTTGATTTAAAATTAATAATTTCAAAAGACTACCAAAAATTTACTAAAAGAAACAAACTTTGATTTAAAATTTATAATTTCTAGGGATGAATTAATATTTGGGAGAAGTAACTTTACATTATTTGGGAAGAATTAACAGATAAGATTCAGAAACTAAAATAATATGTTTGTATCATATTTGTAGAAAAGAGAGAGAAAAGCCATGTCTGCAAGAAAGTGACTGAAGTCGAGATGCCATATCAGGAGTAATTACGTTGCAGATTTTTCTTTGGATTTTGTTGAGAAGCTCAAGATGAACAGAAGGTGCACCAGACCAGATATGGCAGCAGGATTCAATGCAGATATTGAAAATCTTCATTCTTTTCCATTTTAATATATATACATTAACATGGATTATTTTTATACAGGAGTTTTACAAAGTGAAAAAAGAAAAATGAAAGTGTGCGACTTTTGTAAAAATGCTGTTAATTTCGATTCTGTATCTTTTCTTGACAATTTTCTTGTTCCATTTTTTTTTTTTTTTTTTAAGCATTTCACTCAAAGCACGTCTCGAGTACCACAAGCACACAAAAGGTTACTGAGAGTGAAAGTACAAATAAAGAGGGGGTGTTTGAGGAAAGGATAAAGAGAAGGACGTGGATCAAGATTAAGGCATCAGAAGATGTTGATTGACATTAGATTTGAATATTTAAAGATTTTAGTTATCTTTCTTTTAAGCATTTCACCCCATGCAAAGCGACAGTGGCACTAGCACACAAGGGGTTACAGAGAGTGAGGCCAAGAGTAAAGAGGATTGTTTGAGGAAAGGATAAAGAGAAGGACGGGGATCAAGATCAAGGCATCAGAAGATGTTGATTGACATTAGATTTGAATATTTAAAGATTTTAGTTATCTTTCTTTTAAGCATTTCACCCCATGCAAAGCGAGAGTGGCACTAGCACACAAGGGGTTACAGAGAGTGAGGCCAAGAGTAAAGAGGATTGTTTGAGGAAAGGATAAAGAGAAGGATGGGGATCAAGATCAAGGCATCAGAAGATGTTGATTGACATTAGATTTGAAGATTTGAAGATTTTAATTATCTTTCTTTTAAGCATTTCACCCCAAGCAAAGTGAGAGTGGCAGTAGCACACAGTGGGTGACAGATAATGAGGCCAAGAGTAAAGAGGATTGATTGAGGAAAAGATAAAGAGAAGGTTAGAGATCAAGATCAAGGCATCAGAAGAAGTTGATTAACATTAGATTTGAATATTTAAAGATTTTAGTTATCTTTCTTTTAAGCATTTCATCCCAAGCAAAGCGAGAGTGGCACTAGCACACAAGGGGTTACAGAGAGTGAGGCTAAGAGTAAAGAGGATTGTTTGAGGAAAAGCTAAAGAGAAGGATGGGAATCAAGATCAAGACATCAGAAGATGTTGATTGACATTCGATTTGAATATTTAAAGATTTTAATTATCTTTCTTTTAAGCATTTCATCCCATGCAAAGCGAGAGTGGTACTAGCACACAAGTGGTTACAGAGAGTGAGGCCAAGATTGAAAAGGATTGTTTGGGGAAAAGATAAAGAGAATGACGTAGATCAAGATCAAGGCATCAGAAGATGTTGATTGACTATAGATTTGAATATTTAAAGATTTTAGTTGTCTTTCTTTTAAGCATTTCGCCCCAAGCAAAGCAGGAGTGGCACTATCACACAAGGGGTTACAGAGAGTGAGGCCAAGAGTAAAGAGGATTGTTTGAGGAAAAGATAAAGAAAAGGATGGAGATCAAGATCAAGGCATCAGAAGATGTTGATTGGCATTAGATTTGAATATTTAAAGATTTTAGTTATCTTTCTTTTAAGCATTTCACCCCAAGCAAAGCGAGAGTTGCACTAGCACACAAGGGGATACAGAGAGTGAGGCCAAGAGTAAAGAGGATTTTTTGAGGAAAAGATAAACACACGGATGGGGATCAAGATCATGGCATCAGAAGATGTTGATTGACATTAGATTTGAATATTTAAAGATTTTAGTTATCTTTCTTTTAAGCATTGCAAAGCGAGAGTGTCACTAGCACACAAGGGGTTACAGAAAGTGAGGCCAACAGTAAAGAGGATTGTTTGAAGAAAGGATAAAGAGTAGGATGGAGATGAAGATCAAGGCATCAGAAGATGTTGATTTACATTAGATTTAATATTTAAAGATTTTAGTTATCTTTCTTTTAAGCATTTCACCACAAGGAAAGCAAGAGTGGCACTAGCAGACAAAGGATTACAGAGAGTGAGTCCAAGTGTAATGAGGATTTTTTGAGGAAAGGATAAAGAGAAGGACGTGGACCAAGATCAAGGCATCAGAAGATGTTGATTGACATTAGATTTGAATATTTAAAGATTTTAGCTATCTTTCTTTTAAGCATTTCCCCCCATGCAAAGCGAGAGTGTCACTAGCACACAAGGGGTTACAGAGAGTGAGGCCAAGAGTAAAGAGGATTGTTTGAGTAAAAGATAAAGAGGACGGGGATCAAGATCAAGGCATCAGAAGGTGTTGATTGACATTAGATTTGAATATTTAAAGATTTTAGTTATCTTTGTTTTAAGCATTTTACTATATGCAAAGCGAGAGTGGCACTAGCACACAGGGGGTTACAGAGAGTGAGGCCAAGAGTAAAGAGGATTGTTTGAGGAAAAGATAAAGAGAAGAATGGAGATCAAGATCAAGGCATCAGAATATGTTGATTGACATTAGATTTGTATATTTAAAGATTTTAGTTATCTTTCTTTTAAGCATTTCACCCCAAGCAAAGCAAGAGTGGCACTATCACACAAAGGGATTACAGAGAGTGAGGCCAAGAGTAAAGAGGATTGTTTGAGGAAAAGATAATGAGAAGGATGGAGATCAAGATCAAGGCATCAGAAGATGTTGATTGTCATTAGATTTGAATATTTAAATATTTTAGTTATCTTTCATTTAAGCATTTCACCCCAAGCAAAGCGAGAGTGGCACTAGCAGACAAAGGGTTACAGAGAGTGAGGCCAAGCGTAATGAGGATTTTTTGAGGAAAGGATAAAGAGAAGGACGTGGACCAAGATCAAGGCATCAGAATATGTTGATTGACATTTGATTTGAAGATTTAAAGATTTTATTTTTCTTTCTTTTAAGCATTTCACCCCAAGCAAAGCAAGAGTGGCACTAGCACACAAGGGGTTACAGAGAGTGAGGCCAAGAGTAAAGAGAATTGTTTGGGGAAAAGGTAAAGAGAATGACGTGCATCAAGATCAAGGCATCAGTATATGATGATTGACATTTGATTTAAAGATTTAATGATTTTAGTTATCTTTCTTTTAAGCATTTCACCCCAAGCAAAGCGAGAGTTGCACTAGCATGTAAAGGGCTACAGAGAGTGAGGCCAAGAGTAAATAGGTTTTTTGTGGAAAAGATAAAGAGAAGGATGGAGATCAAGATCAAGTCATCGGAAGATGTCGATTGACATTACATTTGGGTATTTGATGATTATAATTATCTTGGGATCAATAAAGCTGAAGGGAATTCCCCCACTGCGAAGTGCAAAGGAAGCTGCTGTTGGTGTAGGGGTGGCAGTTACATTTAACTGTTTCGACAATGAAAAGTGAAAAAAGATTTTCAGAACAGTTGCCCTGAAAATATTTGTAGAGTAGACAGACTCAGCCACATACTAAATTCACTTCAATTAAAAAATTTTTTGAAAAAAAAAAATTAGTCCTGAGTAAAGTAATATAAAATAATAGAAGAATAGGTAAACAAAATGATTAAGAATAAAATTCAAATAAAACGAGTGACAATTACTTTTTTGCATGGCTTTGAAGATGAAAATTAAGCCGGAGTGACATTTTAGCATCCGGCTACCATTCATGGAAATGCCAACATTTCTTAAAGAATTGTTTTCTTGCCAGAGTTTTTTTTTTGGAGGGGGGAATTATAGGGTAGGTAGTTCCACTTTTCGTTAAAAAAGAGTACACCATGATATATTGAGAAATCGCCCGAACGAACAGAGACCGGTCAGGACGAGGAAATGAAAGCAATAGTACCGTTAGCATCCGGCTACCATTTTTTTTATCAATGTCAATTTTTGTACAAATCTGTGCAAAACGATCCCTGAGCTTATCCAGCTTCATACATATTATCAGGCGGACGATATGAAAACATATTCACATATACACATATGTACGAAACCTAATTACAAATATTATAAGCAAGCATTGACTGAAAATATTCAACTACAAGCAACAGAAACTTAATTACAGACTTTCAACTAATCAACATATATGCAAACTTATCTCTTTCACAGTGAGACAAAAAAATGTCAACCAGACACATCGCTGTTACGCTAAAGAAATTTAACTTGGATAACTTTGGAGCCTATCACATGACCATGTTGGTTATAAATACACTGGCACAAATTCGTTCTTTCTCTTTTGGTCCCTCACTTTCTCTGACATACAAGATGTAGTAATGAAAGATCTCGCATTTTGTCCTTTACGGTCAAACGCTATGAAACGTCATCACACACGCACACATACACATATACGTATGTGCCGGAGTTAACTCCTCCTTTAGTTCTTAAACCCTTTCACCAGGGGTCACTCTTCGCGGCTATAAATAGTTGCTGACCCTCCGCCTCTTTCTCTTTCTCCCTCAGGCTTTTGGATCGACATCTGGAGGTAAATCTCTCTTTTTCCTCAGGCTTTCAGCTTACAACCTCGAAATGTAAGTGCTCAACAGGGATAGTGTTTCCCAAAATTGCCGGGAACGCGCTAAGCACAATACACACACACACACGCACTTACAGAATATTCACACACACACTTTGTCCGTTGTAACTGTTTCCATATATTGTAACTTGTTATTAATATATATATTTGTATAGATGTATTATTGGTCTTGTGTTTGTTTTTCTTTGCCTTGCTATTTGGACTTAATTAAAGTCCAACCTTTTCGTGTAGTTGGGCCGGCTAGCAGGAAAAATCTGAACGCGCACATGTTTCTTCTACGCCAACTCAACATCATAACAGCCACGGTCCTCTACATATGTATGGAACATTTTTAGGGTTCCACTTCAATTTTAAATTTCTTAACAAATCATTGGTTAAAAATTAATGCAACGCAATTACTATACGTGTTCTGAAAAAGTGAAAAATTGTGTGCAAAAACTGGATCACGCAGACTTTGCTAGTTTTCTAATCGCTGATCTGCTAAATATTAGGTTGGTGCAAAAATAATTTCGTTTTCTCACATAGTAACATATATTAGAAAGACTCCTTTGCACTATTTTTTGAACGGCAGCCTGGAGCCTCTCATGTGACAGACAACCAAATCAATAAGGAGGGTGAACATATCCCATTAATGAGACAAAAGAAAAGTCAATTAGGCACATCGCTGCTATGCTTAAGAAATAATTTATTAGGTTGGTGCAAAAATAATGACGTTATTACGTCGTTTTTTGACGTTAAAAAATACGTCATTATTTTTGCACCAACCTAATAACTTGGACATTACAGTTTTTTTTTTTTAAAGCAATTTTTCACCAGCAAGAAATTACTTTAAAAAAAAGTGTTTTCTGAAATTACAAGTTTACCGAACATATTTTCAGCTGTTCAGGACAAAATTCAAGAAACTTTTCTCAGTCAATTCTATTTAACAAAATTTGTTTTTGGTGAACTGTTTTCTTTTTAGCAGCAGGATTTATTTTAATTCTTTTCAGAAATACAAAAAATAAATTTTATTTCGTACCAAAGAGAAACTTCTTGAAAGATCAAGTAAATATTCAAAGTTCTACCAAAAACATTCTCAAAATATTCACAATAAAACATTTAATTCACAAATAACATTTCTTCTAAAAAAAAAACTCTTTTTCCTTATGAGACCTGATAAAAAATTCTATCTTTCAAAAAAAACAGTTTTATAATTAATTTCCTAGTTAAGGATAAGCAACTCTTATTTTTGCATTGTAAAATTTCTGTACCAAAAAACACTTTTGAAGGAACATAAAGTAGGTACCTCCACTTTTTCGGCATAAATTATCGATGCCTAAGTTTAAAATGCATTTTTTAAAATGAAAAAATATGCTTGAATATTTCATTTTAGTTTTACTTGAAAGTTGAATCATTAAATTTATTATTTCCATTAAGTAAACAATTCTGGTATATTTCAGATAGAAACTATATACATTGGAATGTCAAATTTAATTTTAAATTTTTAAATTTTCAAAAAACCCGCCATTTTCTTAATTTTAAGAAATTTGTAAACAAACACAAATTTATCGATTTTATTTTAAAAATATTTTAAAAAATTTCTGACACGTCATTTTAGTAAAATTAGAAAATTTAATGTTAAATTAATCTGATTTAAAAAAAATATTACTTAATTATAGCATAAAAAAGAAATATACAACGAACTATTAACGATTGGTACCATAATTTTGATCCAATATTTGATCTATGTGTTGATTGACGAGTGATGACAGCTACTACGGATGACCATAAATGAAAATTACTAGAAATCTGAGTGAACCCTTTTATTTTTAGTTTTTACTGTTATGTTTATTTATTAGAATAAAGGGACAAAACTCTTTTTATAATAATGGCAATTTCAGTCTACCGTACATGGAAATAAGGAATGTATTAAGTAGAAAAATACAACATAAAAAATTATTTGAAAAAAAAGTGGAATCACTAAATTTATTAAACTTTGCAATTTTGAACTCGTAAATTTTGTTTCTACTTAATTACTAATTATCACAAGGAAATAGGCTAATACAGAGTTTTGCACGATTTTTAAACTATTATAAATTATTATAATTAAAATGTAAAATTAATAAAAAATTCTTGTAAAATTTAATTATTCATCAGAAAAAATTTATTTCTTCAGGCAATAATGACCTTTTATTTACAAAAGCAATTAAAAGCTTTTCTAATTAAGTAATATCATAGTTTTATTGGATTCATTATTTTTCTATTCATAGCTCATTTTCCGTGAGTTGGAACAAATTAGAAAAAAAAAAGTAGGTGATTTACCATCTCCAATGACTCTTACTTTAAACAAAAAAAAAATTGTAAGGAAATAAAAAGGATTGAACGAAATTTCGGGACAATAAGTAAGTGGGGTGTAACATATTAAAAAAAAAAAATATTTTTTACTAAAATTTACTAAAAAGAAATATTTCAAAAATAATTTCATTCATTGGTGAAATAAGTCCTGAAAATTTCATTAAAATCGGACAATTACTTTAATTTTACAAGAATTTCCAAATCAATGGGTTTTCAACGGGAAAAAAGCGCAAAAAAAAACAATGTTATTTTTACAGCACCGCGATGACGTAAAAAAAAGAAAACTTTAACCAAAATATCGAACGTGTTAAAAAATATTAAAAAATATCAAAAAATAATTAAAATACACTTTGGTCTTTCATCTTAATAATAACATAAGCGTTTTTTTGACGATAAAAATTTATTTTCGGTAAGTTTGTGGCATTTTTTTATTACGCTATGCTGTTTTCCCGCGAAAAACTAAGAGCATTTTAAATTAATTTGTTCAATTAACATTACTGAACTTTGAAATTTAGCTTAGCTCAGCTAAATATTCTGAAAAGTTTATTTTTAATAATTGTATTATTGCTATATAAATATTTTCTTATTGTTTTACTGTTGTCATCTTTAGACTGCCTTTTAAGTCTTGTGCCATACATCAAAAATAAAATGCTTGTGGAGGAGTGAAGTTTTATACACGCAGTCGACTTTGAAAAGCCTTTTGATTACTTTTCAAACTTTTGATTACTTTTCCAGTTTTCACCTTCTCCTCGGGAAGAACTTTTTTTTTTTTGGTCATGTAGTACATCCAAATTTAAATCCCAAGGCCAAGGGAAAGGTGAGGGGGTGGGATTCTCGTGGGGGGGATTCGTGCTAATATGGGTTATGTACCAGCATTAAGGTCAAAAAGTCATTAATATATTCTCCCAACTTTCTGCACCTAAAGTAAATCCTTGTCTTATTTTTTTCACCATGTCTCGAAATCAAAAGATCCACGTAGCCTTTTCAGAATTTAATTTAAAGTAAATCCTTATCTAATTTTGATTCAATTAAAATGAATATATTTTTTTAATTTCTGTTCAGACGATTATCCTCATCTTTGTTGTAATTCATATTTATTTGTCTACATTTTGGGAGGTCAAAGTTTGTCTTTAAAAAAAATGGAAAAATCAATCTACTCTAATTCAAAAAAAAAAAAAAATCAAAACGTTTGCGTAAATGACAATCGTTTCAAATCAGATTAATGAGACTTTTAATCAGCTAACATTCCCCAAATAAAATTTCAGAAAAGTATATTTTATTTACGGAAGATTTTTTTATGAAAGAGAATTTAGGCTAAAAAATGGTGGGAAAATCGAATTTTCTAGCCAAAAAGAAAGAAAAAACTCTTAATTTAAATTAGTTTTTGAAATAGAGCAAGTATTAGGTTGGTGCAAAAAATAATGACGTAATAATGTCGTTTTTTGACGTATTTTTTAACTTCAAAAAACGACATTATTACGTCATTATTTTTGCACCAACCTAATATTTTGCTTATTGGAAATAAATTGAATCAATTAGCTTGAAATTAAAACTAAAATATAAGCTTCAAGAAAGATTTTTCATTTTCAAAAAATCATTTTAAATCTTCTTAGGTCTTTCAAATTTAGTGGAGGTTGCCTACATTTGAGAAAGAAGTGAAAGAAAGAAAAAAAAACATAATTAAAATTTCTTTTTATTAATATCTACACAAATAGATACTTTTAGCCCCTACCCATCACCTCTACTCTAGTTTTTTACAGGATTTTACCATTTTTAAGCAAATATTTATTTCTCTTTATGGAGTGAGACTGTTGACAAATGACTTTTTGGCAGACCAAGAGAAATTATATTTTTGTAAGTTGCGTCCCTTAGACCAATTTAAAGAATCTGAAGATTTGAATTGACAGGCGTAAATTCAGCTGGAAAATGAATCTTTCAACATTTTGAATAGTACAAAGAAATAATTTCAGTGCCTTCCTTCTGGAACGGTTAATAATTTCAAAGAAAGATCTGCAATGTAATCGATCCTGACCTGGCATCTTGATTTCAGTCACTTTCTCACCGTCCTGACGTCGCTTCCCTCTGTCTTTTCTACCAAATATTTTCATGGCAATTTTGCTGATAAGCTTTTGTCCCTTAGTACCTCAACTGCATGAATCTAAGCATGCTACTGGATTGGCAGTTAGGTCTCACCGTTTTACTGTTGACTTAGCTAGATGCAAATATAAGTTCCATCCTAATAGTTTCTTTTCTTCCACTCTTTGTCTTTGGATCTCCCTTCTGATTTCTTGCTTCCCTGGCAACTACAATCTTCAAAAATTTAAATGCAATATCAAATACTATCTTCTGTCTAACTGAACTCCATTCTTTTATTGTCCTTTCCTCACTTCCTTCTTACATATACAACACTTCTTCAGAAAGATTCGTTGGAACAACACTAATGAAAAATGTGAAACTGAAAAAGGTGATCTGTCTATATTTTTGAAATGAGTTATTATGTACACTATTTACATTATTCAGACTATTGTCCTCATCTTTGTCACCATATTTATTCCAACGTTTCGACCCTTTCAGTATCTGTCTATAGTTCTGAGATGAGGTTACATTATTCAGACTATTGTCCTCATCTTTGTTGCCATATTTATTACAACGTTTCGACCCTTTCAGTATCTGTCTATAGTTCTGAGATGAGGTTACATTATTCAGACTATTGTCCTCATCTTTGTTGCCATATTTATTACAACGTTTCGGCCCTTCAGTATCTGTCTATATTTCTGAGATGAGGTATTATGTACACTATTTACATTATTCGGACTATTGTCCTCATCTTTGTCGCCATATTTATTACAACGTTTCGGCCTTTCAGTATCTGTGTATATTTCTGAGATGAGGTATTATGTACACTATTTACATTATTCGGACTATTGTCCTCATCTTTGTCGCCATATTTATTACAACGTTTCGGCCTTTCAGTATCTGTCTATATTTCTGAGAGGAGGTATTATGTACACTATTTACATTATTCGGGCTATTGTCCTCATCTTTGTCACCATATTTATTACAACGTTTCGGCCTTTCAGTATCTATCTATATTTCTGAGATGAGGTATCATGAACACTATTTACATTATTCGGACTATTGTCCACATCTTTGTTGCCATATTTATTACCACGTTTCGGCCTTTCAGTATCTGTCTATATTTCTGAGATGAGGTATTATGTACACTATTTACATTATTCTGACTATTGTTCTCATCTTTGTCACCATATTACAACGTTTCAGCCGTTGTACACTCCGGCCCTTCTTCAGGTGGCTGGAATGTCGAACTGAACCCTTTATTTCGCTCACTGGAGTAGTCTGTTCTAGTTCCACGTGCCATATTCAATGGATGTCAGTTATCAGTTACCTCCTGTTAATTCCCCTCTCCAAGTTCTCCACTGCCTTAACCAGGTATTGAACTCACACACTTTGGGTCCTGTCATTGGGTCTAATTAACTCCTTTATACACTGTGCTATGTGTCCTTAGATCCAGATACAGCGGAGAACTGTGAGAGGGGAATTAACAGGAGATAACTGATAACTGACATCCATTAGACATGGCACGTGGAACTAGAACAGTCTACGCCAGCGAGCGAAATAAAGGGTTCAGTTCGACATCCCAACCACCTGAAGAAGGCTGGAGCATACAACGGCCGAAACGTAATAAATATGCTGACAGAGATGAGGACAATGGTCCGAATAATGTAAATAGTGAAAAAGGTGAATAAAAAGGTGAATAAAATATATATATATATATATATATATATATATATATATGCGTGTGTGTGTGTGTGTGTGTGTGTGTGTAGGCCAAAGTAACATACAAACCAATATTAAAATCTAAAAATCTAAAGTAAATTCTTGATTGAGGAATTCGGCTACTACCAACCACTAATCTCCCAGCCCTATCTTCAGCCAACCCCTCTCTCACCTTCCCTCTCCATTACCAATCTAAAGTATCCATCCAGTGTACTTTCTCCATTTGTGGTGAAGTTTTCATTCTGATGAGCTGAACATAGTCTTCACGAAATAAAAATTATAAACAAAATGGATAATTAAAGTCTCCGTCTTCTTATCATTATAATGCTCTGTAATCTACATTGAGCTCTCCTTGGATTTATATCCTCCTGTCACAAACTGGTAATATATATATATATATATATATATATATATATATATACTATATTTTTATCTTTGACTTACGGAGAAAGTAAGACATTTCTTTACTGAACAAGAAGCTAAAAAATTAAAATATACTGTTTACAAGTCGGCCAGTTCTCGTGCAGAAACCATCGCACCTTTTTTTTTTTTTTTTTTTGGCTTGCTAAAATTGATTCAGAACTTTGACAAGAGAAGGGGGTCATGTTTTTGGGGAGTGACAAAAGTTGCCTAAATTAACAGCATTTACTGAAATAATAGACATTGTAACCTTTGATAAAGGAAGGAAGGTCTCATCAAATTGCAGCTTTCTGCACTCCCCCCACCCTCGCCAATTCGCAGGCAAACGGGTTTTGTACAGAATCAGGTTTCTGCTGAAATGGCACAGCTCCAAAAAGCAATAGAAACCAATCAATGGTAACATCGGGTACCTGAGACCTGCCTACCTTACCGGGAGGGGAAAAAATAAATCTTTGGTGTTTTTCTGAACTGTCATGTCTACCATTTTTGTCTAAAGATGCAAATAAATAAATGGAATTTTCTTCGAGACTTTCTCGTAGGATTCCTGATGTTGTTTTTGTCTCGTTCACAGAGTATCGTGAGAGGGAGGGCAACCAATGACACGTTGCAAAATTGAATTCTGGGAAGGAACAGAACCTGTTGATGCCAGCAGGATAGACCTTTTTCTACATCAGGACAAACTTACTGGCAAAAGAAAGGAAATTAAAAAAGGAGAGTCTTACACACACACATATATATATAATGAAATATATACATATATATATATATATATATATGTGTGTGTGTGTGTGTGTGTGTATAATGAAATGGATTAAGTCTGACAATTATTTAATATATTTTCTGTTTATACATTATTTTAATAGATACATTTTTTTTGGAAAAGATCATCAAAGATTATTGTTTAAAAACAGTAATTTGGACTTTGCTAACCAGATGCTTCTCTGTAGCTGAGTGGTATAGCATGTCAGATCAAATGACAGTTCTGTATAGGACACAGATTCGATTCCTGTTAGAGAACATATTTTCTACAAAAGTTCTTGAACATTCAGGCCAATAAATGTAATTAATACTGTTTATTTATAAAAAAAAGAACATTTACTTAAGTAAATTATATCTATTAAAATAACGTATAATATATATATATATATATATATATATATATATATATATATATATATGATAAAATAAAGAACAAAGAGGAAATGTATATCAATCTAACATGTTTCACTTTTATTAAAGCTTCATCAGAGATTGAGAGAAAACAAAAAACTTTGGTATTTTTAATTTTGTTTGGATTGATTCTCATTGGTCAGTCATGTATCACATGCATTGAAACCATACGCAATTCTATAAGTATGTAAGTTTGTAAAAATTTTAATATGTCTAAGTAGGCATTGGATGGTAATGTGTATTTGTAATTGTGTATGTGTATCTGTTATGGAGTTACCCCATTTACTTTCCTCAAAAACCGCCACTAGAGGACACTTTCTGAACCTATAGATACACTGTAATATTTTCTATCATTCTCTTTTTAATATCTCACCCAGGGATGGTAACATGGATCTCAAATACGGGGGAAAAGCATACCTTTCTCTTCACTTTTCATTACTTGTCTCTTTTTCTTATTTTCCTTAGTCACACTCAGTGCCATGCGATCATGTATATTTTGATACATGATTGATGAGGCAGATTTTTTCCCCTGCAGTAGGTTGCCATTTTTTTCTGCGGTAGACCAATTGCCATCCAAGGCTCTCCATAACTGGTGGAAGAAGAAGATTCATACCTTTCCCAAGGGTATTAGCACGTTAGTGAGTGTAATGGATTCGACTGGAATTTGAACTTGGATCTCCGTTTCCTCAATGCGAGCTGCTATCCATTACTCCACCGTGCCTCCTAGGATGTAAGTATATAATGAAAACGTGTCTCCCGTTGGGAAACGCACACACAAACACACTCAACTTCTTTTTTATTAGTACTTCTATGCACATCTTACATGAACAATTCATTAGTCCTTAAATTGCTTCGTCCACCGCAAGGAAAGTTGGCTCCCTGAGTCCCGCCAGGAAGTTTTTCTCCCCGGAGTCGATCCTCCAGATCTACAAGTCAACAATTCGCCCTTGCATGGAGTATTGCTGCCATATATGGTCTGGTGCCCCTTCTGTTTGCCTCGGGGTTCTTGATAGGCTCCAGAGGCAGATATGCAATGTAGTTGGCCCTGCTCTGTCGTCTCGTCTACAGTCACTTTCTCACAGACGCGCAGTCGCCTCCCTCTGTCTGTTCTACAAATACTTTCATGGTAATTGCTCCGATGAGCTGTATTCGCTGGTTCCCAGACGTCATGAGTTCAAGCGCCCTACGAGGCTGGCATCCCGCTCTCACTCCTTCACTGTCGAAACTCCTAAATGTAGCCGTATCTTCTACTTTAATAGCTTCATGTCTCACACCTCTCGCCTGTGGAACTCCCTTCCCTATTTCTGTTTTCCCGAGAGCTATAATCTCCAGCTACTCAAGTGTAATGTCAATCGACATCTCCAGTTGCCTTGATCTATCCACTACCCCCCTCCTCATCCTTTCTTCTATCACTCCTATCTGATCTTGCTCTAAATTTTCTGTAACCCCTTGCGTCCTAGTGGCTCCCCGCCTTCCTTGGGGTGAAATGCTTTAAAAAAAAAAAAAAGAAAAAAAAAAAGAGTGTTTTCATACACGCTCATTGTCTTTGTTGCTCACAACAATGAAACTTTTTGTCTTCTTAATAATACATTATCATTTGTTTGTATATATATATATATATATATATATATAGATATATATATATATATATATATTGTGTGTATTTAGGCATCATCTTTTCATTCATACACGTTTCATTAAATAATATAGACAAGTGTTGTCTATTTATTTTATGTAAATTTTTTTCGTAACTTCTGATAAGTTTAATAACATTATCGTTGAAAGAAATTCACAATAGTGATCCATATTTTTTTAATACAATCTAGGCTTTCAGCTTACTTAAGCCATTATCAAAGATGTCAATTACAACATATTAAACAATATACGGACACAACAGGGATGATAGTCTGTCAATGTTTACATAGATGATTTCTAAGAAACGATAAACACGCGCATATAAGACGCTAGAAGCGAAAATCGCACCGCATCTCATGACGTCACACATGACCGCACGAGAGTGAATTGGAGAAGTATGAAGTAAGGAAAGCCGTTGGTATAATTTACATAAAATAAATAGACAACGCTTGTCTATATTATTTAATGAAACGTGTATATATATATATATATATATATATATATATATATATATTGGTTTTAATTGTTCCTTTGTATTTTATTACCTGGACTCACACATGCAAGGCCGACATTTTTGTTATGCGATAAACATGGCAGGTGGCATGTGTTTCCCAACTAAATCACCAATACACCTGCAACAAGTCTGATGAAATCATAAAGGGTAAAACGTACATACAACCCACAACACTGTCTAATAAGAGGAATTCTAATGTCTTCATCTTTGTGCTGTCAGCCAGCATGGTGGGGTGACTCTACATTTAATCTGGGACTATTTTTATATATGTATTACAGAGATATAAGTTAGATTTTTATATGCATATAGAATTATCTACAGTTTTAATGCACATGATAAATAACTGACCAATGTGAATCGATTTTTGATCTGCATTTTATCTTTAACTCAAATCAATTTCTTTGTGCTGTTAGAAAACTGATTAAGAAAGACGTCATAGTTTCTGTTATTTCTTTTATTTTCCCAACTACTTTCAACCTCATCCAAGAACATCTTCAGGAGGTGAATTGCTAAAACAAAAAATTCAATGCAATTGAGAATTTTTGAGGTCGATGGTTGTGATATATATATATATATATATATATATATGGTCAGTGGTTGTGCTACGACGAAGTCACATGTCAGTTTAAATGTATTGGCATTGTCCAGACTGTTGATTATTCTAGAAAATACGTTCTCTTCCCCAAAGCTATAACAAAGGTTTTCTCATTATAGTTGCTGTATAAAATTTTACTGGGTGTTGAACAAACATAAATGTACCTGAGCAGGCGTCTGCAACATGGATTGTAGACAGACCATTATATATATATATAGAGAGAGATATACATAAATAGTATATAGATACATAAAAGTTCAACTGACATATCTTCTGACTTGAAGTTTCGCAGAGATCTCCTCCCCTTCATTAGAATCAGATAAATATAGTGATTTTTTAAGCGCTGCTTCAATGTGGCACAAGGCCTGAAGTATGGAGCACCCAGTGAGGATCGAACTCACTACTCAGTCGTAATTGTTCTAGCAAGACAAGCTTGCAAACCATTACACCACGCCGAGGTGCCCAAATTGACAGATATCATATTTATTATTTATTCTACGTACGTCACAATTGTTAATTATTGACGTCAACTAAATTTAAAATTTGTTGTGAATCAAAATGTCATAATGAAATTGTTTGAATTATTATTATTATTATTATTATTATTATTATTAAATACGTTTTTATGTAAATCTTATTTAAAAAAGGAAAAAAAAAAAAACTGCATAAAAATTGAGCCTCGTTCGGTTAACATTCTCAGAGACAACATGTCATTGATTTCTCGTCTCCTTAAACACTTTTCCTGATTCTTTTTCTTCAGACTTTTTCTTTCGGCCCCTAATGTCAAAAAAATATAACAATGTCATTTCTAGTGTCACAGACAAGACTTTTAAATATTCTGTTTTCTTAAATTTGGAAAATATATGTGTATTCAGTTTTTTATTTATTTTTTGTTTAAATAATAATTTTTTTAACTAATGCTTAAATGGCAAAGTTTGTTTCTTCACATACACATTTCATTTTTTTCTTATTTAGTCGTTAATAGTTTCTTTTTACTTCGCTCGGTCATATCTAAAGTATTAGGGTATTAATCATAATTACTTTTTTGTTTAAATATATATATATATATAATGTATATATATATAATGATAAATATATATAATGTATATATATATAATGATAAATGTATATATATATATATATATATATATATATAATGTATATATATATAATGATAAATGTATATATATATAATGTATATATATATAATGATAAATGTATATATATATATATATAATGTATATATATATAATGATAAATGTATATATATATATATATATATATAATGTATATATATATAATGATAAATGTATATATAATGATAAATGTATATATATATATATATATAATGTATATATATAATGATAAATGTATATATATATATATATATAATGTATATATATATAATGATAAATGTATATATATATATATATATAATGTATATATATATAATGATAAATGTATATATATATATATATATATAATGTATATATATATATATATATATAATGTATATATATATAATGATAAATGTATATAATGTATATATATATAATGATAAATGTATTTATATATATATATATATATATATATATATATATATATATATATATAGAGAGAGAGAGAGAGAGAGAGAGAGAGAGCTGAGTTCAAATTCCAGTCAAATCCATTACATTCACTTACATTCTGATACTCTTGGGAAAGGTGTGAATCCTTTTCTTCTCTCCCCACCTCCAGCTATGGGTAAATAGCAGGACAGACCAGGTTCTATCAGTGGCGTAGCTAGAGTAAACGTCACCCGGGGCGGTCCGCTCAAATGTCACCCCAATGACCCCGATTCACCCTATGCTGAATGGTTAGCTGTAGCTAAATTTTCATACATGCTCTACCTCTACTTTACTCTACTGACCGGTACGTTACTCTTTACATGTATGATCCAAGACAAAATCCAATACCACAGAATAATCAGTTCAAATCAAAAGATTTTTAAAATGCAACTGTTCACTTTCAGAACAACTAAATACAAAACACAGCAATATACAAAAGAGTGACATTCAATCAATACTATGGTCTTAGAATGAATGTTTTCTTGTTTTTATTGTGGCAAACTGGTCAATGACATCGTCAAAATCTGTTTGTCTTGTAAGCTCGTTTTCAATGGACAGCACAGCCAGATCCGACAGTCTCGACTGGCTCATGGTTCACGTAATTTTCTGTTGCTAATTTTCCGTTGCATCATTTTCTGGGTACCATTTAATTATCAATGATGTTTGAAAGTATTTTTCTTGACAAAAATGTTCTATTTAATTTTTAAGCATTTTCGGAATATTGTAAATCAACTGCATTCTTTTAAAGGTTACCTAGAGAATTTATGCGAAGTTTATTTTTTTGTTTTTCTTTATACAAGTAAAATAAATTTACGTCGTATTTTGATGATTTTAGTTTTAGTGATAATTTAAAAACAATAAATATTTATCATTTAGTACCAATAATGGAAAATTAAGTTAAAAATTTAAAAGAATCGTTTTAGGCACAAATTTTTCCGATACCGTTTCCGATACCCACAAAAGTTCCGATTTTTTCGATTCTCGATTCCGATTCCCGGTCCGATTAATCGTCCCAACACTAGTAGATATATTCAAAAGTATATCGCTCACTCAATGGAAAATTGTATCTCAGCGAATTGATACACAGGCAAGACTGAAATTGTTGCACTTTTGGCTTCGTATTTCGCTTTGTTTAATGATGCAGAAAACACCATATCATCCGATAAAATGTCACAACAACGATGTCTCTTGTTAGTAACCAAGATTGTAGCAACTGAAACACATGAAAGCTGAAAACATTGCTATTTTTCCTACTCACAAATTTCCCGACAATTTATTAGAAAATTTCTGACGGGGGGACAAAACTGGGGGATCATAAATTATTTCTGGGGGGTCATATGCCCGCCTGCGAAACCCTGTGTCTCTCCCACTGTTTTCAGACTATTTTTGACACCTTAGCCTGGTTGAAAAATTTTGTTGGGGGTGACATTGTGTCACCCCTCCTGTGCTACGCCACTGGGTTCTATAGCCTTGGATGGCAAATGGTCTACTGCAGAAAGAAATGGCAACCTACAGCAGGAAAAAAATCTGCATCGTCAGTCATGTATCAAAAGATACATCATTATCTACGCATGTATCACACATGGCACATAACTGACTGATTTTATATATATATGCAGTATTTAGTGGAAACTGCTTATGTCTATGCTGTTGCATGGAGTGTTGTTAGTGACCTTAGGTTTCACGCTTTTATATAAAGTGAGCATTGAAGTCAACACTCAGAGGTGACAGGCTGTTTCATGCTAGACACAATCGACAGGCCGTGAGTGTATGTGTGTGTGTGTATATATATATGTATATATATATATATATATATATGTATATTTAAAGATTTTTTTTTTGGTAGGGGGTTGTTCAGGTTAGAATACGTTTTATTTAACTACAATTTGAAAAATATTTTCACTATTAATTTTTAATATACTATATTTCTTTTAAGAACAAGTAAATGTATTAGAATCCCTTACAGTATGAAGAGTTATTTTCACATCAACTATAAGTATGTATATTATTAGGTAACAATTTTTTTTTAAAGTAAACTTTATGACAATGACGCCAAAAATAGGTAATTGACTTCACTGATTTAGTAAACTTTTATTTTTTAAATAAAACGTATTTTAACCTGAACACCCCCCCACCAAAAAAAATCTTTAAATATACAAATAGAAAAAATGGCGTAAGAATTTATGCCGTTAAAAATAAAATTAAAAAAAAATCCAGACGACATGCATTTAACGGATGTCAGATTTCATTGAAGAATACACCCCTACCCCTAACAAAACGTAACTAATAACTGATACATCAAAATACAGCCATACAGAACACGCAACCCCCCCTGTCTAGTAGGAGTGAATTAATCTGTAACCTTGGAAACGTGAATTATGATTTTAGCAGTGTCTTTAAAACCCAATAATTTTAAAAGTTACTCCCAAATTCGCTTGAGGATGAAATGGAACTAATGTCTTAATTTAATTACAAAATTAAATTCAGACCTTCCATTTTTGAAACATGGTTAGAACTGTGTAGCGGAAAAAACATTTTAAATCAATTAATTTATAATATTAATGCTCTGTAAAATTACATTGAGCACTATTTTGTAAAAATAAAAATATCTATAAGAACACCGGATTATATATCTTACTGTTCTTTCTTTTTATTTATATATACATATATATATATGTATATACATATATATATATATACATATATGTATATACATATATATATATATATACATATATATATATGTATATATATATGTATATACATATATATATATGTATATATATATGTATATACATATATATATATATACATATATATATATGTATATATATATATGTATACATATATATATATGTATGTACATACATATATACATGTATGTACATACATGTACATACATATATACATGTATGTACATACATGTACATACATATATACATGTATGTACATACATGTACATACATATATACATGTATGTACATACATATGCATACATATATACATGTATGTACATACATATGCATACATATATATACATATATGTACATACATATACATACATATATGTACATACATATATATATATATGTATGTATATATATATATGTATACGGCCTGACGATTGCATATAGCATGAAACAGACTGTCGCCTCTAAGTGTTGACTTCTATGTTCACTTTTATATGTATATATATATATGTATATATATATATATATATATAGAGAGAGAGAGTGATGTAGATTTGAATTTTGTCTGTTATTTTCCCCAAACCCCGTTCTACCATCAAGTATGTTATACAGTTTTCCTCTTTACCCTAAATCTGTCCTGTGAGTTTCAGATTTTCCAAGCCTTCCTTCCTCATTACATGCCCCAGAAATTTCAACTGCCTCTTCCTAATGTTAAGTATATGTTTTCTTTTTGTTTCACTTTTCTTTAAAATCTCATCCTTGCTCATATGTTTGGTCCATCGTATCCTCATCATCTTTCTGTAGAACCACATTTCTGTAGCTACATGTCATTTCCTCATCTTTGAGGAGATTGTCCAGCATTCAGTGTCATATAGGAGGACTGATATTATGTCACAGTTCAGTAGTCTTTTCTTTGTTTCCAATGATATTTTCCTGTTTCTTAATACTTAGTTTAGCTTTTGGAAGTCAAGTTTCACTATTCTAATACACCTTCAAACTTTAGTGTCCGAATCCCCATCCTCTGTTAAAATACTTTCCAAATATTATACAGCATTCCACTACTTTTTTTTCTCCTGTTTCTTAATACTTTGCTTAGCTTTTGAAAGGCACTTTCACTATCCCAGTGCTCTTCAGATTTCACCCTCTATTAAAAGCCTTTTCTAAATCAGGGTTGTCCAACCTTTTTTCCCTAATGGGCCAAATTAAAAATTTAGATATATTCACCAGGTCACAAAAGTATATTATACAAATATGCTTTTAAAAAGTTCAAAACATTGTCAAGATCAAATTCTAATCAATAAATATATATAATTATAAAAATACTGTATTATTGATAGTAAAAAAAAAAAAATGATACATACACAAAATAAAATATATTCAATGTGATTTTCGACATTGCTTTCCTTTTTTTAGTACTTGTCTTTATTTTAAGAATGTTAGTGAAATGGAAATCACTCAACCCGTTTCTTTCTGCAGTTTTGATGTTTTTCATGCATGAAAAGAATTGTTCCCAGCAGTCTATACAACACCACATGCATAACAGTTTTCTAGATAAGCTAAATAATTTTTATTTAGCTCTGGTTCTTGTCCGACGCTGGTATGTCTTGGCAAAGGCCTTTGAACCCTTCCACCTTTTAGTGCAATGGGGAAGTTATCCTCCTAGCCTAATCAGAGAATAATTTTCTCAACATACGTTACTAAAGTAAATGAAAATATACCTAAAGATTTTTGCGTGCAGTGAGCTGCATGAAAATATGAAGTGGGTTTGCAGGTTGGGCGTTCGTTATAAATATTCAAATGTTTGTATGTGATTTCTTTTGGTTTCTCTCATTCATTGTTCGTATCTTAGTTGCTTTTGCTGTCAACACCACGCATTCTTTCTTCTTACAATTGGAGGTTAGTCCTTTCTTCTTGCTTTCCTTTACTACCTTCTGTGGGAATTCATACCGTTTCCTTTCTGTGCCTGCTATCAGGCAAATTATTGACAAAGTGGAAAAAATTCTGTGATTCTGTGGACTGCATTAGACTGAAGCGATGTTTTTGTTGACTTTTTTTACAAATGTTCACCCAATAGAAGGCCCAAGAGCGAATCAAGGTAGAAGGGTTACTGTATTGTGTTGCAATAGCATAGGAAAGGCTAAGTGAAGTTCTTGTGGCTATGCTAGAAAGACTCTAGCCTTGACAGTGTCAAGATTTCATTAGTGAATAACATTTCACAGTTCAGTCAGAGACATTAGAAGAATTGCATGGAAATAGACTTCAGAAGGAACTAGAAACCCAATCATAAACAGGAAACAAGGGATAAATCTCTACTCCTGTTCAAAAGATCGGGGAAGATAGTGAACTGGGCGATAGGCGAGTCTATTTACTCCGATCAAAGGGAATTATATATATGTGCGTGTGTGTAAGAAAAGCAGGGGGGGGGGAATAAAAAATGCATCCAGTGGTTATAATTATGCATAGATATGAAATGAAGAAAATGTTGGAATGCTGAAATTTTAAACTTTTTTTTTTTTTTTTTTAGATGTGTCTGGGTTTATAGTCTGGTCAATTTAATCTATTTTCCTAATGCTTTTGTTACATTTATCATTAAGTGCCACACATTGTGATAATAGAAGACCTGCCAAGAAAGATGTTGCAAGAATCTGGACATATATTTACTGTGGTGATCTAGCAATTTCTATGCACTTTCATCTTATTAAATTGCTTTCTCTTTATTAAAGTAGCATTTTTAAACTCAAAATTATGCTCAGATTCATTACAATGAGCAACTAATGCATTTAATGTGTTGTTTTGCAAAAGATCCCTTTTCTGTTCATATAATATTTAAATTCCTTGAGGTTTCTCCTATGTATTCCTTGTGGCAATTATTACAGATGATAGAGTAAATTCCTGCTTCAAGTTTTGGCTTATTATTTTGTTTTGTATTAATAAAGTCTGTTATTGTTTTGGAAGTAGTTGTAACACATTTTTATGTTAAGTGATAGAATTGGTAGGTAAGGGTTAGAATAGTGTAATGTATCTCATTTTGTTGGATTTGCTTTGTCCACTCTTCTATTTTGAAATATTTTACAAGCATTCTGTTTCATGGTGAATGTGAAATAATCAGGTATTGGAGGAGCTTAAAAGTAATCTCAATGTATTTCTCCCCTTCATGTAAATATTGATGGCTACAAATTCTAAGTGGTCTTACACAGAATCTGATGATTATTATTCTGGATTTTATTTTGTTGCTATGGTAAGAATAGAAATTTATGAGATCATTTTTATTGGTTGATTTACAATAAACACTTAATTTTAATATAAATGATCTCATTTTAATTGTTTATATAATAATTGTTACCAGGATTACATCAGAGAAACCTCAAGGAATTTAAGTAAAAGATTATATGAACACAAAAGGGACATTTTACAAAAGAACAAATGCATTTGTTGCTTTGTTTCCTCGTTTTTCTGTTTCTTCTAAAATCTTAGTTTTTGTTGGAATCTTCAGCAGGGGAAATTATATGGGTACCATATGCTTTTCTGTTTCAACCAGCATCTTGGTTGTTTTGGCTGCAGTGACCGTTCTTTACATAGATCATTGAGATTGATCCAGGTGCTCCTTTAATTATAGGTACAATGTTTTTTAAATTCATTTGCAAAGTCTTCTTCTTTCTGATAACTTGATTTGGTATTTTAATTTGGGCAGAATGGTCTGTTTGAAATTAGAAGTAAAATTAAGTATTCTGTTATTTTCTAAGATATATTTTCGTTTGTACACATTCGGTTAGCATTCTTATATCAATTTAATTTTCACAGTTCCCAGTGGATTCTTATCCCCACATATCAAGTTTATTTTTTATTCTTTCTGACCTTACTTGCCACATTTTCTTATAGAATTGAATGTCTCCCATTTATCTCAGCAGAATCTTTATATACGGCTTTGTTGTGTCTTGTCTATCTTGCCCTTAAAATAGTTGGTTCTTACAGAATTGGCCTGGAAACCCATTAATAGGCATCCAGTTTCTCTTTTCAAATGTCCTCTTCACAACTATTGTTCTTTTGAAAATCTCAGCTGTAATAATCTTTTATTAACTGACTTTATAATCAAATAATTGCAAATTACACAGAGGGGAAGCAATTTTCAATGATGTCTTTCTTCTTTTCTTTTAGAATCTTTAGATTTATCAAGCTCATCCCTTGACTGGATTGGTTGGATCACTAGTGAAGAATTGAAGATCATTTTTCTCTAATTGGATTGATGCATTTGAATGAGTCTGACCACCATTTTAATTAAAAAACAAAAATAAAACACTACTTTAAAAGAAAAGCAATTTACTGAAATGAAAGTGTAAAGAAAGTGCTTTAATTGCTAGATCATCCACTGTGAATTTGCCTACAGGCTTTTCCAACATTTCTTCTATTATCACAATATGGGGTACTTAATAACAAAAGAGATAAAAACCAAATGTACAATTGGCTAGATCACATAACCACACACACACACATATATATATATATATATAAAACATTAATTTAAAAGTTTAAAATTTCACCATTCCAATATTTTTTGTATTTTCTGTCTTTGCTTAATTTTAACCAATGTTTTCATTTTTATATTGCCCCTCTCCTTCCTACACATATATAATTCCATCCAGCAAAATCTTTAGTCCAATGATGTTCAAATAACTTGGACTGATTTTAAATGTGAATTAAGTTTAAGTGTCTAATGATTTTTTTCCTTTTCTTTCAGATTTAACAAATTACGTCTTTGGCAATTTCAACCATGGAAAAATTAACACTTAAAGAACACATTAAAGTTATCAAAGCCATTTACAAAAATGGATGTTCAAATTTATAAATATACGGTCCAATGATTCTGCTAGCAAAAAATGAACACCAAACAGTGACCTTTTGTGGATGCAGTGACTTTTCGACAATCTTCCTTGGATTTTCATCAGCCCAAATGTGACAATTCTGCTTATTAATGAATCCACCAAGATGAAAATGGGTTTCATCATTAAGGAGGATTTTTTGTGAAAAATCTTCATTGGCTTGTCTTTGCTCATGCACCCAATTGACGAATGTATGGTGCTCCAAATGGTCAGCAGGTTTCAGTTCTTGTGTCACAAATCTTGTCAAAATTTGATGTAATGTTGTTGTGGAGAGGTTCAATTCCTGCATACGATGATGAATAGAGGGGTCTGGATTTTTGGCCACATTCTCGTGCACTGCAGCAATGTTTTCAGCTGAACGGCATAAACAAGCACGCAATGGTGTTTCCACATCTGCCACCAACCCAGTATGTTTAAATTTTTCTAATTGCATTCTTGAAACTTTAACATGTTGTTTGATTGTTAATCTTTCCATGGTTGAAATTGCCAAAAACTTAAGTTATTAAATCTGAAAGAAAAAGAAAAAAAATCATTAGACGCTTAAACTTAATTCACATTTAAAATCGGTCCAAGTTATTGGGACACCCTATATTTATGTATAATCCTTGTTTTTCACAAACACAGAATTCTTTGGTTATGTGTATTTACATATACTGTTCTTGGAATGAGATCTGGTCAAAAAGTATCAGGACTGGTGTTATAAAAAGAAAACTACAACACATATCAAGTTGCCATTTAATCTCCTTTAAAGTAGTCACCTTCTGAAGCCATACAATTTATCTGGTGTAGTTTCCATTGATGGAAGTATTCCCAGAACTCCCTTTTTGGAATAGCAAGCAGCTGCCTCGTCGCATTCTCTTGCATCCCCTTGACATCTTGTTCCTTTCCAGTGGTATTTGATTTTTGAAGAGGATAAAGTCACAATTGGTGAGGTTCTAGGGAATATGGTGGTTATCAGACCTGGGGAAAGTTTTACTTGGTCATAAACTGCTGCAGGAGCCATATTGACTGATGGAAGATCTTTGGTGCTGTGAGACGACCACACTCTACACACTTTCCTTCCAAGGACTGCTATAAACAATGGCAGTAAGCAAGAATGTTATAATTTAGTGTGAATGCACAACAGAGTTCAAAATCAATCTGAGCCAAATGGCTTTACTTTGCATACTTTACCTCTGTTACCATAGCAACAGTCCTGATAAATTTTCATCAAATCTCTTATGGATACAATCATATATGAATATACTGATATAAACATATACTTCTGTATTTTGTGGGGGTGTAGATACACCCACATCGTTAAGAGCTTCAAAGAGAAATATGAAAAGTGCAAATATTTTAAAACAAAAAAGAAAGAAAAGACATTTAATAAAATATTCAAAAACTTTACTGTTATTTCCAGCTGTTGGCATATAGAGTTACCAAAGTTGCCACGAGATCTTACACACACTCCCCAATTTTTATGTCCATCTACCCCCAGCCAGGCAGTCATAACAGATTTTCAGGTTTGGTTGGGTTTTTTTTTTTTAAATGTTACATCTTCATTAAAAAAAAAGAACAAAAAAAAAAAAAATTAAATCCACAATTTGATCAGCTGGGGACTCGTTCTTTTTCTGTCACAAGTGAACATCTGGAAATCAGGTGTGCTGAAATTGAGTAAATTTGTGAAAGGTTTCAGTCTGGCAAGACTGAAGGGAAACAAATGCCTGTTGGGGGACAGGAGGAGAAACAGAATGGGGATACAAGGGAGCCAAAAAACAGCTAAGGTCTCTACAACAATTTTAATGAGATATGTGATAAATGTATATCCAAACAAGTCCATGATATGTAAAAATAAGTAACCAACAGGTGCAAGTGCTTGAAGACACACAGACAGACACAGATAGATACATTTAATGTATTTGTTTTGAACAGAACACTGGGAGATTTTTTGGTGTAGATTTTAACTACATCAGCTGCAAAGGTGCAAATGTTAAATGAAAGACTCGCTCTAGATACAAATAAATATTTATACATTTTGAATTCGGCAAACTATTTTCATCAAAATTACAAGTAAGAAATTTATTATACGTTTCAATGGCCGCCTGTCACTCATTACTGAGCCTACCCATCTCCCAGGGTGGCGAGCCACAACCTAATACCGATGCCTGAACAGACTACAATCTCGTGTGATCAATGTTTTGAACAAGGCTAGCACGCTCAAACCTTCGGTCACAATGACTTCTGACTTTATGCTAGCATGCCAATCAATGACTCCTGAACAAGTGCGTCAATCCAATTTCATTCACAAGTCTTCAGTCAACCCATGATATAGTTTATAAGACGTTTTCCAAAGGTGCCGCATCATAGGATCATCTCTCCAGGACGATAACATGAAAAAATCACATTCCTGATTAATCAGCCATGGTGAGATACAAACATGGCTTTCATGGTTGGAAAGTGTATGTTCTCACCATTTAGCCATTTGACCCATGAAAATGTTCATAAGTCAGAAATAGCATTATATATAATTAAAATTTCACTAACAAAAAAAAAAAAAAAAAAAAAAAAAATTTGATTAAGAATATTTTTGGCAAATTTGGACCTTCATGTCCTCAAAAAACAGAATGTCAAACAGACCGTTTTTCCCTTGACACTGCTATTATTTTAACTATTAGGTTGGTGCAAAAATAATGACGTAATAATGTCATTTTTTGACGTTAAAAAATACGTCCAAAAATGACATTATTACGTCATTATTTTTGCACCAACCTAATACTTCCACTCCTCGGCAATGTTTATTGTTTTAAAAAGTGATGATTAGAATAGAAACCTAAGCACAATGATGAAAGTGAATTTATACATTTTTTTTGTTCTTGAGAATTTTCAACAAAAAATATTAAACTTTTAATTAGTAGTTTTTTTATTGACAATAATAATTTATAATAACAACATTCTAAAAACTAAGTTAAAACTAACAATGCAAGGCAATATTTATCATTTACCAATTTATAAAGAAATAAATATGAAAACAATTTTTTATTCATAAATTTATAAACATTTACTAAATTCTAAAAATATGTGAACCACTCTAAAGAAATCTTTATTATTTACCCTTTTATAAAGTTTGAATTGATTGGCAATCAGCAGGTGTGATTTGCCAAACATTTCAATAAATAATCTAATAAATAAATAGTGTTTATTATTTTTGTTGTCAATTCTTATTAACAATGAAAACGTATAAATTCATTTTCATATGTTTAGGTTTTATTACAATTCTAATTATCACCTTTTAAAACAAACATTGCCGAGGAATGAAGTTAGTTAAAATAATAGTTGTGTCAAGGGAAAGACTGTCCTTTGAACACTCCGTTTTTTTTTGTGTGCATGAAAATCCAAGTTTATCATACTTTTTTTTTATGGAGAGTCTGCAATAAACTTTTTTGTTTTGTGTGTGTGATAAATTAAATATTTCTAGGTATCTTTTTATCATCATTGTTTATCTCTGCATAAAATTTGTACTTCCATAAATACACCAGATTTTTGTGAGAATTTCAGGTTGAGGTTTCCAGAACTCTTGACATCGTTTCAAGGTTACAGGTTTCCAGAACAAAAATATGGATTCATTTTTCAGCTAGCGGATCATTTATTTGGCAAAGTTGGCACAGGGATTTTCAGTATTCTGGATGTGAAGACTCAAGACAAACTTCAAATATGAAAAGAACAACAAAGACTGAAATAAATCCGCTTAAAAAACTGGAACCATTTGAGCGCCTGTATTAGACTTAATATTTTAATATATTAATTTAATATTTTAATATATTAATTTAATATTTTTAATATATTTTACTGTCATCTCATCAAAGGGTAAAAAGGGTTTTACTTATATAAAAAATTCCTCTGATTCTTTTATAAACCAAACATTTATTAAATAAAAGCCAAAAGTTTTATTAAGTTTCATTGTTTGAATTTCGGTAGACTTTTTTTTCATATTTAAGTGTATTTTTGGCAATGAAAATTGAAAAAAATATTTTCTACAAAAAGTTCAAATATAAACATATTTTTGAAACCAAATAATTAAAGAATTTCTTAGTGGAATTGCAGAACATCAAGGATCTTAAACACATTAAAAATATCGCTTATAGTAATTTAACATTATTTAAAGCTAGAAAATATTTTTAGATTGTAAGAATATTTTTGTGGGATGGTGGAGATAATTATTTACTGATACAAGTGTTACTAATTAAACCATAGCTGTAGGGAGATGTGCACTTTTGGTATAAGAGGCTGGGATTTTGTCCACTGGAATGTTGGCCTGTTACCAGCATCTAGAATTGGAGGCATGATTTCGACAGGAATATTCAACACGTCTCTTGTTCTTCATGCAAAGCCAAATAATTCTTTTTCTGTAGAATAGAATAAAAAAAAGTTCTTACATCAGATTTTTCTTCAATTCTAGCTTTTTTTAATTTTATGAGAATTTCTTTAAAACACTTTACATGACTGAATCATTTTTGGTTAATTTAGAGACAGTTCAATGGTCATTCCAACAAAGCCGCTAAGTGGCAGCCTCTCACAAAATCTGCCAATTTCTTGATGCCGGATAAATGTGGCCTAGTACTTGTATTCCAAAAATTCTCTTTATTGAATTGCAGTTAAAATTTTATTAAGTTGAAATTAAATTGACATTGGGATCAGATTTATTCCAGTTTAGTTTGAAGCAAAAGTCACCCCAGTTGAAATGTTTGTTTATTTTCAGTAAGGAATTTGAGAATAACTTGTTTGTAATAAACAATATGAATTGGTTCTGAAAGGATTTGACCGAAACTCTTGTTAAGACAGATTAAGATTAAAGTCAGTAAAACTCTTTCAAACTTCTTGCTGACACCAAAGGTTAGAATGAAGTTTTAAGAAAATACCGGGAATTTAGATTTTGTTCAACCAGAAAAAGTGTTAAATTCTTTCAGGACATTTACTTCTTCCATTTTGATAACTAAGGTGTGGAATAAAGGTGAGAGGGACATAGAAAATTTATTTAAAATTTGTTTATAGAATGAAAAAGGAGAGAGAGAGAGAGAGAGAAGATTAGAAAAAAAAAACAGAAGATAAAATAGTCAAAGGGGTTTCGATTCTATTTGACCAGATAATAAATTAATCTGTAATATTTATTCTTTCAGGACAGAAAATTAATTTAAAATTTGTTTTCAAATTGAAAAAGGAGGAAGAGAGAAGGTTGGAAAAAGAAGTGTAAAATAAAATAGACAGCATGGTTGGAATAACAGTAAGTAGGTTGGGGGGGGGGATTAAAATTTAAATAACTATCCAGGGGCCCGTTTATTCTGGACCTAAGAGTAAGACTGCAAAACCAAATGAATTTTTAAATTTTTAATATAATTATGTTTTTCATGATGTTTTTCAGCAACAGATGAGCAATTCCGTGAGATTTCATTTAATTGTAACATTTAACAATTTTGCTATTTATTTCTGCCGATCTTTTTGGAATTGTCTTGAAATCTTCTTCCAACTCCTCTGAGATGTTATCAGTCCTTTATAATATGTCTGGCCATAAAACTCCATAGCACAGTAGTTAGCAGGCAGATCGCACAAATACATTATGAAGTCGTTCCTTATGGATAGCTCCATGAATTCAATGATTGTAATTGGACATAATAATTGAGAGGACACTAAAGGGTGTCTTTTAATAAAACGAACCTTGCTTTTGACAAGGTACCATTCATATTTATTTATTGAATTCCTACCAGAAGCTTTTGTAAAAACCAACATACCATATCTGAGAGCATATAAGAACTTGGTTCTTCATTTTCCAATTCTCAGCTGTTATCCATTACATCACCTGCACATCCAAGCTTACAGCATTTGGTACTCCGAAGTGGACACCTATCTAGGTACTGACTAGGCTCGATGTGGCTTTAAGTTTGGTGATCATATGAGAAACAGTGTTTCAACATGATATGGCTGTAAGACTTGTTGCTTTTGGAGCAAAACATCCAATTGCCAAGAAAATAAGTTTTATCAAGAGACCCCTCCCACAATTTTGCTAAGATCAACGAGTCTCCCAAGGCAAACGGTTTGTTAGAAGAGAAGTAACAGTGTCCTTGTTTTACAAATGAGTGAATGGGGCTGATTCAATTTGAAGTCATTTTTGCCAACAAAAAGGTTTCTTTACCAGCCTTGTTTGCAAATGATGAAAAGTGGGGGAGGGGAGAGGCTGATAATGGACCAGCACACATCTAGTTGTTGAGAAGTGACTATGGAGCTCGTAGGAATGAATGGGTCATCAGCTAGCCATTGATGGATGGAGACAGGTACTGTAATTTTTAGACCACAACTGATCCATTTCGGGACAAATAGTAAAGGCAACAACATTCATTTGTGGAGGAAGGGGGGGGGAAGGAAGGATGGAAGGCTTGCTTTCTCTCTATGTCCCCACCCACTCTTTTGGTTTAATAGATAAACTGTACACTTGCCTGTACAGTTCCAGTTTCACCTATCCATAATATTGTTGCATTGGCTGTAGTGTAAGCATCGGTTTTTGTTACATACATAATGAGCTGGCCTATATATATATATATATATATATATATATATTGGGGGAAATGTATGACAAAGTGGAAAAAAGCTTTCATACAAAAACTTTTTTCCACTTTGTTATACGTTTTTAGCCCTAATATTGTTTTTGATATATAAAAATGTATATATTGTTCTCATATATATATATATATATATATATATATATATATATATATATAACTGGAAGTATTACAGCTTTTTCAAATTTATTTTTAAAAGTTATTGCCTGGAACAAACCAAGATGTTTTCTTCAATGAGATGTGCTTTGGATCAGCTGGTAGAAGTGTTGGTGCTTAGGGAAATCTGAAAAGAAATATATAAAAACAAATTAATTCAATTTTATATATAATACAATCACACACACACACACATACATATAATCATCATCAATCCCTCAGGTGGGGAGCCTAATGGCAGAAGAAATAGACCGCCCCCTCCAAGATGATCTGTTGGCAATGAATCTCAGGAGTTCTGGCATTTTCATGTCTGTCCACTCTTTGATGTTGATGATCAGCTTTTGTGTTGTCATCCACACCCGAATCCACCATCAAGACCTGCCTTGCATGATTGATCTTGCAGAGGCCGTTATGCCATGTGATGTGGCATAACCATGACATCTTCCAACACTTAATAGTATCGAAGAGAGATTCCTATCAGCCTATGAGACTTTCAACCTTGCTCTGTATATAGTCATTGGTTTTGTGCTCCCAGTAGGAGATACAGAGGAGCTTTCTTGAATGTCTGGATCCTTCTTCCTGCTCCAACCAGGAGTGTCCACATCTCACACTTGTAGAGGGGGAGGATGGATACAACCAGTGATTTGTAGAAAGTTGAACTTGGTTTGGAAGCTGATGTTCTTCTTCCATATCCTTGATATGTTGTTCTTACATAAGGTAGTAATAACCACAACATTCTACACAGTTGCACATACACACCTGAACAGATGTACATGCACAAAGAAGAAAAGAATTAACACCGAGAAATTTTTTTTTTGTTTTTAACTTAATATAAAAATAATGAAAATCGGCAGACTGTTGCTGATATGTCTTGACAAGTCAAGTAAATGATTACAAAAAGGTTTGCCTACAAAACTGTGGGGTTGAGGTGCTGAATCTGACATCATCTCATCTGCAGTCGCTCTCTCACAGATGTGTCATTGACTCCCTCCGTCTTTTCTACAAATACTTTCATGTTAACTGCACCGGCAGGCTACTATTACTAGTTCCCAAACTGCATGAATTTAAATGTTCTACTAGGTTGGCATTTCAGTCCCACCCTTTCATTGTCAAAACTGTTAAATGTAGCCATCTCTTCTAATCCAATAGATTCATGTCTCGCACTTCCCGTGTGTGAAACTCCCTTTCTTTTACTTGCTTCCATGATAAATATAATTTTCAATTATTCAAATGCAATGTCAATCAACATCTTCAGATGCCTTGATCTAATTCCCAATCCTTCTCTTCATCCTTTCCTCTAACATGCCTCTTTATACTTGCTCCCACTCCCTGTAACCCCCCCCCCCCTTGTGTGCTATTGGCACTCCCACGTTGCTTGGGGTGAAATACTTTAAAAAGAAAAAATTCATACTTGAGATAAAAATGATTTTGAACAAAAAAAAATCATCATTCTCTACCAAGTTTTCCAATAAATGGAACTCAAGATCAACTTTTCCAAAACAGAAACTATGGCACCTAACCTGAATTCATAAATAAACAAAATCATGATGTGGAATTAGTAAATACTTAACACTTCAGATGCCTTAGTGTCTGGATCAATTATAAGAAATTTACTATAGGAGACAAGGAAATTGAATGTAGAATAGGCTATATAAGAGGTAATTTTGCTGAACATTGCAAATTGCTAGAAAACCAAAACACTAGCATGAAAACTTGAGATATGTTCTTAAATAGCCTCATCAGATCAAGACTTTCATATGGATGTCAGGCATAGCACCAAACCTGTTCAGAAATCTCTAAAGTATGTATACAACCAATTTCTAAGATCAATGGTTCAAATAAAGTGAATGAAGCCTATAGGTCTTGGCTAGGACCATCATTTTTTGGTGCTACAGAATCACAAAGAACTGTACCAGATAAGAGAAACCAGATCATTTGAGAACTTTCAACACCAGCAACAACTAAAATGGATATCATATATGATGTATTCAGCAGAGACAGGGCATATTCAACATTCAATAATTTTGCAGCAATACACACTGAAAGGTTGTAGGCAGTTTTGAAAAACATTTCTTTTCATGGTTAGCTGTAAGGAATTGTAAATGTAGGACTACCTTACACTTATGTAAAATAATAATAATAATATTTATTAAGTATTTATTACAGGAAATATCAAGTTTTATGGAAACATTGTTGACAATTATGTATTTAGTTACATAACAAATAAATAAAAATAATATAAATTCCGATGCTATATTCGATTTGTTGTTAGGCATTTTTCATTTTCTCTTTTGTTATTGGCAGCATTTTAGAATACTCTGGTTGCAATTCTAAGTTTCCTAAGTTAAACAAACTGGGGTTATTTCACTTACACTTTGTTACCTCTCTTTTCTATTGTTGTTTTTAGATTTTGAAAGCCTGTAAAGAAAGGAATATTTTAAATTAACCCTTTTGAGCCGTGTGTTCCTGACCAATTTTAATGCTTCTGCCTGAGCTCCTGAGTCAAAATTCGCAAATAATTGGTATGTAATGTTTTGCGGTAGATATAAAATATAGTTACAAGTGTTTACCTTCTGTTCAATCGGTAGCTGGGGATTAAGTCATTTTTCTCTACCACTGTTCAACTGGTGGCTGGGCATTACATCAATTTTCCCTACCACGGTGGTCAGGGCTTAAACGGTTAATATACAACCAAAAATAAAATGCTTTTGACAAAAAAAAATCTTAATGATTTCACTATAATTATGTAACAATAATTTAATGAGTTACTTTATCACATTGTATGGTTATAAACTATAAACCTAAATTGAGCTTAAAATATTGTGTAATCGGCTGTAATTTTTTGTAAAATGCTTGGATATGACGTAATGAATAGTTTGCAGGGAAAAAAGCAATTTTCAATTTTTTTTTTGAATATGCCCCTCCTCTGTCCAATGCATCATATAATTCAAAGAAAAATGATATAACCAAGGTTTTAACAATCCATTCTACTTCAAACAAAAGGTTAGGAAGGAAACGGCCAATCACTACTGGAAAGAGCAATAACAGCTACTGGACTTGAGAAACCTATTTTCCTGAACACTTGCTTTAATAGAAAGATTCTTATAAATTTCAACCAAAAGCAGACTGGCTGCTCAGTTAATGATGCCAAATATTTCCATGTTGCCTTTTCTTCTTCAAATCAGTTCAGTAGAAATTATATCCTTAACATGAAGGGTTTACAGCCATATCATGTTGAAACACTGGATCTCATTTGATCACTGAAGTTAAGTAATGTAGAGTCCAGCCAGTATTTTATGAGCGACCGCTTGGTAGTACCAGGTGCCTTGAACTTGGATGTTCAGGTGGTGTAGTTAGTTTCTTCTGGCTTGTAATAAAGTTCCCTAATTTGTTTCCTTTAACCAACACAATAGCATAATTCAAACAATCCAACAAAATGCATCTCCTGTTCACTACTACAGTCACTCTTCTTTCTCTGTTGACTCTTTAAGCATTTTTCAGTGAGAGTTTAAATTTGCATTTGTTAAGAGATTCTTGCCAAAGCCTATCTGACTCTAAGATTTATCTTTTATTATAATAGAACTTTTTTTACAAAACACTGACACGTGTTGAAATCCTCACAGCATTTAGTATTGTTGAAGTTATTGCTAACATTTTTTGTCAAGATTTACAAACTCTACGTTTTGTTCAATTTTGCAAACCAATCAATGAAATTTGATTAAACTGATTTGTCTGGAAAAATACTTTGACAAAAATCCTACTTTGTGGTTTAATTATTTCTTTAATTTATTTTAATTTTATAGGACTTCATGGTAAGCAATATTTTTAAAGAAAATTTCTTTTTTTCCTTTTTAACAATGAAGAATAAATTCTTAGGATTTCTTACTCTCGAGCATGAAACATACAACTGGCCATGAGTAAAAATTTCTTTCTCAAGATAAATTGGAAGCATTTGACCTTGTGATTTGTTTATAGTTATTGCAAGTGCAGGAAGTTGCAGAATTTTATATATATATATATATATATATATAGATAGATAGATAGATAGATAGATAGATACAGTTCATAAATCTGCCATTTGGTGGTTGGATATTTTACATGTGTGACACATACGAATCTGTTTTCATTGGGGAGGTAAGCCATTTTCTCTGGTGTTACAGCTTGGAATTGGAAATCCAAGAGCCGAGTTCCAATTCCAGTTGGGTTCATTATATTCACTTAAGCGCAAATACCCTTGGGGGGAAAGGTATGAATTCACCTCTTCTCTCCCTGTAGCTATGGGCTAATAAGTCCAACTTGCATCAGTAAATTATTATTATCTCCAAAAAAATTCTCAAAATAAAAAAAAAACATTTTCTGGCTTTAATTAACCTGTAAAAGGTTGATAAATCATAAAAAAAACAAATCAATCTGACTGGACATTGATTTGTTCTGTTTTACATCTGAAAAAAAATTTTGTTGAAAAAGTTGAATTGATTCTGAAGTTGATTCATAAGTCTTGTTAAATAGGCTAGGGAACGGACTAAAGCAATTTTAACTTCAGAGAATACCGGATCACCTTGCTACTTACAACTCCTCTGTCCTATATTGATTGATTGATTCATTTTTTACAGCTTATCAATCTCTTGCAGGTTATTTAAAGCCAGAAATGTCTTTTTTTAGATTATAAATATGTTTTGGTATTTATGATAATTTACTGATACATGTCCTACTAATTAACCTATTGCTGGGGGGAGAAAAGGTGGATTCATACCTTTTCCAAAAGGTATTCGCATGTAAGTGAATATAGCAAACCCAACTGGAATTGGAAGTTGGTTCTCCAATATCCAATTCCAATCCATTAATCCAACCTGCATATCTAAGCTTATAACACCTGATATTCTGAAGTGATCAGCCATCTAGGGATCAGGCTTGACATTGCTTAACTTAGGTGATCATCTGAGAGCTGGTATTTCAACATGATATGGCTGTAAGCCCTTATGTCATATAATACTTGTTCCATTTGTATGTACAGGGTGCGATGAATAAATTGTCGTCTAAAAGTCACCAAAATGAAAATAACGCTGACATCTCATTTCAACAGATATATTTACTAAAATCACGCAAAAATACCTTGAAATACTAAAAAGTAAATTTATTCAATAAAATCACCATGGCTTCAACCATGGCCTCCAGATGACTTCAAAATCTCCTGCAACTCTTCTGGATAGTCTCCTTGTTTAAGTTGGTGAATGCTACCATAATCCTTGCTTTCAGTTCATCTTTGGTATTACAAGGAGTTTTGTTGGTCTCTCATTCAACTGCACCCCATACATAACAATAAAGGGGGTTGTAATCTGGGGAGTTAGGTGGCCAGATGTAAGGGGTGATGTAGTTGCAGAAATTGTTTGTGTGATATGGTGCAGAGTCTTGTTGCCAGACAGAGTCTTCCAGCAGCCACCCTCTTGACCCAGAGCAACATGCCTCCTCAAGGCACTTGATATAGGGCCTCAGTATTGAACAATCAAGGTGAGTTTTCCGAGCTGCCGTACCTTCATAATCACCATTAGACCCATCCAACTCTTTCCAAATCCTTTGCCCTGTTCTCAGATTGAGACCCAAACACTCTGAAATGTTTGTAATGGAGCTTCCAGCATGAATGCCAAACCAAATTTTTGGCACAGTGAATTGCATCATGGTGCTCTTTTTCTCACAGATGGTGCCCAACAGACCCTACAATACTGTGTAGTTAGCAAAATAAAAATCAAACTATGCAGATGTCTGAAATTAAAAATATAAAATGTCGAAAATATACCCATCACACCCTGGATATTTCATACATTAAATGTCACAACCATTCTGGGACAGGAAAAGAATATTTGGTGTGTACAAAAATTTCCAGGACTTAAAAACATATACATTTATTATGAAAGTTTGACAATTATTTTAAGACATTTTTATGTTTATACATTCTTTTTTATAGATACAAATATTCAAGGAAATGATCTGTTTATAATAAACAGTATTAACACCATTTACCAACCCGAATGTCCAAGAAATTGTCATAGAAAATATGTGTCCTCCAACAGGAATCGAATCTGTCTCCTATACGGAACCGTCATATAGCCTGACATGCTTTTACCGATTTCGCCACAGAGGAGCGTTTTGGTTAGGAAGGTCGATTTTACTGTTTTTAAACTACAATTTTCCATGATTTTCTCACGCACATTCATATCTGCTCGATGCGTATCCAAATGTAAACAAATGACATCACACATTATGAAATGGACAAAGTCCGACAATTATTTTCAGACATTTTTATGTTTGTATATTCATTTTTATAGATACAAATATTTAAGTAAATGCTCCGTTATAATAAACAGTATTAACAACATTTACCAACCTGAATGTCCGAGAAATTGTCACAGAAAATATTTGTCTTCCAACAGGAATCAAACCTGTATTCTATATGGAACCGTCATATAGCTTGACGTGCTTTTACCAGTAAATGCTGTTAATACTGTTTATTATAAACAGAGCATTTACTTAAATATTCATATCTATAAAAAAGTATGTATAAATATAAAAAGTCTTAAATTATACATTTATCTAGCATGTATTCAGTCTTTAGTTTAAAAAAAAAAAAATAGAAAGAAAGATTGTTAGGGACTTTTTCACGCATTTAACAACAACAACAACAACAACAACAACATCCCATAATACTTACCAGTGGTTGTGGACTTCTTATTTGCTTTTCAAAAGAGTTGAACCCTGTTATTCTCCCGGTCAGTCACAGCTACAGCTCCATTGGTCATTACAGCCACCCCCTCAGGACTTTTAAACTGGTTCTGCTGATCCCCCCAAGTCCCAAACATTGAGTAGAAACGACCGTCTCCACGAAATATTTGAATCCTATGATTTCCACAGTCGGCAATTATCACAAACCCTTGATCGTCAATTGCAATCCCCCGGGGATTACAGAGTTGACCCCGGCCAACCCCTTCACTCCCAAATCCAAACAGGTAATCCCCATAGATACTAAAGACCTGAACCCTGTGGTTATTGCTGTCGGTCACATAGATCAGATTGTCTGGACTGACTGCAAGGTAATGGGGTCCATTGAAGGTACCCTGTTGTCCATGGCCCAGACGTCCAAATTTCCTGACAAAATTCCCATTAGCCTGGAACACCTAAAATGAAAACATAAAAAATGGGAATTATTGAATATCATTGAAAATATTTCTAACAATGAAATGGCTATAAATATTGCTTGATAAAATACAAAAAAGTATCTGCATTGTTATTGGTTCTGACCTGGCATCTTGGCTTCAGTCACTTTCCCAGCTTTCCTGTGCCTTATCTATAAATATCTTCATGATATCTGTTCTGATGAGCTTTCCTTTTTGGCACATTGACTTTATAAATCTAAGTGCAGTACTAGATTGGCAGCTAGGTCTCATCATTTTACTATTGAAATGGTTACATGTAGCCATATTCTATTTTTATAGTTTCTTCTCTTGCACTTCTCAACTGTGGAACTCTCTTCCAGCTTCTTAATTTCTTGGAAACTACAACCTCCAAAAATTTAAATGCAACGTCAATCATCATCTTTTGTTGTTTGTTTTTTTTGTTTAACTTCATATGGGCCATTTAATGCCAAAATTTAATTTTCTTGGGAGCTTTGAAGTAATAAAAATGATATATGTTATTCTGCTTTCACAATTGAATACATGGTAGATGATACTCAGCTTTTGTACATATACATGTTTATGTGGACATAATTACTACAGTTGGTGATATGTGTGTTTTATATTATAGTTTTCTCGAAGTTATATTTTGGAATACAATTTGATTTCTTTAAGAAATTCTAGCATATTATATGGATTAATGTCATGAAAGAGTTTTCATATTGATTGCTTGGTTGGTTGGTTGGTTTTGTCTAGCTGCATATCAACGTCAATAGGTTATTTAATGCCGAAATCTAAATATTTTGTAAATATTTTATACTTTTATTGTGAAAGGTATGTTTTTTAAATATATAGTTTGTAGATAATAAAATGCATTGCTGATAAATTCACTGCAGAAATGTATTGGTAATTATTTTTATAAAGAATGTATCGCTGGTAATTTTACTATAAAAAGTATTGTTGGTCATTTTGCTATAAATATGTACTACTGATTTTTGCTTGGGGATTCACTATTTATCCATAGCTGGGACCCTAACAGGTGCTATCACCCCGGATCAGGGTGGACCTCGGAAAAACAGCAATTAAGAGGTAGTTCCATGCTCCTCAAAACCTCCAATCTCTTGACCAGAGGCCTTGCTGCTGGATTTAGTTTATCGTTATATTTATGACGGGGCAGGAATAAAAAATATTGTTTCAAGTTTGGGGGAAAAAAAACAAACATCAAATAATTCATATATCATTTTAAGAGTACAGAAAAAAAGAATTATCTACTGCTGAAAATCATAGCTTATTCTTTTCTACTTTACAGAAAAAAATGAAGTCATGTGAGTTAAGTGATGGATGCTTATTGATGTCACTTCATAGTGTGATGAATGTAGTTAGTAATAAAAATACAATATGTTGTTCTGCTTTCACAATTGAATACATGGTACATGATACTTAGCTTTTGTGCATATACATGTTTGTGTGGACATAATTACGAGGCAGTGATATGCGTGTTTGATTTCTTTAAGAAGATGTATGATATTATATTGATGTATTATATGTCATGAAAGAGTCCTTTCATGTCATTCGGTTGATTTTGTTGAGCAGCATCTTCAACGTTTGTGGATTATTTAATGCCAAAATTTAAATATTTTGAACACAATTTTATGACTTCAACAGCAGATAAAATGTATTGTTGGTGATTTTACTATAAAATGTGTTGTTGGTAATTTTTTTTTATATAAAAATGTAATTTTATACTTTCATAGTTTTTGTTTTGGGGGAGGGAATCACTATTTGCCCATAGCTGAGACCCTATCAGGTACTACTATGCCGGGTCAGGGTGGGCCTGGGGACAACAGCAATTAAGAGGTGGTTCCTCAAAACCACCAATCTCCCAATAAGAGGACTTGCTGCCAGATGTAGTTTATCTTCATACCCAGGATTATATTTTTTGATGTCTGTTCTTTTATTGTCTTTTCTTATCACAAACATTTTCTTGAAGAGTTCCATCTGTTCTTTTGCTAATTTATTTTTCTCGAAGAGTTCCATCTGTTCTTTTGCTAATTTATTTTTCTCTTTTTTATTTGGAAATAAAATGGTAGTTGGTGGAGGATTGGAAACCAGCCGCCACCTCCCCAGCCCACAGTTCATCTCCTCAGACTGTTTTTGATCACCCTTAGCTCCACCCCAAGCTAATCACTAATTCATTCATAGTGAAAGAAATGAAAGGGAAAGCAGGAAATTAGTTAACAAAGCAAGAACAAAAAACTTATTGACTGATATTTTTAAAGTGGCAGGTGTGTGTGTGTGGAGGGGGTCTGCACTTTTACGAATCTATAAATTAACAGTGCATCTGACTTGATATTTTATTATTATCCACCCTCACTCTTATTTCAATGTATAGTCTAAAGTTAAAGAGACCATACAGTGAGAGCATTAGAAAGACAACAGAGTATTAGGTTTTATTATATTGAATTCCTGAAATGTATTGGCTAAGCTAATAACTGTGTATCTCAATATAGAGCAATGTTTTTTTTTTAATAGTGGGCCACATGAGGTAGAGGGCTACAGAGTAAGAGGCACAGTTTATGTGGATAGGTGAATGATAACAACTAACCCTAGACTTGAACAGGAAAAGATTGTAGTGACCCGGGAAGCATCCTCTTGGGAGTCAGTTCCACAAAGCAGATAGAGGGCTACATGATTTATGTGGAAAGGTGTGGAAGATAATGGTTTACCCTAGACTTGAACAGGTTAAGATTAGAGTGATTGGGGAAGCCTCCACTTGGGTGTTAATTCTACAATACAAGGGTTTGAGGGAAGAAGCTGTTCAAGTGGAACTTAGATTTCACCCATGGAATGGAATAAGGTTCACCCTTTACTAGGCCTGGAACCACTCAAGGTAGAGGGTTGTATTGTAAAAGGCACTGTTTATGTGGATATGTGTGGAAGATAATGATTAATCCCAGATTTGAAAAGGTTAAAATTGTAGTGTTTGGGGAAGCATCCACTTGGGAGTCAGTTCCACAATACAAGAGTTTGTAGGAAGAAGCTATATGAATGGGACTTACATTTTATCCATGGTATACAAAGGGAGCTAAAGTGGTTCGATACAATGTGTTTGGCATGGCAGATTTTGCTAAGCTTACAGAACATTGCAAATGCAATGGCTTCAATCCTCATTGGGTGCTCAAACTATTGTGACTTTAATCCTTCCAATCAAAATCTATCTACAAAATTTCTTAGGGAAAATGGTAATAGAACCAGAAAGAGACATCTGAAATTACTTAAACACATAATGAGAAGGGGGGGGCGCTTTAAAAATCTAACCCCCAAAGGGCGTATCAAGTGCAAAAGGGAAGGCAATAGTCACCTACCTAACAGACATGTGTGAAAGGATGAGGGAACAAAGGAGGATGGTTTGGCAAAAGGACAAACACTGGTAAGAGCTAAAAGACATAGGAGATTGTGGAGAGCCATGATCCTGTCTATTCTGAAGGGTCACAGCACATAGAAGAAGACCTAGGTAATTAAAAGCATTCATTCTAATAATGCTGGTCAATGTGGAGTGAATGGCAAAATAAGTTACAGAACTGTCTAACAAGCAGAATTGAAAAAGTTTGCAATAAGCAATGACAAGAAAAAAAAAGAACAGAGCAAAAATAATATAAAGCAAACAATATATGCAAGACATATTAACAATAATATGGCAAAGTAACAGTAATATGGAAAAAAAGTTCATAAATTAAGAATTGGGGTTGACACACAAGAGAAAATTTGGGTGAATGAACACAGCATTCTGACTTCAAGACAATACAGACTGGGACTGAGTCAGATGAAACTGAGAACTGGTCTATTTCATTGGCTAGGAAAATATCCCAGTATCAATTTGTGTGCTTCTGCCTATAAATCAGGGAGAGGCAAGTGTTTTTTTAGTCATTTCCACTGAGATTGCTGATGTTCAGATGGTGCAGAAGAGGCTTGAATGGTAAAGAAAGTCATGGAGGGGTTAAGATTAACTGTAACAAGTCTTCCAGTTTTGTGGTTTGGTGGCTGGAAGGAGGTAGTGCCTCCAGGACTCTTAAGTTGGACAGATGAACCTGTCTGCATTCTTGGAGTGTGGTCCGGGCCTGGGTTTCAGCTGAAAAAGAATTGGTTGGAGGTACAGACAAAGGTCAAAACACCAATCCAGACTTGGCTCTGAAGATAGTTGTCTGCAAGAACCATAAGTAGGCGATCAAGCATTTTCTCTCCTTCCTCTGGTCACAATCATCAAGTCTGCATAGAGGTCCTTGCCCAATGTCTGTCTCATATGAAACTAGGAATGCACACTTGATGAGCCATCAGCATACATTGAAGTTGGCTTTCCTAGGCTGTGCATTGACAGAGGACTTGATCTTGGAGGGGAGTATTAGGGATGCTTTCCCTAGCCTTAACATCATTCCTCCCGTTTCTGGAGCTGAGCACCATTGTAAACCTGGAATCAGTTGAGATTCCTCCAAGAGTGTCAGGTGTCCTTGAAGGTCATTCCTTAGTTCAGTGACCTTTCATGGCCTTGTAGACTATTGTAATGTGTATTAGTAGGGGTGGGTGTGTGCGAAGGATTCTGTTTGTGGGCAACCTGGCTTGTTGGCAACCGAGTTGCACTCTTTCTGGTTTTGGGCACCAGTGGCAGATTACCTCAGCAACCCTGAGTTTTTGCTTATCTGGTGATTGATTTGGAATGTGCTATCTTTCAATGATGTAGCCTTTAGAGGGACCTTGGTCTAGAGAAAACAGCTTAGCATACCTTCTACCATTGTTCTCAGGTATGCTCATTCTGGGACTATGTCAGTGATTTTGATAGCTTGTATCAATTCTGAACATCTCATGTCCATCATTTGGATGTTGCTAGCTAAGGCAAGAATGGTAGTGTGGACGTTGTGAATAGAGGGAATCTTGCATCCCCTTTCAACACAATGGGGTGGTTTCCTGTGAACCCCACCTGATTAAGATATACCTATTTAATGTGTGTTGTTCCTGGCTTTCTTTTTTGCTATAATCCATGTTGAGATTCCCAACCTCTCCAATTTGTTTTTGGCCTCCATTTTCACCTCAACTTGGTCACTGATTTTCCCTACACTGTTATTTATTTTTATTCTTCCCTCTCTAGTAGTGAGTGAGTTTCTTGATTATTTTTGTGGGGTGGATGGGTCCTACCAACATCTGTTATTTTTAGTTTGAATGTTTTGTTATATTTTATTTAGTTTTTTTGGATCATCCCCTCATATTTCATATTCATATATTTTTATATTTTTAGAACAAAAAAAAAAAAAGTAAAAAATAGAGAAACATTTGAACTTTGATATTTTTATGTCACTGGTTTTTTTTGTCAGTTCCTTGTGAAGATGTGGTATATGTAGGATTGAATGGTGATGGATGAGTTCTTGTGGTGAAAGAACAAATTGTAATGAATGAATAGGTCATGAATCTGATCAGCCAGATCTAGGATAGTTAAGGTTGAACAGTCTTACCCCACTCCTCCTTCGGCCTTGTGCCAAAATTGTTATAATATATAACAATAAATCAACATTCCCAATGAGATTGAAACCAACTGTCAGAAAAGTTTTCGTTTTGGAAGAATGTCTCTAAGAAGAGGTGGTGGGAGGCAATTGTTGAAAGAAAACTCACATTGAGTTTTGATGAGTACAGAAGAAACAGACGCTGGAAAATCTAAAAAATCTAAAATCACAGAAATTCAAAGGTGAAGATGAAGAATGAAAGATTTTTTTCAGAAACTAAACAAAGTATTAAGTGATTAAAAAACAAATGATAGAAACTGTTGTGGCTTTCTTAGGGGCCAGAAATAAAGACACAAAAAGAGGAACCAAGTTAAACAAATATATTAACAGAAACAGTAATACAAACATATATAAACAAGAGTATTACAGCAAGAATGTTCGGTCTGACTGTCAGAGCTGACTGCTGGAAACTTCCCTTTTCAAAAGGCAGTACCTGCTCCTATTTAGAGCTGGGAGAGTCCATGTGTGCATAGATAAATTACCATAACAGAAACAAAGAAAAAGTCTTTAACCTGCATCCCCACAAGAAAAACATTGTATCAAAAGGACAGTTTTTCCTTTGACTTCACTATTATTTTAACTACCTTCACTCCTCGGCAATATTTATCGTTCTAAAAAGCAAAACTGTAGTAAAACCTAAACATATGATGAAAGTGAATTTATACATTTTTTTTTGTTCTTGAGAATTTACAACAAAAATATTAAACAATATTTATTTATTAGATTGTTTAGCGACAAAGATTATTTTATATTAACAACATCCTAAGAAGTAATACAATTAAAACCAATGTAATGCAATATTTATTATTTACCAATTTATAAAAAAATAAATATAAAAACAAATTTTTTAAATGATAAATTTATAAACATTTACTAAATTATTAAAATATATGAACCAACTCTAAGGAAATCCTTATTATTTACCATTTTATAAAGTTCAAATCAATTGGCAATTAGATGATGTTTTTCAAACCATTCCAATAATCAATCTAATATAATAAATAGTGTAAATAAATAAATAAATAAATAAATAAATAAATAAAGAATGTTTATTATTTTTGTTGTCAATTTTTAAGAACAAAAAATGTATAAATTCATTGTCCTATATTTAGGTTTTATATGACAATTCTAATGATTGCTTTTTAAAATCATAAACATTGCTGAGGAGTGAAGGTAGTTAAAATAATAGTGGTGTCAACAGAAAAACCGTCCTTTTGACATACTGTTCCTTTTGCAGGTATGAAAATTAAAGATTACTGAAAAAAGTGCTAATATCTAATCTCCTTTGTGAGTCTTGGAGAATCTTAGAAATGAAGAAGAAATTTGAAGTGACCGAGATGTGGTTCTACTGTTGAATACTGAGTATACCATAGATAGGACATACACATGATAAGGATGTCTTAAAGAAAATAACGACAAGAAAATGTATAATTCCTGAGACAAGTGATTTCTTTGAATTTTGTTTTTTTACAGTTTATCAACTCTTTCTGGGTTATTTCAAGCTGAAACTTATTCTGGATTGTAAAAATAATTTGTTTTTTTGTGAGTGGAAATTAACAATTATTTTAGAACAACAATAAATTTTCCAGATACAAGTTCTATTATTTAACCCATATCTGGGGGGAAGGAGATTGGTAAAAAGTAAGTCCCACTGAAACAGCTTTGTCCTACAAACTCTGGTACAGATGCTCTAAGGATGGTTCCCCAATCACTACAATCTTAACCTGTTCAAGTCTAGAGTCAACCATTATCTTACCCTCCTATCCATATAAACTATCCCTTAACGTAACCCTATACCTCAAGTAGCCTCTGGGTCTTTGTGCAGGGTGAACCTTATTGCGCAAAAAAAAAAAAAAATTTTTTAAATTCTTCCTGGGTACAACTATAGATTGTTCTTAATTCCACCCCTAAATGGATCTAAGGCAGAGGAGAAGAGAAGTGGGTACACTACTCTGTAGTCTATCCCCAAGGAAGGAACATCTGGAAGACATTAGTTATTAGAAAGGAATGTGGGTGCAGTGCAATTATCTCATTTACACACACCTGGTATTACTGTTATCTGCTTTTACCAGATGTAGCAACAATCAGAAAAGATTTTTAAAAGAATACTGAACTTTTACGTAATATCAGTCCTCCTATATGACAGTGAATGCTGGACAATCTCTTCATAGATGAAGTAGAGACTTGAAGCAAAAGAAACAAAGATAAGAGTATTGAACTGTTACGTAATATCAGTCCTCCTATATGGCAGTGAAGGCTGGACAATCTCCTCACAGATGAAGAAGAGACTTGAAGCAAGAGAAACAAAGAAAAGAGTACTTAACTGTTATGTAATATCAGTCCTCCTATATGACAGTGAAGGCTGGACAATCTCCTCACAGATGAAGAAGAGACTTGAAGCAAGAGAAACAAAGAAAAGAGTACTTAACTGTTATGTAATATCAGTCCTCCTATATGACAGTGAAGGCTGGACAATCTCCTCACAGATGAAGAAGAGACTTGAAGCAATAGAAACAAAGAAAAGAGTACTTAACTGTTATGTAATATCAGTCCTCCTATATGACAGTGAATGCTGGACAATATCCTCACAGATGAAGAAGACTTACAGCAACAGAAATGTGGTTCTAGAGAAAGATGCTGAAGATACTATAGACTGAATATGTGAGCAGCAATGTTTTAGAGAAAATGGAAACAGAAATGACACATACTTAATATGAGGAAGAGACAATTGAAATTTCTAGGGCACATAATGAGGAACGAGGGCTTGGAAAATCTGATACTCAGAAGTCATATTGAAGACCAAAAGACATAATGAAGGGACATCAAAAAACAACACATAAGCTATCGAGTGAGCTTGAGTAAAATAAGGTTTAGGTGAGATGACAAAATTTATTGAGCTACAAAGGACAAGAAATTGTGGAGACCTATAGTTGCCAACATCCCTAAGGACTATGGTGCATAGAAGAATACAGGGGGTGATGAGTAAATTGTCGCTATTTTATATTTTTAAATTTGCGCATACACATTGTTTTTTTATTTTGTCGACTGAACAGTATAATGGGGTCAGTTAGGCAGCATCTGTGAGAAAAAGAGTACCATGACGCAATTCACTCTGCCAAAAATTTGGAAATGGCATGTTGTACTGCTTAGCATTCACACCGGACACTCCAATTCAAACATTTCAGATTATTTTGGTGTCAATCTGAAGAAAGAATTGGATGAGTCTAATGGTGATTACGAAGGCGTTTGCAGTGATCACTAGTGATAGTGACATTACGCCTCCATTCATCTTCCCATACGACCACAGACTCAACATAGAGACCTATATCATGTACCTTGAGAAGGTAGTGCTGCCTTGAGTCAAGAGGGTGGCTGCTGGAAGATCCTATGTTTGGCAACAGGACTCTACACCATGCCACACAAGCAGAAGAACTCAGTCATGGCTGTCAGACAATTTCTGCGACTACATCACCCCTTACACCAGGCTACCTAACTCCCCAGATTGCAATCCCCTTCATTATTATGTATGGGGTGCAGTTGAGCAAGAGATCAATAAAACTTGTAGTACTAAACATGAAATGAAAGGAAGGATTATGGCAGCATTCACTGACAAACAAGGAGACCATCCAGAAGAGATGCAGGAGATTCCGAAGTTGTCTGGAGGCCGTGGTTGAAGCCAATGGCGATTTTATTGAATAAATTTACTCTTTAGTATTCCAAAATATTTTTGTGCCATTTTTGCTAAATATATCTGTTCAAATGAGACGCCAGCGTTACTTTCATTTTGGTGTCATTTAGACGACAATTTATCCATCGCACACTGTTTATCTGCTAAATTGAGACGTCAGCATAACTTTCATTTTGGTGTCATTTAGACGACAATTTATCCATCGCACACTGTTTATCTGTTAAAATGAGACGCCAGCATTACTTTCATTTTGGTGTCATTTAGACGACAATTTATCCATCGCACACTGTTTATCTGCTAAAATGATACGCCAGCATAACTTTCATTTTGGTGTCATTTAGACGACAATTTATCCATCGCACCCTGTTTATCTGCTAAAATGAGACGCCAGCATTACTTTCATTTTAGTGTCATTTAAACGACAATTTATCCATCGCACACTGTTTATCTGTTAAAATGAGACGCCAGCGTTACTTTCATTTTGGTGTCATTTAGACGACAATTTATCCATCGCACACTGTTTATCTGCTAAAATGATACGTCAGCGTTACTTTCATTTTGGTGTCATTTAGACGACAATTTATCCATCGCACACTGTTTATCTGCTAAAATGATACGTCAGCGTTACTTTCATTTTGGTGTCATTTAGACGACAATTTATCCATCGCACACTGTTTATCTGTTAAAATGAGACGCCAGCATTACTTTCATTTTGGCGCCATTTAGACGACAATTTATCCATCACACACTGTAATTACAGGTAACATTCTTGGACATTATAGCAGGAAATAGTGAAATACCAAGGTAATTATACTATGGATAAAAAAATTGTAGTGAGGAAAGAGTGCTTGAAAAATTCGATACTGACAGGACAGATTAAAGGCAAGAGGGACAAAGGAAAACAATGGCATAACCTACCTAACGAGCTTGAGTAAATAGATAGTACAATAGAGTTTAGGTGAGATAAGAAAAAAATAAAATTTATTAACAGCTACAGAAGACAAGAAATTGTGAAAAGCCATGATTTCTACTGTTGCTATAGGACATGGCACAAGGAGTGATTGATTTATTTTTTTTTACAGCTTATCAACCCTTTATAGGTTATTTAAAACCAGAAAATATTTTTAGATTGTAAAAATCTTATTCATTGAGTAGCCTTTTTTGTAATCTTTTAAAATTTTTTTTTTTTTTTTTTTTTTTTTACGGTTTTTACTTATTGAATATGATAAAAAACTGAATAATTTCCTTGTAGTGGTTCATAATTAGAATTCTGATTGGGATATATTTTCCATTCAATGTATCTAATACGAAAAATATCAACTTTATTTTCTTGAAATAGTAAAAATCTGAAGTCAATTTGTTAGTGGAAATTAGACATTTCTGTACATTTTGTTTTTTTAGATGATCTTTAAAATTAAATGCTGAGAAATTGGTAAAAGTGATGAATCTAATTGTTCGTAGAAGTAGTTATCATATCAAACCCTAGCAATGTTGATTTTCTAAAAAAAAAACATGTAAAATCAACCTTCTCTACTGTGTCATGTCACAATGCATCTTGTACATTTATAAATTTTCCCGTCATCCATGCATCTGGTCTGGTGATCTGGCTATATAACTTGAGATTCTTGACAAAATCAAAAGGAGGGTCTGTAATGTTAGCAGTCCTGACATGGCATCTCAATTTCAATCACTTACTGCTGCTTTTCTATAAATATCTTCATGGCAATTGTTCTGATGATTTCACCTCAACTGAGATCTCAACTGCATTATTATAAGTGCAGTACTAGATTGGCAACTAGGTCTCATCATTTTACTTTTAAAATAGCTACGATGTATCTGGAAATTCTATTCTAATTCTTTTTTCTCTCAGACTTCTTACCCATGGACCAAAAAGAGCAAAAAGCCAGAGAATATTTTTAGATTGTAAAAATTTTTTTTGGGTGGGGGGAGATAATAATGGTTTAGTGATACAAATCTTACTAATTAACCAATAGCTGGGAGGAGAAGAGGTCAATTCATACCTTTCCCAAAGGTATTTGAACATAATTGAATAAAATGAGCCCAATGGGAAATAAAACTCAACTCTTCGATTAAGAATTCTGGCCCATTATTCAACAATCTAAATGCAACGTCAATCGTTATCAATCTTCTTAATTCCTGTTCTTTTATTTTTTTCCATTCTTAATATTGTTTTTCCCTCTATAATACAATCTATAAGAAGCTACCTATATAAGTATTTCTATTTCAATCCAGCTTTGAGGGTTACAGCATTTGGTATTCTCAAGTAGTCACCCATTTCGGTATTGGCCAGCTTTGATGTTGCTTAACTTTAGTGATCATGTGTGAAAGCAGTGTTTCAACATGATGTGGCTGTAAACTAATGTTAGGAAAGACCTACTTTGATTTGTGTGAGATGAATCCCAGTGCTGCCTCAACAAAAAAAAACATAGCTGTGTGCATATGTATGTATACTTATTGCTTCCACATGCAATAAATAAATAAATAAATAAATTAAAAAAACAAAACCAGCCTTGTCCATTACACAAATTTGACCAAATATTGATAAAGTTGATAAAATTTATTTTTACTTGCCATGACAAGTTATGTTATTACCCAAAGATCTGTTAATGATACTGTTATGATGGAAAACTTCTACAGTAATCAGTAATTATAAATAAAGTCTAACAAGATTTCTGCTTGAATGAGGGTTTACACTATTTACATGTGGACTATTGTCATAATCTTTGATAAATATGCTCTTTGATTATCAAAAATATTAATTTCAGACTGTTATTAATGAAAATCTAATTTATAAAACATGCCACAACACTTTCCCCCTTTCAATTACTGAAATCAGTTTTTTTTTTATGATATTTACTGGTGGCGGTGGTTTAAGTAGTTTACATTTGTAATTATTTTATGGCAACCTGATCAAAGGGAGGTAAACAGTCTTATCTTTAGTGCAATGTGTCTTCTGCACCACGTCTTCACCGGACACGGACATTGTAAAAAAATAAAAACATTAGGCATCATTAAGAAGAAAGTTAAAGAAAAAATATCTATGAATGAAAAGAAACTATGATTCTTTTTAGATTAGAAGCAAAAACTGGATTCCAGAGGATATTAAAGAATTAATTAAAAAAACAAATTTGTTCAAAATGTTGTTTGATTCCAAAAAGAAAAAAAATAAGATAGTTGTGTCTGCCTCTGGTTACTTTAATTAACTCTTAATGAATCTGATGTTAAAAGTAACAACCAAACTTCATTTTTTAGGTTAATTAATTGAGAAATTACTGAAAAGGAAAATTATTATTATTGCTTTGAATTAGAAAATTGCAAAAAATCTGATGTCAAGAAAACATTTAATTAATTTGTTTTTTATGGTTTATCAACCTTTTGCAGGTTATTTAAAACCAGAAAATATTTTTAGATTATACCAATTTTTTTTTTTTTACAGTAAGGTTCACCATGTACAAGGTTTAGGGGCCACTCAAGGTAGAGGAGGTAGTTTATGTGGAGAGGAGGGGAAGATAAGGTTAACCCTAGACTTGAACAGGCTAAGATAGTAGTAATTGGGGAAACATCCTCTTGGGAGTCTGTTCCACAGAGCTGTTTCAGTGGAACTTATTTCTCGCTGATGGAATATGAGTGGTTTGCTACTATATAAATGGCATGGTGGGTCCTAGCCATGAAAGACCTGGCGGAACCAAGGAATGTAATTCATTCAAGCATTTTTGGCAGAAGTAGAGAGAGAGAGAGCAGTGAGAGACATGCCACATCCCACCTGTGGGAGAAAGGTTGGAGGGTGGAAAATAATACTTATTATTATTAGGGTATCTGCACGTGTGAATATGACAAACCCGACTGGAATAGGAAATCTGCTCCCCGATTCCCAATTCCAAGCCTTTATCCATTACACCAGCCACTATTCCCAAGCAGGGACCCCCATCTAGGTAGAAGAGGGGACCCCTTTCCGAAGAGGATTTGCACATAAATGAATATAACAAACTTGACTGGAACTGTAAAGAAAAAATATACAAAATAACAAAAACCACATCACTTGAAGACTTCCAACAGCACTAATGTTTATAACATGTAGCAAGAGTAGTGGCAATGAGTAGCACATGTAGCAAGAGTAGTGGCAATGAGTAGCACATGTGGCAAGAGTAGTGGCAATGAGTAGCACATGTGGCAAGAGTAGTGGCAATGAGTAGCACATGTAGCAAGAGTAGTGGCAATGAGTAGCACATGTAGCAAGAGTAGTGGCAATGAGTAGCACATGTAGCAAGAGTAGTGGCAATGAGTAGCACATGTAGCAAGAGTAGTGGCAATGAGTAGCACATGTAGCAAGAGTAGTGGCAATGAGTAGCACATGTAGCAAGAGTAGTGGCAATGAGTAGCACATGTAGCAAGAGTAGTGGAAATGAGTAGCACATGTAGCAAGAGTAGTGGAAATGAGTAGCACATGTGGCAAGAGTAGTGGAAATGAGTGTAAGTCTAATTACCTGAAAAACTGTTCAAAGAAAAGGACTTTAATAAGGTTTGGTGGGGGCAGAGATACTAATAGTTCAGTGATAAATGTCTTACTAATTAACCCATAGCTGGGTGGAAATGGAGTCATACCTAATTAGAATTTGATAAACAAAAAATTATAATGTGGATATATATATATATATATGTGTGTGTGTGAAAGGTTAATGGTCAGAGTTGAGTCAGACCAGGAAACTGTAGTATAAAAAGTGCTCAATATACATGTGAAAAAAAATAAATAAAGGTAAGAAGAACATGTAGAGCTTTTAACTTTAAAATTAGGAGGTTAGTTGAATACAGGACCTTGGTTTCAACCTTATGGCCTCAACAGGCGATTTCTATCAACTATATATATAAACTGATCTCTCACTTTGTGGCCACAGTAGTTCCTATACATTTATATTCCAGAGAATGTAAATAAATCTAAAAGACATGCCTGTATAGCTAATCAGTATTTCATTGATTGATTCATTTTCTATGGTTTATCAACAAACAAGAAATTATAATGTGGATATAAAGTGAGGGATCAATTTAATTATTTACACTATTTACATTGTTTGGACTGTTGTCCTCGTCTTTATGGCCATATTCACAAAATTTCAGCTGTTGTATGCTCTGGCCTTCTTCAGGATCTGTCCATATTTCTAAGATGAGGTATTTTAATTATTTACACTATTTACATTGTTTGAACTGTTATGCTCATCTTTGTTGCCATATTCGCAACATTTCGGTTGTTGTATGTGCTGTCCTTCTTCAGTAAATTGGAACTCTTTATTTCATCCACCAGGGTAGATTGTTCTAGTTCCACATGCCATGCTTCTTCAGGATGAATCAGTGTCAGTTATCTCCCTTAACTCTTCAAGTTTTGTTTACCTCAGCTGTAGCCAGGTATTGAACTCTCAACTCTTTGGATCAAGTCACTGGATTCAATCAATGATTTAACTGGTCGACAAAATAAAGGGATCAGTTTGAAATTCCAATCACCTGAAGAAGGCCGAAGCATACAACAGACGAAATGTCATGAATATAGCAACAGAGATGAGGACAACAGTCCAAACAACGTAAATAGTGTAAATAATATCAACACTTGTTGGGTTATTTAATGTTAAATTTTATAAGGGACACCCAGTGAGCATGAAACTCACTACCCAAAGGTGATGGTCTATCAGACTGGGCTCACCAGCCATTTAGTCACTCACCAAGGCATGGAGGTAGATAAACAGATATTAATAGAGAGAAAATGAAACATTAAGAACAAATTCAATTAAAAATTTTCCTACTGAAATCAAATAAATTATTACTGATTTTTAGGGAGAAAGAAAACAACTAATGAAAAGAATCATAAGAAAAAGAGATGATGATGATGATGATGGTAGAAAGATTTTAGAGATGAGAATTCAATTTCAATCTTGAGAGTTTCAGCAGCCTAATTGGTCAAAGCACCTTCCATGAAAGACGAGTTTCTGAGACTAAGGATGTGAATTTAATCCGAAGGTTTGTAGTTAAGCAATTAAAAAAAGGAATCAGTGAAAAAAGATTCTGATAAAAATGCAATGAGACTGATGGAGGCAAAACAACAAGACTGATGGAAAAAGGCAATGAGACTGATGGAGGAAAAACAACAAGACTGATGGAAAAAGGCAATGAGACTGATGGAGGAAAAACAACAAGACTAATGGAAAAAGGCAATGAGACTGATGGAAGTAAGACAACAAGACTGATGGAAAAAGGCTATGAGACTGATGGAGGAAAAAACAAGACTGATGGAAAAAGGCAATGAGACTGATGGAGGAAAAACAACAAGACTGATGGAGGAAAAACAACAAGACTGATGGAGGAAAAACAACAAGACTGATAGGAAAAGGCAATGAGACTGATGGAGGAAAAACAACAAGACTGATGGAATAATACACTAAAAACTGTTGGAGGAATAACAACAAAACTTCTGGAGGAAAAGCTATAGAGAATTAGCTATGAGACTGATGGAGGAAAGGCCACAAGACAAGGCAAAAAAAACTTTTAGATGAAATGCCATAAAAATGATGGTGGATTGGCTATGGGACCAATGGAGGAAAAAAAGATGACAAGACTAATGAGAGAAAAAAACGAAAAACTATTGGAGGAAAGGCCACAAAATATGACAAGACTAATGGGGGAAAAACTGTTAAAGGAATAGCAACAAAACCAATGAAGGAAAGGTGACTAGACTGATGGAGAAAAAATGTTGGAGGAATAACAAGAAAACTGTTGGAGGAAATGCCATAAGACTCATGTCAGAAAAGCAATAAAACCAACAAAAGAAAGCCATGAAATGGGTCAAGGAAAAAGTAATAAAACTGATGGAGGAAAAAGTTAAATTTTGTTAGAATCAACAAATTGCTTCTATTTTAGTCACAATATTGGTTTAAAAAATTTGACAATATTTAATAAAAAAAAAAAAAGAAGCAAATATGATATTAAGGCATGTCAACATCAATATGGATTATGAGGCACCAGTAATAATGCCAAAAGTTTTTCCTTTTATAAAGGTGTAGATAATTCTTTATAAAGAAAAATGCAACAACTTTCTCTTGTATCTTACTTCACAAGTACATTGTCTCTTTGGGAAAGGCAAAGAGAGAATTTGTTTCTAGAAGCAAAAAAAAGTTTGTTGAAAAGAAGTTGCCAAAATGATAAAACACAAGGAAATTTATTTGCTTCGTATTCTTTAACAGTGCTCATATTGTAAAAGGTGTGATGTAATTTAATAAGTAAATATAGACAATTGTCTGATGACGTGGAAGATTCTGGAAGAATTCTTATGTAAACTCTTGGAAAATTGCCTAAGAGTTGTTCTGGAAAGAATGGCATTTCTTTTTCAAAGATTCTTTCATTATCTTGGTACCTGTCTGGGGGGGAGAAAAGAAAGAATAAAATCCGATACCAATGTGAATTTTGGATGCATTGAAAACTTAAAAGGTCATGACATTTTATCATCTTTTATGCTTGCAAATGATTTTTTTTTTACAAACACATCAAAAAGAAAAAAAATAGCAAGTCTTTTGACCAATGTTTTTGATAAGTTACTGTTTTTTTTGTTTCATTAATCAAAACAGGTCAACCATAAGAATACTGCAAGCAGCAGATTTGGAAATAAAGAATAAACATCCAGTGAGATATGAACCTTGCCTACAAAGGAAGGATACAGGTTTTATATATATATATATATATATGTGTGTGTGTGTGTATATATATATATATATATATATGTTTATTTAAAAATTATAACATGAATATGTTATAAAATCACTACAATATATATTAATGTAGGGTGTGATTGATAAATTCTCATCTAAATGAAGCAAAAAGGAAAATAACACTGATAGCATCTCATTTCAGCAGATGTATTTACCAAAATTACAAAAAATATCTTGAAATACTAAATAGTAAACTTATTCAATAAAAATCGCCATTGGCTTCAAACAAGTCCAGCCAATATTGGAATCTCCTGCAACTCTTCTGGACAGTCTCCTTGTTTAAGTTGGTGAACCCTTGCCTTCAGTTCATCGTTGGTGTTACAAGGAGTTTTGCTGGTTTCTCACTCAACTGTCCCCCACATTAATAATCAAGGGGTTGTAGTTTGGGGAGTTAGGTGGTCAGATGTAAGGGGTGATGTGGTCGCAGAAATTGTCTGACAGACATGACTGGGTTCTCCTGTTTGTGCGGCATGGTGTAGAGTCCTGTTGCCAAACATAGGGTCTTCCAGCAGCCACTCTCTTAACTCAGGGCAGCACTACCATCTCAAGGGACTTGATGTAGGCCTCCATGTCAAGTCTGAGGTCCTGTTGAAAGATGAATGGGGGCATATATCACCATCATTAACGATCACTCCAAACACATTTGTAATCACTATCCAACTCTTTCTGAATCCTCTGCATTGTCCTCAGATTGATACCCAAATATGCTGAAATATTCATATTAGAGCTTCCGGCTCAAATGTCAAGCAGTATAGCATGCTTTTTCCAAATTTTTGGCAGAGTGCATTGCATCATGGTACTCTTTTTCTCACAGATGGTGCCCAACTGACCCTACTATACTGTGTAGTCAACAAAATCAAAAACAAACAACATGCATGCACAAAATTAAGAAAATATTAAACGGCGATATCTCATCTAGTTCATATTTTTTGGTACTTCTCATTTATTGCTTGCTCTGTTTCCACCGAGTTCAAGTACACACTGCTCAGTTCAGGGATTGAACTCACAATTACTAAAAGTGATGAGATATCCCTAGACATTGGCAGTGGAACAAGAATAGATTAAATAAAAGTTTCAGTTTGAAATTCCCTGTAGGTTACCTGGGTCGATATATACACCTGATAAAAACTAGAAGGCACAGAGAGCTGAAGCATTTTGATAACAACAATAAAGATCAGGATAATGGTCTGAATGTAAATAGCATAAATAATGTTAACTCTTCATTTCAGAAATTCATTTCCTGTAGGTTACCTTGATCAATATAAATCTGATGAAGGCCAGAGAAAACCACAGCATTGAAACATTGTGATAACAACAATAAAGATGATGATAATAGTCCGAATGTAAATAGTGTAAATAATAATAATTAATAATCCGAGAAATTCAAACAGAAATAAAAAAAATTAATTTGACCTTCTTCCCTGGTATTTTGAACAGGAGTAGAGGTTTATCCTTTGCTTCCTTTTTTTAGGATTGGGTTTGCAGTTCCTTCTAAAGTTTTTTTCATTTTCTTTCACCTCCAGTAGATCCTTGTGGCTTAGTAGCATTATCGCCTTGCTTGGGGTGAATTCATTAAAAAAAAAAAAAATGCTGGTTCATCAAACTGTAATTATCTGAAATTGTATTTATTATGAAGGTTTTTGTTGAAAATGGCTCCTTTCTGGATATTGGGCAATCAAATGTTTGTGCTAAAATTGTACAATTTAATAAGCTGAAAACTGTCCTGTCCGTGTTTGCTGTGGATTGGCAAGTTTAGCACTAGATTTGCCAGTCAACTCTCTCAAAGTGTGCAAATATGTTTTTTTTCAACTCTATGGCTCATTTTCACTTCCTAACCTATACTGAAATCCATTCATAAAAAGGTTTTGTACACCCATCATGTTAATTCTGTGATTTATTATTAAAACTGTCAAGTGTGGTGCTCAGTATATCAGCAGAACTAATCAGAGCAATGATGTGCAGAGGTTTGATGATGCTCAGGGCCAACACCTTGATTCAAGGAGGTGGGGGTGTTTACTCCAGTCTTGATTATCAAAACAAGGATCCACATTTATATCAACTTGTAGGTCTGTAGGGTGCATGTCCAATGAAGTTAACAGAAACAATTTCAAAAATAAAATTTTATTTCATTCTTTGATTGGAAGTCCTCCTGATATAAATGCCTGGGGTTGTTGCACCCTCTACACCCACTCCTTTTGCATAATACTGAATCAAAGGTTGGAATTAAAGACTGGGCAGCATGTACCAGCAAAAATCCGTCAAGGGCAGTATGAAAATTTGTTCTCTAATTGCAGAACATTAATAATTAATCTGACTCCTGCTTCATCTTTTACCAGAGATTTTTCACTGTAACATATTTTGATTACTATCTGGGAGTGCTCGAGACTCTTTATATTAAGTCTAAACAGCCTTCCCTTTGTAAGTAAAATGAATGGTACTGGTTCTAAATATAATCAGTTTATGATTAATGCTGCTGATTGTCTGATAGTTTGTTTTTTTTTCTTTCCATTTTTTAGTCATTGTGCACTTATTTATATGTTTTGTCCTTAGTTGAGGTTTGTAGAGCAAGGAACAATAACCAATGAACTTTTTTTTTTATTTTTGTTTTATTTTCTTGATCCACCACTTTACACTGAGTAATAATTTTTTCCTTATCCTTTCCCCACCCTCTGTTGTTTTAATGGTTGGTTGGGTTTTATGGCATATCAACCACTGTGGGTCATTTAATGCCAAATTAAGGTATATATATATATATATATATATATATATATATATATATATATATATATATATACACACACACACACACATATACATACACACACATATATATATATATATATATATACACACACATATACATATACATATACATATATTAAATATACAGTACTATTAAACATATAGCTGGCAACATTATTTTTACAAAAACGCATAGCTGGCAACATTATTGTTTCAAAAAAGTATAGCTGGCAACATTAATTTTTCCCAAAAATGTATAGCTGGCAACATTATTGTTTCAAAAATGCATACCTGGCAACATTATTGTTTCAAAAACGTATAGCTGGAAATAATTATTTTTCTCAAAAAAACGTATAGCTGGCAACATTATTGTTCAACTCGTATATCTGGCAACATTATTTTTTCCAAAAAAACATATAGCTGGCAACATTATTGTTTCAAAAATGTATAGCTGGCAACATTATTTTTCCGAAAACATTATCTGAGGCCTTGCTGTTGGATGTAGTTTATCGTCATACCCAGGACGCTGTTTGTTTTAATATATTTTTTCTATATATTTATATAGATTTCTGAGATGAGGAATTATCATTATTTAAACTATTGCAGTGTAACAGAAACACTTTGTTGTTGTTATCACAATGTTTCGACTATTGTTCCATCTAGCCTTCATCAGGTGTACATCAATCAGCATAGTGTACATTTTGAACTAAACACTTTATCTAATCTACAGGAGTAGAATGTTCTTGTTCATTGCCCATGTCTAGGGATATCTCATCTAGTTCTTAGTACCGCTTGGTTATTACTTGACCCAGTTTCCAATGAGTCCAACTACACACTGGACAACTGAGGGATTGTCGTCATAATTTTAATTTGGAGAATTTTAATTAAAAAAGAAAGTATTTTTTTTAAGAAAAGCATATATTGAAAGTGCATTAATTTCTGATTTTTCTGTGGTAAATTTACTTCCAGGGTCATACAACTTATCTCCTTTCCTCCTTCTATTACATTAAAATGTCTATTATTATGGGGTCCACCCTTTTCTGATATAAATGGACTCGTCCTGCTGCCATAAAATAGTCACAGTCAGTCAGAGATGAGACAGAGAGGAACAGAGTAGAGGAACAGGGTGGAGGAACAGAGTGGAAAGTACATAGACACTGTGATTGAGTTGACGTTAGAAGTCAGTTACAAGGACCCCCGACTCTAAGGAAGTTTACTTCGAGACTGTATATAGCGATCTTTGATTAATACTAACCAGCGTTCCTGGATTTTACTAACAGCATTACCTTTTGTATTTTGTGTAAATACATTTAATTTCTTAGCTTAAATACTTGCGTTTGTCATTTATTGGAGACCGATTTTTCAGGCGGAATCCACAACAGCTATGTTATGCATTGAGATACACTTAACATAAAAAAAGTTAAAATTTAAAGCTAAGTGTCTTTGTATCGTCAGCATTTTTCAATGTAAAATTGTAAGTGAAATTCACTGTCTTCTTCTACCACTATATATGATAGAAATATATTTGTAAGATTTTCTATATTCGGGGGTAAAAATGCTCAATATCCAAAATAGAGCATTTCTGTATTTAATACAGAAATGGACATTGAAGTCAACACCAAGCAGGAATAGTCTATTTCATGCTTGAAGGCCATCCTGAAGATTGCAGTAGCCTGATGACTGTATTCAAGCATGAAGCAGATTGTTGACAAGCATGAATGGGATATCGATGGGTAGTCCTTTGGCACCACCTCTCACGACCAATATCTTTGTAGAGTTCCATGAGAGGCAATTGTTCGACAAGGTTTCTAAATCATACTGTTATTTTTGTTATGTTATTGATACGTTTCCATCACAATGAGGCAGAAATTTTTTTTCAGCATTTAAATAGTTTCCACTCCTTTCCATAATTCATGATGTAGGTGGAGAATAATATGTTACCTTTCCTGGATGTGTTGGTTGAGAAAACCCCCACTTCTTTTCTCACCAGCATATACAGGAAACCCACATTTACTTGGTTGGATCTCAGTTGGGATTCCTTTGCTTCTAGGAAAAATTAACCTAGTCAAGAAACTCACTCTTCATGCATTTTGGAGTGTAAAATTGATGCCAAACTCAGGCATATTACCAATATTTTTCTAGCGAAGTATCCAGTGACTGGAGATGAGAATTGCAAAATATGTATCTGGCCCTCTACATAGACATGCTTCAATAACATCTGCGCACACACAGGTGCATGAGCCTAACATTGGGGTAAGCATTTATTATATACACCATCACTTGCAGGACCAATTATTCAGAAGAGTTTTTCTCTGTGTTGCACAGGGCCCAGGCCAAACACCATCTTAACATCTTGAAGGTGATTGTAATGAACATGCAGCGTCTGTGTAGACAGAGAGAACTTAAAAATAAATTGGTACTTTCTGGCAAGCTCCTGATTCATTCTGGTTGAACTTTAAAATTTTTATCTCTCCCCCTTGTCTTTTAAGATCTATTGCAAAGAGATTTTTCCTTTCAGTGGTTTAATTTGAATTCTATCGATATTTACTTCTGACAAAATGTTGGACAAAAGGTGCCTTAAGTTTTTCTATTTTTAACTGAGACGATACTTTTGCATGTGAGTTTGATTAATAAAATGTTCCCCATTTTAAACATTGTAATATGTTGGTGCAGCACCAAAAATCTTATATATATATATATATATATATAGTATAATGAGAAGCCACATATTCCCCCATAGCTTTAATCAATCAGGACATTCATTAGAAAACTGCAAATGTTTTGAAAAAAGAAAACATTTTATAAAACATACATGCAACAAACTATTTCTTATTTAACAGTTAAAATATTTCATCTTTGAAAATAGCTAAATGTATAGCTGAAAGCACTCGGAAAAAAAAAATATTCTCACAGTTTTTATAGAATTTATCATCTGAAAAGAAAAAAATTATTAGTTCACATGAGAAATTGTATAAAAAAACTAAATCAAAGCACCTTGTCTGTCGTATTCAATTAAATGTGCATGAAAAATAAAAAAATTTTTTTTTTTTTTTTTACTCATTCACCCCAAGCAAGATGATAATGTTCATCAGACACAAGGGATTACTGGGAGTTAAAGAGAGAAAATATCAGTGAGGATAAAGGACAATAAAAGAACAGCTGTCAGGAAAACAGAAGATGGCGATTGGCATTGCTTTTAAATATTTGAAGATTCAAAGTGACAGAGAAACAGGAAATTGGAAGAGATTTGCACAAGCAAGAAGTGCGAGAAAACAAACTATCAGAATAGAACTTACAGTTACATTTAGCTATTTCAACAGTAAAATGGTGAGACCTATTTGCCAGTCCAGTAGCAGACTTAAATTCATGCCATCAAGGTACCAAGGAGGAAATCTGATCAGAACAATTGCCATGAAAATATTTATAGAAAAGACAGAGGGAAGTCACATGATGGAAGTTGGGAAAGTGACTGAAGCTGAGATGACAGATCAAGATCTACATAAGATATGATAAAAATGTAGCATACGGTTTAGTGCATTATAAAAAATTTGGCTCTTTTATATATATATATATATAGATATATATATATATATATATATATAAAATCTTAAAGATGGTCCTTCCCATAACCCTACAGACTGGCACTACAAAGTCACAAAGATCTTTACCAAATAACAAAAACCACATCACTTGAACACTTCAAACTGCAACAACAAAAAATGTAACTTAATCTCTCTCACTGTCTATATATATATATATATATATATATATATATACACCACTCTCTTTATCACAGTCTTCTCACATCTATATATCTCAGTGGATTAGGGTTAGAGTTAGAGTAGGGTTAGAGTAAACGTCCGGCAGGGTTATATCACCATAGAAAGCTTAACATTTCAAGATTGATTTGATTTTACGGGTTATCAACCTTTTGCAGGTTATTTAAAGCTTGAAAATATTTTTAGATTGTAAAAATTTTTGGGAAATAATAAGAATTTACTGATACAACTCCTACTAATTAGCCTATAGCTGGGAGAGAAGAGACAGAGTCATACTTTTCTCAAGGTTATTTGCATATAAATGATTATAACAAACCTGACTGGAATTCAAACTTGGCTCTCCAATTTCCAATTCTGAATCATTATCGATTACACCACCCACACATCCAAGCTGGTATTCCCAAGCAGTCCGCCATATAGGTAATGACCAAGCTCAACTTCAGTGATCTGACAAAAACTGATGTTTCAATGTGATATAGCTGTAAGCCTAATATTTCAAGAGGAACCTGAAGTAGGGCAACACCAGGTAATCTTGACAGTAACTTAAAGCACATTTTATAAGGCTGCTACTTAGGTTAGGTGATTTAAAACAGCTGCAAATTTTTTTAGACAAAAGGAGCGGAGAGAGATGCATGAAACTCTTTAAAATTGGCAAACAGAGGAAAATTCATTTTACTTTGTAATCTTATCAGGCCTGTTGGTTCTCACGATGATTTACATTAAAAGATAAGAAGTTAAAAAAACATTAACAGTTAAACTGATTACTAATAAAAACTCATAAAAGGAACCATTAATTTTATTTATTGATTTCATCAAACTCTCACATATATATTGTTTTTAATCACATCACTCTGTGCAAGGTAGTAAAGCCACTAAGACACAAGGGGTTACTGAGTGTGAAAGAATAAGAAAAAAAAAGAGAAACATTATTAAGGAGCAAGAACAATAGAAGAGTAATCAGGAAGACAGTAGATAGCGATTGACATTGCATTTAAATTTGTTTTTTTAATCACATCACTCCATGCAAGGTAGTAAATCCACTACGACACAAAGGGTTACTGAGTGTGAAAGAATAAGAAAAAAGAGAAACATTATTAACCTTTTGAGCCCTGACCACCTGTTATGTCGGAAACCTACCCCCCCTCTTGAAGATTGTCTGCGTCTGTGAACAAAGACTTTAAATAGTGACATGTCAGTTGACATGAAGAAGAGACCGATAGAGAAGTTCTTAGCTGAGCTAGTTATTGACTACTCAGGCGATTTCTGTACCTTTTTACCAACCTATTAAAACCCCTTTATTTGTTACGTGTTATTTGGCGTTTGTCTCTACTAACCCCAAATCAACATCATAACACCACCCCTTTACCAGTGGTAGAGAAAAATAACATAATGCCCAGTCACTGGTTGAACACTGGTAGAGAAAAATGACTTAATGATCAGCTACCAGTTGAATGGTGGGTAAATATTTGTAACTAGTTTTATATCTACCGTGAAACATTACATAGCAATTATTTGCTAATTTTGACCCAGGAGCACAGGGAGAAGGATTCAAATTGTTCAGGAACGCAGGGTTCAAAGGTCTAAGGAGCAAGAACAGAGTAGAGTAGTAATCAACAAGACGGATAATTAATGATGGACATACATTTAAATTAAAGATTAAACTTGGTTGCATTTAAATTCACAGTCTTCATACCAAAGAGGAAAGCTTACTGGAACAATTACCATGATATGAATAAACAGAGATGGATAAATATTTTTAATCATTTATCACCCCAAGTAAAGCAATAAAGCCACTAGGAGACAAGGTTAGAAATATGAGAAAAACTATTAGGACAGTAGACAGGACAATAAAAAAAAAAACAGAAGTAAAAAGACAGAAGATATCAATTGACATTGATCTTCAAAAATTTAAATGCAAACTTAGCTAGAAAGCATGGAACCATTTGAGAGTTCCACAAGCAAGAAGTGCGATAGAAGAGACTTTTAGCATAGAACTTACTGTTACATCTAGCCAATTCAACTTTAAAATGAGGTGACCTTTCCGCCAATCTAGTACTGTGCTTAAATTAATAAAGTGAAGGTACCATAGCAAAGAGTTCATCCAAACAATTATGACAAAAATATTTACAGAAAAGGTACAGGGAAGCTATGGTGATGGGAAAGTAACTGAAGAAGAGATGCCATGTCAGGACCAATAATATTGCAGATACTTCTTTGGATTTTATCAAGAATCTATAAATATTCAGAAGGTTCGTCAGACCATATGTGGCAGCAATATTCAAAGCATGGGAGACTTATAAACACGTAAGAGAAAAAAAATTATCTAGCATGACACAGTGAACCAGCTTTCTTAGTAGCAATGGATTTGATATAATCTTTCCACTTCAGGTCATTCTCATAGAGGTTAGCATCAGCCATGCTGATGGTGGGAGTCTTTCATCTAATTGATTGATTTGTTTGTTTAATGGCATATCAACACCTTATGGGTCATTTAATGCTGAAATTTAATTTTCTTAGTAATAAAAATATGATATATGTTTCTTAGTAAATATGATATATGTTTCTTAGTAATAAAATATGATATATGTTTCTTAGTAAATATGATATATGTTTCTTAGTAATAAAATATGATATATGTTTCTTAGTAATAAAATATGATATATGTTTCTTAGTAATAAAATATGATATATGTTTCTTAGTAATAAAATATGATATATGTTTCTTAGTAATAAAATATGATATATGTTTCTTAGTAATAAAATATGATATATGTTTCTTAGTAAATATGATATATGTTTCTTAGTAATAAAATATGATATATGTTTCTTAGTAATAAAATATGATATATGTTTCTTAGTAATAAAATATGATATATGTTTCTTAGTAATAAAATATGATATATGTTTCTTAGTAATAAAATATGATATATGTTTCTTAGTAATAAAATATGATATATGTTTCTTAGTAATAAAATATGATATATGTTTCTTAGTAATAAAATATGATATATGTTTCTTAGTAATAAAATATGATATATGTTTCTTAGTAATAAAATATGATATATGTTTCTTAGTAATAAAATATGATATATGTTTCTTAGTAATAAAATATGATATATGTTTCTTAGTAATAAAAATATGATATATGTTATTCTGCTTTCACAACATTTTTCAATTACCATATTTGGTATGACATTAGGTGCCATCCTTTATTCAAGCTGGCCTAAGTTATGATATATAGAACATGGAGCTCAGACCAGGAATATTCTCAAGTAACCTCAATAGGGCTGGGCGGAGTGTTGAAGTAATTGGCCTTTTTTTTTGTTTTTAAATTATTAATTGGCTTTTAGATTTCACAATATTTTTCATCATTGCTCACTGAATCCGAAATTAAATGATTTCTGAATAATTTAAACTATTTACATTGTTCGAACTGTTGTACTCATCTTTGTTACCATAATCACAACTTTTCAGGCATTGTACACTCTGGCCTTCTTCAGATGATTAGAATTTCAAACTGAACCTTTTATTTTGTCCACCAGGGTAGATTGTTCTAGTTCTATGTGCCATGCCACTTCTGAATGTTTCAGTATCACTTATCTCCCTTTAACTCAACTGTCCAAGTTTTTGTTCACTTCAGCTGTAGCCAGGTATTGAACTCACAACTCTCTGGGTCAAGTCATGAGATTCAACCAACGCTTTTATCCACTGGGCCACATGTCCTTGAAACATCGTGAATATGGCAACAAAAATAAGGACAAGAGTTTGAACAATGTAATAGTGTAAATAATTACAATATCTCAGAAATATAGACAGATCCCGAGCATACAATGGCCAAAACATCCCGAATATAGCAACAAAGATGAGGACAACAGTCCAAACAACATAAATAGTGTAAATGATTACAATACCTCATCTCAGAAAAATAGACAGATCCTGAAGAAGGCCGGAGTGTACAATGGCCAAAATGTCCCGAATATGGCAACAAAGATGAGGATAACAGTTCGAACAACATAAATAGTGTATACTATGGGGTCCACCCATTTTTCACATAAGTGGACTCTACCAAGTGTACCTGGACTGCTGCTGTTAAATACCCAGAGTTACAGTCAGTGAGGAGCAGTCGTAGTTGGTGGTCGACAGTCGGAGAGTGTGAGAATATATGAACGGAGATAGTGTGAGATAACCTCTTGTAGAAGTCAGTTACAAGCACGTAGGCTCTAAGGAAGTCCTATTTCGAAACTATATATGTCTATCTGTATTCGCTACTAACCACATTCATGGACTTACTAACAGTATTACTCTTTGTATGATTGTGTAAATACATTTTATTTCTTATATTTAATTATTGCGTTTGTCATTCCTTGGAGACGGAATTCATCTCGGAATCCACAACAGCTTGACGAACGAGGATTCAAACTCACGCAGACAACCACAGCAACTTGACGAACAAGGATTCGAAACTCACACGGGGAAAGAAAAACTTTTCATATGCCTAACCAACAAACAACTTGGCAAACACATGCGGAAAACTAATCAACAAAAGAAAAATCCTTCCCTCGTCGTTACAACAAATTAGCGACAAACAATTTCGAGCAGTAAAAATACATAAAATTGAGTTATCATGGAAGATTTTAAAAATATGTTGGTAGAACTGATAAGACACCAAAATGAGCAACAATTACAAATGCAGAAATACCAAAATGATCAACAGTTACAGCTACAAGAAAAATGGCAAAAGCAATTATTACAAACGCAAAAGGAAAATCAAGATAGACAAACAGAGCTCCAGGAACTAATATTGAATGTAGCGGGCAACAAGCAATTAGATATGGAAAAAGAAGCAACATTTTCGCAAGAGAAGTGTGGAATACCATAGAGATTTTCAAATATTCTCTAGATGAGGACAAAAATTTTGGAGATTACTTCAGAAGACATGAAGACATCTTTAACATAGACTGTCAAAATTGGACAGAAGCAAAAAAGCTACGTCTATTGCTTAGAAAATTAGGAACTGAAGAATATACAAAGTTCGTGGATTATATCTTGCCAAAAAAGACGAAAAAACTGTCATGAATGTGGAAAAAAAGACCACAAGGCATCCCAATGTAGAAATAGAAAAGATACTAATAGAATAAGAGCTACAAGGATGAATAACGATGACAATACCAATGTAAGGAAATATGTGGAACTGGAAATTTTAAACGAAAAAATTAAATTACAACTGGATTTGGGTTCCGACCTAATGATAATCAACTTACAGACATGGAAAAAACTCAACAGACCTACCATGTTACACACTCAAAAAATTGCCAAGTCGGTTACAGGCAAACGAATAAAATTTGAGGGAGAAATAATAGTGAATGTTAAATTTCACGGCAAAACAAAAAAACTTAAGATATACATCATGAAAGATACTGAAAATTTAGTAGGTATCGACTGGATGCAGAAATTCAACGTTTGGGACCTACCTATCAACTCATTTTGCAAAAAGTTAGAGGTTGAACCATCAGATACTATAAAATTGAAGGAGGAATTATATAAGCAATTTCCTGAGGTATTTTCAAGCATGTTGGGACGATGCAACAAATTTAAGGCCAAAATAGAATTAAAAGAAAACGTCAACCAATTTTTAAAAAGAAGCGAAATGTACCGTTTGCTCCTATAGAAAAAATAGACAAAGAATTGCAGAGACTTGAACAAACTGGGATTCTATCTAAAACAGAGTTTAGTGAGTGGGCTGCACCGGTGGTTTACGTAAAAAAGAAGTCAGGAGAAATTCGAGTATGCGCAGATTTTTCGACGGGACTCAACAAGGCAGTAAAAGACCACCATTACCCACTACCGAGCGCAGAGGAGGTATTTACAATGCTCAACGGCAGTAAGATATTTTCAAAAATACATCTTAGTGAGGCTTATCTACAAATTCCAGTACAAGAAGAGAGTATGAAAATCCTTTGCATTAATACTCACAAAGGGTTGTACAAGTTCAACAGACTACCGTTCGGAATAAAAGTTGCACCTGCAATTTTTCAGCAAACGATGGACACAATGCTCATGGGCCAGAATTTCGCGACCGCTTATCTGGATGATATTCTAATTAAGAGTGACAATGTTGAAGAGAACACATCACATATAAAAGAACTTTTTAGAAGACTTCAGGACTTTGGCTTCAAAGTAATAGGAGAAAAGTGTGATTTTTTTTTTCCTAAATTAAAAATATGCCGGAACCAAAAAATATTAACTCCCCACAAAAATGGATCTAAGGAGGGGGGTATTATGGGGTCCACCTCTTTTTCATATAAGTGGACTCTATTAAGTGTACCTGGACTGCTGCCGTTAAATAACCAGAGTTACAGTCAGTGAGGAGCAGTCGTAGTTGGTGGTCAACAAGTCGGAGAGTGTGAGAATATACGAACAGAGATAGTGTGAGATAACCTCTTGTGGAAGTCAGTTACAAGCACGTAGACTCTAAGGAAGTCCTACATCGAGACTGTATATATCTATCTGTATTTGCTACTAACAACGTTCCTGGACTTACTAACAGTATTACTCTGTATGATTGTGTAAATACATTTTATTTCTTATATTTAATTATTGCGTTTGTCATTCCTTGGAGTCCAAATTCATCTCGGAATCCACAACAGTGTAAATAATTACAATACCTCATCTCAGAAATATAGACAGATCCTGAAGAAGGCCGGAGTGTACAATGGCCAAAACGTCCTGAATATAGCAACAAAGATGAGGACAACAGTCCGAACAACATAAATAGTGTAAATAATTACAATACCTCATCTCAAAAATATAGACAGAGATTTCTGAATAGTTATTAAATATTCGCCTTTCTTTATTAACGTTTCCATAAATTGCATATCTGGTAGTTATGAAATAAACATTTTATCTTCACATTTTTGCATTCATTCACATCAACATTTTAATATAAGTCTCTCATGTTTGTGCTCGATTGTACTAGATTACTGGCAAGATTTGTTGAAATGGCGAGGATCTGACTGTTAGTTCTATGTTAGTAGTTTTCTTTGTTTGTTGCCCTTCTCACTTGGGAAAATCTATTTCGGCTTCTTGCTTCCCAGTCAACATTCATTTTCAAAAATTGAAATGCAATGTCAATTGTTATCTTCTGTCTTTTTAATTCTTGTTCTATTATTGTCCTCTTTCCTTAATAGTATTTTTTCTTATTCCATAACACTCAGTAACCCCCTTGCGCCTTAGTGGCTTTATTGCCTGCTTGTTATGAAATGACTTAAAAAAAAAAAAAAAAATTAATGCATGCTGTATGTGGCATTATAAAAAAATCTACTTTAATTATAGGCTTCTACTTATCTAAACTATTTATGTTCAGACTATCGTCTCCATCTTTGTTGTTGTTATCACATTTCAGACATTGCACCCATTGACCTTCATCAAGTATATATCGATCCAGGTAAGCTACAAGGAAATACAACTGAAATTTTGTGAATGGTCTCTGTGCCGTGGAGTAGTTTCTGGTGGAGCCTCTCAATCCCATAATGAAGAATACTACTACGGTTGTAAGTCTGGATGACTCTCTCCAAGTTATCTATACATACGACTCCTGCTGGTGTGTCTCTCTGCCTACCAGGCTTCCACCAACCAATGTACACATGACCACTTAAATCGTCATGGCAAAGGGTGAGTTTCCCTGTGGCAGGGACGCAAAAATGAGGAAACTGACCTCCCATATATATACTTCCACATGGCGCTTATCAATAGTATCACATTCGTCTTTGCTCTCTACCATCCCCAGGAGAAAGGGACTTTGATCATCGACTGAATATCTAATACAATTGACAATATCCTCACTCAATATCATGTCTGCAGTGACTTCAACATCAACCATAAAGAGTGGCTAATCCACTCAAAAAAAAAAAAAAAAATGATGTTGAAGGCAGATATTGCAGAGACTTCTCCATTTCCTATGAACTAACCCAGATCATCAGAGAACATCCCAGGTCCTGGACATGACGGGACATCAGGTGAACCTCCTCAACTTCTTCCTAACCTCCTGTTCTGATAAATGCCTATCAAAACTTTTACCTCTACTGGACACATCAGATTAATCCTTAATCAGTGTCCATATTGATGCCAAACCTAAGGCATCTCCTGATGTACCATTCCATAGAACAATTTTTAGCTTATGTGAAGACAGAGTGGGATCACTTTCGATCCTACATGATGGAAGCTCCCCTCCCAACCTTCTTGAAGCATGCTACCTAAAAGACTGTTGCCCTTGTCACTGATTGGATCATTTTTGGAATGGAGAGTTTTATACCGCAAAGGAAATTCCAGCAAAAACCAAACAGTCAACCCTTGTCCCCCACCTGAATGCACTACAGCCATAACTCACCAAAACAACTACTTCAAAAATTCTTGAAAATGCCATGTGCAGCTACACATGAGCAGTCCAGACCAAAGTTGAAAAGAAACAAATTGGATCCCATGAATTTTGGAAGAGCACCAACCAAATCATGAACAGAGGTAAAACGGCTGCACCACAATTATAAATGGCCCCAAGATGATATCATCCTTGATTGATAAAGCGAACCTCTTCACCTTCATCTTTGCCTCTAACTCATTAGATGACAACGATCATCCCTACCCCAAGTTCCCACGTCTCATTGAGCGCAATCTCAGTAATATTACCACTACAGTACGTGAGATCACTAGACTTATCAAAGGCCTCGATCCTAAAAAAACCACTGATCTAGATAAAATTCTGGTGGTTGTCCTTAAGAACATCAACTTTTATCCCCAATCCTAGCAAAATTATTCAACCGCTGCTGGAAGGAGAAATCCTTCTCAACCCTGTGGAAAGTTTCATGTATATAACCCAGTTTTCAAGAATGTGAGCATATGATCTTCTTCTCAGTACAAACCCATTAGTCTCCACATTATCATCAGCAAACTCTTTGAGGTCATGATCAATAAGAAAGCCGTTGAGCACTGAGAAAAGGACAAACTCTTCTGTGACGTACAGTATGGGTTTCAGTTGGCCCAATACAGTGAGGCTCTTGATGACAAATACACCTCGAGGATCATAGCACCCAATATCTCAAAGGCCTTCAACAAAGTGTGGCACAATTAGGTTTACTACACAACTCTGTACCATTCCAGTAAGTACCTGGCCACCCTCCTCTACCTTTACAAGGCCAAAAATGGAATACTGTTGTCATATTTGGATGGGAGCTGCTCACACCTCACTCTCCAGCCTTGATGGAGTTCAAAAGCATCTCCAAGCCCTTGTGGGTGATGAACTATTCTCCACCCTTCAACCTCTCTCGCACAGGCAGGATGTGGCAAGCCTCGCACTGCTCTACCCCTACTTCCACGGAAGGTTCTCAAACAAACTACATTCCCTGGTCCCACAGAGGCAAACTTTCACATCAAAAATATGCCATGCCACTTGCATAGTAGCAAATCACCGACATTCCCTCCGTATCTCATCGGTGGGAAGTAAGAACCACTGACTCCCAACCGGACGTTTCCCAAATCACTACAATCTTAACCTGTTCAAGGCCAGGGTTAACCGTTATCCTCCACTCCTATCCACACAAATGGTCTCCAAATGTTAGCCTCTACCTTGTAAAGGGTGAACCTCTGTATGTGTGGGTGGGTGTGTGATGGACTCTTCTTCTTTCTCCCGTTGTTTTCTACGTATGAATGTCTTTCAATTAATTTTTTTAAACCCTGTACCTGTCCCCATCACCTTAACTCTCTCACCAGTGGACTTGTTGCTCATTTGGAATAGCAAAGAAGTAACAGAACTGAACTGCAGACTATCCACACAAAAGATTTGTTTAGACTGGTGAAGGCTTGGGTAGAACCAGCTACACTTATTGAAAGTGCTGATAAAAAGGAGTTGGTGCAAACACCCCTAAGGTTTTATTATCACGGAGTTATAGCTCTCCACTACTACCAGTGCACAGAAGAGTGAAGTGCCTTTCGATGGTAATTTCACGTGATTTAGCCTACCTGTTGATGCGGTTTACAAGGTTTGTCGCATGGAGATATAGGGGATGGGTGAAGACCAGCGTTGCCCACCCGTAACAAAGTGTATGTATATATATATATATATATATATATATATGAAACACTTATTTAATCTACAGGGAGTAGACTGTTCTTATCTTAGCAATGGTCTTGAAACTTTAAATAAGAATTCCAATTAAAAAATGTTTTTCAAGAGTTCAAGTTTTTCAAGACCATTGCTAAGATAAGAACAGTCTACTCCCTGTAGATTAAATAAGTGTTTTTTATATATATATATATATATATATATATATATATATATATATATACATAAAAAGCCATGTTTGTTTAATATAAAAACATCTAATGTACCTGTCTTACTTTTTTTGCTTTAACATCAAAATATCTCTCACAAATTTCTTTTTTTTCCTTTTTTTATCTCTTCTCATATCTAATATGAACATTTTTTTTTGTGTCTGATTTTCTCAAGCTGTAAGAGTTATTGATTGATTCATTCATTTTTGCGGTTTATCAACCCTTTGCAAGTTATTTAAAGCCAGAAAATATTTTTATCTTGTTAGAATTGTTTCTTTGTTGGGAATAATAATGGTTTACGTATACAAGTCTTACTAAGAGGTGGATTCGTAACTAACCAGGAGTTGGTAATCAAACAACAAATTATAACAAACTGGAATTGGAACTTGACTCTCTGATTAACAATTCAGAGTCATTATCTATGAAACTATCTACACACCCAAACTTATAGCATCTGGCATTCCCAACCAGTCACCCACCTAGGTACTGATTATGTTCGATGTTGCTTAATATAGGTGATCGTATTATTATTATTATTGTCCATATACAATTTATAAAGCTTCAGTTACTTATAAATTTTATAAGGCCTTTTCTATAAGGCTTTCACTGATCACTGAAAGGAAATTTCAATGCTACAATTTTGAACCTGAACTTAATCTTTAATTTCCTCGTAAAATGATAACAATTTGGACAAAAATATTTTGTGTCATTATTTATCAAGACAAACCTCGACATTCAAAGAGACTGCAATACCACGCTTCCAAAATCGACCTACTATTTCATGGCTGATGTAGATTGATTTTTTTTTCCACTGGCGCCAATTATAAAATGGAGAGAATGAGATAGATAGATAGATAGATAGATAGATAGTAGGTACTTCCAAATTAGGTATCGCCATAGATTCGCAATACCTAAGGTTTAAATGAATAAGATTAGTTAGATCATTTGTTAGATAAAAATAAAAATAAAAAAATAGATATGTATATATGACACCATAATAACGCTGGGCACAAAATATAAGACAGAATGTTTTAAATTTACACTGAATAACAAATTACATCATAATATAGCTAAATTGTTCACTGTAATTTCCCTTTGAACTAATGAAGGTCTTATTTGATGGCAAAATAATTTAGTAATAATGTCCTTGTGCCATGCATCTTGTCCATATAAAATTTGTAAAGCTTCAGTAAATTACAAATTTTATAAGGCTTTCACTGATCACCGGGAGGAAATTCCAACGCAAAGATTTTGAATCTAAACTTAATCTATAAAAACTCATTTCCTCAAAAAGCAGTAATGATTTGGACAAAAATATTTTGTGTTGTTATTTATCATGTTAAACTCCAACTTTGAAATTGAGTGCAATATCACAGTTCTAAAACTGACCTGCCCAAGTGTATAGTGCATTTGGTCACTGAAAATGCATGATTTTAACCTCTTCAAAGAAATACTGGTATATAGTACAACTGTATATTTTCTCGTGCTATACTTGAATATATACGGTAATAAAAAACATAAAAAACAAAATGAAATTAAAAACCCAATAACATACCTGTACCCTGTTGTTTTCCTTATCACACATGTAGACAAAACCCATATTGTCCCAGGTAATTCCCCATGGGTAATTCATCTCTCCATCATTTGTACCTGTAGTTCCAAATGCAATCTGAAAACGACCGTGCCGGTCAAACAATTGTACCCGATTGTTGTAGCGGTCAGTGATGGCAATATGACCAAAGCTATTCACAGCCACACCCGAAATGCAGTCAAATTCACCATTTCCTTGGCCATAGCAGCCAAACGATTGGATAAAAATACCAGTGTTGTCAAAGACCTGGATACGGTGGTTGCTACTATCACATACGTAGATTTCACCCTCCGGGCTGGCGGCGATACCCCGGGGTGACATGAACTGGGATTCACCACTTCCTTGTTCACCGAAACGTGTCCACGAACGATGTTTAGCCTGATAGTTATTACGTGCCTGGGAGACAATCGTACTGGCCGATTTGCAGTGCCTGTAGCCAGGGGCAGCAGATACATCCACAAAATCTTCTTCATCTGAGGAAGAATAGATCTCTCCATCGGTTCTGGAAAGGGTGAGAGGATGCCTTCGCTCATTGGCTAAATCATTTTCTGTCGATGTTGAGCTTTCGTCTGTCTCTCCGGGATGGAGGTATGTCAAGGCTTCTGGTCTCCGTCTTGGAGTTTGTGTTGAGTTGTTTGTTGCTGAGAACCGTGCAGAGGAGTAACGGTCTTGTAAGCCAAAAGAATCCGTCCAGTTCGACGAAGATGGGAGGGTCATATTGTGCGTATAGTAATGCCCATATCCCCGACTGTGACCACCAAACCGAGGCAGATTCTCTGACCGTGGATGCCAAGTAAGGGCGCTAGGAAAAATTTCATTGTCCGGCAGGAGTTCAGTGTCTCGTCGCATTGTACTTGGGGAGTTTGGAAGTGACCTACGTTCAAAAAATGTAGGAGAGACAGGCCGGTATACATGGGAGTTGTCATTACTTGCTCCTGCAGCACTGGGCACTCCTGCCGAAGTGGATGGACGGGAAATCTCCGAGTAGGGTACCATCTCTCGTTGTTGCCTCCTACTTCTGGGTGGAGATGATCTTTTTTCATTAGAGAATAGCACACCTTTGTCTTTAGGTTTTGCCGAGGCCAGGTATTCATTTCTCGTTCCGCTGCTAGCTCCAGTCGGTTCATCCCTACGAGCAAAGGCACTATTTTCTGAAGAAGGGCTAGGTAGAGATGCTGCTCCAGGCCCTGCTGTGTGCCTCGATGCCTCATCTGTGTTATCCCTGTCTAAATAGCTAGACGGCAAACCCCCAAGTTCTCGCTCACGACGAGAAGTGGCCAATATCCCAGCAGAAGTGTTGGTGGCTGAATAGCGAGAAAGAGGAGGCGATGATGTTACTAGAGAGGAGCTAGAAGGAGCAAAGCGTACACCTGAGGAGGTAGAACTAGGAGTGGACACTGGTGCTTCTGTTCTTCGAGGATGGGTAGGAGTAGCAGACGTACTTGAACCCGACCCTCGTGTGGAATGGTTGCTGTCTGTCCGCCTATATGAACTCGAAGAATCGGCTCCTGAAGAATGGCTTCTTGGAATTGAAGAGGCAGTGGAGCTCCGAGTGGTTTCTCGGTTGCTGTTATAATCCCGTAAATGGGTTCGATGAGCAGAGTCAGAATAACCTAAAACAGAATTACGAAGAAAAGAAGAAGAATTATTTTGTATCATAACCATGAGTTCTCCGAAATGTGCGATAGCAGGGCTAAGACGACTGCTCTCATCTTGAAATGTAAGTTGTCGTGCAGTGGGGAGCTCAAGGGACACTTGGTTTTGCAGGGTCACAATATGTTGTTGGCCTTGTCTTTTAATGTCCTGTAAGTCAATATTGCTGGATTCTATATCGGGTCTTTGAGCCAAAAGTGGTTCCGTGTTATCACAGAAGCTGGCGATGCTTGTTAGTTCCAATTCTAAATTCTCTTGATATTCCTGAAGACAGCGAATCTCTGAGAAAAGAAATTCATCAATCTCAGAATATAGATGGTCCTGTCGGACTTTCAAGTCTCGAATATAACGCTCTATGGTGTCCGAAATGACGCACTTAACCGAATCGCACATACGGCGCAGCTGGTCACGACGGTGCTCAACGGATGACAGAGTTTCCGACATATTTGGAAGGGCACGACGTATACGTTGCAACTGGCGCGAAATCTCCAGTTTCAGGCTTGAAATATGTGAATGTCGACAGACTTCGCAGATCTGTTCATTACAATGGATGCACAGGGCGAGAATAGCAATGCGTCCACAATCGGAGCACATTGCCTCACCATTAGGGGTGTGATATTCGAGTTGGGCTAAAGCTGCATTATCATGAGGATGTACCTCAGGGTGGCTGATTTCTGTAACCCCCTGGCTGGAATGGCCACCTTGTGCACTTAATGAAGTATTTGATGAGGCTGACTGGTGGGGGAGATCCAAAAAGCTGATGATGGTAAGGTTATTTGGAAATCCGGCCGTACCATTTAAAGGTACCCGATGTTCAAGACGACATTCAGGACATCTCACACGACGAGTATAATGGTCAATAAGACCTTCGAGACAAGGTGATTCACAGAAAGTGTGTTGGCATGGTAAAAGTTTCGGATGACGGAATCTGTCCAAACAGATGGCACATCGAAGAAGCTGTTGTACCTGTTCGGCCTGGTACACTAAATCAGTCATCTTTGATTAGGCTGATGCAAATCACAGGTGAGAAAATAAACCAAAAAGGGTTTACCTGGATATGATATTTTGGTTTGGATTTACTTTCAGGACATGATTGCGAGGAAGAACTAATTAGGAAAAGGTTAGTTTCGTTTTGTCAACTGGTTTCTTTAGAAATCATTGTGAGTAAAAAATATACAATGAAAATTAATTGGCCACGGGTTCAATCTAATTTTATATTAATCGTGAAAATTTAAAAGATTATAGAATCAGTTTTCTTTCTTTCCAAGTCTTCAGAAGCAATGTTATTTTTCCTGTGTGTGTGTGTGTTTTTGTTTTTAAATTGAAATAAAAATTAAATTAAAAAATAAAAATTAATTTTTTTTATTTGGTTCAAGTTTAGTTGATTTTGAAATCATTAGTCATTGATAAAATATAATTTAAATCTATTAAAAATAAATTCGGAGCAAACATTTTCAAATGAAACAGTTATTTCCGTTGACAAGTTTGATCAATGTATATTGATTATTAAAAATCGATGTAAAAATATCAAAGTAAAAAATATATAAAAAAACCTTTAAATATCGAGAAATGGTCGAATCCCAAAATACTCGCGTTTTTTGTTTATATTTTTCTACAGAGACTGAATAAATATTCAAAGGGATTTTTCCAGGTATTTCATCAGATCGCAGAGTCTTCTGTTTGCCACGTGAAAATAATTCCAGACAAAGTTTATTGTTCTGCCAATTCTGTAAAAAATAAAAATAAATAAATAAATAAAAATAATTAAAAAATTCTATTTTTCTTCCAGGATTTTGGAAGAACAATATTTATGCACCCATCCCATAACATAATGCAGGGGATGGGGGGGTCTCTGTACGTAGAATAGCTGCAGTGGGTGTATCTAGGGACAGATAGTCAGAGAAAGTTCTTTTCCTGGTGGTTTTTAAATTTAGAATTGAATCAATCAAGACAAAAACGGCTTAGTCCCTTCTACAAATTTCAGACATAGATATTGACAAAATATAAAAGTCAGGCTTTTCTTAGCACAAAATAACTGAGGACTTCTTCAAGTAGATAATGAACTTGCCAAAGAAAAGGATTTATTAGAATTATTACTTTGTAGCAGTATTTCACTATAGAAATGCATTGTAAATGAGGAAGAAAGGGATTGTCAGTGGTCAGGAATGAAGCCAAGCATTACTAGCAGAATAGGGCTATTATATGTAGAATTATTATTTTGTAGCAGTGTTTCACTATAGAAATGCATTGTAAATGAGGAAGAAAGGGATTGTCAGTGGTCAGGAATGAAGGCAAGCATTAATGGCAGAATAGGGCTATTATATGTAGAATTATTATTTTGTAGCAGTGTTTCACTATAGAAATGCATTGTAAATGAAGAAGAAAGGGATTGTCAGTGGTCAGGAATGAAGGCAAGCATTAATGGCAGAATAGGGCTATTATGTGTAGAATTATTATTTTGTAGCAGTGTTTCACTATAGAAATGCATTGTAAATGAGGAAGAAAGGGATTGTCAGTGGTCAGGAATGAAGGCAAGCATTACTGGCAGAATAGGGCTATTATATGTAGAATTATTATTTTGTAGCAGTGTTTCACTATAGAAATGCATTGTAAATGAGGAAGAAAGGGATTGTCAGTGGTCAGGAATGAAGGCAAGCATTAATGGCAGAATAGGGCTAATATATGTAGAATTATTATTTTGTAGCAGTGATTCACTATAGAAATGCATTGTAAATGAGGAAGAAAGGGATTGTCAGTGGTCAGGAATGAAGGCAAGCATTAATGGCAGAATAGGGCTATTATATGTAGAATTATTATTTTGTAGCAGTGTTTCACTATAGAAATGCATTGTAAATGAAGAAGAAAGGGATTGTCAGTGGTCAGGAATGAAGGCAAGCATTAATGGCAGAATAGGGCTATTATATGTAGAATTATTATTTTCTAGCAGTGTTTCACTATAGAAATGCATTGTAAAGGAGGAAGAAAGGGATTGTCAGTGGTCATGAATGAAGGCAAGCATTGATGGCAGAATAGGGCTATTATATGTAGAATTATTATTTTGTAGCAGTGTTTCACTATAGAAATGCATTGTAAATGAGGAATAAAGGGATTGTCAGTGGTCAGGAATGAAGGCAAGCATTAATGGCAGAATAGGGCTATTATATGTAGAATTATTATTTTGTAGCAGTGTTTCACTATAGAAATGCATTGTAAATGAGGAAGAAAGGGATTGTCAGTGGTCAGGAATGAAAGCAAGCATTAATGGCAGAATAGGGCTATTATAGGTAGAATTAATATTTTGTAGCAGTGTTTCACTATAGAAATGCATTGTAAATGAGGATGAAAGGGATTGTCAGTGGTCAGGAATGAAGCCAAGCATTAATGGCAGAATAGGGCTATTACATGTAGAATTATTATTTTGTAGCAGTGTTTCACTATAGAAATGCATTGTAAATGAGGAAGAAAGGGATTGTCAGTGGTCAGGAATGAAGGCAATCATTAATGGCAGAATAGGGCTATTATATGTAGAATTATTATTTTGTAGCAGTGTTTCACTATAGAAATGCATTGTAAAGGAGGAAGAAAGGGATTGTCAGTGGTCAGGAATGAAGGCAAGCATTGATGGCAGAATAGGGCTATTACATGTAGAATTATTATTTTGTAGCAGTGTTTCACTATAGAAATGTATTGTAAATGAGGAAGAAAGGGATTGTCAGTGGTCAGGAACGAAGGCAAGCATTAATGGCAGAATAGGGCTATTACATGTAGAATTATTATTTTGTAGCAGTGTTTCACTATAGGAATGCATTGTAAATGAGGAAGAAAGGGATTGTCAGTGGTCAGGAATGAAGGTAAGCATTACTGGCATAATAGGGCTATTATATGTAGAATTATTATTTTGTAGCAGTGTTTCACTATAGAAATGCATTGTAAAGGAGGAAGAAAGGGATTGTCAGTGGTCAGGAATGAAGCCAAGCATTACTGGCAGAATAGGGCTATTATATGTAGAATTATTATTTTGTAGCAGTGTTTCACTATAGAAATGCATTGTAAAGGAGGAAGAAAGGGATTGTCAGTGGTCAGGAATGAAGGCAAGCATTAATGGCAGAATAGGGCTATTATATGTAGAATTATTATTTTGTAGCAGTGTTTCACTATAGAAATGCATTGTAAAGGAGGAAGAAAGGGATTGTCAGTGGTCAGGAATGAAGCCAAGCATTACTGGCAGAATAGGGCTATTATATGTAGAATTATTATTTTGTAGCAGTGTTTCACTATAGAAATGCATTGTAAATGAGGAATAAATGGATTGTCAGTGGTCAGGAATGAAGGCAAGCATTAATGGCAGAATACGGCTATTATATGTTTAACAACTGCTGTTATTGTATAATTTATTTTATAAGAATTCTATGAGTTATCTAGATTGTTGTTTTTTATTTCTATATTTGGATTGATAACATAAGATATAAAAAGGTCAACCATTATTTTTAATTTTAAAATAGCCAAACATAATTATTCCCTTTTGTATTTGCAACATATCTACCAATAAAAAATATCTATATATTTTGACTGGCAAAAATGTTTCCTATCCAGTTGCAGATTTCTTTGAAAGTGGCGGCTCTTTGAGTGTCAAAAGAGAGAGTCTTCAGCATGTGTTTACTTCATAATAAGACAACTGAAGACATTGCCAAAAGCAATTCAAAGATTTAACAATTGACAGCACCAATATGAAGAATCTTCTGGCTTTCGCTAAACTCAAGAAAGTTTCAAATCTTTACTTGCCGGTAAAATGCACAGAAACATATTTTATTTATAATTCTGTTCATGGCAATGCAGGAAATAAGCAAAGTGTCTTCAATAATTCTTCTGCTAGACAAAACTCCTCTATAGTAGGATTTTACAAGCAAGTAGTAATTGCAGGGTTATGGTGAAATTCAATTAGTAAAAATTTACTAAAAGAATAAAGAAAAGAAAAGAAAAAAAGAGATAAATAACAAATAAAAATGTTGAATTTGTGAATGACCCCATCATGAACTTCTTCCCAAATATAAGTGATTGATTTGTTTTATGGTCTACCAATCCATTGTGTGTCATGTAATGTCAGACATTTAACATTAAGATTTTTTTTTTTTTTGATTTAAAGAATTTAAAATTTCAAAATTTCATTTTAAGAAGTTAAAAAATTTTTTGTTTTAAATGTTTGATAAATATATAAAGTTTAAATTCTCTCTCTCTTTATATATATATATATATATATATATATATATATATATATATATATTGTTGTAATGGAATATCCCACACTATCATCTATGTGAACCGACTATATCAGTAGCTATATATAGTGAGTACAGGATATATCTGGGGGCTTTGCTTTGGGAATTACTAGCCTGTTACCCAATTCCCTGTCTTTCAGTAGTGTATTCTCTTTTACAACCTCTCTTTTTTTCATCTATGTATGTGTTGCTGTTCCTTCACTTGAGTACCACCTTTGTCTGTTTGTAACCTTCTTTAAGGATACAACATATATATATATATATATATATATATATATATTTCTGGACAATTTTGAAGCATTGGTACCAAAATATTACTTGAACTTAAAACTTTTAATCACTCCACCCTGAATCTATGATATAGTGGTGGAGGGCCACTTTACTACATCTCAATTTCCATAAGGTAGTATTCATATAAAATACAAACTTTATTCTAACCTAATTATGTACAATAATGGATCATATGCAATATAGGTGAACAATTCAACTAGAAAAATTGAAAATAAATACAATCTATCTAAATACAAATTAGAGACATTTCATATGTTTTGTGGCAATTTTTAACATCAGTTTGAGATTTTTTTTGCTATTAGCTTGGTGCAAAAATAATGACGGTTTTTGACGTTAACAAATACGTCAAAAACCGTCATTATTTTTGCACCAACCTAATTTTTAACACATACAATATTATGAGTTAAAAAAAAAAAAAAAAAAAAAAAAAAAGATGATACCATCTTAAATATTTTACAGCAAATTCATGTACAAGGCCAGTGTAAGGGTTTTGTGATATCCCGCAAATCTGTGATAATTGCCCCCACATTCTACTACATTATATATATATATATATATATATATATATATATATATATATATATATATATATATATATGTGTGTGTGTGTAATTATGCAGCACTTTTTTAAAAAAATCATTTAATCCCAAGCACTGTGGGAGTTCTACTAGTACATAGGGGGTTACAGGGAATGAAAGGGAAGCGAAGACTTAGAATAGAGAAGATTGGGGAAAGGACAAAAGATAAATGGGATTCAAGAAGACAGAAGATGCCGATTGATATTGCATTTAAATTTTTAAAGATTAGAGTTATCAAGGAAGCAAGGGAATTCCACAGTTGGGAAGTGCGAGAAAAGAAACTGTTGGAGCAGAAATTATTTTGATTAACAATGTTACTTAGAAAATTTACTTTGCTATTTATTTCAGAATTTATCTAACAGTAAATTGATTAGTGCATTACTTAAATTATTTTTTTTTTGCATTGAAGAGGATTTTAAGTGTCTTTTTTTTTTTAAATAAAAATTTTAACATTAAGATTTTTTTTTAACAATTTAAAGGGGTTTTTTGTATAGATAAAAATTTCCAATATTTTGTTTTAAATGTTTGATAAATATGTAAAGTTTAAATTTTCTCTTTCTCACTCTTATATATATATATATATATATATATAATGTGTATATAAGATTTCAAAAATCATTTCATTTTTTTAAAAGTCCAAACTTTTAAAAATTGTCAAATGCTACTTGGTTTCATGAACAAGTTTGGTGGCAACAAATTCTATCAGTATATGCTTTGCTATCTTTCCAGACATGTCATACATATTGGGGGTTCCTCATCTTTTGGCATATATTTGAACGAATAAAAGAGGTGTGTCCAATGGTGAGTCTGTCAAGCATTACCTCCTCTTTTCTTATTAAGTTCTTAAATATATTTGTTTTTTTTTTGTGATGTTCTGCAAATGCTCTCAAAGAATAATATTTTGTCGTATTTTTTGCTTCTTACTAATTCTGGTCATCATGTGAAACTATTGTCTAACATTATTGAAATTTTATTTCAGATTTGACACCCAATGTGAGATGGAATGTCAAGTAGACATGAAAAAGCATGTTCAACATCTCTTTGCTTCAATATCAAGATCACAAAGTTGACAAAGCTGCTTGAATGACTTCATTAGTAACAGAATTGCACGGAAATGATTTTTCTCATTTCAAGGAGGGGATGTTTGAACTCACAGACTCTCCATGTTTGGACTGACCTGTTCACTTTGATGAAAATCAATTGCACATGCTGATTAAAGAAGAACCATGCCAGACCCCATAAGGGAATTGTCCTGGGAAGATGGCAAGCTCTCATGTTACTGTCACTTGTCATCTTCACTCAATGGATAAGCTCCAGAACAACCAAATGGTCAATACTGAGCTGGATGTTGAACAAATGAACAGTATCAAAAAGGCAATTCAGCTGTAAAGACCTGACTAGCAATACAGTATTATTAATCAACAAGACAATGTTTACTCCCCTACGTCACTAACATGACCAAACAAGCAATTAAAGAGCTCAGGTGAGAAGTTCTGCCACACCTACCATATTCTCCTGATTTAGCCTCTTCAGACTACCACCTTTTTTGGTTGTTTTGTTCAACAATGATGTGGAGCTTAAAATATAGCTTGATGAATTTTTGAAACTGAAACCTTTTGTGATTTCTATCAAGGCATTGAATAGTTGACAGATCATAAACAATGAAGGAAAATACATTTGCTGAAAGATTCATCAGAACTATTAATAAATAATAAGTATTAAAATAAATAATTAATAAAAAATGAACAAATTTATGTAACAACAAAATACTTTTCTGTAGCCTGAAGGTTATTCTTCAATGTTTGGTTGGATACTAAATAACTTGTTTAGACAGGAGTTCTTATAAAGTCTATTTCAACTCTATACTCCTAACACCTCTTCTTGAATACTGAAATTTTATTTATTTTTTTTTTTTATATCTTCTTTCCCAATAGGAGTAGATATGTTCGCCTATTATTCTGGTTCACACATCTCCCTGGTCATTTGAACAGGAGTAGAGGTTTAGCCCTTGTTTCCTATTTAGGATTGGGTTTCAGGTTCCTTGTAAAGTTTGTTCATTCACTTATATTTTTCTAATTACAACAATCTTGGCCTCTTCACGTCTAGAGTGAGCCATTATCTTTTCTGCATAGCATCCACTTCTTGCTCTATCTTATAGTCGGACAACAATAACCATACGCCTTTCAAAAATGAAAGTGGCCAGACACCCAACCAAGATTATGTGTAGGGGTAGTAAAGTGACCATATTTGGCAATAGAAGAGATCATTTGAACCATTTGTAAATGAGGGCTGGAAATCTGGACAAACCAAATATTATCTAATAAGGAAATCCAAGATTAAAATCATGACCGGAAGGATTCCTAAAAGTTGTGTCTGACTCAAAACTCATTATAATTAGCCTTACTTTGGAACTCAAACATATAGTCACATACCAAGGGGACCTTAATCGTTTTGTTGTTTGAACTTCATCTCAGTTGTTGAGATATAAAGAAAATTAATCAACTGTTGACACCTTCAACAGCAGGGAAAAAAAAGTCAACCATTTTTGTACAAAACAGAATAAATGCCAGATAATACCAGTTGATATTGTGTCAAAAAAGGTACGTATGTTTGGAGTACCCATTGTACCCTGTCATCTTTTCAAATACAATTGGTGAGGCTACTGCGAAAATCTGCACACAAAGCATGACCAATTGACTCATCGGCATCTGCCACCCATCTGAAGTTCTCTCACTCATTTTATCGAGTGGCTGAGACTTGGAAATTTGCATAAACCACAAATTTTTCTCACAGAATCTCCGAACTGAAGTTGTTCTTAAATTATAGCTTTTGGATTTGGCCATATTTTCTTTCATGTATTCTGCAAGTGAGGCATGTACGAGATCATTTTGTTTCAAGATGTAAGCCATTTTCCCTTCTACAGATATCCTTTCTCTTTTTTATATCCTTCCACTAACCATTGCTCCCAAGAAAGGATTGAACAAATGGGGTCAATCTGAGAAGTCAGTTTCAATATATGCAAGCAGTTCTGTTACTTGGGTATATGACCAAAAGTGGCTGAATTGGTTATCAGTTCATCTTCTTTGCCGTTTATACCATGTAACCTGATAAGGTCACAGTATTTATTTACTAACCCAATATAGTCACAATTTAGTAACCTGATATGGTCACAGTATAAATTAGTAACCAGATGTAACCTGATATGGCCACAATATAATTTAGTAATGCGATGTAACCTGATATGGTCACAGCATAATTTAGTAACCAGATGTAACCCGATATGGTCACAGTATAATTTAGTAACCAGATGTAACCCGATATGGTCACAGTATAATTTAGTAACCAGATGTAACCCGATATGGTCACAGTATAATTTAGTAACCAGATGTAACCCGATATGGTCACAGTATAATTTAGTAACCAGATGTAACCCGATATGGTCACAGTATAATTTAGTAACCAGATGTAACCCGATATGGTCACAGTATAATTTAGTAACCAGATGTAACCCGATATGGTCACAGTATAATTTAGTAACCAGATGTAACCCGATATGGTCACAATATAATTTAGTAACACAATGTAACCTAATATGGTCACAGTATAATTTTGTAACCCAATACAGTCACAGTATAATTTAGTAGACTGGTAAGGTCACAGTATAATTTAATAATGAAATGTAACAATACAGTCACAGTATAATTTAGTAACCTGATATGGTCACAGTATAATTTGGAGCAAACTTGGACTCTGTGAAATAATCTCTTTTGTTGTTTCAGTCAAATACCATGCTCCAGTTACGTTTGAAGCACAAGACCAACCAATTTGATTTACAAGTTCATCACCTGGCTATTTGATTCCATTCCTGGTTTGAGGAACTATGCAGTCATATCAACCCTAACCCATTACCACGGAACTTGTACAAAGATGTCTTAAAGACCTTCACCGCCTCTGCCATCAACAGCTATCAGGAAAACATGGCAGCAACCGGGGTTCCATAATATTTCTTCTCTTTTCTTTATAAAGAATATCCTGCAGAACCAATGTTGAAGAGAAGCAACAGAAGTGTCAAACCAGAGATTCAATTGGAATTCATCTTCATCTGGCCTTTTCAAATTTTCCTTTGTATCTGTTGTGGTAGGACATGGATTCCCATCAGACACCAGTAGCCCTCCTCCCAACAAATCTGAACACCTGTGATTTTCATTTGCAAAGCTAAAGCCTATTTGCAATTACAACATTAATCACACATTAATTCTGGAAAATTTAATTTTAAGTAACAAAATAAGTAACAAATTGGGGCAATGAACGGTATAGACAGTTTTTGCACTCCCCTCACTCCAAACAAATGGGAAAGTGTAAGAACACTGGAAAAACTAAAAAAAAAAAAAAAAAAAAATTAATAAAATTTTCCTTGTCCGTCATATTTAATGAAAGATGTTTAAACAAAAGGTTGCTGCCCAAATGAACATTAATATATATATATATATCTATGAATAAAGACAAAAGGAAAATTATTAGGTTGGTGCAAAAATAATGACATAATAATTTCATTTTTTGACGTATTTTTTAATGTCAAAAGACGACATTATTACGTCATTATTTTTGCACCAACCTAATATCTTAGCAGATGCGTTTCTTCCTCTGACAGATGTTATCAAGACAAATGGAAGGATTTTATTTTGCAACAGGTATTTATAAACAAAAGTAAAAATGTTACTTTTGCAAAATTTTTTTAATTTAAGAGACGTTCATAAATATTCATCAGGTTAACTGAAAAGTGTAGGTAAATTATGGAAGATGCTAACTGACATAATTTAATGTCTAATAAACGTAAGTGAATAAATGATATTGTTGGATTTTTTCTTTTTATAATATAATTAAAATTTATATTATTTTAGTTTGGGATAAATTTATATATTAAATATTTTAAATAAAAGGAGGTTACGAATTTAACAATTTAAAAAATTTTTTAACATTTTTATAGTCATATATGTTGGGTTGGGGGGGGAGATATTAGGAAAAATCCGGGGGTGCAGATTTATATTTTGGTAAGATTCAATAGCAACGCTCTTGAGAATTGGGATGCTGAAGGTAACATTAATCATGTAAGTGACAAACCTTTTACTTCCATTGTGTGTGAGTAACAATGTATTTTTGAAGAAAATACAAACAAGAGGGAAACTTATACTTAACATCAGGAAGAGGCAGCTGACGTTTCTGGGACACATGATGAGAAAGGAGGGCCTGGAGAATCTGATACTCACAGGTCAAATAGAGGGGAAAAAGAAACAGGGGAAGCAGCATGTGACATACCTGGCAGCCTTGAGCAAGTAGATGACAGTGTGGTCTGGGGGAGGTGATAGAGGGGTGAAACTTATTGAGAGCTACAAAGGATAGGGGGAAGTGGAGAGCCATGATCGCCTATGTCCTGAAGGAACATGGCGCATAGAAAGGAGAATGATCATGGTATCTCACATTGATTTTCATGTCTGAGGATCAGACAATCTCATTGACTTTTTATGTTTCTGTCGTAGGTGACACTTCAGTCTCACTAGCGTCCTTCATATAAGATCACATATTGGACAATAGCAAGGATCTCAGGTCTTTCGTCTCTTAGCTGGTCAATATGACTGATTTTGAAATTTCTGATACCACCCTGGCACAAATACTTCCAGTTGTTTATATCCAGGGTATAACAACTGGAAATCTACCCCCATGGACTAAAAGGGTTTGGTTTGAAATTCCAACGTATATCACCTGAAGAAGGCTGGATCGTACAACAGCCGAAACATTGTGGATATGACAATGAGAACAACAGTTCAAACAATGTGTGTATATATATATATATATATATATATATATATATATATATATATATATATATATATAGAGAGAGAGAGAGAGAGAGAGTGTGAAAGAAATTATATGTTAAAATCATCAAATTCACATCTGACAAAATAAAGACCCAGAGTCAAGGTAATTTCTGTCAATTTCTGAAGGTCTTTACTTCAATGTCCTGCAACTTTTCCAGCCAAATCCAAAATGTCTATCTCTGCCATCACTATTACTTCCATTACCTGAGCTACTTTTTACCTATTTTTCAGGTAGGTATATACATAAAGGTAGTCTTGTTGAAACTACTCTAGAATTAGTAGTATTTGGTTGTTGAGAAAATAATGTCTGATTTTAGAATAAACCTTTTGTGTTCTAATATATTATTAAAATAGTTGCAAAAATATATTAGTGCTTCCTAATCATTAAAGTGTCCCCTTTGTTAATTTTATCTCAATCTCTTCCAGAATGTTGTTCTCAAATATGTGACACACCCAGTTTATACACTGGAAATAATATTTGATTGTTTAGAAAATAATATCTGATTTTAGAATAAACGTTTTGTGTTCAAATATACTGGTAGTTCTAAAACTTTTTTCAATGGGCTACATTTTTGGAATGAAATTTCTCTTTCATTGCTTGCTTTGATAAAGTCGGAAGACAAAACACGTCAGCAAGAACTAAGAATGTTTTTCCAGTTGACATATACCTCATCTTAAACATTAAAAGAGAAGAAATGTGTTTTTTTTTTGTTTTTTTTTTTGCATGAGTACAAGTTTAGGTGATAATGCTTCTCAAACTGCTGCCAACATTAACTGAGTGTAGGGGTGGAGAATCCACTTGTGATCAGTCAGTATGGCGCTGGTTTCTGAAGTTACACCTGAGATACGAGTCTGGCAGATCAAGAAGATAGAAGACATCTATCTGTCAAACATCTGAAAATCAGGCAATCAACATCTGAAAAGTCCAGTCAAACAAAACCCATGACAAAGTGTCAGAGAAATGTCTCAGATAATGGGTGTCAGCATTTCAACAATACTGGAAAATTTCAAAAGGATTGCCAAAGGTAGAAAACTTGGTGAATGGATTCCACAAGAAAACAGTGAATGTGAAAGAGTTTAATATTTTGAAGTATGTTTGATACTGCATCTATGAAATTTGAATGGTCCATTTCTTGATCAAATAGAAACTTGAGAATTGTAAATGATTGGCTCAATTGCTTGATCATGACAAAGGACCCAAACATTTTCCAAAACTGAAATGGCACTAACAGAAGATTATGGCAACTGTCTTCCATTGGCATTATCAATGACAGCTTTCTGGAATCCTAAACAGAGCATCATTGCCGAAGTTTACTACCAGCACCTGGATGAAATGCACATTCAGTTAAGCAAAATTCAGCTGGCACTGATTAATCTGTTCCATGAAAATGCTTGGCCACATATTGCCATGATAACACTGCAGGAGCTCACTGACTTGGGATACGAGATTTTGCTATGCCCACTATGTTCCTCTGATCTCTGGCCCACTGAAAAACACTTTTTAAAAAACATCTTGACAATTTTTTCAGCCAAAAGATATTCCATTGCAAAAAAGATGCAGAAACAGCATTCAAAGATTTCTTGGCATCCAAACCTTTAATATTTTACCATAGAGGCATAAATGTCCTTGTAATTTGATAACAGAAATGTATAGATATTCAGGGTTCCTATTTGAACTGATTTAATCACTGTTTAAATACATTAATTCAGGAATAAATGTTGATTCTAAGATCGGACATTATTTTCTGAACAACCTAATAATTGTTATGGGACTAGGATTGGTTCATTGAAAAAGAAGACTGGTATATATGTAGGGGATGAGAAATTTGTCACTTTCCCACTGTCATAACATAGCGTCCCTATATCTTTTCTATAAATATTTTCATGATAATTGTTCTGTTGAACTTTCCTCATTGGTACCTTCACTTTATGAAATTTAAGCATAGTACTAGATTGTCAGCTAGGTCTCAAATTCTATGCTAACAATTTCTGCTATCACACTTCTCACATGTGGAACTCTCTTCCAGCCTTGTTTTCCAACCAGAAATTTAAATGCAATGTCAATTGTTATCTTTTGTCTTAATTCCTTTTCTTTTGTTGTTGTTGTTTTGTCTTAATAATGTTTTTCTTTTTCTCATATTCTTTAACATTCAGTAACAACTTGTGTCTTGAGGTGAAATGACTAAAAAAAAAAACAAAACAAAACAAACAATGAAGCTGTTGTTGCTAATGTGAACGGATGAAAGATCTTAAGAACATCAGCTAAAGACATGAAAGTGATCAAGCATTTAAGTAATCATCGCATGAAGAAACAGTGGACGAGGTGTGCAGCAAAAAATAAAGCAAACATAGTTGCACATCCAAATAGTCACAAATCCACTCTCATCAACTGGCTTTTTTAGCTCTTCTCTTGTTCACAGCCACTGACTTTATATGTCTTCGAAGGCAGGTATGCTAGTCTGTTGGCAGCACATCCAGGTAATTCCATCAACTGTTTTTGGTTTAAATGATTAAATTATAAATGATTCTGCCCTGCTTTTTCTTTCTATCATGGAGCCAATGTCATCGGCAAGCACACACCTTCAGCCTTTTCAAAGGTAAGTGGATTTCTTCTGCACATGAAGAAATCCTTAAAAACTGAGGTTTCAACAGCAATTTTTCATAATGAATGTAGAGCTACATTGGATAGACCTAATAGTTGGTCCCTTCATAAAAATAGTCAACTAAAATGATTTAAAAGATAATGGACTGGAGCGTAACATTCTGAGCAAAAACTGTAAGTAGTAAAATTATAAATCCCATCACAGTCTTTATATTCATCTTGGCGCTAAGTTCCTGTCTAAGAAATTTTATTTTCAATAGTACAAGTCTTATTTTATGTGTTGTGTCTCTTCAGGATGTGGGGTGATCATGGCGCTCTCTTTAATCTAACAATTATATTCATGCAAGACAATGCTTCTTCACATCCTGTAAAACCAATGATTGTTACTTTACCAAGAAATTAATGACAAAGGAAAAACTGTCCTTTCGTTTGCGGGGACTTTGCTGTTAAATTTTATATCAAGAAATGTGGACGATACAGGTTTGCTTTTTTTTTTTCAATTAATTCACCCCAGACAAAATGATAATGCCACTAAGACACAAGGAGGCTGCTGGAAGTGAAAGAGAAGGAAGAGACTTTAGACAGAACCAGAAACTCAATCCTAGACAAGAAAGAAGGGATACACCTCTACTCCTATTCAAAAGCAGTAAATTTTAATTTTTGGCTTCAAGAATTTAATGAAGTCTATTAAATTCAGATTTTATCGTTGTTTTTATTTTTCATTATTTACATTATTCGGACTATTGTCCTCATCTTTGTCACCATATTTATTACAATGTTTCAGCTGTTGTACGCTCTTTAGGTGGTTGGAATGTCGAACTGAACCCTTTATTTTGCTCACTGGGGTAGAATGTTCTAGTTACACGTGCCATGTTTAATGGATGTCATCAGTTATCTTCTGTTAATTTTCCCTCTGAAAGTTCTCCACTGCCTTAACCGGGAATTGAACTCACACTATTTGGGTCCTGTCACTGGATCTAACTAACGCCTTTATCCACTGTGCCATGTGTCCTCAAGAACACATGGCACAGTGGATAAAGGCATAAGTTAGAACTAGAACAGTCTACCCCAGTGAGCGAAATAAAGGGTTCAGTTCAATATACCAACCACCTGAAGAAGGCCGGAGTGTACAACGGCCGAAACGTTGTAATAAATATGGCGACAAAAATGAGGACAATAGTCTGAATAATGTAAATAATGTACATAATACCTCATCTCATAAATATAGACAGGTTTTTATTTTTATTTACTATTTTTTTTAAATATTGCACATTTTAATAGCAGGAGTTCTTGCTTTGAAAAAAAAAATATTCTATGTGATCTTGGATGTGAATTTTCTGTGGAATATTCTGAAATTTCCATTCTGTCACTCAGTTATCAGCTCATATATAGATTTGTATATAATATCATCTATAAATAAAAAAAGGGAATATTTGAATTGAGACCATATGATGAGAGAGAGAGAGAGAGAGAGAGAGAGTACCTTGCTTTCCAAAAGTTCCAGGAGTCAGTTTTCAAGTGTAGACCACAGCAATTTAATAACAGTTAGCAGTAGGAAGATTAGTAAAGAATCAAATAGCTTAAGAGTTGAGTTAGCGTTCAACCAGATGAACCCATGGTTAGTATAATGATTAATTAGCATCTGTTTCAGGATACATTTTATAATATTTTCCAGAAAAAAAACAAAACAAAAAAAAAACAAGATTCTCTCACATATAAATTACATTTAATATCCCAGTATTATGGAATGAGGCAAGGGTAAAAGTACTAGTAGTCTATGGCATCTGGGTAAACATTAGCCTAAAACATAAAACTTGGCATATAAACTTCCACTATTTATATTTAATATAGTATTATGGACTTGTGCAAGGTACGAGAGTGTTATATGACATGAAATCTAGTAAACTAATTTGCTTTTTGAATAGATTTTCAAAATTTTGTTTTTGAATAATTTGTCCTGAATTTGCGTTTATTCTTTTCATTTCCTTGGATTGTCAACATTTTTTGTTCACTCTCAATCGAAATTATATATTTATCTTTGCAAAGATGAAATCTGAGAAAGTATCACTGTCTCCATCGGTAATGAGGCTGTCACCCAAACAGAATTGAAGAATTTCTAGGGCGTGTTCTATTTCTTTGAGCATAACATATATATATACACACACCACACCTCATTTTGATGCTTTCAAGTGAAAAAGATAACATGTCTTTGTTGATGGATACAGTAGCATACAAAAGTGTTCAGCCATTTCAAACTATTGGAAATGTCTAATAATTGCCAGTTTTACAAGATGAAGTTTAGCCTAGGGTTTTCTTCAGATGACATATTGACTCCAATGGTTATGGTGGATGTAGTAAGAATGCATTTTGGTGTAAGGAATATAGTAGTATGTTTAGGTCAGTAATTGCGGCTAGTTAGGTTTCATTACAAGACAGAGAAATACCAGCCTTCCTCATCCCCCACGTTTTGACCCTGTGCCACATTTTTTGTATAGTTACAAAATAAAAATTACTTTTCTTCAGGATACCTAAATTTTATAAATTTAAGTGCAGCACTAGATTGGTGGCAAGATCTCATCATTGAAATAGCATAGAACTCATGGTTACATCTTCGCTAACAGTTTCTTTTAAACTCTGAGAGGCACTTTAAATTTTAATAAGGAAAAATGAATCGGAAAATAGGAAAATAATAAAGACAATCTCCTCAAGGACACATGGCCTATTGGGTAAAAGTGTTGGTAAAATCCAGTGACTTAAGCCAAAGAGTTGTGAGTTCAATACCTGGCTACAGCAGAGATGAACAAAAACTTGGAGAGTTAAATTAGCATTATCAAAAGTAGTTTACAGGATTTGTCAATGTGCAATGTCCTTTTGGTAAAGTCCAGTGGTTTCTTGATTGATATGTTTTTTATGGCTTATCAACCCTTTGCAGGTTATTTAAATTCAGAAAATATTTTTAGATTCTAAGAATTTTTTTTGAGATAATGATTTTAGTAATACAGGTCTTTACTAATAAACCCATAGCTGAGGGTGGATTCATAGCTAATAAGAATTTGATAAAGTAATTATAATGTGGATATAAAGTAGGGGATCATTTCTATATTACAATCAATATATAAACTGATCCCTCACTTTGTGACCACGGTAGTTTCTATACATTTCTATTCCAGAGAATGTAAATAAATCTAAAAGACATGCCTGTATAGCTAATCAGTATTTCATTGATTGATTGATTCGTTTTCTATGGCTTATTAACAAACAAGAAATTATAATGTGGGTATAAAGTGGGGGAATCAATTCTATATTACAATCAATATATAAACTGATCCCTCACTTTGTGGCCACAGTATTTCCTGTACATTTATATTCTAGAGAATGTAAATAAAACTAAAAGATAAGCCTGTGTAACTAATCAGTATTTCATTGATTTGTTTTCTACGGCTTATCAACCCTTTGCAGGTTATTTAAAACCAGAAAATATTTTTAGATTCTAAGAGTTTTTTGGTGGGGGAGATAATAATGATTTAGTGATACAAACCTTACTAATTAACCCATATCTGGGAGGAGGATAGGTGGATTCCTACTTTTCCAAAGGAGTATTTGCATGAAAGTGAATATAACAAACCCAACTGGAATTGGAACTTGGCAGTCAACTGAAGTGCCAAGTTCCAATTCTGTGCTGTTTTCCATTACACCACTCACACATCAAAGTTTACAGCACTTGGTATTCCCAAGTGGTCACCCATCTAGGTACTCAGGCTCAGTGTTGCTTAACTTCAGTGATCCAGCCATAATCCTTCAATGGATTCAGAAAAGAGATCAGATTATTAAACAACAAAACAATGGCAGACATTTTGTAAGTGGAAAGTTGGAGAAAAGAAACAAACTCAGCTTTATTTTTCTATTTATAGAAAAATAAAGATTAACATTTTTTTTCTAATTTCCTTAACTTCATGAATTTAAATGCAGTACTAGATTGGCGATGAGGTCTCACCAATTTTTTTTCTTGCACTTCTCATTTGTGGAATTCTTTTCTGGCTCCATGCTTTCCAGCAAACTTTAATCTTTGAAATTTAAATGCAATGTCACTTGCTTTCTACTGTTCTGATTACTCTTCTTTTGTTCTTGTTCCTTAGTAAAGTTTCTGTTTACTGATTCTTTCACACCCAGTAACCCCCTTGTGTCTTAGGGGCTTTAATACCTTGACTGGGGTGAACTCAATAAAAAAATCACTGAAAGTGAAATTCCAAAGAGCTTTAGAATGATTCTTTGCCTGAAAGAGAAAATGGGTTCAAGTTTTTAGTGAAGAACTCACAGGTCTTAGAGTGGGAGGATCACATTCTGGCTTACTTAATCTTTGATGTTTGTTCACTTGTTTACAGAAAACAAAGGCTCTTGAATGAACACACAAAACACTATGATTACTGGAAAGGTTTATTGCCTCAGCCCTAGATTTGATGTGCATAAGAAAGGGGAAAACATGATTGACAAGTGTTTTCCTCCTTCTTATACATGTCATATAAAAATACAAAATATACAGAAAGTTATATAAAACAATAACTTTGAATTTGTTGTTAAATAGAGCAAGCAGTGGCTTGCTAATTAATTTTAATTGTAAAACAAAACTGCTCTCATCTGGCTGATGCTAACCTCCAGGGGAGTGACTTATTGCGCCTTCTCGGACTAATGTTGTCAGCTGACATGAAGTGGAAAGATTATATTGAATCAATTGCTAAGTTTGCAGCTATGAAAGTTCGTTCACCGTGTCATATTAGACAATTTTTCTTGCCAGAATCTTTCTTATATATTTTATTAGTCAGCCATTCATCCTCTCTTTGAATATTGCTGCCAAATCTGGTCTGGTATTCCTGCTATATATTTAGAGATTCTTCATAAAATTCAAGGAAGAATCTGCAAGGTTATTAGTCCTGACATGACATCTCAGCTTCAGTCTCTTTCACACTGCTATAACATAGCTTGTTTGTGGCTTTTTAATGAACTTTCCATTATGGTACCCAGACTTTATGAATCTAAGTGTAGTATTAGATTGGTGGCAAGGTCATTTTGCAGATGAAATGCAAAGTTTTTTCTCTCACACCTCTTGTTTGTGGAACTCTTTTCCAGCTCCTTCCTTCCAAGTCAACTTTGATCTTCAAAAATGTTTAATGCAATGTCAATTGTTATCTTCTGTCTTAATTTTTGTACTTTTATTGTCCTCTCTCCTTAATAGTAGTTTTTCTCATATTCTCTGACACTCACTGATCCCTTGCATCCTAGTGGCTTTATTGCTTTGCTTGGGGTGAAATGATTTAAAGGAAAAAAGAAAAAGAGAAAAAAGAGAAAAGAAAAAGAAGAAAGAGAAAGAGAAAGAGAAAGAGAAAGAGAAAGAGAAAGAGAAAGAGAAAGAGAAAAAGAAAGAGAAAAAGAAAGAGAAAAAGAAAGAGAAAAAGAAAGAGAAAAAGAAAGAGAAAAAGAAAGAGAAAAAGAAAGAGAAGAAAGAGAAAAAGAAAGAGAAGAAAGAGAAAAAGAAAAAGAAAGAGAAGAAAGAGAAAAAGAAGAAAGAGAACAAGAAGAAAGAGAAGAAATAGAAGAAAGAGAAAAAGAAGAAAGAGAAGAAAGAGAAAAAAGAAAAAGAAGGAGAAAGAGAAGAAGGAGAAAGAGAAGAAGGAGAAAGAGAAGAAGGAGAAAGAGAAGAAGGAGAAAGAGAAGAAGGAGAAAGAGAAGAAGGAGAAAGAGATGAAGGAGAAAGAGATGAAGGAGAAAGAGAAGAAGGAGAAAAAGAAGAAGGAGAAAAAGAAGAAGGAGAAAAAGAAGAAGGAGAAAAAGAAAGGGGGAAAAAAAGAAGAAGGAGAAAAAGAAGAAGGAGAAAAAGAAAGGGGGAAAAAAAGAAGAAGGAGAAAAAGAAAGGGGGAAAAAAGAAGAAGGAGAAAAAGAAGAAGGAGAAAAAGAAAGGGGGAAAAAAAGAAGAAGGAGAAAAAGAAAGGGGGAAAAAAGAAGAAAAAGAAGGAGAAAAAGAAAGGGGAAAAAAAGAAGAAAAAGAGGAAAGAGAAAAAGAAAGGGGGGAAAAAAAAAGAAGAAAAAGAAGAAAGGGAAAAAGTAAAAGATAAATTGAAAGAAAAAGATCACTTCTCATGACAATGATAAGAGCAAGATGCAGCACCCTGGAGATTAGCAGTTACCCAAAGGAGGCAGGGTTTTGGGTATAAAACAGAAATGTTTCAATAAAACAAAAACAACAAAGAGAATGAATTTATGTCAAACACAACTTGATACAATGATGTAAACACTGTTTATATATTAGCTCAGTTACAAACTAAAAGCAATAATGTCACAAAAGCTAAATATTATTGAACATTATACAGAGAGAATTTCAGATCAAAATTCAGATAATAACTGTGTCAGACCATGAACTTATTGATCCATTATCATTTTATGTATGTTCCATAGACAATCAAATATGCAAATGCATCTGTGTATGTTATATTATACATATGCAATAAATATATTGTAAATTATAGCATGCTATATATATATATATATATATATATTACACACATATATTGATTGTCTATTGAATAAATGTTTTCAATAGGGTTAATTAAAAAATGCCAAAGCAAGTGCTCAACTAATTTGGTTAAATGTCATTTAAATAATACGATCAAAAGAATCTTTTCAATGGAAAGGCAAGAAGAAAAAAGAAAAGGGAGAAGAGAGAAAGTGAAGAGAGAAAAAAAGAGAAAGAGAATAGAAAAAGAGAAAGAGAAAAAAGAGCGAGAAAGAGAAAAAAGAGCGAGAAAGAGAAAAAAGAGCGAGAAAGAGAAAAAAGAGCGAGAAAGAGAAAAAAGAGCGAGAAAGAGAAAAAAGAGCGAGAAAGAGAAAAAAGAGCGAGAAAGAGAAAAAAGAGCGAGAAAGAGAAAAAAGAGCGAGAAAGAGAAAAAATAAAGGAGAGAGAGAAAGAAGAGAGAGAGGAGAGAAGAGAGAGAAAGACGACAGAGAGGAGAGAAGAGAGAGAAAGACGACAGAGAGGAGAGAAGAGAGAGAAAGAAGACAGAGAGGAGAGAAGAGAGAGAAAGACGACAGAGAGGAGAGAAGAGAGAGAAAGAAGACAGAGAGGAGAGAAGAGAGAGAAAGACGACAGAGAGGAAAGAAGAGAGAGAAAGACGACAGAGAGGAGAGAAGAGAGAGAAAGACGACAGAGAGGAGAGAAGAGAGAGAAAGAAGACAGAGAGGAGAGAAGAGAGAGAAAGAAGACAGAGAGGAGAGAAGAGAGAGAAAGAAGACAGAGAGGAGAGAAGAGAGAGAAAGAAGACAGAGGAGAGAAGAGAGAGAAAGAAGAGAGGAGAAGAGAGAGAGAAAGAAGAGAGGAGAAGAGAGAGAGAGAAAGAAGAGAGAGAGGACAGAGAAAGAAGAGAGAGAGGACAGAGAAAGAAGAGAGAGAGGACAGAGAAAGAAGAGAGAGAGGACAGAGAAAGAAGAGAGAGAGAGAGAAGAAGAAGAGAGAGAGAAGAAGAAGAGAGAGAGAAGAAGAGAGAGAGAGAGAAGAAGAAGAGAGAGAGAGAAGAAGAAGAAGAGAGAGAGAGAGAAGAAGAAGAGAGAAACAATGAAAAACAGAAAAAAGAAGAGAGAGATAAAGAAGAGGAGGGAGAAAAATAAAGGAACAGAGAAAAAGAGAGAAAAAAGGAAAAAGAAGAGAGAAAGGAGAGAGAAAGGAAAGAGAGAGAGAGAAAGGAAAGAGAGAGAGAGAAAGGAAAGAGAGAGAGAGAAAGGAAAGAGAGAGAGAGAAAGGAAAGAGAGAGAGAGAAAGGAAAGAGAGAGAGAGAAAGGGAAGAGAGAGAGAGAAAGGGAAGAGAGAGAGAGAAAGGGAAGAGAGAGAGAGAGAGAAAGGAAAGAGAGAAAGGAAAGAGAGAGAAAGGAAAGAGAGAAAGGAAAGAGAGAGAAAGGTAAGAGAGAAAGGAAAGAGAGAGAGAGAAAGGAAAGAGAGAGAGAGAGAGAAAGGGAAGAGAGAGAGAGAGAAAGGGAAGAGAGAGAGAGAGAGAAAGGGAAGAGAGAGAGAGAGAGAAAGGGAAGAGAGAGAGAGAGAGAAAGGGAAGAGAGAGAGAGAGAGAAAGGGAAGAGAGAGAGAGAAAGGGAAGAGAGAGAGAGAAAGGGAAGAGAGAGAGAGAGAGAAAGGGAAGAGAGAGAGAGAGAGAAAGGGAAGAGAGAGAGAGAGAAAGGGAAGAGAGAGAGAGAAAGGGAAGAGAGAGAGAGAAAGGGAAGAGAGAGAGAGAAAGGAAAGAGAGAGAGAGAGAGAAAATAAAGGAAAATAGAAAAAAGAAGAGAGAAGAGAGAAAGGAAAAAAAGAAAGAAAAGAAAGAAGAAAGATAAAAGCAGAAGCTATTTGGTGAATAAAATCTCAATTTCATTTCACAGCAATGAGCATCCTTCAAGTTTATGAATAATCACAATCCGTCGCATTCTCAGAACATTTGCATAAGATAACATTTACATCGAATAAATTAAGTTTTCACTGTTCATTTATGGGGTCGGGGGGAATATATTGAGTGGCTCTTGTTGTAGAGTAATCATTAGCAAGGTAGCCTTATAGTTAAATGTTTGAGTTCAATCCTCACTGGGTGCTCTCTGTTTTTATAGCAAAAAATATTCTGAATTATTCTATGAGATGCTATAAAAGTTGTCAGACCAAACAAGAAAGAATTCTAAAACAGACTCTGGTATTTGGGTCAGATTTTGGGAAGGGGCTCAGGCTGAACACTTTTCAGCACCTTCTTGCTTACAGAATTTTATGCAATGATTTGCTGAAATAATTTGATGTCATGCAAACTGTTGTAAATTTGTGTGAAATATTAAAGGCTTCTCTTCAGCGACATTTGTGCTTTTCTACACTTGTCAAGTTTCCTCTGTTGTGCTTATTTAATTATCTAATTTCAATGTTAAAAGTGGAATTGAATAAGTAAAATTAGTAAATTTTTACTAGTTTTTTTTTCCTTCATCTTATTTCTCCAACTTTCTAACTCAAATACACATTAGAGTATATAAGAGAGTTGTCGGGACCAGAGAAGAAGTCTCTTATATCCGGGTTTCTCTTATATCTGGGTTTGGTCTATTTTGTTTAGGTAAGTATGGCTCTAATTTGGGACCAGAGAAAATCTCTCTTATATCCGGGTCTCTTATATACGGGTTACACCGTAATAAAGAAAAAAACTTAATTTGATGTCTTTTATATTCTGGTAGCCTGGCTTTTCATGTATCACACCATAAATGAGTCAGACACAGAAGCTATTATCGTTTATTACTTTAAATGTTATTTTTAGAGGGTACCTATATTATTCTGTTTATATTTCAAATATTTACATTATTTACTATTGTCATATTTACGCTATTTCAGTCGTTGTACGCTCTGGCCTTCTTCAGGTGATATACATTGGAATTTCAAACCATACACTTTATTTCATCCACCAGGGTAGATTGTTCCACGTGCCATGCCTTTTCTGGATATTTCAGTTTCAGTTATCTCCCTTTAGTAACTCAATTCTCCAAGTTTTTGAGGAGCCAGGTATTAAACTCACAACTCTTTGGGTCAAATCACTGGATTACTTCAACCAATGTTTTTATCACTGACTCATATATCCTTGGGGATATCAGTGCATTAATTTTGGGGGTTTGTAAACCTTCAGTAGGCATGGTGGAGTAATGGATAGCGGCTCAGATTGAGGAGTCAAAGAGCTGAGTTTGAATTCCAGTTGGATCCATTACATTCGCTTACATGCTAATACCCTTGGGAAAGGTATGAATCCTCTTCTCCCTTCAGCTATGGGTAAATAGCAGGGCAGACCTTGAGTGGTAACTGGTCTAGTAGAAGGAAAAACTCTGAATTCAAAACCGGCCTGGAGAGGGTTGGATCCAGTCAGGCTCTCTTGCCCAAAAAACACTACTTCTACTTTGGCTGCAGTACACATGGTGACCCTACAACTCTACAGGCCACAGGATAAAAACAAACAAAAAAAAACTGCAGTAACCATTTTTACCAGAGCTCATATTACAGATGTTATTGTTTTTCTCTTGCACTTTGTATTACTGGTTCCCATATTCTATTCCCGTCTACATTGACTTAAGAGACAATAGGATAATAAAGACGCAGACAATATCATAATAAAGATGAGGAAAACAGTCCAAACAATGTAAATAGTGTAAATAGTTACAATACTTCATCTCAGAAATATAGACAGATTTTTTAAACAGTATTTTATTTAATTTTATCTACCAGTCTGAATATTCAAGAAATCTTATTAAATAAAAATGTTCCCTCTAGCAAGATTCAAATCTGTGTCCTCTTTTGCAGGAGAAATTGTCATTAGATCTGACATACTTTCACCAACATGGCTACATAGAGCATCATGATCAAGCGAGGTTCTATTTTACCTTTAAGCACACTTTACTCTCATTCTGATTATTCAAAAGTTCAGAACTGCTCAGTTTCTTATCTGAAATGTAAACAAAGTAATTTCTAAAGAAACAATGGATTTTTTGTTCATTAATCCAACATATTTTTATTACTATAAATGTTAATTTTAGTGGATACCTATATTTGAGCAGGTTCTAGGACAACTGCCTGACTGACAATTGCCTGAATCTTTATATATATATATATATATATATTTAAGCATTTCACCCCAAGCAAGGTGAGATGCCACTAGTACGCAGGAGAGTTGGAGCGAGAGTAAAGAGGCGTGATGGAGGAAATGATAAAGAGAGGGACAGGGATTGACATTACATTTGAATAGTTGGAGATTATAGCTATCAGGGAAACAAGTAATAGGAAGGGAATTCCACAGACAGAAGGTGCGAGACATGAAGCTATTGGAGTAGAAGAGATGGCCACATTTAAACATTTCGACAGTGAAAGGGTGGGACTGTGATGCCAGCCTAGTCACTAGCAAAAGTAGCTCATCGGAGCAGTTACCATGAAAGTATTTGTAGAAAAGACAGAGGGAGGCAACAGCACATCTGTGAGAGAGGAACTGTAGATGAGATGCCAGATCAGGACCAACCACATTGCTTATCCATCACTGGATCTTGTCGAGGACCTTAAGGTGAACAGCAGGGGCACCAGACTATATGTAGAATATTTAGATATTTTTGTTGTGATCCAAAAGGGAAGGTTATAAATATATCAATATTTTAGATTATTATTACTATTTACATTAATTATATTATTGTTAACATTATTATTAATAATGGGATCAAAATGTATCTGTCTTCACAAGGACAAACTACAACTTATCTTTTGATTGTGTTTCTATCTTTGGAGAGAGCATAACAAATAAATGAGGGATGCATGGTCCTGAGGATTGCAGTCCTACAGCAGCACCTTCCTCATTGCATCAAAGGAATGGTCAGTGCAATATCGACACCAGCCAGACATTGGTTGCTGGGACTGGGCAATTTCTGGTTTTAACCCATGTGCACTTTAAACCGGCCTTGTGCCATATCTCGTGGTGGGTGGGGGCGAATAAATATTTGTATTTCTATCAATCTCTAATGGTAATATTAACAGTTTCCTTACTTTTGCTGTTGTTCAAAAGGGAAAGTTCTAGATAAGAGCTATTCGTTCTATCCCCTTTCTCATGGAGATGAAGATCTTGTACCGAGGTGAAGTTTACTATTTGTTGAATAAAAGATATTTTGGGGTAAGAAAAATTATGTGGCGAGTCTGCAAGTGTTGGTTTGTTTAATATAAAATCATTCTATTATTAGTTTTATTATTGATTTCTTCATCAACATTTAAGATTATTATTTGCGCTGTTTATATTATTTTGAACATTATTATTATTGTGAACATTATTATTGTAACAAAAAAACCAGCAAAATCATAAAGAATATATCAAAGGTTTAAATCAATTGAAACTTACTTTTTCGTATGATAAATAATTGCTCATGAAGCCCAGAAGTGAAGAATCAAAATTTCTCTCTCATTTCAAAAAAATTGGTTGTATTTTTCAATGTCTAACTCGAGAAAAACTGCTACTGCACTGAAATTATACTATGATACTTCACTTTTCGAATGACAGCAAAAATATCAATGTTCTATATATGAAGAAATATAGTCTATAGGAGAAAATATACAATATAACAAATAAATAATAAAAAGTAAAATAAATTGACCTAAATTCATCCAAATAAAGAAACTAACAAACTGATCCCGATAAACTAACCGTTAGAAAAAACAAATAAAGATAATCAATCCAAATAAATACATGAAGTAATAAACGAATTAAAAACTGTTCCCGACAAAATAATAGTTAGAATAAACTACAACAATCAACCCCAAAATTGAATAAATAGTTTTAATTATCTTTCCAAATCAAAATAAAACTATTAAATAAGTGATATAAACAAATTTTTACTATGTTAATAAAAACACCGATTAAAATAAAAAAAAAAAAAAAAAAATAAATAAGAAATAAAAAAAAAAAAATAAAAATAAATAAAAACAAGCAAAATAATTTAACCAAAATAAATAAATAAATAAACAAATAAACGACTTCCAGTAAAATAACCGCCAAAAAAGATTACCCACAATGCACCAGTGACCAGTATATATATAAATAGCCGAGAAAAATAACAGTATTCGTGGCCTGACAATTGCATCTAGCATGAAACAGACTGTTGCCCCTCAGTGTTGACTTCTATGTTTACTTTTATAAATGCTCTATATATATATATATATATAGAGAGAGAGAGAGAGAGATATCAGGCATTTTTTTGTTAGGCAGTTGTCCCTATCGGGCATTTTTCCATCAAGCTTATCGAGCAGTTATCAATTGGGTGATTGTCCGGGTAGACATATTTGAGTAGACCGTCCTCTTCATAGCTATGTAGGACACAGATGCACAGTCACATATTTACATAGATTATTTCAATTGTTTTTTTCTTTTAAAATGTGTTGTCCTTTCAGGATGTAGGCGATCATAGCTCTCCACATTTTCCCTTTTTATTATCTGTGAATTGCCATAACTCCTTGAGAAATATAAGGAGTTTCACACTGCCTTCTAAACGGTTTGAAATTCAGAGTTTTCCATTTTTTTTAAGCTGATTGCCAATCAAAGCTAGAGATCACAGTCTACCCTGCTATTTAACCAATGTCTGGTTTGGGAGAGAAGAGACGGATTCATGTCTCTCCCAAGGTCGTTTGTGTAAGTAAATGCAACAGACTAGCCTGGAATGTAAAGAAAGTAATTTCTAAAGAAACAAAGGATTTTTTTGTTTATTAATCCTTTCGAGTTTCCTGGGACATATGTGTCCCACAGAGGTTTTCAACATGTCCAGAAGGACGTAATCGTTCCCAAAACGCATTGATATGGGATAAAGTGGACATTTATAGGCATAACAGTTATCGCATCATCATTTTGCTTTAGTGAGAATGCTATCAAACGTCCAATGTTCATGTGACAGTCGAGGAAGTAAGAGTATTCCAAATTATTTCCCCAATTCCAACGCCATTGCATTGTCTGTTCACAGTAAGTGTTACATTTCTATATGTATTTTTCTGTATATAAGTATCATCTAATAAGTATACAACATAAGAGATGGGAAATATGTTCTGATTTCTTACCACCTTTTCATGCTGATATTTTATATATTACCTGTACATACTTTGTTACCTACTCACAGTCTTCAATTATTTAAACTCTCAGGTAAAGCAGGTATATCATCAATTTTTCTTCATCATTTTAATACACCTCCACCTGCTGCATTGAAATTATAGTACCAATTTACTGTGCACCTTTGTATTGGCCATTTGCTGCCCGTCACAAACACTTTATTTTGGTAAATGTAAGTAAAATAAGTTTATTATTAGGAGCAACTTTGTACCTGCCATTTGCTATTATTCACTGTTGATTTGTTTTCTTACAGATACACTTCTGAAATAGTATCCAAGGATAGTGTATCATCAAATAAGGTCAGAGGTCAGGTGGAGCCAACTGACATTTTATCATCAACTTTGATTTTCTTAGATGATAAAACCTTTTTAGTGTAGCACTCAGTGTGGATATGAAGAAGATGACAAAAACTGTCGAGTTTCCTTTGTTTGCTCTGCCACAGACATCAGGGAATCACTCTGATGCTACCTTTTTAAATGCCAGGGAAGAGATGCGATTAATATCTACACAAAAACAACAAACTGTTAAGAATAGACGTTTGACATTTCCCGTGATATCTTTTGAAAACTGACACTAGCAAAGTTAATGATGTCATTTTATTGTAGAAATGATGCAAACTGCCGACTCGGGAGATTTGCAGGCTTCCTGGGTTCCAAGTTGGCATTCTGCCATGCAAGGAGTTGGGAGAACAAACTAAAAAAGTAACATGAAAACCATAAATGAATCCATTTGAAAGACTTAGTGAAGAATTAGGTACTTGTAGAGACTGTTATATAACAATATACTATTGCAGTAATAGTAAGTTGCTAGATTATCTATCCTCCTCATCCTCATAATCTTCACTTCCTCCTACCTCCTCTTTCCTTCATATCACATACCTCAGTAATCATAAACATTTTGACAGTAAACCTCTATACTATAATCTTAATCTCTTTAAGTCAAGAGTTAATTGTTATTTATTCTCCTTCACTTCACTTCCTACCACTTCCTCTTCAATTATTCTCATTTTAACAGTAAACTCTACTCTGACTGGCTCTAGGGCCATATATTGGGTGAATTGTAGTTTTAAGAACAAAATAAAAACAGTTTGTGCTTATAAAAATGTATTTAACTGGCAAATCTTATTACAATCATCTGAATGCTGACCAAATGGCCAAATGGTGTACTTTTAAAACTTCATAAATATTGATCGTTATATTCTTTGGCTAAAAAGCCACAATTACCATCAGCAGATTCTGTTTCTATTGTAATATCCTTTGTTCTGTTGCTCTGGGGGTGGAGGTGAGGGCTGGGGGTGAACCTAAGAAGCTCAGTCAGAATCACTTTGATAGTGTTTGGAATGCAGATAAGGAATTATCAGAAATTCTGCGATTAAATATTTCGGAAAAATTGTAAAGTTATATATCATCGTGATCAATACTCAAGTAGTCACATATAACAAACAGAGAATTTCTAGATTCTTGTCTAAGGGAGATAATTTATATCATTCACATTTTTTTTTTTTTAAATTGGTATCACTCCATGCAAGGCAGTAAAGCCATTAACACACAACGGCTTACAGAGTGTGGAAGAATTAGGAACAGAAACGTTAATAATGAGCAAGAAGAGGAAAGAGTAATCAGGAGATAGCAATTGACATTGCGTTTAACTTTGTGCAGATTAAAGTTGGCTGGAAAGCATGGAGCCGGAAGGGAGTTTCACAAGCAAGAAGTGTGAGAAAAGAAACTGTAGGCATAAAATTTGCGGTTATATCTAACCAGCTCAATTGTAAATTGATGAGATGTCTAGTACTGTGCTTAAATACAAACACTATGTACCATAATGAAGAGCTCATTTGAACAATTACAATACCATGAAAGTATTTATAGAAAAGACACAGAGAGGTGGGAAAGTGACTGAAGCAGAGCCACCAGATCAGGACCAATAATATTGCTGATTCTTTTTTGGATTTTATCAAGGAGCTAAAAGATAACTATCAGGTGGACTGGACCATATGTGGCAGCAATATTCTACCCATGGATGAAAATATTTACAGAACTTTTTAAACATTACCTTTTAATTCTGCCAACATCATGGGATAACACCTATAACCCATTGAATTAATTGATTTTTTTTATGGCCTATCAACCTTTTGCAAGTTATTTAAAGCCAGAAAATATTTTTAGATTGGAAGAATTTTTTTGTTTTGTCAGAGATAATAATTTAATGATACAAATGTTTACTAATTAACCTATGGAGAGTGAGAGAAGAGATTGATTTATCCCTAATCAGAATTTAATAAACAAACAAGAAGTAACGTGGACATAAAGTGGGGAATCAATTCTATATTAAAACAATATATAAACTGATCCCTCATTTAGTGGTCAATATATATTTATATTCTCGTGAATGTAAATAAATCTAAAAGACATGTCGTTGCAGCTAATCAGTATTTCATTGATTAATTGATTTGTTTTTTTTTTTACAGTTTATCAACCTTTTGCAGGTTATTTAAAACCAGAAAATATTTTTGGATTGTAAGAATTTTTAGAGATAATGATTTACTGTTACTAATTAACCAATAGCTGCAGGTAGAGGAGGTGGATTCATACCTTTCCCAAGAATATGTGCACATAAGTGAATATAACACCTATAACACAACTGGAATTAGAGCTCAGCTCTTTGATTTTCAATTCTGAGCCATTATCCATTACACCACCCACACATCCACGCTTACAGCACTGGGTATTCCTGAGCCATCACTCATCTAGGTATTGATTAACTTTGGTGACTGTATGAGAAAATTTTTGAACATGGTTTTGCTGTAAACCTGTAACCTGTAAGAGTCGTAGAGGCATTACATGTAGTGTAAACATAGCAGTTGTGGTGTGTCTAGGGCAATCCCCGATCAGATTGGTTCTCAATTCAGTTTTCAGTTTTCCTTCTCCAAGACTAGTTGACACCTCAAGGCAAGAGAGCCTAGTCGACCCGACTATTTCATCATCATTTGTTGATCGCAGTTGGAATCATTGAGCCAATGTGAATAATCCTTTCCTTTAGCTGTATAGTATGTGCTACACCAGGGCTACATACACTTTTTTGAATTCAGAGTTACTTTCTTGAAGAATTTTTTAAATATAGTGGACCTTCATAACACAAGATTTGATTCTTGCATATTTAACATAAGTAAATTTTGGACTTTACAAACCAGATGCTTCTTTGTGACTGAATGTTTAAAAACATGTCAGATATCAAATGACAGATCCACATAATGGTTACAGGTTCATTTCATGTTTCTATGAAATTTCTTGAATATTCAGGCTGGTAAATGTAATTAATGTTGTTTAATTAAAAACAGAACATTTTAATAAAATAAATTATATCTATAAAAATAATGTATAAAGAGAATATAATATTAATATATATATATATATATATATATATATATATATATATATATATTCTCTTTATACATTATTTTTATAGATATAATTTATTTAAGTAAATGATCTGTTTGTTAATTAAACAGTATTAATTACATTTACCAGCCTGAATTTTCATAGAAAATATGCCCTCTCCAACAGGAGTCAAACCAGTAACCATCATTTGACCTGATGTGCTGTTAACCTTTTGGACTTTGCTAACCCTGACATTTCTCTGAATGATTAACAGCATGTCAAGTCAAATGAGGGACCCCCATAATGGTTACAGGTTTGATTCCTGTTGGAGAGCACATATTTTCTATGAAATTTCTTGAATATTCAGGCTGGTAAATGAAATTAATACCGTTTAATTAAAAACAGAGCATTTACTTAAATAAATTATATCTATAAAAATAACGTATAAAGAGAAAATATATTAAATAATTGTTGGACTTGTTATAAAATAAAATAAGTCATATCTCGGCTGATTTATAGGCAAATACTCAAGAGCGAGAGCCGGATGTGAATGGGACAAAGCCCCGTCACAAAATGACCATTATCTTCGTTTACAAATGTTCCCTACACACGAGTTCCGGTCGAAAAATAAAATAATATTTAAAGTGTTCTATTTTTCGTCCAATAAAAATGCTTCCCTCCTAATTATACTCGCTTCGTTTTTCGAGCCTGTTAAGCCATAAAAAAACGCTATAAAAGAGGTCACACGGAAGTTCAACAGACAGTCAACAGGTGGCCAGGGAACAGACCTATCATGGTCAGACCGAGCAGTCAGCAGGGGAGCATCAACCACCGTCAACATGTGTGAACTACTATGAGAGATTGACCTAGATTCAAAGCCGGCTTATGAACTATACCACAAGGTACCTGTCCCAAACCCTCACGTTCCTGTTGAAATAAACCACGTAAACCTATTTCTTCTGTTGTCGTATTTCTTTCTTGCAACCATACGCTTGTCTATAACAGACTTAATCTATTTCATAATATATATATATATATATATATATATATATATATATATATAATATATATATATATATATGTAAGCAAATATATGGATATAGATCAGACAGTATGAAGAAAAATATATATGGAAAAAACAAACAAAAATCCTTATATGTAATTATGCTGTTTTAATGTTAATATGATTATATTAACATATTAAATTTAACATTAAAACAGCATAATTGCATATAAGGATTTTTGTTTGTTTTTTCCGTATATATTTTTCTTCATATATATATATATATATATATATATATATATATATATATATATACACTTTAAAAATTAGGAAATGTTGAACCTGCTACCATGGTTTCAATCTTACAGTATATCCTCAGTCGAATTTTATCAATTGATGTCTCTATGCTTTATTTTTAAAAAAAAACTAATGAATGCTAATTTCTAATAAAATAAACAAATGCACAACATTGTGATAAAAAGGGAGGAGGAGGATGTGAAGAAGAAGAAGAAGAAGAAAGGGGAAGAGAAGAAAAGCAAGGGTATTATAAATGTCGATGGGATAATTGAAATGTACTTTTTTTTTTTATCCAGTCTCATATGTGCTTAAGAGGGATTTTTTTAGTATGTATGCAAGGACTCATGACTTTGGAATTTTCTGGTTTAAATAATGTTAGATAAACAGAAACACTAGAAAGACAAATTTGGCTAAAAAAAACATACATAAATAAACATAAATAATGGAAAAGTTTGATAATTGAAAAGAATAATAAAAAAAAAAAAAGAAAAAACTATAAATTGTGACTTTAGCCTAAAATATGCAGAGATTATGAAGTCATTATTTATAACATACAATAAAAATAATTGATACTACTTTTTTTGACAGAATTAACACTGGAACTATCAATAGATAAAAAATAAACAAGGGTAGAAAATTCAAAGTTGATAAATAAATATAGCTTCAAGTAAAAAGAGTAAGTAAAAATAAAACAAACGATCTTCAGGTTAGTTGAACAAAATCAAATAAATACTTATACTGACAAACATGGAAACCATGAAAAAAGTTTAAAGAAAAATTCAGATATTTTCCTATAAATATACACATTAGCTAAAACGAATCTGAACGTTTTATTTTATATTTTTTAATGGATTAATTTCTTTTTTTTGTTTTCTTGACATTTTAAAAAGAAATGGAGTTTGCAAACAAAGCACAAATTTCTGATTGAGACAACACTTGTTTATCACTTGTTGTATTAATACCCTCAGGAAAAGCAGAAATCCAATTGTCTCTGCATTTCCAGTTGTCTTGACCCTAAGATCATAAAAGAAAACTCCTTTAAAATAGTTGCTGTTTATTTTCGCCAACTACAAGGCAGACACTGAACATCTCTGAAGAAAATCACACGTTCAAAGACAAGTTTAAAAGGTCAGGTTAATCACAAAGAGCAAGTTGTTATTTATCTCTATATACCATATATGCTCAAGTATAGTGCAAGATTTTATGATCATTTTTTTTTTTTTTGCACAAAAAAATAGGGGGGTACAATATATTGGGTGGGCCAAAAGTAGACTTACAGTTGTTTCACTATTTGACGTGGTAGTAACACAACTCAGAACCATAGATAACTTTGCTGAACTGTTTTGTTTTTTTTTCAACAACATGGAGCACCTCCCCATTATGCTTTGGCAGTAAGGGACTACCTTAACCAAACCTTTCCTCAGTATTGGTTTGGAAGAAGGGGTAGCATCAAATGGCCACCTGACCTAACATCAATGGATTTCTTTTTTGGTGGGTGTAGTAAAGAACAAGGTTTACGAGAGAAATCCCCAAATAGTGGGAGAATTAAAAGAGTACATCTCAGAAGTATTTATTGAAATTGATGCAGATTGGGGTCTGTGTCGTGATGTGCGGTCATTGTGTTCTCGAGAGGTTCAAGGAATGTTGCAATGCTGAGAAATGACGTTTTGAGCTCTCTAGAGATTAAACCGAGCTAAAAAAAAAAAAAAAAAAAAAGCAAACGTTAAACAAATATACATAATCAGTTTTGAACAAATTTGATTTTAATGGAGTGATTCTTGCAGTGTGTCTTATTGGTGATGGTGCGAGGTGATGCTTTCTCCATCATTATGGCTTGCAGAGGATAGTAAAGAAAAAAAGATTTTGTTTTTTATTTATAGATACTTTGCTCAAATTCAACTGGTTTTAACAAATAAATATAAATATATAATATAAAATATTTAAAAAACAAAAAATATAAAGTACCTACCTACTAAGTGTAAGCCTACTTTTGGCCCACCCTGTGTGTGTGTGTGTGTGTGTGTGTGTGTGTGTGTGTGTATATATAAGTATATGATTGGTGTATATGGAATGAATTCCAATAACCAACAATTACTATTATTAAAAGAGTGCTCAATACAAAGTAGAGCAGATATAATTATTTATTTTAAAAAAATTTATAACATAAATATGTTCTAAAATCACTACAAAAATACCCATTTTGTTTCAACACCCTCGGTGTCTTATCAAGTGATGATGTTGAATGTAAAATAAATGGTTTTAAAAGTTTCAAATTAATTAACAATCCTTCGCAAGGGGAAAACGTTGTTACAAAAGCTAGATGGACCAATCAAAATACAAGTATAAGAAAATTCAAAAAGCTTGACAACGAAGTCATGTTATAATATCTATTCAGATGTTTAAAATATGGGTAGTATTAAAAAAGAATTTATTCTAACAAATAATTACTAAATTATATGATAAAATTTAATATTAAAATTAAAAACTGCTAATTTCAAAATCAAAATTTAATCGCTATTAAGTTTACAACTATAAAATTACTGTGGAGAAAAGAAGAAATATATATGTTATTCAATTTATTTCTTCATTGAAGTTACTTTAGCTAATTTTATATCCGGTCCTTTGACAATATGTATACATTTTAAACCCAAGTGTGTGAATGGGGTCCTAAACTCACGTGTAAAACAAACGCAATCAGATTATAATATATAAGCACCCAGACATATTTTTATATATATATATATATATATATATATATATATACACACACACAAAAAGAGATGAGACAGAGAACATCTCCACGGTCGTTTATGAAAAAAAAAAAGAAAAAATAAAAGAAAAAAGGAAGTGGGGGAGAGGGAAACCAACACACACGTACAGACATACACAATTAAAAGTGAATGCACTTTCCATGCACATAGACAACCATAAATACATGCACACACATCCACAGACATTGACACAGACAATCGGATACCACAGCCAATAAATATTTAAGACTGAAAGTGTCATTACACAAATGCTAACCACCTATTGAAATATAACTTAAGTGAGCAAATATACAAAGATAAAAATGATTAAAAATAATATTATTTAATATACTAAAATAGTGTATGTAAATATAAAATAGGACATCAAAGTCAACACCCATAGGTAACTTCGATGTCCACCTCATATATATATATATATATATATATATATATATATAATAATTTTTCTTTACACACACACATATATATATATATATATACACACACCTACATATATATACATACATACATATACACACACACACACACACACACACACACACACACAGAAATATATACACATAAATACATAAACATATACATACGTATATATCTCCATGATAACAAGTACACATATATATATATATAGGTAATTTTTTTTAACAGGTTAATAATTATGCATTTTCAGTGACACAGGTAACATTTTTCTGGAGGGGGTTAAAATTCATGCAAAAAATTCAAAGGCCATACTATACATGAAGCTGGCCTACGCATATACAGTAAACAACCAATAATTTACAAATCCTAACATCAAAAAGAAATTATTATTGAATAGAAAAAAGAAAAAAGTGAATGAAGTTGGATTGTTTTATTGCTAGCCTCACTTAACCCATCTTAAAGTTGCCCATCACTGAGCCGTTCTTTGTTGATAAATAAAGTAGAGCTGTTTGGATTTCAAGAGTATATCTGACAAAATTGGTAAGAGATTCAGTTGGCGCCAGAAAAGTCAATTTGCAAAAGAATGATAGTTTTATGAGGTCTGTCCAGAAATTAGTCAGTCATTTGATAATTAGAGAGAGAGAAAAAAGAAAACTCAGCCTACCTAGGGCTGTGGCACTTTAGTCATCAACAGATTATCATTCCTCCTGGTTGAAACCTTAGGCATTTATCTTAGTCTCCCTTCTACTTTCCAAAAAAGAAATTTACCAATGAATAGAAGTTACTGTAATAAAATCACACAAGGCATTATTGATTGGAACTTAAGAAAACAAATTAAAAAAATAGAAGAGTTAGAATCAACTAAAGAAAAATAATAAAGAATGCTGACAAAGCCTATTTCAAGACCAAGTTGAAGCAAGATGATCACTTATTAGACAAAAGTATCTGAGTGTCTCACATGAAAGACTTGAACAAATAAGACTGCAATCTAAGAAACACAGGAGTAAAAGAACTGATTAATTAAATAGTTCATTTTCTTTAGGAATTATTTTGTGTAAATGCAGATAAATATTTTATTCATCTAGATTATTAAATAACTAAGGGAAGAATTCATACAAATTTACTAAGTCAAGTTGTTTAGCTCCCTTTCCACTACAAATGGGACAGGAAATATATAACATTTTCTGGCTTACAAGACGCACTTTTTTTCTAAACAATACCCTGAAAAATATGTGCGCATCTTCCAAGATGAATGTAAGGCAACGCCCAGACTCAAGTAAGCTTGGATGGTCACCTAATTGGCTTGACACGGATTTGTATGATGAGTCATTACACTATAATGTTAGCTATCTAATTCAGCCTTTTATATGATGTAACCTCAGTACTTAGCTGTTACAAGTATTTCCAAGACTATAAACCTTCCTGGAGCCAAGCCACAAGCTTAAACATGTTCTGTTTACTAGCAGCGGTGGGAACCTTTCTGCTCTTGACTAGTATGTCATTGCCATACAAACAAAATCGGTTGAGTGATTAATGTAAACAATACATGGTGCCAGTATGTGAGGGATGCACAGTGAATGTGTTGTTGTCAGAGAATGACTTTTTTACCCTAGAAATTTCTTCCCAATATTAGGAAGTGTCTTCCAACCACTGTATCTTGTAAGCCAGAAAGTTTTATGAGGTCTGTCCAGAAATTAACCAGTGATTTGATATTCAGAGAGAGAAAAAAAAAATTAGCCTACTTAGGGAAATGACAACTGTGTTAACTTCAGTGTATTATTCACATTGGTTGGTACCATAGACAATTATCTTAGTGTCCCTTCTATTTTCTAAAATAGTCTACAAATACATCTTTTGAGATCACCATCAGCAGTCTTATTGCATTCTCCTTAATCTCAACCATTTTGAAATAATCTCCTTTTCAATGGTGATATGAGCTTTTGGAAAAGACAGAAGTCATAGGGTGGCAGTAGATATGGGAAGTCACAGACATGGGTAAAAACATGCCAAAAAACATGCCCAAGATACAAACAATGGACAGTCCAGATATTAAAAATGTCCGGATACTTTTCCTTCCCCACTGCACATCTGTGTGGATCACCTTTTATTCAGGTTTTTGATCATGCATGAAAATTAGCGATAGTTTTAAAAGCTTTACCAAAATTGCAAATGGCCAGGCAGGCAAGACATCATGGCCTCTTAGCCATGGCACGATTAGAATTCATTGGCCTATTTCACCCCCACACTCAACACGACTCTACTACATCTCAATTTTCATAAAGTAGTATTCATATAAAATACAAATTTTATTCTAACCTAATTATGTACAATAATGGATCATATGCAATATAGGGGAACGATTCAACTAGAAAAATTGAAAATAAATCCAATGTATCTAAAAACAAATTAGAGACATGTCATAATAGATCATTCCATTTTAAATAGTTTCAACAATATTTGGCAGCAATTTTTAGCAGCAACTTGAGATTGTTCTTGTTAAAAAATTGAAGAATTTAACACATTCAACATTATGGCTAAAAATAATGAATTTCATATAGTATTTTTTTTTCGAAAAACAAAACAAATTCTCAAATTGGATAAAAAAAAAAAAAATGTCAAAATCAGTTAGAATTTCTCAGCATTTAATAGACAGTAATGCTGAGTTTAATTTGTATATAAATGGGGGTAGAAAAAACAAATGTTGATAAGATAATGAGGGTCACAATGCACTGCCTGGGGTAGCCAATCAGGAACCCCCCACACCACTTGAGGGGTTGAGAGGTAGTACGGGCCGGCCATGGCATAGCTTATATATATATATATATATAATTTCTCCTGAAATTAAAGAAACTCTAAGAAGCTTAGAACGGCTCCTGATCAAACATAATAGACATTCGTTGTGTGTTATATTTAATAATATGTTTGAATATTTATATATATATATTGTAATATAACAACAACTCTTAGTAGAAGCTTATGAAGCTTTATCTCACTCATTTAGTGGCAAAAAACGTTTCTTTTATTCTAATGAAGGGGAAATGGAATGTGTTTATTTTATTACCACACATACATACGCATATATGTGTGTGCGTGTGTGTGGTAATATAGATGTGTGTGTGTGTATGTGGTAATGTAGATATATGTGTGTATGTGGTAATATATCTCCCAAATCTACAATACAGCCCCCTCCATTCTACTACATCTCAATTTTCATAAGGTAGTATTCATATAAAATACAAATTTTATTCTAACCTAATTACGTACAATAATGGATCATATGCAATATAGGGGAACAATTCAACTAGAAAAATTGAAAATAAATACAATCTATCTAAATACAAATTAGAGACCTGTCATAATTATATCATTCCATCTTAAATAAATCAATAATGTTTTGCAGCAATTTTTAACATCAACTTGAGATTTTTCTTGTTAAAAAGTTGAATTTGAACCCACTCAACATTATAGATAAAAAATAGTGAATTTTATACATTTGTTTTTTTTGGGGGCTTAGCATGAGCAAAACAAATTCAAAGATTTTGAAGAAAAATAAAACTTCAGAATGACTTTTTCCTCCTTTAATACTCAGTTGCGCTTAGTTTAATTTTTAACGTATATAAATGTAGGTAGAAAAAAGCAAATGTTGATAAGATAGCGAGGGTGACAAAGCACTGGTCAAGAAGTTTGGGGTTAGTAAACACCAGCACGGAAATTTCAAACCATATAATATTTTTGTTGCCATTTCTTTTTGCAAAGTTTTTCTTTGGATATGCAGGGGTTATTTTCTATGAGGGCATCATAAATCACAATGCCTGCTCCAAAGAAAAGCCAGATGATATTTTCTCAACAATTAGTGTATATGTTTTGATTCTTTGACTTCAGATGGTATGGTTCCGTGAAAATTGGTATGAGGAGGTTTTACGACAATTACATCAGGGATTAGCAAAGTGTAATGCGGTTGCGTTTGAAAATCGTGGAGCAGGTAAGTACTGATAAACCAAACTGGAGACGTCTTTTTTCTCAAAATACCTTTTATTTTATTTTGGTTGAAATGCAACCCTGTTGTGTTGTCACCAAATTGTTTGTGCATGAAGCCTTTTTATACTTGTTTATTGTCTATGGATATAACTCTTAAAAGATTAACAAGAAATTGAATGAAGAGTTGTCTAATGACATACAAGTAAATTATTCGTGTCATAGTCTTTCCTCTGAAAGATTAAAATATCAAAATGTATGAGTTTTGATTCAGTCGTGTTTATAAGATTTTTTAAATAATATTAGTTCTTTGCAAGAATATAACAAACAACAAATGATTGTGTTTTACACTGGCTTTTTAACAGTGGATGCTAAAAGCAAATAGTTTCTAAATACAGACATACATGATAGGATGGCTGGCAAACATGGACCTTTGCCCCTCCAAAAAAAAAAGTGTGTCAAAAAATGATTTTTTCCATTAAGACTGCTATTATTTTAACTACCTACGTTATTTGACAATGTTTATTGTTTTAAAAACTGAGGATTAGAATTGTAATAAAACCTATAGAGATATAATGAAAGGAAATTTATACATTTTATGTGTTTTTGAGAATTGGAAACAAAATAAAGACTATTATATTGTTTCTTGTAATGGCTTGCAAAACATTGGAAAATTGCCAAGTGATTTGAACTTTATAAAATGGTGAATTTTTCATATTTATTTCATTAGAAATTGGTTAATTATAAATATTCATTAGTTCTAATTGGATTGGCTTTTACAATTTTGTAAATATAAAATTATTGTTGCAAATAAACAATCTCATAAGTAAATAGTGTTTAATATTTTTGTAGTTAATTCTCAAGAACTAAAAAATGTATAAATTCACTTTCATCGTATATTCAGGTTTTATTCCAATTCTAATAATTGATTTTTAAAACAAACATTACTGAGGAGTGAAGGTAGTTAAAATAATAGTGGTGTTAAGGGAAAAAACTTGCTTTTGACATACTATGTTTGTAGAATGGTCTTGTGAAATAAGGAAAAAAAAAAATGAAACAAAGCAAAAGCTGAAGTTTGAAAAATGAAACAATCGATAGAAAGTGAGCTGAAGATTCTAACTGGAAATTAAACCAGTTTCTGAATAACTCAATATTTTGTTTTTTGTCATGATTATTTAGGAAAACATCAGGCTTGGATTTTTTTTTTCTTTTTCATGGTTTTATTGATTGTACAAAAGTAGGTATATAGTAATGAAAAACAAAATGTGTGCATAAAACTTATTGATGTGATTAAACAAAACATATCAATATTAAACATACCAATCCCTTAAATGTTCAAACTGTTTGCCCCACCCCCATCATTCAAACACTTCTCATTACTTGCAAAACAATTATAAAAATGCTTTTAATGAATTAAATGAATTCTAGAATCATTATTATAATTCTGCCAGACAAACACAAATAGGGAGACAGGATGACGATCCTGATGTAAGTGGGAAACGACAAGTGTACAACAACCCAAAAGCAAAATAGAGATGGGCGGGGGAGTGCAAAAGTAGGTATACAGTAATGAAAAATAAAGAGGTATTAATTAAAAGAATATTTTTCCCTCCTAAATATCTTTTGCCTAATCATGTTCCTATTACACAGGGTTGGGCAAAAGTAGGTATACACTAATGGGAAAAAAAGAATGGGCAAACAGAATGTATTGTACTGATTATACAAACATATCAATAATAAACATATTAATTCCTTGAAAGTTCAAACTTTTTCTCCCCGTCATTCACACACTCCTCGTTACCTGCAAAATATTATTATTATTTATTAAAGTATAAAAATTATAATAAATGTATTATAATAAAAATTATGAAAATAAAAATATTAAAAATAAATTTAATGAATTAAATGAATCCTAGAACCATGATTATAACACTGGTAATATTGGTATAATACTTACTATATACTTACTTTATTTCTATTTTTAGATGGATTTCTTTTGACCTTCTCAAATAAAAGCCTAATTTCACTGATAATAGTCAGTTCAATTCCTAATCAACGTACAACATTGAATCATGTCTGAAAATAAATTAATCAGATACAAATGTCTATTTTGCTCTTTGAAAAAAAAACAAAAAAAAAAACTAATGTCTTACACTACACATGTAAGTTTTATATGTATACATCTTTTTTTTTTTTTTAAAGTTGTGTCTGAATTTCTGAGATAAGGACAAGGAAATCTGAACTGAACCCTTTATTTAATATATGGGCATAGACTGTTCTTGTTCTGCTGCCCATGTCTAAAGATATCTGAATTTCTGGGATGAGTTTTACTGTCTATGTCTGTTTTTTTTTTTAAATCATTTCACTCCAAGTAAGCCAATAAAGCCACTGAAACGCAATGGGTTACTTAGTGTGAAAGACTATGATAAAAAGAAATACATTATTAAGGATTCAGAACAGTAAAGAAATTAAGACATAGATAACAATTGATATTGCATTTTAATTTTTGAAGATCAAAGTTGACCGGAAAGCAAGAGGCTACAAAAGAGTTCCTCAAGTGAGAAATGCAAGAGGAGAAACTGTTAGCAGAGAACTTATGGTTACTTGCAGCAATTTCAATTGGAAAAATGAGACCTAACTACCAATCTAGTACAATGCTTAAATTTGTAAAGTCATGGTACCAAAGAGAAAATTTCACCAGAACAATTACCATGAAAGTATTTATAGAAAAGGCACAGGGAAGCTACATTATAGTAATGGGGAAGTGATTGAATTCTTCTTTGGAAATACTTTGAAATAAAGGAAAAAGACATTTCAAACATAATTATAGCCGAGAGGTTAGCACATTAGCATACTGATCATGAGATTTGTTTGAATCTCTGTATAGTTGGTGTGTTATAGAGATGACTTCTTGATAATATTGACCTGGGGAGATGATCCCAGTGGGTGACACCATTGGGAATTGCCTTGATGTCATGTAAGTGAAACTTGGGTAGACAAAACTGTTTAGAAGCCATTAATGATTGTGCTAAACTGAAGTCTTAAGTCATTATGACTGAGGGTTAGAGTGCAGTGGCCTTGTTCAACTGATAATACCAGCTTATACACTCTCTCCAAATCTGTAACTAGAGTTGGCTAAGCATAATTGCAGTATAAACCACAGGTGGACTGAGTGTTGAAAAAAAACAAAAAACAACCCAAATAAAACATGAATGTACTTGAATAGGCATCTGCAACAAGGACTAGACAGGTATCTGCAGCAAGGACTAGACGAGCATCTGCAACAAGGACTAGACGGGCATCTGTAGCAAGGATTACATAGCCAACCTAGTGAAGGGGCATGGAAATGAGTAGTGAATTACATATGTACTTTTGATAAAAAAAGCCATCAAAATCTGCTGACTTTTCCAACAGAAATAAGAAAAGAAACTTGAATGGAATTCTTCCAGCAATTACAAGAAAACTGTTGCCTTGGGATGTCTGACTTGACATTTGCTGAGAGATTGAGAAAATAAAATGATTATTAAAATAAACTAACTTCTTTCCAAAATGACGAGTTTTCATTATTTACATTCAGATTATTGTCCACATCTTTATTGTTTTTATTATCACATTTCAGCTCTTGTACCATTCAGGTGTCTGTCAATTTGGGTAAACTTCAGCGAATACTGATTTAACACTTTATTTAATATAAGGGTGTAGAGTGTTCTCAATCTGTTATCCATTTCTAGGGATATCTTGTCTTGATCTTGTTTAGTATTGCTTGGTTATGGCTCACTTTGTTTTCATTGAGTCTGAGTCTACACTATTCAACCCAAGGGATTAAACATGGGAGGATAACTCAGTGGATTAAAGCAGAGGTTCAAGACTCTGGCAGCATAGTAAATGTGGGTTCAATCCCTAGGCCAAACAGTACAAACTTAGACTCACTGGAAAAAGAGTGAGCAATAATTGAGATTAAAATGATGAGATATCTTTTGACATGGACAGTGTAATGAGAACAATCTATTCTGATAGATTAAATAAAGGGTTCAGTTTGATAATGCATAAGGGTTACCTGGATCAAGAGATACCTGAAGGTGGCTAGAGGACAATGGCTGAAACAGTGTAATAATAATATTGATGAGTATATTCATCTGACTACAAATAATGTAAATATGAAAGATATAGTATACATAGATGTGAATATTATTTTATAGTTCTATACACAAAACAAACATATACCTGAAGATGGGCAGAGGACACAATGGCCGAAACAGTGTGATAATAAAGATGAGTATATTCATCTGAATGCAAATAATAGAAATATGAAAGTCTAGTATATGTGGATAGGAATATTATTTTGCATTTATATGCACAAAACAAAAACACCTGAAAAAGGTCAAAGGGTGCAACAGTTGAAACATGGTGATAAGAACATAGATTTTTTTTTTTTTTTTTTTTTAAATCAAATCACCACAAGTAAGGTGACTATGCCACTAAGATGCAAAGGCCTACTAGAAGTGAAAGAAAATGATGAGACTTTAGAAGGAACTAGAAAGCCAATCCTAAACAGGCACCAAGGGACAAACCTCTACTCCTATTCAAAACATTGGGGAGAAGTGTGAACTGGACAAGAAGTGAACCTATTCATGTGAATACAAACAATGGAAATATGGAAGATTAGTACATATGAATGGAATATATTATTTTGTATTTATTTATACAAAACAAACAATTTAATCTTTGCTGCTATAAAGTATTTTTTTTATTTAATAAAGAATATAGAAAAAAAAAACTGAAGATAAAAAGAGACAAAACAAAAACAAACTATGAGTTCAATTTAACTAATCAATCGACATTTTGTAGTATATAAAACCCATTACTGAAAGTGTTCTACCTTGAAACTGGGTTAATTGTAGGTGTGTCAATATCAATATTGTTCATGTTATCAGTTGATGCACAGATTGTTTTCATCAGCACACTACTCTCAGTGATAGCATTAGGTGGAGTTTCAATACAGTTAGGTATTCCCTCCCCAGCTGGCCTGGACTGGGAAAATGGCAAACACCATGATGGTGTAACTGGCTATACATTCAAAGACAGAGAGATTACAGAATATGTTCCCATTGAGGATAAAAATAACTATTAAATAACTGACTGCTACTAAACTGATACAAGGTGTTGACTTACTGTTCACTATTTTTCAAAATATTTTACAAGAATTTTACTTTAGAAGAATGACTAAATTTTGAACTCTTTCTCTCTCTCTTTTTTTTTTTTTTTTTGACCTTCTATTTGTATGGATAGCAAATAAGATATGGGTTATCCATTAGTTTGAAAAAAAATGGTTTATCTGGTTTTCTCTTCTGATGTTCAGTTAAAAAAAAGAGATAAAATGAGCAGAAGTTACTGTATTAAAATCATGCAATGTATTATTGATTGGAACTTAAAAAAAAAAAAAGGACTTATAATCAACTAAAGTAAAAACAAACAACAACAAAGCCTATTTTAAGGACAAGGTGATATAAGATGATCAATTATTAGACAAAGGTATCTGAGTGCATCACATGAAAGGCTTGAACAAATAAGACTGCAATCTAAGTGATGTGGAAATTAAGAAAGTGATTAATTAAACAGTTCATTTTGTTAAAATTATCTTAGGGATATTATCCAGGCAGCAGAATGTTCATTCCTGAATTACCCTGAGAAGAATTCAGAAGGCAACTGAAAGTATTATTTACCTTGGTTTTTCCACAGAGACAGGATACAACACAAGGTCAGGTTTAACATGGGGAACCTGAGCATGTACAGCTGGGCCATAAACAAAAATTACCCAGCCAACTGTCATTAAATTCAGCTACTTGGGCTGGACCGATTTGAACAGGGAGACAGATTAAGTTAACAAAGCATTAGTTTTTATAACCAGGAGGATGTAAGTTCAATTTGTGTGCAAATATTGTCCATTGAATAGAACAGGACACATTTTGTTTATGAACTAATTTTTTCTCCTAATGCTGATAAATATTTTATTTGTATAGAGTATTAAAATGACTAAGGGAGGCAATCACTCATAAATTTACTAAAGTTGAATTACCTCCCTTCCCACTACAGATGGGACAGGAAATATATAAATAAATACGTGTTGATAATTATTGTATGGTTTGATTGTTTACATAATCTTCATAAAATTAAAAATAATTCCTTCTGGATATATAATATTATTTTGATTTACATTTCAGAAGCAATTTAAAAAAATGAAACAAAAATCAGAATCAGAAATTGAAGCGTTGCGATCTTTTCCCATTTTTGACTCTGGAACATATGGCGCTGTAGGAAATTGATGATTGTATATGTAGAATATTGGTTAGCTTGCCAGTGGTCTGACACACAAGTAGGCAAGTGTAGCCAAAGCTAAAACTGACTTGAGTCATTTCATCGAGAAATATATGGGTTAATAAAGATCACTCATGCAAATGTATTGGGCAGCTCCATTCTAGAAAAATGACCAACCTAACTGGTGTATTAGGCACTTCTATAAAATGAGGTAAAATCAGCTGGCTTGCTTTACAAGGAAACAGAAGAAGGCAGCCATGTTGGCAAGTAAGTCACTTAATTTCTACATCTCTCTCCTCTCCCCATTGCAGAAGCATATTGGCCGTTGGGGAGGAATCAGTTCCCTATTGCCTAGCTGATTGTACGAGAGTAGTCGGGATAGCGCCCTGGGAATCCTGGTTCTTGATGGCTGTGATTAAGTAGGGCCCTGGGACGCTAGGTCATTTCGCAATATAATGTCACCATTTCCCAACTCTTTGGCAGATTGATGTGGTCTACATATATCGGCAATCGTCAGCTCAGGTGATACAGGCATGGTGCTTGGTATGGGGGTCTTGATTATGGGCGCTTCAAATTTCCTTAGGAACCTATGGTTCCACAGGGTTATTCTGCCTGATCCTGCAACTCTAATTCTATACTGACGGTTGGGAAGCATCTCTACTATTCGCCCAGCTATGTCCCATTGATGGCTATTTGGGTTTTGAATAGAGACTGCGTCACCCTTATGAAGTGGGGATAGGGCATGTGCAGTATGGTTGTACCTATCGATGAGGTCTGCATTGCGTTTGGATAATTTCTTTTCACGTTTTTGCGCTGCGGCTATCCATTTGGGGTGTGGTTTATGTAACTGTGTGTGAGATGGGATAAAATCCCGAAGACGTCTATGAAGCAGGATTCCCAGGGCACTATCCCGACTACTCCCGTACAATTTGCCAGGCAATAGGGAACTGATTCCTCCCCAACGGCCAATATGCTTCCACAATGGGGAGAGGAGGGAGATGTAGAAGTCAAGTGACTTACCTGCCAACATGGCTCCATTCTTCTGTTTCCTTGTAAAGCAAGCCAGCTGATTTTACCTCATTTTATAGAAGTGCCTAATACACCAGTTAGGTTGGTCCATTTTGCTAGAATGTATACAAAATATCTATCATAAAGCATGACTTATACAGGGTGTCCCAAAAAGTCACCTAAAAATCTACTAATTTCTCCATATTTTTTTTTATTATTCAAAAATAGTTTTATACAAAATGAAAATTCAAACACTGCAAATATATACTCTTTTGATTATCAAACTTTATATAATGTAAAGAATTTCCGTTTTATGCTTTACACAGATGCGCACTTTTCAATAGTGTTCTCTATAGCTGTTAAATAGGAATAAAGTGTTGCTGCCAACACTTGAGTTTGAACATAGATTGCCAGTGAGCAAACACAGGTGATCCCATTATTGAATTAAGTAGACCATGTGACCATAGAGGAAATGCATATATAGGAAATTGCATGTTATCTAAATGATCACTATTCCTAGTCTATCCTCTATACTATATGGACTGCTATTCTCTACTCTATTCACTATACTATTTCACTATTCAGATCACTGTATAGTGGTTACTTTTGAGAGATGACTATTTGAGCAAGTACTATTAGTGCGAGTGCTATTCAAAGGTGTCTGACACCAGTATTTTTCAATGGCGTACTATAGTTGTATCTGCGATTACAAAGTCTCTACTACAACAAGCATTACAAAAGTGACAACAAGTATTTGTTGGCATCACAAAAGTGGCAATGTGTGTTGACATCACAAAAATAGCAGTGATTAATAACTCTGGCTGGATTCCTCTTGAATTTCTGCACAGATGTCATCCTTGAGTTGCTTGATGGTGGTGCTGTTTATTGATGGTGGATTTGATGTTATCGATGGTTATTTACTAAGCGTAATTTACATGTAGCACAAGACTGGAGCTCTAGGTCACCCAGTGAGGATTGAACTCGCTATTCAGTCATAATGGATCTAGTGAAACAAGCTTGCTAACCATTACACCACATTGAAGAGCCGTGTCTTTTTTATTGATGCATACAAATTGTTTAGTTATCCCTAAAGAAACTAATTGGGTGGTGTCAAATCAAGAGAAAGTAGTGGCTAGAAAACTTCTAAATTTCACAAGATTAACCAGTGATTAAAAGTTTGATTAAATCCAAAATAAAAAAAACTATTATTTTAGTTTTTTACTATGTTCCAAATTTTTCCATGGGTAAATTTCTCTATTATAATCCGAGTTTTAAAAAAAAAGAAAGTATAATGCTTTTGGACTCTATAGAGGCTGAAGAATGAAGACTGGGTAGCTCTGGCCCATTTTCGACCTGATCTGACTCTTGTAAAGATAGACAATAGCAGGTACTTGCTGCAGTGGTACAAGGAAGCAACCATTTTTCCAGCAATTTTAGCAATGGTAGGTACAAATTCCACTTGAGGTCTGAGTTGAGTTTAAAGTCCCAATAGGCACTCAAGTCATGGGGCATTCCTGACAGAACACATGTTTATTATATGATATGTGAAATTTCAGTGATTGTCCAGTGATCATGGACTGTCATGAGTTTTTTGTTTTTTCCTGAAGTGACCAGACAGTTTTTTTTTACCCCACTGAGCTGTTAAAGCTAGATCAAAGGAGAGATCAGCTGCTAAGCTCTGGTCACCTGGAGTGGTGTTCATGAACCATTTTTTTTTTTTTTATTCCACGATGCACTTGTAGAATAACTTATCCATTACATCAGCTGCACATCAAAGCTTACAACACCTTGTATTCCCAAGCAGCCACCCTCTAGGTACTAACCAGGCTTGATGTTGTTTAACTTCAGTGATCATACAGAAACCAGTGTTTTCTTTGATTTTGGAGATATGATTTAGTGATACAAGTCTTACTAATTAACTCATAGCAAGAGAGAGAAGAGGTGGATTTACACATTTCCAAAGGGTATTTGCATGTAAGTGACTATAACAAAGCTAGTGGTGATAGGAACTCAGCTCTTCTATAGGTTTTAGTCACATTGGATTTCTGAAAATGGATAATCTCCTGATATCTGCCTCCCATAACAACTGAGCTACAACTGTGCCACACCATGGGCTACACACCCTCATTGAATCAGGAGAGTAGTGGGAAAGAGTCAAAGAAACAAGTTTTCAACTAGGAATTACGGGTACTTAAAAAATTTGGTGGTTGGGTAATGAAAAAACCCAATGTGACTAATGCAGGGTTAACAATTCTGAGCCGTTATCCATTAAACCACTCATGCAGCCAAGCATAAAGTGCCTGGTATTTCAAAGCAGTCACTCATCTAGGTTTTAACCAGGCTCAACCTTGCTTAACTTCAGTGATTGTATCCTGAAAATGTGTAAAATCTAAAATGTATCTTTCGTACTGAAAAATTCCGAGATCTCTGCTCTAATGTAAGAAAACCCTCAGAGGACGATCCAAGAATTGAATATTGAGGCACGGAAAACACCTTTTGATGACAACTCATGGAATTCAGTACAGAGAACAATTCAGACATTCACTTTGTCGTCCACATCTTGTTTTGAAAACATCACAGGAAAAATAAATTAGTTTCACTGAGCATAATTGATTCATTTTTTATGGCTTACCAATACTTTGCAGGTTATTTAAAGCCAGAAAATATTTTTTGATTGTCAGAATATTTTTTTTGAATAGAATAATATTTTAGCAATACAAGTTTTACTAATTAACCCACAGCCGGAGGGTGAAACGTGGGATTCACAGCTAATCATAATTTCATAAACAAGAAACTACAATGTTTCTATAGATTTCTATTCCAGAGAATGTAAATAAAAGACATGCCTGTGTAGCTAATCAGTATTTCATTGGTTGGTTGTTAATAAGACATAGAAAATGAATCAAACAAGAAATTATAATGTGGATATAAAGTGGGGGATCAATTCTATATTATAATCAATATATAAACTGATCTCTCACTTTGTGTCCATGGTAGTTTCGATACATTTCTATTCCAGAGAATGTAAATAAATCTAAGAGACATGCCGGTGTAGCTAATCAGTATTTTATTGATTGATTGATTTGTTTTCTATGGCCTATCAACAAACAAGAAATTATAATATGGATATAAAGTGGGGGATCAATTCTATATTACAATCAATATATAAACTAATCCCTCACTCTGTGGTCACCGTAGTTTCTCTACATTTCTATTCCAGAGAAAATAAATCTAAAAGACATGCCTGCATAGCTAATCAGTATTTCATTGATTAATTGATTGATTGATTTGTTTGTTTTCTACAGCTTATCAACCTTTTGCAGGTTATTTAAAGCCAGAAAATATTTTTAGATTGTACAAATTTTTTTTTTTGACAGGGGGAGATAATAATGATTTAGTGATATAAGTCTTACTATTTAATCCATAGGTGAGGGGAGAAGAGTTAGGTTCATACCTAATCAGGATTTGATAAAGAAACAAGAAATTATAATGTGGATATAAAATGGGGGAGAAGTGGTGGATTCGTACCTTTCCCAAGGGTATATGCCTGTAAGTAAATATAATAAACCTAACTCTTCTATTAACAATTCTGAGCCATTATCCATTGCACCACCCACACATCCAGGCATGATGTTGCTTAACTTCGGAGATCATACAAGAATTGGTATTTCAATCTGATATGGCCGTAACCTAGGCAGAGGTGAAATGATTATTAAAAGTAGAGTACAGTTTGTACATCCAAATGAGAAAGTAGAGAAGACATGACTGGACCTATTTTTGTCCCATTAAAGTTTCAGTTAATAATGCTCACACATTTAGGCAAACCACAGTCAACCATTTTAAGTGTCTTGGAAAAAAAAAAAATAAAAAAAAATAGAGGATTACTTTTTCTTACAAGAAAATATTCTAAAATCTGTCAGAATCTCTCATGTTTTGCAGAGTTGTTGCAAAAACGGTACAAAGCAGACCAAGAACTAAGTATGCCACTATATAAGTAACGTTACAATTTATCTTAAATATGCTCACTGAGATTTTCTTTTTCGTTTTTTGCACCTGAGGGAATTTAGAAGCTGATGACTTCAAAAAGTAAAAACTTATATAGCATAAGTGGAATTCTCAATGAGAAACAGATACAGCCTCCTCATTCGGAGGTTGGAAAGTTTATTTTGAAGCAAGAACTTCCTCTGCCTCCATATTTCACTTTTACAGTTTAAGAGGGCACTTTGACTTTTCAGACATTCCTCTTCCTGCAGTCATCCCACCCCATATACACACACACACAACAGAGAAAAAAAAAAAAAAAAAAAAAAAGAAGCAGGTCTTCTCACATACACAAAAAACAGGTCCTCATACGACACACTCAAAAGTGGTGGAATGTTTTTAAATTCTTTTTTTCAAAGGAAACAAAGTAACTACATTTATCAAATTCTAAATTGGGAAGTTTTCCAGAATTTGTGCTTGTTTATTTTAGAAAATAGAATAGAGTACATTTTTTTTTCTCTAGCAGATTGTTCAGGTTTTATCAGAATTTTCGAAATAAGGAATTACCCATACCATATGCTTTGATATTCAAACCAGCATATTCTTTTCCGTTGTTACATTTTGACCATTGTATCCTTCTTCTACCATAAAATGTAGTGTAAAATCTGACCCCTAAATATACAGTAGGCTGCCAGTGGCCCAAAACTTATGCCTACCAGTAAATTAAATTAGGCTACAGTATATGATAATCTGTGCCAAAGCTACATAAGGTCACACCACTTACCTGTATATTGAGAAACTAACCATATCTTTCTATATGCATTGTATATTAACAACTTCGAACACACAGTGGTATGTGGATATCCAATAAACTGCTATCATGTGTCATCAAACTGTCATTATTATTATGAAACTGGGCAGATGGATATTTTTGAAGCGGGGCTTAGATGTGGCACAAGGCCAAAAGAATGAAGTACCTAGTGAGGACTAACCTCACTATTCAGTCATAACTGATTTAGCAAGACAAGCTTGTTAGCCATTACACCACCTCAAAGTGCCCAAGTGAAATTGCGCTGATGACACACAAACCATACTTTGTTGTCTGAACAGTCACTTGACTTAAACAGCACTTAGTGTATCAGATGTTGGATGCAATGTGTGATGTAGTGTTAATAGAATACTAAATTTTAGTTACTATTTTACTATTTTATATTGATGGCTGTGTTAATATAACAAACACAAGCTTTAGTGGACTATATTTGTGGCTGCTTGCTGTTGGTGTACCGTCACTGTTAGAAGTGCTGTCCTACTTATTTACAGCTTGGTGGTAAAGGTCAACATTTTATATCGACCATATAAGTCTACCACTAGTTTTGGAAAGAATTTTTTAGGCTTGAAAACTCAACTTGTATGCTGTCATTTGCAGTAGATTATTTAAATCGAGAGATTTGAAATCTTGCCCTACTTTTCCAAATGATATTTTTATAATAAATCCTTTTTTCGTTGCCATTAAGTATTTTTTCCAAAAATAACTTTTTTCAGCGTCAAGCAAAAAAAAAAAATGCAAGTTTTTAAGCCTGGATTGAAATTAATTTACATAAATTCATATGAAGTCCATTGTCTTAATTCTTGAATTTTTATTAAGGCTAGTGAAATACAATGATTGATCAAACTCAAATTTACCTGCTAATTCATACAAAATAAACTTTTAAACTATGAATACCATTCCTGGCACATGTTTGTACCTACAGCTTAATTATCATAAGCTTCAGTTATCGATTGCTTGATCCACTGCACTTTTTGCCAGATTAAACTTTAGTCAGCATTTATATTCAGACATTATTTTTCTGCTATATAAAGTAAGATCATCATATTTCTGCACACAATTATTGACGTATATAGATGCATAAGCAATAAAGAAGTGAATACACTTTTGAAGACACTTCTAAGATTTCTCTAACACTGTGAAAATAACGTTCTGTGTAACTTTGTCTCAGCTTAAAGTCTGTAATGAAAAAGGAAATAAAACCAGGTAAGTGATCCCACTCTTCTTAAAAATCTCAAAAGCCCTTAACATCTCCTTTTACCCTAAATTCCAATACAGAACATGCACAAGCATCTCTAGTAATGATGATTCACGTTCAAGTCACTGATATAGCTTGCTAAACAAATAAACACTGACACCACCAAGTTTTATAAACAGATAGGTAGAATTCTGTTGACTGTGATAAAGCCATTTGCAAGAAATAACCATATACAATTCTTTGTATGATAATTCATTGCTCCCATCTCCTCTGTTGATTCATTTGCTAAAAGGTTTTCCATTATAGTATGTTAGCTTCAAAGTTTTGTGTAAGGGAAGAATTGGCAAATCAGAGAACTCATCTGAAGGGGACTGCAATGTAAAAGCTCTTTCCGTGAAACTTCATGCCTGGCACTTCCGGACCTTTTTAAATTTACTGATAATTGATACAACAATAATTAATAAAAATGAACATGCTACTGCCACTGTCTAATTGATTGGATTTCTCTGTATTCTTGAAAACAAGAAATTATGAATTATACATGTGTTTAAAACTTAGCAAATTTTAAAATAAGTTATTCCAAAATTTGCTTGAAGATGAGACAGTACTAATTTCTTTTAATTTATTTATATAATTAAATTTTAAGTTTTTAGCTTCAGTTTTTGAAACATGGTAATTCCTGTGTAGCAAAGAAACCATATTTTAAATCAGTTAATTTATAATATTTATGCTCTGTAAATTTACATTGAGCATTGTTTTGTAAAAATAAAAATATCAATAAGATCACCAGATTATATATCTTACTGTTCTTTGTTTTTATTATATATATATATATATATATATATATATATATATATATATATATATATATTACGAAATGGACAAAGTCTGACAATTTATTTATTAAAGACATTTTTATGTTTAACGTTCTTTTTATAGATACAAGTATTTAAGTAAATGCTCTGTTTATAATAAACAGTATTAAATAACATTTACCGGCCTGAATGTCCGAGAAATTTTCATAGAAAATATTTGTCCTTTGACAGGATTCGAACCTGCATCCTATATGGATGGTTCCATTTATTATAAACAGAGCATTTACTTAAATACTTGTATCTATAAAAAGAATGTTAAACATAAAAAATGTCTTTAATATATATATATATATATATATATATATATATATATAGATAGATAGATATTTGTATGTGTATTTATGTATGTGCGCACATGTGTCTTATTATAGTTGATTTAGAGTGAAGCAGGCAAGCACTTATTCTATTTGCACACTCACTACCTTTCCCATATTGCTATACCATGTTGAGATGGTAAGAATTATTCCTGCCACTTTCGACACACGTCTTCACTCATTATTTATTTAGTGCTTACCCATTTATTCTGATATATAAAAAGCCACATCTGTGCTGCCCACATTTGAGGATGAATCAAGTAATGACATTGCTCGAAACCAAATCACAGCCATCATATGTAAAAAATAAAAAACAAAAAAAGGAAAACTTTTCTTTACCAATGCATTGTGTCCATTGAGGAACTTTACCTTGATAAAGTTCATTAAGAGATGAAATGTGTTGGTAAAGAAAAGTTTTCCTTTTGTCTCTTATTCCTATTGTTTTAAAAAGATATATTTTACTTATATCTGAATTTTTACATATACACTGACACGCACACACTACTGGACACTCGCATTGTTTTCGATGTACGAGGGTCAAGCAGCGCAGTTTTTGGAACCAACAGTTAGATTACCCACACATATTTGATTATAGTGGTGAAGGCTTGTGCAGTACCATCCACACTTTTTGGAATAGCTGAATACAGAGAACTGGCACACAGTATGCTACAAGTTCTCTAAATGACCCTTCTTCTAGACTGGTTGCTACCAAAGGCCATTGAACCCAATCTGTCCTGCTATTTACCCATAGAATTCGAATTAGGTTCTCCAATTCTTCAATCTGGGTCACAATCTATTACTTTACCATATATAAGAATAATTAGGAAAACCCTCAAAAATCTATAATCATAATCAAAATTACCCAGCATTGCCTGGGTGTACATGGTAGCAATTGTATAAACACCTCCCCCCTGTATATACACACCTCCTGTCTAGAAATGTCTGCCTGTGTCCCCTGCTTGCATCCATTGGTATGCCAAGCTACTACACCCTTCCATTTCTTTTACAGTATGTTCTTCACAAGTGTTTGATTGTTATTAATAAAAGAATTCTATCAATAAAACCTTCTTTTGTGGTTGTTGCTAAGGGTTAAATTGTTTTAGATATTCAGTAGATTTCCTATGGCCATTATAACTTTCAAATAGTCTGGCATTGTTCACAAATCTAATAATCAAACAAAAGCAGGGATGAAGTGACAGAACTTGATTCAACTGCAAATGCATGAATGCCCCCCCACTCCCTCCTTCTTTGCACGTTTAATGTAAAGCTGGGGCTAATAAGCGGTTCTTTGGGAATTTTTCCCTTTTAATGCTTAAATAATCCTTCTCGAAAAATCTTTGCTTCAAAGGTTGTTTGAATGCCAATTCACAATGAAATCATTTGAAGAAACTATTGGCTAAATGGCAAAATTGGACCTAGTTTGCCACAGATTTTGTCTACTTAACTGAAATAATCTAAACCAAACATTCATGCATGACAATTTATGTGTCATATGTAATTTAGATGACAAATTTGGTAATCATTGGATGAAAAACCAGGGAGTTATGGCCAAAAAAAACAAAAACAAAAAAAAACAGACTTTTGAACAGTTTTATGTGGTTTTTCGTTATACGTGGAGAAACAAGCAGGATTAAAAACACACTATCTTATTTCTTGTATGATGGCAAATTTTTTGTGACATGTTTGAAGAAAATCAGATAAAAAATGAGGAATTTATTCAAGTTTTTATGAAAAACTCAATTTTTTCAGTTTTTGCAATATTTTGTGTGGCGCCAATGTCACAGGAAAACTATCAATCAGTCTGCATAAACCTTGTAACATGAGCTGATGTTTTGCATTAAGTGCAAAGAACATCAGCTCATCCAGTAAAAATTTTGTTTGTGTGTAATTTTGCTTTGGTTTTTGCAAAAAGTTGTACCCACCTTCAGTTTTTTTAATTTTTCTGCCAAACCCATGAGGTTTGGAGATTGAAAAGTTGGCCTCTGATCTAATTTAGTAAATTTCCAACATGTGTTTAGAATTTCATCAAAATCGGTCAAGAAATAGGAATGTGCATAAAAGACATACACACAGAGACAACATTTGTTTTTATATATACATATATCTCCAAGTATAGGATTGGTCTATACGGAATAAATTCCAATCACAAACAAATACTATTTTCAAAAGAGTGCTCAATACAGAGTAGAGCAAATACAATTATTTATTTGAAAATGATAATATAAATATGTTATAAAATCACTACAAAAATAGCCATTTTGTTTCAACACTTCTGGTGTCTTATCAAGTGATTCAACACCATAAACCTGATAAGATACTAGAAGTGTTGAAACAAAATGGCTATTTTTGTAGTGATTTTAATAACATATTTATATTATAATTTTCAAATAAATAATTCATATATATATATATATATATATATATATATATATATATATAGTATGTGTGTGTATGTGTGTAGCTGTTCTGGAAAGTTTTCAATTCAACATACCTTTCTTGAATTTGATGTTTGAATACATTTTGTGAAAACTAGCTGAACATTATACAATTAAAAATTTCAGATCAACTACATATGTTACAGACTTATTTTGATCCACACTTGTATATACATTATATTTATATGAGTGGAGGTTAAATATGGATCAGAATCCAACAAATAGGAAATGTTTATTTAATGTTTCACTTTTATTAAAGCTTCATCAGAGAATGAGATCAAGAGAAAAAGAAATTCTGGCATTTGACTTGTTATACTAATGTTTGTTTAGCAAAATCCCTTCTTTATCTGCAAGGAGAAGGCTCAGAATACACTGTCATACAGGGGGACTGATATTATGTAACAGCCCAGTCTTCTTTCCTTTGTTGCTAATGAAATTTTGCTGTGTCCTTGCTTAGCATTTAAAAATGCTCATTTGATTTGTAATAAAATTCATTCTGCCTATTTATTTCCTTAACAGTGAATTTTAATATTTTTGTTAACATGGTTTCATGGAATCACATCAGCTCACTTCATCTTTCAACCTGATTGATGGGGAGAGAAGGATTTGTTTTTCTCTGTTTGAGTTTCTACAACAAGGACATATCATCTAAATTATTTACAGTAATATCCTTGTGTTCTGGGTAAGACAATAACCTAAAAGCCTCTGATCAGGTTTTAAGAAGCATGGAACCACCTCTTAATTGTTCCCAGGTCCACCCTGACCAAGGGTGGTAGCACCTGTAAGGGTCTCAGCAATGGGCAAATAGTGGATCCCCCAAACTAGAGTCAAAACACTATGAAAGTCTAAAAATAGGTTTTAATACCAGCAATACATTTTTGTAAAAGATTATTACCAGCAATTAATTTTTGAAGAAAAAAATTATTACCAGTAATACGTTAAAAAAAAAAAAAAAAATAAAAAAATATTACTAGCAATAAAAATCTGGTTGGCATGCCGTAAAACAAACCAAATCAAATGTAATATCCTCATCTTACTAATATCCTCATCTTGTGTCTTTTTTGCCCTCTAGTCCCCTTCGTGGGTCTTTTGTGCCCTCCAGTCCCCTTCGTGGGTCTTTTGTCCATTCCAGTCCCCTTCGTGGGTCTTTTGTGCCCTCCAGTCCCCTTCGTGGGTCTTTTGTGCCCTCCAGTCCCCTTTGTGGGGCTTTTGCGCCCCCCAGTCTTCTTTGTGGGTCTTTTGATTAGAGTATTAAGTTCAGTCCAAAATTCTCTGAAAATTAACCAGATTGACAGACATTGGAACAAAGGCAGAAGGCATCACAGCTGAGATGTGATTATAAAAGCTGAGGACATTTAGTAACGGTGAGATTAACTGTTTCCTTATAAGGAGACATTTGCCATTCATTGATAAAATTGTTAGCACAACAAACTGCTACAAAACCAAAACTTTTTTTTTTTTTTTTAAGCATTTCGCCCCAAGCAAGGCAAGAGTGCCACAAGCACACAAGGGGTTACAGAGAGTGAGTGTAAGAGTAAAGAGGCGTGATAGAGGAAAGGATGGAGAGAAGGACAGGAAATTAGATCAAGGCATCTGAAGATGTCAATGGACATTGAATAGTTGGAGATTATAGCTATCAGAGAAGAAAGTAAAAGGAAGGGAGTTCCACACACAGGAAGTGTGAGACATGAAGCTATTGGATTAGAAGAAGGCTATATTTAACAGTTATGACGGTGAAAGGTTGGGACTGAGATATCAATCTAGTAGCATGTTTAAATTCATGCAGTTTGGGAACTAGTGAAAGTAGCTTGTCGGTGGAGTTAACGTGAAAGTATTTGTAGAAAAGACAGAGGGAGGTGACGACACTATGAGAGAGGCGAAATGCAAGGGCGAATGGTTGATTTATAGATTTGAAGGATGAACTCGGGTAAGAAAAATTTTCTGGCATGACAGAGAACCAACTTTCCTTGCGGTAGATGAATCCATTGATGCAATGTATTCATTCCATCTCAGCGGACAGTGTGAGACTAAACAGTTGCAGAGAGTTGGGCATCAGACATTCTTATGAGAGGCAGGGAGGGTTTGTCAGCGATACCAGATTTGCTACTTAGGTGGGAGTAAATATTAGGTTGGTGCAAAAATAATGTCGTTATGTGAGAAAACAACATTATTTTTTGCACCAACTTAATAGTAGTGTCATCTGCATAGATGCCTATTTGGGAACTGATGACATTGGGAAGATCATTGAGGATAAGGAACAAGGATAGAGCCTTAGGGAACACTTTACCTTGAAAACTCAAGTCATGTTCTTAAAGAGATTTTCATATGGATGACCTGCATAGCCACCAACACATTCATAAATATCTTCTGTGTACAACCACTTTCTAAAACTTGAAGTGAAAATAATGACCTAATCAAGATGTTGACATTCCACACTACTTCAAAAAAAAGATTAGGAAGGAAATCCCCGTCAATACGGCAAAGAGCAATAACAGCTACTGGATTTTAGAAAACTCAAAAAAATTGTTTTAAGAGAAAGATTTTATAAATTTCAACTGAAAGTAGTACTGGCTGCTTGGTTAATGAATGCCAAATGTTTCCTTATAAGGAAACAACTTATATTAACATCAGCATTACTGTCAGTTGAAATTTATTAAATCTTTCTTATAGAAAAGTTTTACAGGTACATAAATTCTCAAATCCACTCAATGTTATAGCTCTTTCTAGTACTGAGAGTTTCCTTGCTAAACTTTTGTTTAAGTGTGGAAAGTTAACATCTTTATTATATCATTGTTTTATAAAAGACACCTTATTGTGTAAGTATTTTTACAATCATGACGAAGCAAAGATCATAATTCTACTTGCTTATACGCATGACTCAGCATTGCAGTCATGTCACCAGAAAAATGGATTTTATTTCAAATCTACAAAATCAGTTCCCAAGTAGGTATCTATGCAGATGACTCCACTATTTACCCCTGCTTCCATAGTAAATCTGGTATCACTGACAAAACTAACCTGGCCACTGGCCTTGAAAAGGACCTCCAATTGGGGCAAGAAATGGTTGGTTAACTTTAATGCCTCAAAAACAAAACTGCTTGGTTTCACACTGTCCACTGACCTGAGATGGGAGAAATACATTGAATCAATAGCTTCATCTACTGCAAGGAAAGTTGGTTCCAGGTGCTGCACCAGAAAGTTTTTCTCACCTGAATCCATCCTTCAAATCAACCATTCACCCTTGCATGGAATACTGCTGCCATATATGGTCTGGAGACCCAGCTGTTCATCTCAAGGTCCTCGACAAAATCCAGAGATGGATATGCAAAGTGATTGGTCCTGATCGGGCATCTTGTCTACAGTCACTTTCTCACAGCCATGCCATTGCTTCCCTCTGTCTTTTCTACAAATACTTCCATGGTAAATGCTCTGACGAGCTACTTTTGCTGGTTCCCAAACTACATGAATTTAAATGTTCTACTAGGTTGGCATTTCAGTCCCACCCTTTCATTGTCAAAACTGTTAAATGTAGCCATCTCTTCTAATCCAATAGCTTCATGTCTCGCACTTCCCGTTTGTGAAACTCCCTTTCTCTTACTTGCTTCCATGATAAATATAATTTTCAATTATTCAAATGCAATGTCAATCAACATCTTCAGATGCCTTGATCTAATTCCCAATACTTCTCTTCATCCTTTCCTCTAACATGCCTCTTTATACTTGCTCCCACTCCCTGTAACCCCCCCTTGTGTGCTATTGGCACTCCCACGTTGCTTGGGGTGAAATACTTAAAAACATGTGATTCATGTTAAGCAGCTGAACATTTGATTTTACTTTACCACTTCAGAAAGGATATCATAACTAATTTTAACTTGTTATTTTATTTTCTATTTAGTCATTTATATATGTCCTATTATAGAATGGTGGAGGAGGGGTACAGTGGAGTAATGGATAGTGGCTCGGATTGAGGAATCTGAGAGCTGAATCAATTATATTCACTTATGTGCTAATACCCTTGGGAAAGGTATGAATCTTCTTCTCCCCCCAGCTATTGTTAAATAGCAGGACAGACCAGGTTTTATAACCTTGAATGGCAACTGGTCTTTCGCAGAAAGAAATGGCAACCTAATGCAGGAAAAAATCTGCCTCGTCAGTCATGTATTGAAAGATATGTGATCGCCTAAGCTTCTATTATGTGTGGCACATAATTGACTGATTATAGAATGATATCAATTTCTGTATGGCAGTGAGTACTGGATGATCATCTCAAAGATGAAGAGGAGATTTGAATTAACAGAAATGTGACTCTACAGAAGGCTGCTGAGGATTCCATGGACGGAACATGTGAGTAATAAAGTTTTGGATAAAATGGAAACAAAAGGAAACTAATACTTCACATCAGGAAGAGACAATTGAGGTTTTCTGGGGCACATAATGAGGAAGGAGGGCTTAGAAAAAAGAATTTTATTTTGAAAAAGTATATTGCCAGTATAAAATGTGGAGTGTATCACATGAACCAAGGCAGGACCTATGATAAGTAAGTGAATGGTAGGTAGAAGATAGGTAGACATTTCAAAAGAAACTGATATTCTTATTCTAAATTTAAAAAAACTCTCTCCTGTCTTTCATCTCTGTTGTGAAGAGTTGCAGCAAAGAGTAAAGCTTGCTTGCAAAACAATTGGGTTAAAGTGTAGGTCACTTACCACACTAATGAGTCACCAGGGACATCATCAGTGGCAAGGAAATCAACAATAAAGTTGTGGAAGTGTTTGTACTCAGACATGAATTGACTTTCAAATATATAACAAAAAACAAATAGGCAACTTCTTAATCCAACATATTTTACTTTTATTAAAGCTTCACTGGAGAATGAGATATGGAGAAAAAGAAATTATTCTTTTACTTATTTTTTCTATTGTTTAATTTTCATTGGATAATCAGGCTTCATGTGTATTCGACTTGTTAAACCAATGTTAGTATTATTGATGTTGTTATGAATTCCAGAACAGAAAAGTAAAAATACCAGAAATTCTTTCTTTGTTTTCTTCAAATCTAATTATTTGATGAAGCTTTAATAAATGTGAAACATGTTAGATGTTTCCTATTTGTTCTATATCTTATTCTGTCAGATTCCATTCCATATATATATATATATATATATAAGTATGAAGTATGAATCTATCTATCTATTCTCCTTCCAGCCACGAGTGAAATAGCAAGGCAGACTGGAGGGTGTAGCCATGATTGGAAACCAGTCTAGCAGCAGGACAACTGAATTCAAAAGCAAAAATACAAAAGATTTTAACAACTACTGGATTCCACTGAAGACCAATTATTCAGCAGACTGTTGACACCAATGGTGTATGTGTGTATATTATATATATATATATACACACTCTCTCTCTCTCTCTCTCTCTCTCTCGATTGCAATCTGGTCATCTTTTGGCGGAGATTTCTTTTTGTGAGGTATAATGTTGCCATATATAATAGGCAACAATAAACTACCGAAGAACTTAAAATTGATTACTGCATTTAAGTATTACATTAATATTTAAGCTTACTTTCAAAAGTTCAACAATAATTCTTCTACTGCCACTTAATTTAAAGACAATTTGATGTGCATATATCCTTACTTTCTGTACAAACAATTATTTTATTGCATGGGTAACTTTTGCTGGGTTTGACAATTAATTTTGATTATTCCCAAATTTATTTCCAAGTTATAAAAAAAAAAAAAAAAAGAAAAAGAAAAAAAAGAAAATAAAGATTGCCGAAAACAATTGCAGTAATGAAAACTTGGGAATCCAAAATTTCTGTAACATGAGCTATTGAAATTTAGAGAGATTTGTCCCTTTCATTGAAAAAGGGAGACATAGTGACACACTGACATTGGCATTTATTATATAGTAGAAGGGAAATGAAAATCTACCAGGGTTATATATCAAGTGATTATTTACCCCAAAGTAAATATGAAAAATTATAATGTTTACATTGGAATTTCTGCAGGGGAATGGACACAGAGATTTTATGCCCATAGGCACTCATTTTCTAACCCTAAACTAAAACACCAAACAGCCCTTTCAAAAAAAAAAAAAAAAAAAATGAAAATTGAAGGAGAAATGTTTGAGCCCACAGATAGTTTGGAAAATTATAGGTTCTACACATACTCCTAATAGTCTTAGAGATGGGTGTGACTTTGTTTAGAAGAAAAAATTAGAATAATAAAATACAATAATCAAAGCCAACTATTGAATCCAAGGGATGAATTATTGTTAAAATGTTGACATAAAAACAAATTCAAATTTCTCTATGGGTGTAACTTAATTAGCTACCATAATTCCATAATATTCACTTTCCTGTAACTCTTCAAATGTCAAATATATAACTAATTCTAATTTCTGTATTTTCTTCCTCTATAACCTTGTTACATATATTATAATTTATAAACTTTCCCCTACTCTAAGATCTCCCCAACTCTTTTTCCATAAATCTCTTACATCCTTTTATCTATGTTTTAAAGTTATTTTTAAACCCCTTTTAATTCCTCTTAATTTAATATTTCATCATATAACGCCAAAGTAATGTCATAAGGTTAATATTTGGGTTTAATTTTATAAAACTTCTGCCCTTTAAGAAAAATACCTTCCACCCTCTCCTGACCCCTGTATTGTGCCTTTCATCTGATAGAAACATTGAAATGGATAAATTTTGTATTAGTTTTTCAACAGGTTGTTCTTTTTTCAGCTTTCACAGTTAAATTCTACTTCCCACCCCACCTAACTGTATAGACACAAACTCAGTCCACAATGAGGTTGATAAGACAGATGACCGATATCTTCATCTGCCAAAATAGGCAATTCCCTATATGATGTAATTTTGGATTTTATTGTTTAATATATATATATATATATATATATATATATATATATATATATATATATATATATATATGAAGCAAAACATACGGAAAAACAAACAAAAATCCTAATATGCAATTATGCTGTTTTAATGTTAATATAATGTCAACATCGGACGTTTCGGTCTAATAGACCATCTTCAGACCATATTCATAAAACATAATTAACATCAGACCATATTCAATTCAACATGAAAAAGACGATGGACATAAGAGCAAGACCAATCCAAACAGATAACTGAAATCTTTTATAAGATCAGCGTTCCATTTAAATATGATCACGTTGTCGTCACGTGGGCGATGTTGTGAAAACGTATTCCTAAAATTTGAGTATTTTGAATGAAAAACGAAAAGAATTTTTTTTGATCTAAAACTTATATGTACATTTGTCGAGCATTAATCTTGCTAGAAAATGACCTGGCTTCTTTAATATTTTCCCTTTTTAGACATATTATGTCTTTTTATTTCAGTTTTAATCCTTTTAAGTCCACAAATTATTTTCTTGATAGCTGTAGAAAATTGATCAAGAAAGATTCCAAAATTTTCTTTCAAATAATTTTTATTTTCCCAAGTACTTTGAATCTCAGCTGAGACTATCTTCAGTGGCTGCATATCTATGGATGTGTTATGCATTAACACCATAAATTCAAAATATGTTTTCACTGTTATGCAAGGAAGCTAACTTATGTGATTTTTATAAATTTTTTTTAATTGTAGTATTTTAATTTAGCATAGCTGCTGCAAACATTTAAGAGCTTTTTTTGCTATACTCATAGTTGAGTATAGCAAAAAGCTATATATGGCTACTCATAGCCATATTTTTGTCTACAATTTTTTATATAAAGGGCTTCCAAAATTTTTAAGTTTTTTCTTGATGAAGCACTGATGTATTTTTGACTAATATCTGTCTAAACTGTTAAATGTTCTGAGATTGAACTATTTCAAGTGAAATGTAAGGCTTCTCGTCATATGTATTAACTTTTTTATCAGAGATGCAATCTACCAAAGGGCATTTAAATTGAATATGATGTTGGTCTTTTGTAAGATGCTAGTTCAGAGAATTGTTGTTATGGATGACTAAGTTTGTTGTATTAAATTTAGTATAGTATATAATTAACTTTATCTTTTGACTTAGATCAGTGGGGGATTTATTAGTGTTTATGAGTCTTTTTAGAATGTTGTCCTCCTTATTATAGTTAGAATGCATTTGATTACAGTATAGTAGTTTGATATGTTTAGAGTCATTTGAATTAGCATGGGATGAACTTGACAGAAGACTGAAAAAATATGAAAAAGTGTTCTTAAAGTCATTGAAAAAAAAGAATGGAATCAATTATCAAACTTATATTTTGAGAAACTTTTGTAAGGAATGTCAAAAAGTTGTGCTGCAGTAATCAAGGCTAAAGGAGAATATTTTGACAAGAGCAAAATTAAATTGTAAAATGTTTTTTTTTCTTTTGGCCATAATAAAATTTCTAATAAAAACCTTGTATCACTTTTTAACCATATATAATGATTTTCTCACATTTAAAGTACAAAACAACTACTTTTGGGACCAATTTAAAAAAAATTACCAGGGATGCCCTCAAACTTTTGAACTCTAGCATATATTTGAACCCTTATATATACCCGTGTACACACACATAACCATATAATGTGCATATTAGAGACATTTTTGTGGGGTGTGCCTGGTCTTTTTGCTTATACATACATTTATACATATATGTACATGCATATATATATATATATATATATATATATATATATATATATATATATCAGAGCTGTTAAGGGGGGGGTCTGTAAGTTTGCTCTTTGTACTTCCTTGGTGCACACTGCTAGCAGAGTGGCCATATTTACATTGTAACAACAGCAAGAATACTTTGGGGGCCAATTTAAAAAATTGACACTTTTGAACTGTAGTGTGTGCATATATTTTATATATATATATATATATCATTCACAGATAGACTGTTTCACTATATCACAGCTCATCAGTGTGGTTAGACATCTGGTTGCCTATAGCTAGGATCAAAATCTGGCTGAATTGGCATCAGTCGGAGATTTTATCCCTAAGCTGTTGGTGCATGGTAGGGATGAAGGTGAATTTAAGTTTATTTATTTTTAGATAAACACACAGTGACTGAGAGAACTCAATTCACTTTACCAAAGAGTCTTGCATTATTAGCCATAATAGTCTCTGTTTATGAACTCACACTTCCTCCACAGAGAGCTCAAATATTCTGTCTCTTCAAATTTCTTTCACTGGCCTACTATACCTATTTTCTTGATAGAATACCTATACTATTTTTATACCCGTAAGAAGCATACATGAACAGTCTCTCTCTCTCTCTCACTTGCATTTGGTTGTCATGAATCAGTTATAAGTAGAAATCTATAATACTAAATGTATTTTTTCTTTTCTAAGAAACCTATAATTACTAATTATAGAATTAATTAACACTGAATTTTACATGAATTGGTTAAATATTTCCAGTAGTCTTTGACATTGTAAGTAAACTAGTTAATAAAACTTGGCATTGCTTCAGTCCAGAAATTTTAAATAATTCTATGATTAACACAAGTTTGATGGGTTTTAACATCATGTAAAAGTAATTTTCTTTTTCATGTTGAATTTAAAAACCAGACATCAAGTTGGAAAATCATTTCATGTTGAAGAATCTAATATTACTAATAAGAAATTCTGTGTGTGTGCATATATATATATATATATATATATATATATATATATACACACACACACTTTATTTTAGGATATTACATTGAAAACATGTCAAAATCGCTACACAATGGCAGTTGTGTTTCAATGCGCATACAATGCATCTCATCAGGCAACTGTAAATTACTGGTGAGTGAATGATTTAATCAGATATAAAAGCAAAATGCAGCCTCTTTTTACAAAAAAGAAAAAAGAAGAGGGGTTTATAAGGTTTGTGGGCTTTGCTTAGATCAACCAATCAAATATGACCTATGCTAAATTTATACTAAGAGAAGAAGCAAAACTTAAGAAATTATTTTCCATAAATGGGTCATGATCTGTAGGTTTGAATTCAATGACAGCAACAGACGTTAAACAGGAGCAGATGTGGGTAGCTATATATTGTACATTTAGACAATCTCATTTACTAAGAAAAAATGAAGTGGTAATCTAACAAAATGCTAGACAAGTTATATGCTTTGTGAGTTTCCTACATAAGAATCATTTTTATAGTTGATAAATAAATAGCTTCTTTAAGAAACCAGTAAATAATTTAAATCTCTAGACTTATTTGTTAAATATGCAACTGTTGACTAAAGATTCTTTATATAAGGTGTTAATAACAATAACTAATCAATGCAAAATGTCAAAATACCAATCAAATACCAATACATCCATACAAGATGTTACAAACACTACCAAGAGATTAATACAAAACTATTAAATCTAAAATCTAAATTAATACCAACAGAAAGATAAGCCATATATGGTGCAACACAGTTCAACTAAAAATCAAAGAAAAAGCATTATAAAATTCCAAATCTAACTGAAATGTAAGGTAAAAGGTAGACAGTGTTTACAATTTAACATTAACTCGGATCTTTGGTTTAATAAAGCATTCTTATTAAAGAACCTGATAATTTGCAATTTTTCATGTAAACACAGAAAATAGAGTCCATGTAAGGATCTACATGTCCCTGCCATTTTTTAAATTTCCGATTTCACCTTAGGGGTTTTATTATCATCTTTCATAGTCCAGAAATGTTTACAATATGATGTATTATTTCTATAAGTATTATTAGTAAAGGACAATATATGTTGATACCACCTAGTTTTGAAAGAATTCTTAGTACTACCAATATAGAACTTCCCAACCATCGGATTTTCCACTGTAGAGATAGAACAAAGATAAACAAGTGATTTAGTTAAACATCTGTTTGTCAATGGACACTGATCAGGAATCCTACAATTACAGTATCCTTAACAATGTTCTCCTTGAACCTTGTATTATGATTCAGATTATTAAATTGGTTTAGAGTTTTATTGTTGTGTAACTTTATGATCTCATGATTATTGGTGCAGCTACAACTTAGTTTTAATGTATTTCTATTAAATATTTTACTAAGAGGGTTACTTTTAGGAAAATGTTTATTAAAAAACGTTTATAAAAATATTTATCAGAAACACATTAAAACCAAGTTATAGCTGCACTGATAATCATTGGGGGGTGGAATTGGTAACTTTACCAAAAACCACTTGATGAGACCATAAGGATGAAACCCGGGTCATGTTAATGGTGAATTTTTAAATCATATATAATTATTATTATTTAAAAATATGTATTCATCATGACACAGAAATTACAATGTTTTGGAACTAAAAACTAAACTGTAAATTAAACTTAAAATTAAAGTTTTTGTTTCATTCTCAACTTTCAAAAAAATGATTTACTTTTTTTAAGCTAAATAGTATTATATAGTTTAAGTTGGAGGAGGAAAGGATTACAAAATTTACAAAATTTCAATATAATAATATTATGCTCTACTGTGTATCAAGCAATGGTTTTAAAAAATCAATGCTAACTGAGTGGTGATGGTGTCTCATGCTTGAATGCTATCTTCAGGCCATGTGTGCTGTGTTTTAGCTTGACTATTTATATATGTTAGTCTTTAGGGCATTATGGTTTGCAAAATCAGTTATAATGCAAACTGGAAAGAACTGATTTTGCTATCCATAATGACCCAATATGGCATTTCTTGGGAAAAAGCTGAGTGGAACTCTTCTTACATTTAGAATGCAAAGGAAATAAAGGTGATTCAACTCCGTGGTAGTGGCATGACATAGCCTAGCAGTAATTGTCTGAACTGATAGAACAAAAAATGGGATTGTCTGAACATTTGCCTTGGAAATAACAACAATGATGAGCTTGTAATGTTGCATGTGCGGAAAGTGATTATCTAGTGGAAAATGAGTTACCTGATGAAGGGGAAAACCAAATCTTAACTTAAAAAAGAAAATTCAAATCTAGATTGGGTTGACTTTAGTAGTCCTCAAAATATGGTAATTGTTTGTGCTTCCCTACTAGTCTTGACCAATCACAGCATTTCTTACCCCAATAAAAGAATGCTACTTTGAATGACAATTTGTTATGGTTTTGTGCATGAAGAATGTAGTTGTGCATATCAAGTTGCAATGTGGACTTTTCACCCTTTTAATTTATGCTCCTGGAATTTTCTGACAGACTTGTGAGTCCAATTTCTGGAAAGTGAAGATTGTACAGCTCCAGCTCAGATATAGTAGCAATAATGTTTGAAACTTGGAGATTAAATATTTCACACTTTGCTCAGACTAATATCCTCTCCTTGTTCTTTGTATCTTATGTTTGATGTCATAGCCAATCAGAGCCTGAGCTACCACCGATCAGGACAAATGGATGTCCCCTCAGGGAGGCACTGTGACTTGAAACACTATTCGGCCTCAGACTTGCATCCGACCTCAAGGATGTTGGTTGGCTTTCTGCAATGCCCCAGTAAGTACCTGACTCTTCCTGCTCTTTACCTTGACAATGTCAAATCTGGCCGATAAAGTGGTACTGTTGTCATATTTGAACAGGAGCTGCCCGGACTTCACTCTCCAGCCTTGATAGAGTCCAAAAGATTAATTATTCTCCACCCTTCAATCTCTCTCCCAGAAAGCGGGATGCGTCAAGTTTCTCGCTGTGCACAAAAAGTGCTCAAATGAACTATTAGGTTGGTGCAAAAATAATGACGTAATAATGTTGTTTTTTGACGTATTTTTTAACGTCAAAAAACGACATTATTACGTCATTATTTTTGCACCAATCTAATACATTTCCTGGTCCCACCAATTCAAACCTTCATAGCATTGACACACCAATGCCACTTACATAGTAGCAACCCCCCCCCCATCAGCAGGAAGTTCCAGTCTAACAGCTTCATCCTGTGAACCACTTCTCACTGGAACAAATTCCCAAGAGTATGTTTCCCTGATCACTATGATCTTACAACATGTTCAAGGATTAATCATTATCTTCCACTCTGCACAAATTGCCTTCTAATGTAACCCTCTACCTCAAGGGACACACAGGTCTTGTAAAAGGTGAACCTTACTGTAAAATAAAAAATAAAACAATGCTTGTCAATCTTACTTTGTGGTAGGACATTCCCCACCCCCCACAAGCAAATAAAAAAATATATTAAATATTAGGTTGGTGCAAAAATAATGACGTAATAATGTCGTTTTTTGATGTTAAAAAATACGTCAAAAAACGACATTATTACGTCATTATTTTTGCACCAACCTAATACATAGAGTAGAAAGAAGAGAAAAATGGCCAATTTATTCTTTCTTTTCTCATAGCGCACTTTGGAAAACTTTAAGGAATGAAAAGAAAAAAAACATATAAAAGGAATCAGGTACTATTCTGTGAGTTATAAATAGGAAGTGAATACCATTACCATTCCATCCCGACAAGGTATGATTCCAGCACAAAGATGTTGAAAATTCTTCAAGGAAGCAGGAAGGAGAAATCAGTAGCAGGGATGTTTTTGTTCTTATTTCTTGTTTTTTTTCTTTTCTTTCTTTCTTACTAGTCAGTCTCTGGTTGTATAATAACATAAACCATATTGGAATTAAATTACACTATTTTTTTCAACATACTTAGTTGATTTTCTTTTTAATGAAATCACCCCAATTAAGGGGATTATGCCACTAAGATGCAAGGTGTTATGGAAGTGAAAGTGAATGAAAAGACTTCAAAAGAAATCAGAAACCCAATCCTAAATGAGAAACAAGGGATAAACCTCTACTCCTATTCAGAAGACTGAGGAGGAGTATGAACCAGACGATAGGCAAACCTATCTACTCTTATTGTGGAAGAATAAATAAATAAAGAGAAAATAAAATTTTAAAGTTTAGGTGGAAATGTTAAAAGCATAGAGTTGAAGTAGACTTTAGAAGGAATTGGAAACCCAATTTTAAACAGGAAACAAGGCATAAACCTCTACTCCTGTTCAAAAGACTGGGGAGGAGTGTGAACCAAGCCAAATACATGTATTATTGAATGAATAAAACAAATGAATAAAGAGTAAATAAATTTTCAGGGTTTAGATGAAGATGTTAGAAGTATAGAGTAGAATTAGATTTTAGAATGAACTGGTTTTTAAGACAATAACTTAGTAGATTTGACTGTTGGTTTTGTGAATTTGGTGATATAGTATTAGGTTGGTGCAAAAATAATGTCGGTTTTTGACGTATTTTTAACGTCAAAAACTGACATTATTTTTTGCACCAACCTAATAATTGTGAGTTCATACCCTGGCCAGATATTACAGACTGTCTCCATGAAACAATGTGAGCAATAACTGAGTCATACTAAATAAGAACAAAAGATATCTTTAGACATTGACAGTGGAATGAGAACAGTCTACTTCCATAGATTAAAGATGCAGTTCGAAATTCATTGAAGAAGTCAAGAGAGCACAAAGGCTGAAAAGTTATAACAACAAAGAAGAAGTATGTTATGGCAGATACCTATTTCCTATATATATATATATATATATATATATATATATATATATATATATATATATATATATATAATGCGTGACATATTTCATTGAATAATTTAGACAAGTTTTCTCTATTTTCAAATGGATCATTTCAAATTCACAGACAAACTTTTTGGTATCATTACTAAGTGAAGAGAGTAAAACACCATATAGATACATATTATTTATTCCAAGTACTTTCAACATTAGCACAATGTCATCATCAGGGTGTTGTTTTTTTCAAGACAAATATTGTAGAGTTCGTCGTTTTCAAAGGCAAAAAATGCTATCTTCATTGCAGAGACTACACTGAAAAACAATACACTAACCAATGGCAAAAGCTATTGGTGGTGCCAGGGGTGGCAGTACCACCTTAGCCACTGAATCTGTGTTACTTCCCCTGGCTGGCAGTTGATGAGTGCAGGGTATTGCACATGCTTTAACATGTATGTAGAAAATTAAATGTCAGATTAAAAATAAATCCATTAATTCTTAAGAAGGATATAACCATAGTTTTATTTTTGGCTTGGTTTGGGGTTTTTTTTTTCAGCATATCAACCTCAATGGCTTATTTAATACTGAAAAATCTATTTTTATACTTTCAAAGTTTTGACCCCTGTTTGGGGGTTAACTATTTGCCCATAGTTGAGACCATAGCAAGTGCTACCCCACAGACATGGAAACAACGGCAATTAAGGGATGGTTCCATGTTCATCAAAACCTCTTGATTAGAGACCTTGCTGCTGGTTGTAGTTTATCGTCATACCCAGGATGCACTTTGAGTTTGTTTATCTTATAGACAAAAACAATGACAATTTGACTCGGTTCCAAAATTTCTTATCTCTTTTTGTATTTACTAGATGTTCTTCCTTTGTGGTACTATGGTTGACACCCATGTAGGAGAAGATGAAAGTGGTATTTTTTTTTTTGTTTTAGGGCCAGTGGATAGGATTTTTGAATTAGCACCCAATTGACGAAACAGAACGAGTTGCAAAGCAGTTAAAATCTAAAAAATGTCTCTAAACTGAAGTAATTTGGGAAGGTAGTTTACAGGGATATATAAATAAAAACAGACCACTTTAAGGTTCCATGTAATAAATTATTTCACCACAGCCCTTTTAAAAGGAATGCGGATCATCAGACCTTACTTAAAAATTTAAAATTATTTGCTCTGGATTTACATTGAGCTCTCTGGATTATATCCTCCTTAGTTTATGAAAAACTAGGTAACCCATATGGGTAAATCTAACTACCTATATATATATATATATATATATATAATTATTTATTTAAAAATATGATTCCAACACGCTACATAAGAGGTCTCATGTTTCAAAACAAGAGCTGAAAACGTCAATATAATTATTTGAATTAAATTGAATTAAAGTAAGCTCTGTTCCCTCTTCAAGCAAAATTTTTTTGGAATAACTTATTTTTGAAATTTACGTGTTTTAATAGCATATTCATAAGTGAAATCAAAATTTCCATGGTAGAAGCCAGGGCGAATTGTTTAAATAGGTAGGGGTGTTGGGTGTTAATAATTTGTATCAGTATAGAGTTACTTTCATAGATGTCAAGTCAGGGTAAGGTAGGGGTGTCTAAATTTAAAACAGAAGATGTTTTTCGCCTAGTCTGGTTTACATGTCTATGGAGATTTATTTATTTTTTTTATTTTATTTCTTTATGAAAGGGTTTTGTGTATATAAAAACTGCCGTAACATTTGTTTTTTGACTACTTCATAAAGGGTTATCTTTTTTTGTAGGGTATTTAAACTATTTATTGGGGCTATGGATTATAAAAGTTATTTTATTGTATGTTTGTTTTTAAGCTAATTATTCAATGCATAAATTTGATGTTATCGGCAAAAAACCGTTAACTCATGTCTATTGTTTAATAGATTTTTATTATTTAGAAACTTAATAATGTGCAGTTTCTCATGGAGGCACAAAGGGCATGGGTCATCCCAAGTTTTACAAGTTCTAGTCCTGTTTATAATTTTCCTAACCAGTTCTTTCCTTTCACATATATATATATATATATATATATATGTGAACACTTGGCATGGAGACACTATAGATGAGTATACACTTTTATAACTCACTTTTTATGTAATGCATGGTTATCACAAGCAAGAACTTACATTTACTCTAATGATTATATATTTAATGATGTCTCAATCATTAAAAGCCAACATAGAAAGTGAACTGATAATATAATTTCTATAAACAATGAAAAATTACATTTTAAATTAGGGTTAAAATAGAGAATTTTAGTTTTTAACAGCCAAATTTTTTTTGTTTTTTTAAGCTAAGATCTAAGATTTTATTTGAGCAAATACTTAACCTGTATGTTATGCATCAAACATCAAGACAAAATGGACTGTCAGTGTTCAGGAATTAAAATGTTTCGTTGGTTATTTTTGCTTAGCGGCATATCAATTTCTATAGGTTATATAATACCGAAATTTTATTATTTTGAATGATAATAATGATTTTAATGATACAAGTTTTACTAATTAACTTATAGCTGTGGTGGAGAAGTGGATTCATATTAGGGTATTTGTGAATATAATGAACCCAACCAGGATTGGAACTTGGCTCACTGATTAACAATTCCAAGCCATTATCCACTACACCACCTGCAGATCTAAGCTTACAGCACCTGGTATTCCCAAGCAGTCATCCATCTAGGTACTAACTAGGCTCAACATTGCTTAACTTCAGTGATGGTATGGAGACTGGTATATCAATGCAATGTGGCTATAAGCAAAAATTAAAATGAAGTAATTATCTAATTCTAATATAAATTTATAAAGGAGCTCCTGATGTAAAAACTATATTTATCAATATAGTTTTATTGATGATCCTTATACTAGTGACTTTGATCCTCACCAGGTGGTATGTTCTATGCTATAACACCAGGCTATGCTACACTTAATAAATGTGCACACTGTAGAGTGTTAATATGTCTTGAAAAAGCTTAGTAAATATCTTTATAAAGATTACTGGCTCTGTCCCATAATAATTATTACATTCAGTGTATGAAATGTGTGTGCAAATGGAACACTTATTATGGGACAGAGGTAACAATATTCCCTTTTTGAAAATACTATATTTTGATTGGTTGGCAGTCATCATGTGATGTCTATGATTTAACAAATTCCAATTAGACCAGGTATCTTCATACCATTTGTCTGGGAATGCTGCCTGAATGAGTCTAAAGAATATTCTTTGGAAGAATTTATCAAATATTCATCTTCAATGATTCCCTGAGAACATTAAATATAAAAAAAAAAAAAAAAGATATCAACAGAAAAATATGGATGACTAGAAGAGCAACTATTTTCAAATTTTGGCATTTCTGTTTTCAGACATTGAATTTATTCTATAGCGAGTGTTTGAGCAAGCTTATCTTACAAGCCATTAATAGGGAATTCAAGAATACATTTATTTCAGTATCTTTTCCAAATCATAAAGGTGTTGGCTCTTTTCAGTTTGTGTATATATATATATATATATATATATATATATATGAAAATATATAGAAAATAGGAAAGAACTCATTAGGTAAATAATCCAAAGTTCTTTAGTATTTTTGTTATTATTTGTTTTATATATATATATATATATATATATATATATATATATATATATATATATGTGGGTGTGTGTGTATATGTATGCTTATGCGTGCGTGTGTGTATATGCATATGCATGCACGTGTATGTTTATGTGTGCGTGTGTGTGAAATTTGTTTCATGAAGTAACAGTTCAAGAGAGAAGCTGTCCATGTAGAAATTCTTTCTTAGCAAGGAAATGAGGATGATATAACCCTGTGGATGTGTTATGATGTCGGTGAAGGTCCCAAGGACAGATGGAACTAATAAATACAGGTTGATTCTCATTGGTTAGTCAGGTATCACATGCATTGAAACCATAGATAATTCTATATGTATGTAAGTTTGCAAAAATTCTAATATGTATTTGCAATTGAGTATGTCTAGTAGGTGGAGTTCTAATGTTTTCATTTTGTGTGATCAGTCAGCATAGTCAGGTGGTATTCTATTAGTCTGGGACTGTTTTTTGTTTTTTTTATATATACATACACTTTATATTAGATAGCTATAAGTTAGATTCTTTAAGAATGCATTACATTGCCATCTTTCTTTGAATCCAATGTTTTGGTTGTCTGGTTTATAGTTAGTAATAACATTATTATTAAGTTTTCAATGTATTTTCTCCTTAAAGAATTATGTTCTTTTTTTTAATTTGGGTGGCATTAGTAAAACCAAATTTATGTCCAGTGTCGTTCCATGCTTTCCAAGTGTGCTTGATCATTTCTCCAAACACAAATCTCTCTGTAGATGTGGTTTTTAGATCATGTGATGTATCATATACATATATTGTATATTCCTTTTCTTATGTATATAAAAGTTCAAATACTTTTAAAGGAGCTTTTTAATCATTAAATAAAAGGATTTAATTATTTTATAATTAATAAACAATCGGAATTAAATTATTCTGAATTATTTTGAACTTTCCACATGTTTTGAATTATTAATCAGCCAGAAAATATTTTTAGATTATAAGAATTTTTTGGATGGGGTGGGGGAGATACTAATAGTTTAGTAATACAAGTTTTACTAATTAACCCATAAGTGGGGAGAGAAGAGATAGATTTATACCTTTCCCATAGGTATTTGCACTAAAGTGAATATAATGAACCCAACAGGAATTCAAACTCCGCTCTCCAATTAACAATTCCAAGCCGTTATACATTACACCACCTGTACATCCAAGCTTACAGTACCTGGTATACCCAAGTGGTCAGCCATCTAGATACTGACCAGATTAGACATTGCTTAACTTCAGTGAGCATACTGAAAATTGTGAAAATAACTACAAGTCTGAGGCATGTTGAGAACAAACAAACACCCATTTTGAATCATTGCTATGCCTGAAACATGAACTAAATGAAATTTTTTGTGTTACACACACATAAATACATATACATATACATATACATATATGAGTTTCATTGAATAATACAGACATATCTATTTATATTTATACTGATCATTTCCAATTCTCTAATCAGTTTCTTGATGTTAAGATGAAATTCATGAAGGAAGTCACCATAGTTTTTTTCTACCCAAGTACTTTCAATCTTCAAGATCATCCTCAGGGGTAAATTACAAAGACAAACTTATAGTAATTGTGATAAAATCTGCATTTTGTTGTGATGCTGATTTAAAAAAACAAAAAACAAATGTGAACACACTATTATAATTATTTTAAAATTTCAAATTTATCTGTTGTAGTTATGGAAATTTTTGCAAAGCAAACATCCCAATATAAGGGAGCTGACTTGGAATTGGTACAAATGTAAAATGGCATTATATATTATTCAATGAAATGCACACAAATTATATATATATATATATATATATATATATATATATATATATATATAAAATCAATTTCAAATTTAGTTATGATGCCAAATGAAACTAAAGATTTTTTCATTACTCCACGTTGTGATTCATTTCTACATAATGTTATACGGATTACCTCCCCTGTTTCCAGCATTAATATTTAATTGCTTTCTTTCCAATGATATATATATATATATATGCAATAAATCCTAAAGAGTCAGCAACAACCTTACCCAAAGATCCATTTAGGTGAAATCTAGGGTAGGTTGTTCCTGGCTCTTTAAGATTTATTTAATTTATCCCTGCTCTACTTAGCATTTTGAGCACTCTACATTTAGCTTTATTACAGGCTTGAGGTTTTTTCTTTGAACTAAAAACTTAAGGCACTGGATGATTTATTTCACCCTCTTTGAATGTTTCTAGTTCTTTCTTTTTTTTTTTTCCAATTTTTTCCTTGGGTATCAATTTGTTTTGATAGACTTACAAATTCTGTTATCCAAGGTTTTTTTTCCAACAGAATATGACTAGTATAATAATGATTATACACACACACACTATATATATATATATATATATATATATATATATATGTGAAAAGTGTGTGTATATAAATATAAATAAATACATATATATGGTTGGATAGATGTGAGCTTGTGACCCTGGGTTCCACGCTTTAGCGATCGTCAGACAAACTGATTAATTTTTTTTAAAATTTGGTTTCATGTAGAATTCGTGTTATTGTGGAAGTGTGGGGGGGAAACTTTGTCGTTTTTTCATCGTACTGACGCAAACATCGATGTATGCAGACACATATACATACTTGGTCGTCCGTCGGGACTCATACATATATAAACATATGTGGGTAGTTTCGGATATGACATATGTATGTATACGGGTGGTGTTGTGTCTATACATATGCATTTTTGTATGTTGAAATTTAAAGATTGGAAGTGTGGCGGAAATGTCTCGTGAATGTCTCATGAATGTATACATGTCATATATTTTATTTTTCCGCTGAATAATATTTCCTCGCATGTATGTATATACGTATGGTGGGGTTTGTGTGAAATTATGATAGGTGAAAATTATTATTATTATTTATATTTATTTTTAAATTTTGAAAAAAAAAAAGGCGGTTTATTTGTTATATTTAAAGCTGGTTATTTGTTTGTTTTTGACTGTGTATATGTAACAGGTAGAAATTTGTAATCCTTATTGGTTATTTATATGGTGATGTTTAATATTTAATATGCTGGGTGAGAGGGTAGTTTGATTTAATAACAGGTCTATATGATATGATGTGATAGTAATGTTGCAAGGGATTGGAGGCAATGATAATATAATTAGCTAATAGTTATTGTAAATTGGTAGAAATTGTAAATTGGTAGAAATGATTAGTAACGGTGGTGGGAGAATGATGAAACCATCAATGTAGTTATAGTGGTGGTAGCTAAAAAGTAGTTGTTCGTGTTTTATTTTATTTTATTTTTGTTATATGTATCAATTTATTTTGGTATGAATCCTGATAAGAGGTACACACACTTTTCACACACACATATATATATATATATATATATATTATATGCACGGTACTTAAACAAAAATAAAATAAAATAAAATAAAAACAATAAGATCAGAAATAATTTCCATATGTAAGCATGAGAATAAATACCTATTACCAGGATTCATACCAAAATAAACAAATAAATATAAAAAATAAAATAAAACACCAACAACCACTTTTTAGTTTAATGTTTTTATTATTCTCCCACCAACTTTACTAATCACTACTAACAATTTACAATAACTATTAACCACTTATATTATCATTGTCACCAACCCCCTTACACATTACTATCACATCACATCTACCATTACCATATAAACCCGCCATAATTATTAACGTAAACTACCCCCTCCCCCAGCATATTTAATACCACCATAAAAATAACCAATAAGGATTACAAACTGAAATTTTTACCAGTCACACATACACAGTCATCAAAAAACTAAAAAAACAAGGAAATAACCAGCTTTAAAATAATAACAAATGTGTTTTTTTTTTTGTAAATAAAAAATGAAAAATAAAAATTATAGCAATTTTCAACTATCATAATTTTACACAGAATCCCTATTATCAGGATTTATACCAAAATAAATTAATACATATAACAAAATAAAACACCAACAACCACTTTTTAGTTCAAGCTACCACCACTATAGTTTTATCATTCTCCCACCACCATTACTAATCACTTCTACCAATTTACATTAACTATTAGCTACTTATATTATCATTGTCTCCGATCCCTTACAACATTACTATCACATCACATCTACTATTATCATATAGACCCGCTATAATTATTAACATAAACTACCCTCTCGCCCAGCATATTAAATATTAAATATCACCATATAAAATAACCAATAAGGATTACAAACCGAAATTTCTACCAGTATAAATAAAAATAATAATAATTTTTACCTATCATAATTTTACACAAACCCCACCACACGTATATACATACATGCGAGGAAATATTCAGTGGAAAAATAGAAAAATGACATGTATACATTCACGAGAAATTTTCGCTACACTTCCAATCTTTGAATTTCAACATACAAATGTGTATGTATAGACACAACACCACCCATATACATACATATGTCATATCCGAAACTGCCCACATATGTTTATATATGTATGAGTCCCGACGGACGACCGAGTATGTATATGTGTCTGCGTACTTCATTGGGTGTATGAACATACATCAATGTTTGCGTTAGCATGATGACATCACAACGATGTTTCCTCCCCACACTTCCATAATAACATCAACACACGCAATCTACATAAACCAAAAATTTTAAAAAAATTAATCAGTTTGTCTGATGATCGCAAAAGCGTGAAACCCAGGGTCACAAACTCACATCAATCCAACCAAATATATATATATATATATATATATATATATATATATATATATAGCATTTTAGTAAATGTATTTGCATTGCTAAGTCCAAGGAAAAACTACTTTCCCCATAGACAAAATGATCATCCGTATGAGGTAAATTGTTTGGATCTCATTAATTGTAACTCACTTATATATATATATATATATATATATATATATATATATATATATATATATATATATGCATGTTTCATTAAAACGACAGACAAGGTACTACGGTTAAGCCTTTTATTTAATTTTTCTTGTGTTCGAACAAGAACTTTCTTTTCTGGACAAAGAGTGTGTAAAAATTGTCCAAATGTTTTATATTTCTGAGCTCTTTTGGCTATACTTTTAGCCATTATCAAGGATGATTTGATTTTTCAGCTTAATTGAGTGTGTGCATTATGTGTATATCTTAGTGTGTAGTAGGGATGTTTTAATTTCTGAATACGGTTAGCACATTATGGCCTTGTTCATAGTTAATATTGTTAAGAGTTGTTTTTTTCTTTTTTATTATTAAAGCTCCCATTATTTTTAATCTTTTTTTTACAGGTAGATGCAGTTAATATATTTGTGTTTTCTACTAGTATGTTGCTAATGGAATCTGGTAAATTTGTGTGTGCATTTAAATGGGTTCTAATGGAGCTGTGATCAGATAGGTGTAATGTAAGATGTCTGGATAAGCATGTAGTTGTGTAACCGATGTAATTATTTATGAGTCCGGTTTGATCAGGAACACAGTTCCTTAAGGGACATTTGAACTCATAGATAATGTTTGTTCTTTGTAATTTTGACTTAGTTGGTGTGTTGTTATTTTTGAGGATAAGGTTAGCTGTCTTAAATTTTTTATAATAGATAATTAATTTGAGTTTTTTATTCAGGTCAATTTGGGTAGTGTATTTCTTTATAATATGTCTTGGTGAAGATTCATCTTGTTTGTAATTAATGTGCATTTGGTTTTTGTAATAAATGTTGATGTAATTTTTGACTGTGTGTTCACTATCGTTATTACTTACTTTGGGGAGAAATAGTCTAATTTGGTGGACTATAAGGTGGTTAGGGAAGCCGTTGTTGATTAGTGTCTGTTTAACATTATTAAGTTCTTTGAGGAAGAGTAGTCTAGAGGATGAATTCTGGTGTGCTCTTTTTAGAAAGTTTTTTTTATTACTGCTATTTTATACCTAAGTGAACATTCGCTTTTAAAGTTAAGGTGGCATGATTTTTTGCTAGGGTTTTTTTTGTATAATGATGTAATGAAAGTGTTACTGCTGTATTCTACGAGAACATCTAAGAATGGGAGTTTGATTTTTGACTAAGGTAAAGTTAAGGACAGAGTTTTTCTCAAATGTGCTCTTAAGTGCCTATTTCTTTAATGTTATTTGCTAAAATAAAAATATCATCTACGTAGTGAACATATATTTTCGGTTTAGGGGACCTGTGTAAATATCGTATTTTCTACGTAGGACATGTAATAGTTGGAAAAGCACGGACTGAGTAGATTTCCCATACTAACATATATTAAGTGCATCCACCTGTAAAAAAAAAGATTAAAAAGAATGGAAGCTTTAATAATAAAAAAGAAAAAAAACAACTCTTAACAATATCAACTACAAACAAGGCCATAATGTGCTAACCGTATTCAGAAATTAAAACATCCCTATGACACACGAAGACATACACACAATGCACACACTCAAGCTGAAAAATCAAATCATCCTTGATAATAGCTAAAGATATAGCTGAAAGGGCTCAGAAATACAAAACATTTGGACAGTTTTTACACACTCTTTGTCCAGAAAAGAAAGTTCTTGTTCGAACACAAGAAAAATTAAATAAAAAGCTTAACCGTAGTAACTTGTCTGTTGTCTTTAATGAAACATGCATAAACGAAGGATTGCTGCCTACATTATATATATATATATGTGTATATATACACACACACACACACTTTCCACACTAGTAGCACAACTGAGTTTCATGCACAATCCATTTGTCAGGTGCTGATCGAAAACTGCCTGTTGCATGATTTGAATATGGATATTTATACTGTACTGTCATGATAATGGAGCATTCCATTTATTTAGGGGGTAATAAAAGAATAATATTATATATATATGTGTGTGTGTGTGTGTGTGTGATGATATTTGTGTGTACATTTGTATATTTGAAACTATCTATTAGATGTGTATATTTGTATTTAAATTATAGTTATATATTGTATTTGAAAGTATGTGTATGTGTGTGTATGTGTGTGCACGTATATATATATATATATATATATATATATATATATATATATGTGTATGTGTGTGTCTTTATATGTCATGATATTTGTGCATAAAAATTGTATTATATTTGAGACTACATATTAGATATGTATATTTGTATTTGAAGGTATATATGTATTTGTGTGCGTACATATATTATTATTATTTTTCACGCCCACACCCCAATAAAAATAATGGATTGCTCCATTATCATTACAGTATTGAATAAATATCAATATTTAAATTATGCAATGCCTAGTTTTCAAACAGCACCTGATGACTGCATTGTGTATGAAACTCAGGGTTATGCCACTGATGAGGGAAAAAAATGTATATTTATTAATAATATAAATTGTAACTCTCTTATGAAACGTTAAACACTATTTTATTAACACCATTTTATTATTTTATTAATCTGTGATATTTTATATTTATATATATATATATATATATATATATATATATATGAGGAGGCATAGTGGAGTAATGGTTTGCGGCTCAGATTGAAGAATCAGAGGGCCGAGTTCAAATTACTGTCAAGTTTATTAAATTCATTTATATACAAATACTCTTGGGAAAGATATGTATCCAGCTCTTCTACCCGCTAACTATGGGTAAATAACAGAACAGACTAGGTTCTATAGACTTTGGTGGCAACCAGCCTAGGAGAAAGAAAACTCTGAATTCATACCTGCCTGGAGAGGGTTGGGCTCAGTCAGGTTATTTTGCCCAAGACACATCACTTCTACTATGGCTACAGTACATGTGGTGCTCCTATGATTGTAATGAGTTATGGGACTTATAAAATATATATATATATATATATATATATATATATATATACATACATACACACACAAATATATATATATATATATATATATATATATATATATATATATGGTTCAGAAGTATCTGCAGTTTTGGGGCCTCTGCTGGTGGTCCTGGAATATATTCATTTATGAATAAATTGGTGATTTGTGGGTTGGGGGAAACTAATGTACCCCCTTTGAACAACTCAAGATGGGGATTTTTTTTCATGATTAAGATCAATCCTTATTTTCACTTTCCTTTATCTTTTATGCTAATCAAGCATTGAGAAAGGAATGAATATTTCTTATGTGGTTAGAAAGACATTGGGTTGATAACCACTTCTTAAGGGAGAGACTTACTTGGATTGGATTTATATTACACTTCAAAGTCTTCTTGAATTATCAAAGCTAAAACAATTCTTTTCAAAGAAAAGCTGGAAAAAGAATGAACAAGCAGCAACAAAACAATAACAAAATCCTCACATAAAACTAACATATGAAATCTTGATGCAGTTACCAAACAGAACGGAGGTATTATTAGAAAGATTGCAATAAATCTTAAGATGTAAATATTTGATAACAAACTGTGTAAACAAGAAAGAATTGCTTGTATCAAACTTTAACATTTGCCAAATCACTTACTGGCAAGATTGACATTTCATATTGCTTGTACATTTTGGCATTGATTGAAAAGGTGATAGGTTATGTTTATTTCCTAGACGGTAGTCTATATAAACAAAGCATGTATGTGCAGGAATCGCAGTTGGAGTTTTCCAGCTGAGGAAGTAGATTTCAAGGTCTTGAAGGTCTTGTATGCCTTGTGAAAACCAGAATGCCTCATTGAAACATTGTGCATAAGAGAAAAACCACCATAAAAGTAATTAATTGCTAAGAAGTTAGCACTTCTGTATTTCTTAATAAGTTTTTGAATCTCAGGTAGAAATGGAGGGATTGGGATGAAATGTCCCCATAGCAGTTGTACAATTTTATATATCACTGTTACTTCTGTTGACCTTTTTCAGTAAGATCACCCAATTTTCAAGAAACAGTACGATCGAAAATTTCATCCTGATCTACAAAGCCACAGCCTATCGAGGTGAATATTCCACCCCAGTGGTACAGTCAGTTATGTGCCATGCATGATACATGCTTAGGCGATCATGTATCTTTAGATACATGACTGATGAGGCAGATTTTTTTCTCTGTAGTGGGTTACTATTTCTGTCTGCAATAGACCAGTTGCCATCCAAAGCTATAGAACCCGGTTTGTCCTGCTATTTACCCATAGTTGGGGGAGAGGAAGAAGATTCATACCTTTCTCAAGGGTATTAGCATGTAAATGAATGTAATGGATTCGACTGGAATTCGAACTCGGCTCTCTGATTCCTCAATCTGAGCCACTATCCATTACTCCACGGTGGGTACACAATGAACTAAATTCATGAGATGGACACATTCTGGTGAAGGAAATGAGCCAATGAAATTGATTAAACAGTATGCAAACCACCTTCCCTAAAAGGTAGCCTCTATCTACTGTACAAAATCTGAAACCTAGACAGGCATGTTTTATTTGGTGACCAGCATGAAACAGATACTATCTGGTGACTATGCCCAGGGGTTAATTTATATCACATTTTTGGAACATTGATTAGAGATTTTGACATTTCATATGCACTTTTTCATATTTCTTTTTACTCCACATTCTTCTGCTATGTACTGTGACCCTTCAGAACATTGGTGATCATGGCTCTCCACAATTTTCTGTCCTTTTTATCTTTTTGTTAGCTCTCCTACGCCTTGTTCTAATATCCAATTATTCAGTCTTTATTACCTTCAATCTGTCCTGTGAGTATCAAATTTTTCAAGCCCTCTTTCCTCATTATGTGTCCCAGAAATTTCAACTATCTTTCTGATACTATGTATGTGTCCTTTTTGTTGGCATTTTCTCACTTTTTTGTTGCTCACTTTTCCAGACCATGGTATTTTCAGCATCAATCTGTATGACCACATTTCTGTTGCTTCAAGTCTCTTCTTCATCTGTGAGGAGATTGTCCAGCATTCACAGCCATATAGGAGGACTGATATTATGTAACAGTTCAGTACTCTTTTCTTTGTTTCTCTTGCTTCAAGTCTCTTCTTCATCTGAGGAGATTGTCCAGCATTCACATCCATATAGGAGGACTGATATTACATAACACCTCAATATTCTTTTTGTTTCTAACAATATTTTCCTGTTTCTTAATACTTTGCTTAGCTTTTGGAAGGTATCCTTCACTATCCTGTGCACTCAGATTTCAGTGTCACATTTTCCATCAACTGTTAAAATGCTTCCCAAATGTTTAAACTGTTGTATCTGTTTGATTTCAGCATTTCTAATTTGTAAATTGCATGTTGGGCTGTTCCTTTTACTAACAACTATGCATTCATTTTTCATGCAATTAATGTTGAGTCCCTCCTTCTCTCTTTCCTTCACTACCTTCTGTAGGAATGTCCCATATTTCCTATCTGTGTCTGCAATCAACACTATCAAAGATATCAAACATGTCACAATCTACTATACACTGACAAAAGATAGAGAAATTCATTAAGCTGGGTGGTTGGGTTTGACACATTTAGTGAAACGAAAGAACCAGATCATTGATAAACAAAAACAAAAATTATTTCTGATTTAATCTAATAGTTAAATTTGTAAAGTCAAAGGACCAAATAGGAAAGCGATATTTATTTGTATATGTGGCACAAGGCCAAAATGGGGAATGGGAGAAAAGGACGGTCTTCTGTCTTAACTTTAAAATTAGCTAACCACAAACACTGACCCAAACATGCCACAACACCAAAACAACACATTCTTACTTAACCTTACTTACTACATCCACCATAATACCTCATTGTCTCTATGAAAAATCTAACTAGTTCCCATATCTACAATTCATTATCTGTGAGGGGAAGGAATAAAACAACAATTTAAAAACTAACCCCAATGTGTATATACAATATACACACCATTGCAAAGAGTGATATTTACTTGTAATGATTTACCAAAATGTGGCACAAGGCCAAAAATGGGTAATGGCAGAAAAGGACGGTTTTCATCTTTCTTAACTTTAAACTTATCTAGCCACAAACACTGACCTAAACATAACCCAATATTCCTAACACCAAAACAATGCATTCTTACCTTTCTTAATACATTCACCACAATACCATATTGTCTCTATGAAAAACCTAACTAGTTCCCATATATACAATTCATAGTCTCTGGGTGGGGAGGAGAATAAAACAACAATTTAAAAACTAGCCCCAAATGAGTATTTACAATATGAAAACAAAACTATTTACAAGAAACTAAGTAAAATAATAGGAAAGCGATATTTATTCTGTTTAACTACAGAAATGTGGCACAAGGCCGAAAAAGGGGATTGGGGAAAGGACGGTCTTCTTCTGTCTTAACTATAACTTAGCTAGCCGCAAATACTGACCCAATCGTACAAAACAATATTCCTGACACCAAAACAACACATTCATGCGTACCTTTCTTACTACAACCACCATAATACCTCTTTGTCTCTATGAAAATACTAACTAGTAAAATAATAGGAAAGCTCTTCCAAAGAAATTCCATGAAAATATTTATAGAAATGACACAGGTAAGCTACATTACAGCAGTAGGAAATTTGAGATGCCATGTTAAGGCAGATAATATGGCAGATTCTTTTTTGCATTTTATCAATAATCTTTAGATACATAGCAAAAGCTCCAAACCAGATATGACAGCAATATTCAATGGATCAAAGAATTCTAGACTTTTAAAACAATTTCCAAATATAAAATATATGACTGACATTGCATTTAAATTTTTGAAGATCAAAGTTGACTGGAAAGCAAGAATCTGGAAGAGAGTTCCGTGAGACAGAAGAAACTGTTAGCATAGAATTTACAGTAACATTTAGCCATTTCAGCTGTCAAATGATGAGACCTAGCTGCCAATCGAGTACTGTACTTAAATTCATAAAGTCTAAGTACCAAAGAGGAAAGCTCATCAGAACAATTACCATGAAAATTTGTATGTCAAAGGGCACAGGGAAGCTACATTATGACAGTGGGAAAGTGAATGATACTAACAATTAATAAGACTGTCCAGATAGGTGTCTGATCAAATGAAACCAAAGTTGAAATTTTGGAACAGAAGAAGAGGAGGACTAAGAAGAAAAAGAGGAATAAGAAGAAGAGGAATAAAAGAAGAGCAATAAGAAGAGGAGGAAAAATAAGAAGAAAAGGAGGAATAAGAAGAGGAGGAATAAGAAAAAAGAGGAATAAGAAGAAGAGGAATAAGAAGAAGAGCAATAAGAAGAGGAGGAGAAATAAAAAGAAAAAGATGAATAAGAAGAGGAGGAATAAGAAGAAAAAGAGGAATAAGGAGAGGAGGAGGAATCAGAAGAAAAAGAGGAATAAGAAAAGGAGGAATAAGAAAAAAAGAGGAATAAAGAGAAGAGCAATAAGAGGAGGAGAAATAAGAAGAGGAGTAAGAAGAAGAGGAGAAATAAGGAGAAAAATAGGAATAAAAAGAGTAGGAATAAGAAGAAAAAGAGGAATAAGAAGAAGAGGAATAAAAAGAGCAATAAAAAGGAGGAGGAGAAATAAGAAGAAAAAGAGGAATAACAAGAGGAGGAATAAGAAAAAAAAGAGGAAAAGAAGAGGAGGAATAAGAAGAAACGGAGGAATAAGAAAAAAAGAGGAATAACAAGAGGAGGAATAAGAAAAAAAAGAGGAAAAGAAGAGGAGGAATAAGAAGAAACGGAGGAATAAGAAAAAAAGAGGAATTAGAAAAGGAGGAATAAGAAGAGGAGGAATAAGGAGAAAAAGAGGAATAAAAAGAAGAGCAATAAGAAGAGGAGGAGAAATAAGAAGAAAAAGAGGAATAAGAAAAAAAAAGGAATATGAAGAGGAGGAATAAGAAAAGCAGGAATGAGAAGAAAAAGAGCTATAAGAAGAGGAGGAATAAGGAGAAAAAGAGGAATAAGAAGAAGAGGAATAAAAAGAGGAGGAATAAGAAAAAAAAGAAGAATGAGAAACAAAGAGGAATAAGAAAAGGAGGAATAAGAACAGGAGGAGGAATAGGAAGAAAAAGAGGAATAAGAGGAGGAATAGGAAGAAAAAGAGGAATAAGAGGAGGAATAAGAAGAAAAAGAGGAATAAGAAGAGGAGGAATAAGGAGGAAAAGAGGAATAAGAAGAGGAGGAATAAGGAGGAAAAGAGGAATAAGAAGAGGAGGAATAAGAAGAAAAAGAGGAATAAGAAGAGGAGGAATAAGAAAAAGAGGAAAAGAAAAAAAGAGCAATAAAAAAAGGAGGAATAAGAAGAGGACGAATAACGAGAAAAAGAGGAATAAGAAGAGGAGGAGGAATCAGAAGATGAGGAATAAGAAGCGGAGGAATAAGAAAAAAAGGGGAATAAGACGGGGAGGAGAAATAAGAAGAAAAGGAGGAATAAGAAGAAAAAGAGGAAAAGAAAAGGAGGAATAAGAACAGGAGGAGGAATAAGAAAAGAGGAGGAATAAGGAGAAAAAGAGGAATAAGAAAAAAAGAGGAATAAAAAGAAGAGCAATAAGAAGAGGATGAGAAATAAGAAGAAAAAGAGGAATAAGAAGAGGAGGAATTAGAAAAAAAAGAGGAATAAGAAAAAAAGAGGAATAAGAAAAAAAGAGGAATAGGAAGAGGAGGAATAAGGCGAAAAAGAGGAATAAAAAGAAGAGCAATATGAAGAGGAGAAATAAGAAAAGGAGGAATAAGAAGAGGAGGAGGAATAAGAAAAAAAGAGGAATAAGAAGAGAAGGAATAAGAAGAGGAGGAATAAGAAGAAAAAGAGGAATAAGAACAAGAGGAATAAAAAGAAGAGCAATAAGAAGAGGAGGAGAAATAATAAGAAGAGGAGGAATAAGAAGAGGAGGAATAAGAAGAAAAAGAGGAATAAAAAGGAGCAATAAGAAGAGGAGGAGAAATAAGAAGCAAAAGAGCAATAAGAAGAGGAGGAGAAATAAGAAGCAAAAGAGCAATAAGAAGAGGAGGAATGAGAAAAAAAGAGGAATAAGAAAAAAAAGAGGAATAAGAAAAAAAAGAGGAATAAGAAAAAAAAGAGGAATAAGAAAAAAAAGAGGAATAAGAAAAAAAAGAGGAATAAGAAGAAAAAGAGGAATAAGAAGAGGAGGAATAAGAAGAGGGGGAATAAGAAGAGGAGGAGAAATAGGAAGAAAAAGAGGAATAAGAAGACGAGGAATAAAAAGAAGAGTAATAAGAAGAGGAGGAGAAATAGGAAGAAAAAGAGGAATAAGTAGACGAGGAATAAGAAGAAAAAGAGGAATAAGAAGAGGAGGAGGAATAAGAGGAGGAGGAATAAGAAGAAAATGAGGAATAAGAAGACGAGGAATAGGAAGAAAAAGAGGAATAAGAAGAGGAATAAGAAGAGGAGGATTAAGAATAAGAGGTGGAGGAATAATAAGAAGAGGAATAATAAAAATAATGAGGAAGAAGAAGACTATGTTTATCACTCAATCCTTAAAATATTGGCAAGAGTAAGAAAAGTTGTACAAAAATAACCTCATTTATTCCTTATTGTTTGTTTTTAATGTTTTTCCTGAAAGAAGTATAAATGAAAGTGTCAAAGTGTTTTTTCAGCTTTTGTAATTTCATTAATTCCTAAAAGGCAGCGAACAAAACATAATAGAAAAACCGAAAATAGGTGTTTTTTTTAAATATCACGTAATTCTGCAATATAATTTGGAGATGTTTTTGATATTTGTGCAACTCATCAAAACAGGAGAGAAGGTTTCTAATACATTCAGACCTTTTTTTTTTTTTTAATTTCATTGCAGAATTTCTGTCTGAATTTTTTGATGAGACATTATTTAAATTCAAATTAATATCCCCATTTTTGTTATTGTAGTAACATCTGGGCCATTGCACCCTCTGGCCTCCTTCAGGAATCTGTCAATCTGTGTAATCTTTAGAAAATTTCAAACTCTTTATTTAATCTGCAGGAGCAGACTGTTTGCATTTCGCTATCCATGTTTCAAGGAGTGAGTAGTCATGGTCAAATGTAAAATAAATAGCACAACTATCCAACAAACAGAATTGATAAAGTTTGCAATAAACAACAAAAAGAAAAAGAAAAGAACAGGGCAAAAAATAAATATAAAGCAAGCAAGCGATATATGCAAGGCAAAGCAACAGTAATATGGCAAAAAGTTCACAAATTAAGAATTGGGGTTAACATGAAAGAATGAATTTGGATAAGTGAACATAGTGTTCTGGCTTAAAGAAAAGACAGATCGGAACCGAGTTAGATGAAACTGAGAATTGGTCTATTTTATCCGAGCATGCATTTCTGTGCTTCTGCCTATAAAATGAGGAGGGGAAAGTGTTTTGCAGTAATTCCTGGCATTTGAGATCAACATCCACTCCCCCCTAATCTAATGAATGAGTGCACTCATTTTACCTGCTTTAATCCCCCTCTCTCTATGGGTCCAATAAGTATAAACCTTTACATATATATAATTTGCATATACAACAATAGAAATGTTTTGTTTTCTTTTAATATTTCAAATTTTAATATTTCAAACATTTTTTTGCATTCTTTTTGCAGTAATCTTCATCATTTGGACAATAAAATGGTGCCAAGATTATTTTGTTTAATGTTTGGATTCACAACAAGCTAAAAATCTTATCTCGGATGGTTCAAATTTTGATTTATCACTGTTGAAACGGAGTCTATTCCTGGGCTGATAACCTGCCGAGTGAAAATGAAATCAAAAAAACAGATCTTCTTTTTAATACTGCTCAGCTTGCACTGTTATCTACTGAGCCAAAGTCCATACTATCCAACCCAGGAATTGAACAGATAATTACTATATCAACAAATTCATGAATCAACATTGTATAGTGAATTTCTCTGCCTGATGGCAATGTCTATTTGAATATCTGAGACAAGGTTTTTGTTATGTGACAATTTTGGAAACAAGGGATTCTTATAATGCTTTTAGAATAGAAAATACATCTTGGCTGTTATAATTGCAAGGTTTCGGCCATCGTGTGTTCCAGCCTTCTTCAGGTGTCTGCCATACTTCATCTTGGAATTTTGAACAAAACCCTTTTATTCAATTCATGCTTAGTATCTTTTTACTTATTTTTTGTATCTCATCCATTTGAATCAGAGTTTATAACTTTCTACCTTATCCGACCAAGTAATTGAACTCTTGACCCCGATGCTTAATGTTTTCTTTTTAATCATTTCACCCAAACAAGGGGTTACTGAGCATTAGAGAATATGAGAAACTGCTATTAAGAAAAGAAGACAGAAGATAACTGACATTGCATTTAAATTTTTGAAGATCAAAGTCAACAAAGCCACTAGGATGCAATGGGGTTACTGAATGTTAGAGAATATGAAAAAAAATACTATTAATGACAGAGGATAATAAAACAACAAGAATTAAGATAGAAAATAACAACTGACATTACATTTAAAATTTTGAAGATCAAAGACGACTAGGAAGCAAGAAACTGAAAGAAATTTTCACAGATGAAGGGAAGAAAAAGTTAGATTTATGGTCACATCCTGCCATTTCAACTGAAAAATAACGAGGGACTGCTGTTAAACTAGTACTGCATTTAAATTTATAAACTCTACTAACTTAGAGAAATGTTTCATCAGAAAAATTACGATGAAAGTATTTATAGAAAAGGGAGAGGGAAGCTACATTATGGCAGTAGCAAAGAGAGTGATGATGAGATACCCACTCAGGACCAATAATTTATAAATGCATTTATAAAGTCTAGGTACCTTAGAGAAATGTTTCATTAGAATAATTACTATGAAAGTATTTATAGAAAAGGGAGAGGGAAGCTACATTATGGCAGTAGCAAAGAGAGTGATGATGAGATGCCCAGTCAGGACTAATAATTTAAGAAAATATTTCAAAGAAACATCAATCCCATCTTTCTTTATAAAAACTAACTTTAATTAATTGAAGAAAACAATATTATGCATTCTAAATTATTTTCTTCAAAAGCTAAAATTCATTTTTGTTAAATACTTTTTCATTTAATTTATATATGTCTTCCAAAATATGTTTTGCTTCTAAAGTGCACTGCAAGCAAGAAAATTTGGGGAACAACTGATCTCAGGTATCGTGTATTTGAAAGCACTGTGTCAAGGTGGTGTCTGTTTATTTAGGTTTGTTTGTTGGAACTGATACATAGTATGTACCAAGCCCACAACAACAGTCAGTCTTGTACTGAACTGGTGCGATATCCTTACTGCTATTTTGGGGCCGTAGCTTAGTTTACCTATAAGGCTAGTAATTCCTGTACTGATTGATAACAAAGCTACTAACTTTATACAAAATGACTAAAATATTATTATACCCACAGGCATATCTGTAGGCTTTTAGACATTGGAATAGAGTGGGTAATAATATGAGCAAAAATGGAACAAACATCAAAGATTGGTTTAGCCATTCATTGCCAATTCTCCCTCCAACAGCTGTCCCAGACCTCACCTTGATATTGGATTCTGGGATAGATGCCAAAAGGGAGAGTCTGTGCAGCACTTTACTCATCTATAATCCATTCATGCACGGTTTCTACTGAGAAACTGCAATCATTTCTTGCGCAGTGATACATGTAAAGAGATCATTCCTTGAGCAATGATACATGTAAATAGATCACTCCTTGGGCAATGACACATGTAAATAGATCATTCCTTGGTCAATGACACATGTAAATAGATCATTCCTTAAGCAATGACAGTTGTAAAGAGACCTAGTTTGCTATTGCTTTCTCTTTTACATGTATATCTGCCTCTATTGTTATACATCTCTCCATATTGTGTATACATTTTATCCCAGGTTGTGATAATAGCAAATCTGCTAAGAAATGTGAAATATTGTAAGAACGTTGACGTAAATAACAATATGGTATATTTAATAACAAAAGTGATAAAATCATACAGTATTACAGGATGATTGTTTGATTTAATCCATTCATTTCTATCAAATCATGAAATGAAGTTTTTTCTAAATGAGTTTGATTCTAGATCCTTTCACACAACTGTGGGTATCACTCAAAGCCTCTATCCTTGGTCCTACACTGTTTCTGATCTTCATCAATGATCTTTGTGATGTCATCATTTCCCAAATAGGCAATTATGCAGATGACACTACCATTTATTCCTGTCTCCATAGAAAAACCGCCAGAGCTGACAAAGTTAACCTGGCAGCTATTCTTGCAAAGGACCTCCAATCAATGGTTAACTGGGGCAGGAAATGGCTTGTAAATTTTAATGTCTCCAAAGCTAAACTGCTTTCATTTAACCACCATAGAGAAACTTCCCTGTCTGTCATCAGCATGACTCATGCCTCGACTCTTGGAGAGCGTCTCATTGTGACTTGAAGTGGAATAAGTACATAAATCAATAGCTGCATCTACTACAATGAAAGTTTGTTCATCGTGTTGTGCCGGAAGGTTTTTCTTGTCACAGTTCATCTTGCACGTTTACAAATCTATCATTTATCATTGGATACTTTTGCAATATCTGGTCTGGTGTCCTTGCTGATCATCTCAAGGTTCTTATCAAAAGCCAAGGAAGCATCTACAATGTAATTGATCCTGACTTGGCATCTCGACTTCAGTTACTTTCTCACAGACGTGATGTGACTTACCACTGTCTTTTCTACAAATATTTGCATGGCAACTGGTATGACAAGCTTTTTTCCTTGTTCCCCTGATTAGATGAATATAAGCATGAAAACAAATTGGCATCTTTTACTGTTGAAATAGCTATAAATATAACCATCACTTTAACTCAGTTTTTTTTTCTTGCACTTTCCATGATTCTAACTGATAACTACAATCTTCAAAAATTTAAATGCAATGTCATTCACCATTTTCTGTTGTCTTGAATCCCATTCATTTTTTGTCCTTTCCTCAATCCTCCCTATACTCAGTCTTTTCTCTCGATTTAACTCTCTGTAATCCCCTGCATAGTAGTAGAATCCCCACCTTGCCAGAGGTGAAATGATTAAAAAAAAAAAAAAAGAAAAAAAAAAAAGACTTTATAAATTTGAGTGCAGTACTAGACTGGAGGCAAGGTTTTATCATTTTACAGCTAAAAAAGCTAAATATATGATTAATAAATTTCATTTTTTTTTTAAATCATTTCAACCCCATACAAAGCAATAATGCCACTAGGATGCAAATGGTTGCAGAGTGGGAGAGATTATAAGGCAAAAAAAATATTATTAAGGAAAGAAAACAATAAAAAAAATCTGAATTAATACAGAATTTAAATTTTTGAAGATTGTCTGGAAAGCAAGAAGCCATAAGAGTTCCACAAGTGAGAAGTGTGAGAGAAGAAACTATTTAGGTTTATCAGATTGCCTTCTGTTCATATGTGATTATAATTGGTACTATTGTGGTCATGTGATTGAAGTTTGAGCTTGATTGTGCCAATTTTCTTACTGCTGTACAGTGTAAACATGCCCACTTTGCTAGCAGTGTGCACCAAAGAGGAACAAAGAGCAGTGATCCAAATCTGCAGAGAGCATGCTACCTTACTCGTTGGTTTGCCATTAACATCTCTTAACCTGCTGAATATTCTCGTCAGTGGTGGATGTTGACTGACGTCCTGCGCTCCATATTCGTGCATCCTGCTTGTCCAGACATTTTTAAACTTCTTGATCCTCTCATTGACATTTCTATGGAGAGTGACCATGTAATCAGTGACTACTGTAGCAGTAGCAAGAAAACTGGTGCGATCAACCACAAACTTCAATCACGTGACCACAATAGTACCAACTATAAGCACACAAGAGCTTAAGGCAGTGTGATAAACCTAAAGATATGTTATGGTGAAAGTGCAGATCATTTTTGATTTACTGTTGTATTTAAAATGATATTTTTTAAAAAAATGAAATGTTGTCTTATTAAAAGAAATTCTAGCTTGGCTGTTATTGACTGAACACTAATCAATGTCTGTGTCATGGGTTTTTCAACAAAAGTAAATTATCTAAAAAAGAAAAAAAAAAAGAAAAAATTAAATAGTTTATCAAGAATTATTTTTTCTAATTAATTTCTCGACCGATCTCAATCAATTTCAGAAAGGCCAAATAATGACATCATTAACACAATCTGACTTGACAGAAAACTCACAAAATATCTATTTTGGAATAATAAGAAATTAACCTTTATCACTGTTTGTGTACAAAAAGTTTATCCTTCTATTGAAGGTGACTGATTCCTGAACAATAGTATTTGAATTTGATAGTTGTGTTGTCATATCCAGCTATGGCAACAGAAAACAACTTTCAGCAAAATTAACAATAAGGTTACTGCAATTGAGAGGCCTTGAAAAAGAATGCAGAAAGGGAACTAATATTTATAATTCAGAGTGCTAACAGTTAAAGAATAAATATTTTCAAAACTTTAAAGCATCTTGTATTAATTTTTTTAATCATTTCACCCCATGCAAGGCAGTGAAGCCACTAAGACACAAAGGGTTACAGAGTGTGAAAGAATAAGAAAAAGAGAAACGTTATTAAGGAGCAAGAACAATAGAAGAGTAATCAGGAAGACAGTATATAATGATTGACATTGCATTTAAATTTTTCTAATCATTTCACCCCATGCAAGGCAGTAAAGCCACTAAGACACAAAGGGTTACTGAGTTTGAAAGAATAAAAAAAAAGAGAAACATTATTAAGGAGTGAGAGCAACAAGCTTTACATATAAAGTAAAAAAAAATCATTGATTATTAAAACTGCGAGTTTTCCCCATGAAGTCAAAAATAACATTATTTTATTATTATTAATATTATTATTATTTTAAACCTTATTATTTACATTATTTACATTGTTCAGTCTGTTGCCCTCATCTTTATTATTGTATGCTCCAGCCTTCTGCAGGTGATTGAATTTTGAACCAAACTCTTTGTGTAGTCCATGGGGGTAGATAGTTCTAGTTCTACATGCCATGCCTCTTCCAGATATCTCAGTTTTAGTCATTTCCCTTTAGTAACTCAACTCTTCAAGTTTTTGTTCACCTCTACTGTAGCCAGGTATTGAACTCACAACTCTTTGAGTCAAGTAACTGGATTACTTCAACCAATGCTTTTATCCACTGGGCCATGTGTCCTTGAAACATTGTGGGTATAATAACAAAGATGAGAACAACAGTCCAAATAATGTAAAGAGTGTAAATCATTGCAATACCTCATCTCAAAAATAGAGACTTATTATTATTATTATTATTATTGTACTTGTTTGATGAAGTCAGTCCTTTCCCTTCTTGTCTTTGTAAACATCTTGGAACAATCCCCCCCCCATTGTCATTAAGTACACAGCCACCTGGTGGCATAAGTGTAAGAGAAATAACTTTAGCAGTGTAAAAAGTTATGGACATTATAAAAAATAATAATAAAATATTGAATTTTTCAAATATATTCATTTTGCAATTTGATATCTATATAGAACACAGGATGTAACTTTTTTTATATACATTGCTCTTGCCAATGCTCACACATTACCTGCCAAATAACTATGTTCGTTTTCAATGTTTGGTCTCCATAAATGGTTAGCAACAGTTAATAAATATCAATAGGTGTAATTTTTTACCACATTAATGAATTTATTGATATGCCTATATGCCATACACACTTTCATGTCAGACAACATTTTTCTACATTACCATCAAGCAAAAATTTTGTTTTTTAAATTTTAAGACTGTTTTTTTTTAAACTCACGGTTACATCTATCAATTTCAACAGTAAAACGATAAGACCTAACTGCCAATTCATAAAGTCTAGGTACTATAGAGGAAAGTTCAACAGAATAATGAATATGAAAATGTTTATAGAATAGGCACAGGGAATCTATGTAAAAGTGAATTTTACTCTATGGTGCCTAGACTTGAATTTTTGCATAGTACTAGATTGGCAGCTAGGTCTCATCATTTTACAGTTGAAATCACTAGATGTAACTATAAGTTCTATGCTAACAGTTTCTTCTTTGTGGAACTCTTTTGGCTTCTTGCTTCCTGTCAACTTTGATCATAAAGATTTAAATGCAATGTCAATCGTTATCTTCTGTCTCCTTAATTCTTGTCCTTTTATTGTCTTCTCTCCTTAATAGTAGATTTTTATTATATTCCCTAACACTCAGTAACCCCTTGTGTTTAAGAGGCTTTATTTGCCTTGCTTGGGGTGAAATTAAGAGTACAACAAGTTTTTTTTTTAAATGGTTACACATCTCACTTCACAATTTCAGATAAACGATATTGTTTTCATTTCTCTAGGGTCCCAAAATAAATAAACTGAGATTTTGTGACAAAACTGCAAAGAAGAAACATTCTTAAATAATAGTTCATTAATTCTAAATATTTGTTGATCATTACTTATTAAAAATAATTTCTCTCAAGGTTGACAATAGATGCAACAGCCTTTTATTGTTAATGCCCGAGTAATTAAGATAGTTATGGGAGTGTGGTTTTCTCAAGTGTTTATTAACATACACTATCCTCCACATTCTTTTATTTGGCATAACAATAACAAGATCTTAGTCAAGATATCTGATGATTAGTCAGCACAGGGAGAAGTGGTTTCATGCTTTTTCCAAAGGAATGAATGAACAACGACAAATATACATCCAACAAGTTATTAATTAACAATTATTAATCAATCATGAAAATATTTTTTGTCGGGAAGTATGTTCAGACTTTCACTAAAAATACACAAATTGTAATGCAGTTTTGAATATAGCACATCAAGTCAACAGCGGAAGGCTGGACTATTGACCAATGTCCTGCTGTGTCACAAGCAGCATGCATATTGGAAAGTTGTGAAATCATTCATGAAGTCTACATACTTTTGAATTTCCTATTCAAATTTTGATGAATAAATCTTATTTTGACAAAAATAAGTATGTTTATTTTCATTTTCCTACATCAGTAATTTTCAACTGGTGTGCCATGAAAATTTTTAAAGATCATTAATTAAATTATTTTCAGAAGATGTCTAAAGCACTTAAATTCATGAAGAATAGCTCCTCATCTGAACAAAATTTGTAGAAAAAACAGAGGAAAGTCAAATCATGTCAGGGGGAAAGTGACTGAAGTCAAGAATATGCTTTTGTCTCTGGGTTTCTTTGTAGCGTATAACAGGCACACTAGGTTCATTGACAGGGTGCAGTTTCTTCTTTCGGTTACATTGTTACTCAGAAGTGATAAAACAAAACAGTTTCTAGCATAGATGAGGCATAGATGAGGGGGGAAGTGCACAGTCTAACAGGTGTCTTCCCTTTCTGTTCTGCAAGGCCTGCATTCATTCTTTTGTGTGCCTTTTCGTGGGATGGTCAATTTTATAGATAGCAATTTTCTCTGTCTTGTTATCTTTGTCCAAAAATGTAATTTATCTTCCTTCTATGACTTTCTCTCAGTCTGAGCCTCTTGCTTTCGACTTTGATGTTGACTTCACTTACTGATAATCATCAGTCAAAAGTAAATGTTTTGTATCCAGTTTTGTGACAGGTCCTGCTGTTTTTAATTTAACATGACCTCACATTGCTATATCAGTAAATTGCTTTACCTTTTAATTAAAGTAGCAATTTTTTAAATTGAAATTTTTATCAGACACATTATGGTAAGCCTTGAATGTAGTTTTTTCCTATCACCTCATTTATGCTGCTTTGCAGAGGATTATATATTTTCCATCCTACAGCCCTTTTCTCCACATGCAATGATGCAAACTTATTGCTACACTATTAAGTTCCACCAGTTCAGGCCTTTACAGTCAAGACCTAACATGCTACATTCACAGGCTTGAGTTCACCTCATTCTCTTAGTATTCCATTTGTAAGGATAAAGTTCCACCTTGAGAGGTTCTTCTCAAATTTCTACATGTATTCTTGTCTGAACACTACACAATCTTAACCTCTTAAAGTCTAGGGTCAAGTATTTACCTATACTCCTTAGCCTCATCATTTCTACTTTATATTTCCTTCTTTTACATCTATACCACATACCTCATTTAGTAACTCCATATCTCGAGTAGCTCTTTGTTCATACGTAAAAAAGTTAAGGGAAATTGATTTTTATACAGTTCTATTTTATTATTATCAACATATATAGTTGTATCCATAATTAATTCAATATTTTATTAAAACAAAATCAATATAGGAGTCAAAGAACTCTCTCTCACATATATATATATATATATATATATATATATAAAGAAATATAGTCTTAAGATGTGCTATATTTATGGGATAAAGTGCTCAATATCAGAGATAGAGCGTGTGTAAATATAAAAGTGAACATTGAAGTCAACACTTAGAGGCAACAGTCTGTTTCATGCTAGATGCAATTGTCCTGGCCTGACGATTGCATATAGCATGAAACAGACTGTTGCCTCTAAGTGTTGACTTCTATGTTCACTTTTATATATATATATATATATATATATATATATATATATATATAAAAACACAGACATGCAAAAAGTTTTGAACCACCTTGAATTTCTTAAAAAAAAAAAAAAAAAAAAAAAAAAAAAAACACCTGAAAATGAGATTTTTGCATTTTTTTTAAAGTAAAAGTTAAAATATCAGTAATTACAATGTATTTGCTTTTATTTTGACAAAAAGTAAGTACTTATCAATAACAAAAGTATCGTACAAATGCATCATATTTTGTTTTCATCAATAAAACCACCACCTTACTGTTTTACAAATTCATAGCATTCTTTGTAAGTTTTTGAAAAAAGTAGATGGCAGGCCCCTTTCCAAGTAATTTTCAAGCACTGAAAAAGTTCACTTTTTGTGTGTTCTTTTTTAACTCTCCTAATTAAACGGGGGAGAGCGCTCAGGAGATTATGGCATCCAAGTCATAATTTCTAAAATTTTGTACCTTTTTTGTTTTTGATTTGGAGATAATTTTGATATAATTTAGAACAGTGTTTGGGAATGTTGTCTTGCTGAAAGGTGAATTTTTTTTTTCCCCAATTATGCATAAACCTGATGATAGAGCATGTCTTTGCAAAATCAAATGATATTTTTCTTTCTTCATGAATCCCTTTGTGCAAATTAAATATCAAGCACTCTCTTCCACAAAATACCCTACACCATAACAGTTCCCCCACCATGGTTAACCACACATTCATCTTTTGGACTGACTTCTGGTTTTTCTTTTCACATTTACTCTCCTTTTACTATTTTGAAGTTTGCGGTTGTAAGAGGATCCTGGAGAAAGATTGTGTTTAATGCCAGAAATTGCCCAGTTTCCTTTTGGGGACAGTTTTTGCATCAGGAATCGACGCTGAACTAACCCCTTTAAGTGCAATAGACAAGTACTACCTGGGGTAGGGTACCGTGGTAGTAGACTTTGGTTTTGCACTTAAAAGAGTCAGTTCAGAATCGATCCCTGATGCAAAAAATGCCCCAAAAAGGCAATTGGGCAATTTCTGGCACTGAACAAATAACTGCATACAGGGTTCCATGTTAATTGCCACTTTGGTGTCTAATGTACCATTGTTGGTTAGGAGTAGGTAAATTTGAACAGGAGTAGAGGTTTATCCCTTATTGCATGTTCAGGATTGGGTTTCTGGTTCCTTCTAAAGTCTTCCCATTTTCTTTCACTTCCACTAGCCCCTTGTGTCTTAGTGGCATCATCTCCTTGCTTGGGGTGAATTGATTACAAAATAAATAAATAAAACAATGGAGGTAAGATGGAAATAAAAAAAAAAAAAAAAAAAAAAAAAAGCCTAAGTCATTAAATAAAAATTATATTCTAAATATTTTCCTGACTAAACAATGTAAAATTAAATATATCACTTTAAAATTTTGATGAATTTCTACATGTTTAAGTCAATTTAGAAATGGCACAGATTTTCAGAGAACTTATAACGATTACTTGGTTACTTATTTTAGTGCATCACGTTACTTAAAATTATTGCCATGTGACATAAATAAAAGACATTATATTATTTAAACAAATTACCCTCAAATAATCAATTGTACTTTTTTTATAGCCACCTGTCACTTATATTATTGCCAAATAAGACCGTTTTCATATAAGTATACAAGTAATTGTTCTAAGTAATATAGTTAACTAAAATAAGTCCTGCATAATTTATTATTTAGAAATTGTAGATTGTAAAATATTTTTGTTATTATTATTATTATATTAAAATTATTAACAAGTAGAAATTGTCAAGAGGATTTGGTATTTGTTGAAATTTTTTTTTCCTCTGAGAATTCTAACAGCAACAAATGGTAACGGACACGTGGCACACTTCAGGTTTAACAAATGAGAAAGAAATGGAAACATTAATAATACTTAAGTAATAAGCAGTATTATTCATAATGTTTTTCCCAAAATAAATCCAAAGAGATCGACATATAAATCACATGTAAAGGTTTTCAAAAGAAGATCAAAAGGCAAAGTGAACTTTGGTTGTATTATTAATCATTAAATAACTTTAGAAAATGATCAACGATTAAATAATTATCTATAGAAATGAAAGATGGGTAAGGAAAAAAAAAGATTAGAGAAGAAAGAAAAATAGAAAGAAAGAAACATTGTCTGGAACAAACGTGGGGTAACAAAGGGTGAGGAAGTAGAGGGGAAGAACAAAAGAAGAGGAACAAAAAAAAAGAACAACATCAACAACAATAGAAGAAGGGAAACAAAAGAAGAAGAAGAGAAGGAACAAAAAGAAGACAAAGAGGAAGAAGAAGAAGAAGAAGGGGTAAAAGATGAGGAGGAACAAAAAGAAGAGAAGGAACAAATGAAGAAGAATTTGGAACAAAAGTAAAAGGAGAAGAACTGAAACGAAAGCAGGAGTGAAGCAATAGAAAGAGGAGAAGAAGAAAGGAAGCAAGAAAAGGAGACAAAGAGAAGGATGCAAGAAAAGGAGACAAAGAGAAGGATGCAAGAAAAGGAGACAAAGTAAGAAAGAAAAAGAGACAAAGGAAGAAAGAAAAGGAGACAAAGGAAGAAAGAAAAGGAGACAAAGGAAGCAAGAAAAGGAGACAAAGAGAAGGAAGCAAGAAAAGGAGGCAAAGAGAAGGAAGCAAGAAAAAGAGACAAAGAGAAGGAAGCAAGAAAAAGAGACAAAGTGAAGGAAGAAAGAAAAGGAGACAAAGAGAAGGAAGAAAGAAAAGGAGGCAAAGAGAAGGAAGCAAGAAAAGGAGGCAAAGAGAAGGAAGCAAGAAAAAGAGACAAAGAGAAGGAAGCAAGAAAAAGAGACAAAGTGAAGGAAGCAAGAAAAGGAGACAAAGAGAAGGAAGCAAGAAAAGGAGACAAAGAGAAGGAAGCAAGAAAAGGAGACAAAGAGAAGGATGCAAGAAAAGGAGGCAAAGAGAAGGAAGCAAGAAAAAGAGACAAAGAGAAGGAAGAAAGAAAAAGAGATAAAGAGAAGGAAGAAAGAAAAGGAGACAAAGAGAAGGAAGCAAGAAAAGGAGACAAAGAGAAGGAAGCAAGAAAAGGAGACAAAGAGAAGGAAGAAAGACAAAGAGGAGAAAGAAGAAGTAAAAAAAGGTGTAAAAGAAGAGGAGGAACAAAAAGAAGAATAACAAAAGAAGAGGAGAAGGAACAGATGAAGAAAGGGAACAAAAGAAAAAGGAGAAGGGAAACAAAAGCAGAAGAAGGGAAACAAAAGAAGACAAAGAGGAGAAGGAACAAAAGAAGAGGAAGAAGATGAAGAAGAAGGAGTAAAAGAGGAAGAGAAAGAATAGATGAGGAGGTACAAAAAGAAGAATAACAAAATAAGAAGGGGAACAAAAGAAGAAGAAGAGGAGGAGGAACAAAAGAAGAAGAAGAGGAGGAGGAACAAAAGAAGAAGAAGAGGAGGAGGAACAAAAGAAGAAGAAGAGGAGGAGGAACAAAAGAAGAAGAAGAGGAGGAGGAACAAAAGAAGAAGAAGAAGAGGAGGAGGAACAAAAGAAGAAGAAGAAGAGGAGGAGGAACAAAAGAAGAAGAAGAAGAGGAGGAGGAACAAAAGAAGAAGAAGAAGAGGAGGAGGAACAAAAGAAGAAGAAGAAGAGGAGGAGGAACAAAAGAAGAAGAAGAAGAGGAGAAAAACAAAAAAAAGAAGGAACTAAAAAAATGATGAGGAAGGTCAAAAAGAGAAAACAAAAGAATATGACTGCACTTAAAACGAAGAAAGCCACCTGTAAAATTAAAGCAGGTAAAAATAATTGTAATTACTAACCCTGCTTGCAACATCGACAGACACAATTCCGATGTCAATAAGTGTTACTCTTCACTAAACACCAATAATCTGTAAAATCGCCAGCCATTATTACTCACTTTCTTTCTTACAATTTGACGGCAATAATTTAATTAAGAATGAAATTGATTTTCCTAAGATCGATAACTTAAAAAAGAAAACCCAGAAAACTCCAAAAATCAATGAACCTTAAAGTCAAGGGTTTTATTACCAATTATTGGAAAGTAAAAAGTAAGTAAAGAAAACAAAAGCAAAAGTGAAATCCTGAGAGACTAGACGCAATTATTTGAATTCTATTAAAAATTCATAATCAATAAAAAACTAAAGAAATTCTAAGAAGAAATTCTTTGGCGCCAGTCATACAATTATTGGAAGTAACATTTTATTTTTTTTTTTTTAATCAGTTTTTTTGTCTAATTAAAAGGAAAAGAAACGAAAAAGAAAAGCAAACAAACAAAAAAAAAAAAAAAATTTAATCATATTCAGGTCTTTTTTGGCGGCAATCACTTTTTTCAATGCAATTGCATCATTTATCAATGACATGATTCCCGTAAGTGGTTCTGTTGAAAAGAAATGCTTTCGGATGTTTCCTGCTCTTTATAACAAATTCATCCCTTTTAAAAATTATCTATTTGCTTTAAGGTCGAATAAAATTTTGTCGACAAAGAAAGAAATAAAAATTCAAATAAAAAATGGAAAATTAATAAAAAAAAATATATTTTAAAAATAAAATATTTTATTTTTTAATTTAATTTCATAAAATAAAAAGTTTTTTTTTTTAAATTATTTTTTAAAAACAAAAATTTAATCGCCAAAATTCTGATAAAGTCAAAGTTATTTCAATCACAAGAACAAATAAAAAATGAAATGCTTATTTAAAACTTTTGACAGCATTTTCTTTTACACTTGTTGATGAATTGAAAACATAGAAAAGACTAAGAATAAGAAGATTAATTGATGCACAAAGAAAATAAGGATTAAAAAAAATTGTGCAGCGTCTTTTTTCTAAATATATATTTTTTTTTCACCTTCTTCCAACTTGGATTTTTTTTAACTTTTAAAAATAAAATCCAAGCTTTTAATTAGGATCGAACCCCAACCACTGGCGCCGATGGGGAATATAGAAACACTCTTCTCTCCGTCATCAAGCAATAAAAGGGGGGGTGCGAAAAATAATTTTAAAAAAAATAAAACAATTTTGAAAATAGCTTAATGCTTGTCTTCAGCACGAATAACGGTAATGTAATTTTTATAATTTTTTTTTTTTTTTTTTTTTGCGTTCGTCTGGTTTTTATTAAGTTGGATAAATGCTATCAAAAGTTTAAAATAAGTCACGGAAAAATAATTAATTTAATAAATATCGACATTTTTAAGAATGTTTATTAATTTTCCTTAAAAAAAAAACAGCTGTTGTACTTTTTTCTTTTTTTTTTTTTTTGGTTACTATAAAATTTCTATCAACAAGAAAGGTTTTAAAAATTAATCTATTTAAGAACAAAGTTAATAATAAATGATGATTAAATCTTTCTAAATTTTAAGTACCTAAAAACGGATTAATTTAAGAAGAAAGTTTGTTTTTTTTCTCTCACCATTCTTGGATAGTCGTTTAAAGTCCATCCACAGTCGAGTCGCCATGCTTAGTTTGGTGTCGTCTGCAGGGAGATTTCAAAATAACTGATAGATGAGTCAAAATATACACCCATTGGCCGAAAACAAAATTTAAGGTAAAAAATAAGACCCAATTCTTTTAAAACACCTTAATAAACTTTTAAAAATATTTTTTACGCTATTTAAAAAATATATACATTCTTACGAAAAAAAAATTACGGAATTTATCGAAGAAGCGGAAGCACCATTTTTTTTCTTTATCTGTTTTTCGTCTCTCACTCCTTTTATATCTTTTCCATCCTTTTTCCTCCTCGGTAATCTCACTAGGTCGTACTTTTAAGACACCTTCCTAAATGCTATTATTCTCCCTCCCCCGATACTTTCGACTAACTATGTCTTTACTAACACTTACCATTCCTTTGCAGTGTGAGCTATTTTTGTTCAAGGGTAACTTGATCTTTCTTTCTTGTCTACCCAACTCCTACCCAGGCCGTTGCTGCTACGAAACAGTTACCAAGTTTGTGTACGGAACTCGTCCGCAGCCCCATCATTCCAAAAACTCCTCAAGTCGCCATCTTTTCAGATATGATCAACTTTTTTTTTGTTGCCTGCTTATATAATCTCTAGTCTTACTTAATTCGTCGACCTTCTACATGAACAAATATTTCCTCTTTCAACGATTCCGTTCTCTGTTGCAGATGGTCTGAAAATTTCAAGGCAAACAAAACAGTCGCTGTTTGCGTGAGATAAGTCTAAAAGAGAAGTTGTCTATGGATTCGCCGAGGTGCTAAAAAAGGACTTTTGCAACGTAAGAAATTGAAAAATTATATGGTTCTCTTTTTGGGGAAACCCCGGCTAATTTTAGGACACTACTTAAATAGACTGATTTATGTTTTTTGTAGATTAGCATTCATTTAAAAGCTTCATCAGAAACGAAAATATTTTTAAATAAATTTATCAATTTAGAAGGAAGGGGATCCTGTTCATAATGCATTATTTACACGCCGCAGTAAAATAGAATGAAATATAGAAACAAAAATAAAAGCAATTAAAATTAAAAATAAGGCATTTATAAAAATGTAATTCCCTACTAAATCTAAGCTCAAGGACACGTGGCACAGTGGATAAAGGCGTTGGTGAGATCCAGTGACAGGACCCAAAGAGTGTGGGTTCAGTAGAGAACTTGGAGAGGGGAATTAACAGGAGATAACTGACATCGATTAAACGTGGAACTAGAACAGTCTACCCCAGTGAGCGAAAATTTTAGTTCGACATTCCAACCGCCTGAAGAAGGCCGGAACGTACAGGCCAGGTAGAACTCAACGTCCAGAACAGAGTAAGGATATAATAAAAAGGCTTAAACACTAATATTCCATGGTCATATATCATTCATAATTTTGGCAGGTTTTAACCGCTGAGCAGAAAAAAATATACAAGTGTAAAAAATTTTTTACACAAACCGTTGGGCCCTCGTAAAAATACACTCCCCTCAAAAGAACATGTATTGAAAAAAACCTAGACGATTAAACATTTATTCAAGGTTAACATTTTAAAATGAAAATAAAATATATAAAAAAAAAATTCCTTTAAAACCCATATAATTTTTCTCTCCCCAATACTTCTCTTCCAACTCATGAGAAGGCAACCCTCAAATAAAAAACGAGGAAGAATAAGAAAAACGGCGGAAGTTTGCTGGACCAGTCCAGACATTTGCTACTAGAAAACTACCAAAACAAGAGAGGCTCCGCGCATAACATCCGCTATATAAAAAAATGAAGGAAGGAACGCCTAAAAATAAAATAATCTTTGACCAATCAAAAAAAAAAAATTAACATAAAGAGACTTCTGATGTTAGCTGAAACCAAGCTTCGCACCAGTAGAATGGTACCTTGTCAAAAAGGATATAAACTGACAGCCCTGAAGCAGGAATGGGAGAAAGTACCGCCAGAGAAACCAACCATGCGTGTCGCGTGAAGAAGTTAAGCGGTCATCTGCTTAAGACATTTTCCGCCTTTCTTAGAGCCGAGAAACACGGAAGCCTACATCCAATGCTTTGAGGAGGTATGTTGCCCAGGTAGTGGCTGATAAAAGACTCTATGTCTGGCAACAGGAGTCTGCGCCATGCCACACAAGCAAAGAAACCCAATCAGGGCTGTCAGACAATTTCTGAGGCCACATCACACCTTACATTTGGACACTTAACTCAGACCGCAACCCCCTTGATTATTATGTGTGGGGGCACAGTTGAGCGAGAAACCAAGAAAACTCCTTGTAACACCAAAGATGTACTGAAGGCAAGGATTACGACAGGATTCACCAACTTGGACAAGGAGACCGTCCAGAAGGGTTGCAGAAGATTCTGAAGTTGTTTCGAGGCTGTAGTTGAAGCCAATGGCAATTTTATTGAATAAATCTACTCTTTAGTATTTTAAGATATTTTTGTGTAATTTTGGTAAATATATCTATTAAAATGAGATGTCAGTGTTATTTTCATTTTGGCGTAATTTAGGCGACAATTTATTCACCCTAACCCTAACGCTAACCCTGTATATATAATAGAATCTCTCTTTGATGTATGAGATCCTTGCAGCTCAGTTGTTAGAACCGGACAACCAAACTCTCTGTACATATCATTTGATCATAGTGGTGAAGGCTTGTGCAGAATAAAAGCACTTTTCGGAATAACGGAATTCAGAGGACTGACGCAAACGATCTTCCTCGGGTATTAAGTTATACTCCTCTTAGACTGGTTGCCAACCAAGGCTAAATAACACAATTTTCCCTACTATTTAACCCGTAGCTAGAGGGAGACGAAGATATGTATTCGTACCTCCCCAAAGAGTATTTACGCATAGGCGGATGTAACGAACTAAAGTGAAATTCGAACTCGGCTCACTAGTTACTCATTTGGAACCACTGTCTATTACACCACCCGCACGGACCTCTACATAAATATCAACCATTACTTCATTTCAGTATTGAACAGATTACGAGCATTTGATTTATTATAAAATCATTTTATGGCTTCACTCAACGCCATTGCTAGGTCAGCTGCTAAGAAAGTCGAATCACTGTGACGTGCGGGATAATCTCCCCACCCCCCAGAATCTATCTTACGTATCTATAAGTCTACCATTCGTCTATGCCAAGAATATTGCTGCTACATATGGTCCAATGCCCCTGCAACTTACCTTTAGGTCCTTGATAAAATCCAAAGAAGAATCAGCAATATTATTGGTCCTGATCTGACAGCTCGGTTTCAGTCACTTTCCTACCGATGTAAGGTTGCGTCTTGATGTCTTTTCTATAAATAATTTCATGGTAATTGGTCGGATGAGTTCTTCGCTATGGCACCTAGAGATTTTGAATTTAAGTGCAGCACTAGACTGGCGTCGAGGTCTCATCAACTTACACTTGAGCTGGCTAGATGTAGCCATAAATTCTATGCTAACAGTTTCCTTTCTCGCAATTCTCGCTCGTGCAACTCCTTTCCGGTTCCATGCTTTCCAGACAACTTTAATCTACAAAGATTTAAATGCAATCTCAATCGCTATCTACTCTCCTCCTAATTATTATTTCCTTCTCGCTCATTATTAAGGATTCTGTTCCTAATTCTTCCTTGTGTAACGCCTTGTGTCTTAGTGGCTTTAATGCCTTGCATGAGGTGATACTGATTAAAAGAAAAGCTGATACCCTATTAGTGTTTTTCAACTTCTGAAACATTTGAAATAGTTTTCGTGTCTCAGGGAACCGCTGCATAAAAATCATTATATACCATTATTACTACCTATCTTTTTTATATTATTTATATTATATTATTAGATATCATTATTACTATCTCTTTTATATCATTTACGCAAGGAAAGTTGGTTCTCTGTGTCGCACTAGAAGGGTTTTCTCGCCTGAGTCTATCCTTCAAATCTACAAATCAACCATACGTCCTTGCATTGATTACTGCTGCCATATATGGTCTGGTGCCCCCGCTATTCATCTCGAGGTCCTCGACAAAATCCAGATCTGGCATCTTGTCTACAGTCACTCTCTCACATACGTGATGTGGCTTCCCTCTGTCTTTTCTACGAGTATTTTCATGGCAAATGCTCTGGCGAGCTACTTTCGCTGGTTCCCAAACTGCATGATTTTAAGCGTGCTACTAAGTTGGCATTTCGGTCCCACACTTTCACTGTCGAAACGGTTAAATGTAGCGGACTCTTCTACTCCAACAGCTTCTTAAGTCGCGCTTCCCGACAGTAGAACTCCCTTTCTCTTACTTGCTTCCCTTATAACTATAAACTTCGAATATTCAAATGTAATGTCAGTCGACATCTTCTGATGCTTTGATCCTGATCCAAGTCTTTCTCTATATCCTCAAACATTCTTTTTACTCTTGCACTCACTCTATGCAACCCCTTGCGTGCTAGTGGCACTCCCGCCTTGCTTGAGGCTATATGCTTAAAAAAAATATTATCGTAGTTTACGTAATAAGCATAATATATGGACACCCTATATCTGGGAAGTCTTCTAAGAGAGGACGGAAAGTGCGACGCTGAGATCCGAAGACGCATTGGAATGACCAAAGATGCCTTCTAAAAGCTAAGCATAGTAGTAAGAGACAAAAACATTATTAGAAACAAAGAAAAGAGTACTGAAATGTTACGTGATATCTGTTCTCCTGTGACAGTGAATGGTGCACAATCTCCTTAAACATGAATAATAGACTTGAAATGTGGTTCTACAGAATGATGCTGAGGATTCCATGGACCGAATATGTGAGCAACAACAAGGCTTTGGAGAAAATAGAAACAAAAAGCACAGTTATACTTAACATCAGGCAGTTCAAATTTCTGGGGCCAGTAATGAGAAAGGTAGGCTTGGCAAATCTGATACTCACAGGACGAATAGAGGGAAAGAGGGGGACAGCGGAAAGCAACACGTGACATGCTTGATGGGCTTGAGTAAATGGAAGGGTTTGGGAGGAATAACAAAAAGATAAAATTTATTAAGAACTACAAGGAACAGGAAGATGTGGAGGGCCATGATAGCCTGGGTCCTGAAGGAATATAGCATATAAAGAAGAAGGATGCGTCCTCTACACGAATGAATTACACAATGCTAAACAAATGTGACACACAGACACCATACAGACATCGCTAAATACATTCCCTATGATTATTATTGTCGTAACCTAAGGAATGTTATTAAATAGAATAATCACATGAAGGGTGGTAATGAACGATAATACTTATGACACTTACAACGCATATAAGATGCGCCAGCGGCGCGTAGAAGAAGTAGTCAACTGCTAGAAGTGTGTCAAGTGAATTCCACAATGCATTTCCAACTGCAGGATATCTACCAACCGCCCCACGCGGTCAGATGTGGCACACGGTCAAATTTAATGTGGGGTATCCGAGCCCGTAGGCTCGGCCAAAAATTCTCCGTAGACCCGTATAAAACGGGATCGGGTAGCTGTTTCCCGAGACGAGACTCTGCCCTTCGACATAGGCTCGTCTGGTGATTCTCTCTGCCCGAAGGCAGAGAGTTTGACCAGCACAGATGGAGACGAATCTCCAACTGCAGGATAACTACCAGCCGCCGCACGCAGTCAGATGTGGCACAAGGCCGAATTTAATGTGAGCCCGTAGGCTCGGCCAAAAATTCCCCGTAGACCTCGTATAGAAAGAGATTGGATAGCTGTTTCCCGAGGCGAGACTCTGCTCTTCGACATAGCCTCGTCTGGGGATCTTCTCTGTCTGGAGTTTGACCAACACAGCTGGAGACGACTGGAGACCAACATAGAGTATTTATTATTGTATTTATGTGAATGGAGACATACCCATTATCGTCTGTAGGTATGCTACAACAATTATAATTTTAATTAATATAAGAATTGGAAGCCTTTATTATAATAATCAAGAATTTTCTAAGAATAATTACGTCTATTGTAAAATTATGAACATAAATTAAACGAAAAATTCTCAAAAACGCATTAGCCTATTTGTCAGTGTTACTCACAAGATCGCTGGCGACCTCTTGCGGAACTCTAATCTTCCGGGGACGCAACGGTTGAAAAACACTTTCTTAAATTATGACCTTGGCGATCTTTGCTATTGTAAATTCAAGAACGGATTTCAAAAGAAAGTAGCACTTACAGGCAAAAAATTCATAACAGCTGAACGAAGTTATAGTTAGGTTTTGCCATAAAAAAATATTTGCATAAAATGTTACTCGACTACAAATTCATACTTCAAGCCAACCGTAAACAATTAGTAGCTAAATTTATCTCAAAAGACATTTTCCTTTGCACGGTTTCAAGACTACAATGGCGAGAAACAATTTTAATTGATTACACATTCAGCTTGGAAGACCCATCTTTTTTTTTTTTTTAATAGGTCAAACTCACAGCCTGGTATATTTTATATCAAATTTATTGCAACCTCCCGCCGAAGAAATCATTTCGGGGACCAAAAACTAATATTACGATGAAATCAGTTCGTGCATTTTCTAAATTTCGTGGGTTGGTTTTCAATCATATAAAACAAGTTTTAGACCGAATGAGATAATGCAATTTGTATCAAAATGAAGGCAATTTATTTATCTGAAAATTACGAGGTTTGGTTTATAAGTAAGGTCTCCAATCATATAAAACAAATTTTACACGCTATTTACATTATTCGGACTATTGTCCTCATTTTTGTTGCCATATTTATCACGTTTCGGCCGTTGTACGCTCCGGCCTTCTTAAGGTGATTAGAATGTCAAACTGAATTCTTTATTCCGCTCGTTGTGCTATATCTCCTTTGAGACATGGCACAGTGGATAAAGGCGTTGGTTAGATCAAATGACAGGACCCAAAGAGTGTGAGTTTAATACCTGATTAAGGCAGTGGAGAACTTGGAGAGGGAAATTAACAGGAGATAACTGATAACTGACATCCATTAGACATGGCACGTGGAACTAGAACAGTCTACACCAGTGAGCGAAATAAAGGGTTCAGTTCGACATTCCAACCACCTGAAGAAGGCCGGATCGTACAACGACCAAAACGTTGTGATAAATATGGATCAAAGATGAGGACAATAGTCCGAATAATGTAAATAGTGTACATAATACCTCATCTCAGAAATATAGACAGATACTGAAGGGCCGAAACGCTGTAATAAATATGGCAACAAAGATGAGGACAATAGTTCGAATAATGTAAATAGTGTACATAATACCTCATCTCAGAAATATAGACAGATACTGAAGGGCCTAAACGTTGTAATAAATATGGTGACAAAGATGAGGACAATAGTCCGAATAATGTAAATAGTGTACATAATACCTCATCTCAGAAATATAGACAGATACTGAAGGGCCGAAACGTTGTAATAAATATGGCGACAAAGATGAGGACAATAGTCCGAATAATGTAAATAGTGTACATAATACCTCATCTCAGAAATATAGACAGATACTGAAAGGCCGAAACGTTGTGATAAATATGGCGACAAAGACGAGGACGATAGTCCGAATAATGTAAATAGTGTACATAATACCTCATCTCAGAAATATAGATAGATACTAAAAGGCCGAAACGTTGTAATAAATATGGCAACAAAGATGAGGACAATAATCCAAATAATGTAAATAGTGTACATAATACCTCATCTCAGAAATATAGACAGATACTGAAAGGCCGAAACGTTGTGATAAATATGGCAACAAAGATGAGGACAATAATCCAAATAATGTAAATAGTGTACATAATACCTCATCTCAGAAATATAGACAGATACTGAAAGGCCGAAACGTTGTGATAGATATGGTGACAAAGATGAGGACAATAGTCCGAATAATGTAAATAGTGTACATAATACCTCATCTCAGAAATATAGACAACTTTTAGAAGATTTTAAAATGAAACTGGGATAAAAATGAAGTCAATTTATTTTTCTTCAAATTATGGATTGATACGTAATATCTCCTTTTTTTTTTACTGAGTATATTTATAAATATATTTATTTTATATAAATATTTATAGAAAAGTTACTGAAAAGCTACATTAGCGTGGTGGGAAAATGTCTGTGGCCGAGATGCCAGGTCAGGGTCGATAACAGATTCTTCTTTGGATTTTATCAAAAACCTTTAAATTCATAGTAGAATGATAGAAATATTCAATGCATGGACGAATGGCAGACTTATAAATATGTAAAGTAGATTTTGGCAAGAAAAATTATCTGACACTACATAGTGAATAATTTCTCCTAACAGTCGACCAAATAATTGATTCAATATAATCTTTGAACTTCATATTAAAGAAAAATGTTATCCCTAGAAGTTGCAATGAGTTCCTCTTTTGGGGCTTAGCATCAGCCATAGTAATGGAAGGCAAGAAAGACGATTAAAAACAGGAATTTCGTTTTGGAGGCATTAAAATTCAAATAAGTTGATCAGAATGGTAAGAAAACTTTAGCATATGAAAGTTTATACATTTTCTTTGTTCTTGACAATTAACAACAAAAATAATAAATTGTTTATTTACACTATTTATTAATTATAATAAATAAATAGCGATTAATATTTTTGTTGTAAATTCTCAAGAACAACAAAAAAATGTATAAATTCAGTTTCGTCATATGTTTAGATTTTATTACAATTCTAATCATCGCTTTTGAAAACAATAAACATTGCCGAGGAGTGAAGGTATCGGCTTGGTGCAAAAGTAATGTCCGATTTTTGAGAAGATAGTTTTTAATAGTATTTATAAAATTTGTACTTCTCGTTATAATTAAGGAATGTTACAATAAGTAATTTATACCTTTCTCTTTCAGATTATAAAAATATTTTTCCTGATCTTCCACAACATTCGCACCCATATTTGTCCCATCTAAAGATCACATTCGGCATATCTTACTGTATGAGTTTCATAAAAGTGTCAATGTAAATGCAGCAGCAAAGTCTATTCAGGTCGCTGATGGAGATGATGCAGTGAATGAAAGAAGTTGCAAGAAGAGATCCCCACCCGTTTCCGAAATGGGGATTTCAGTTTGAAAGAAGAGCAAAAAGTGGGTCGTCCAAAAAAAAAAAAAAATTAATTCCGAAGAGTTGGAAGCTATTGTTACAATCCCAAAATGACCTCAAGGAAACTTGCAGAACAATTTAACGAAGACCATATAACCGTGCTACATCAATTAAAAAAGGATCGGAAAGGTTTCAGTGCTTGAGAAATGGGTCCCACACGAACTGTCTCCAGAGAATCTGCTACAGCGTGTTGCTTTTTGTGAATCATTTTTTTCTTCACGACAACTTCAAGCATCATTTTTTAGGTCGGCTTGTTCCACGTGATGAGAAGTGGATCATTTTTAGCATAACGTTAAATGCCACCGATCGTGGATCAGTCGAAGAGGAAGATCAGTTCAACAACCAAGAGATGGACTTCATCCAAGGAAGATCAAGTTGAGTGTATGGTGGGATATTGAAGGCATTGTCCATTTACGAACTCTTAAAAAACAAACATTTACTGCTAATCTGTTCTGTGATCAACTTGGTCTTCTTGAAACAGCTTTGAACCAAAAGCTACCTTCCTTAGTGAACAGAAAGAATGTCATCATCTATGACGATAATGCTCATCCTTACACAGCTCGATTGAGTAAAAATCTTTTTGGAACAGCTTGGTTGGGAAATATTGCTTCATCCACCATATTCTCTTGACCTTACTACTGATTGCCACGGGGACTACAGAATCATTTGGATGGTCTTAGGTTGACATCAAGAGAAGACGTTGAAAATGTGTTGGGTTCATATTCTCCTTCAAAATCTAAGGAATTTTACAGGCGTGGCATTTATTTGTTTGTCGACAGATGGAATGATATTCTAGAAAGCAAAGGAGGTTATGTTAACGAATAAGTAGTTTCATAATCATAGGCTTTTTCATTACTAATATAGACCTTAAAATCAGACATTACTTTTGAACTAACCTGATTGTCAAAATAATAGCGTCGGGAAAAAAACGGTCATTTTTTTTTTCGAGTACGAAAGTCCATGTTTGCCTAAGTTTCATTAACGATGACTTACAATTTTGAATATTGTGGTGTAACTTACCTTGTTCGCATCTGCCGGTCATTTAATTTAATATTTGTTTATTTGGGCAGCATCTCCTCTTTTGTCCACGTTTCATGAAAGGCAGCTGACTTTTTTTTTCTGAGCAGGAGGAGGATCGCGCATATCTTGCGAGTAAAAAAATACGAAAAGGAATTAAAATTGTTCTTGAGAATTGACAACAAAAATAATAAACCATTCTTTTTTCGGCCATGAAGGTCCAAGTTTACCAAATTATCATCATCTTTATTCTGTTGATCCATGTATATGTGGAATTCATTCATTCTGAAATGATAAAAAAAAAATCTTTCAACAAATTTTGTTAGGGCGCTCAAAGTTAATTTAAACGGACCTCTAAATTTTGGATCTCCCGACAAATTCTTTCGGACCTTATTCTTCGGATACGTCTGAATGTTTATGAAGCATCATTGCTTCCATATATCTGTGATTAATGGTAATATTTCCTTACAGGGAATGGCATTCAATGACCGCGTAACTAACACTGTTGTCGGTTGAAATTTATTAAATCTTAAAGCAATTTTTCATGAAAAATGCGTTTCCTAAGTTCAGTAACTATTAATGATCATTTCCGTATTGGTAGAGGGTTTCTTCCTAACTTTTATTTGAAGGAGTGTGGAATATCAACATTTTATTATTTTCTCCTGGATTTATATGATATCAATTTTAAATGTTTCTAAATGCCCCCTAGTGACGTGGTTCTGTTATTTGTTACAGTTCTTTGCATATGATTCTGTAGCGCCAGTCTACTATGTCTGAAGAAGGATGGCTTTTTTTTCCAAGACGCATATTTTTTTACTCGCTCAAAACCATTTTTAACCAATTATCGGTTGTATTTTTGCTTCTCTCGTACAGAATGCGAATGCCACAGCCAGAATGGTCAGCGATTGTCCGGAGTGCCTTGTGGGAGGGGTATTCTGACAGTGATGAACTTCCTTTGTTTGGGTTTTGGATATAAGCCGAAAACAGCGTGAATTTAACAGAGGGACGCAAGAATACTGAGATGTCGATACGCCTCCCACAATCAGGCTGAGAGACCGGCTAAGACCACCCGCGCAGGGATGTCGTGCCAACGTGTGACATGCATTCCCGGGACGTCATTCCTCCCGCTGCCTCTTAGAATACAAGCTGCCACCATTCTCTCCTAATAAAACAAATAAAAAAGGATATCGTCCTTTTCGTTGATACTGTTTAATGTAGTAGCGTGGGATCCCAAAGATGACACAGAACGCAACAGAACCCCGCGGAAAAAATCTCACAGAGTCTGAACCAAATATAAAAGTAAAGACTTCGAAATTCCGTTCAGTTAATAAACCATTTACCATTTCTGCGAGAAAGGTTAGCAAAAATTTGTTTCTGTCTGGATAGGAAGCTGTGAACAACAAAACCGCAAGCAATGATGCCAGTAACTTACAAAAGATGACGTTTTCTTCATAAAAAGCGGTGAATTCATTTTGAAGAATAAAGAGTTATTTATGAATGTTGATTTCGAATTAGTCAAGTCCCAAGTGAAATGTTAGTAAGATGATGTGTGTGGGGTTAGGCTTTATCTGAAGAAAAATTTAGAAAGCCGCACCCTAGAACTAGCAACACTCAAGTCTGCCAAAAGAATTAGCGTTTTTACGACTAGTAATGTATAAGTAAGTATATTTACTCGGCCTCCCTACAAAGGATGGATGTACCACAAGGTTGTTTTACTTATGTATATGGGTCAAGGAGAAACATAGTGGGTTTTGCCTCCCCCCACCCCCTGCGACCACTGCCATATTAGCATTAGTATCACACCGACCCAACCTCTTGCATGCAATAGGGAAGGTTGGAATTTCCAGGGTTGAGCAACTTCTCCTATTTGAAATGAGGAGAATCATAGCTCCACTTACACCACAGGGGCCGTTAACTACGCATCAGTAAATCCTCATTGGTTAATGGTTAACTCCTGTGCCAGGTACGAGGGTACGTCAAACATTAAAAGCGTTTTCGCTATAACATATCTTTAGGTTTGCCACACTGCCTTCTGCTCATGCGTGCTTATAGTTGGTACTATTGTGGTCACGTGATCGAAGTCGGAACATGAGCGCGCCAGTTTTCTTACTGCTGTTACAGTGTAAACACGTCCGCTCCGCTAACAGTGTGCACCAGGGAGGAAAAAAAGCAAATTTACAAATCCCCAACGTCTCTGATATGTATATATGCTTGTGTATATATATATATATATATATATATATATATATATATATATATATATATATATATACTAGCAGTAGAGCCCGGCGTTGCCCGGGGATGTAACAGTAAGAGATAGATCAAGTATTGACCATCATAAAGACTGAAAAATAAAATTGACAAAGATTATTGTTTAAGGTTGACGGACACGTATGTCTTAATTAGTTTTTTTTTTTTTTTTTTTTTTACGAATTGGTCAAACCCAAACTCAAACAAAAACATTGTTTTCAATCGTTATGAGTCTACCGATTGAATAGAATTTTATTATAAACAATTGTCTTGTAAATGGAATTTTTAAAGCATTCTGAATGTAAAAATAAAGAAAAAAGTGTGCAAGACAATAAGAAACACTACCTGCCAAAAAAAAAGTGAAGTTTTGTTGAAATCGGTTGAAAAATGTAGGAAATCCGATCCCATATATAAACGAACACACACACACACACACACAACCTGGGTTTTTATAATAAGTATAACTCGATATGAGTTTTCCCCCTTTCATTCTCGCGACAGCGATGCCTCTTAATCGTGTTTTCAAATTGATTTCGTGCAAAAACAATTGTGTTTTTCCTATTTTTGGCGCTGTCAGAACCACCGCCAGGTAATTTTACGTAATCCTGTGAAGTTTTGTTGAAATTGATTGAAAAATGGAGAAAATCCGATCCAATACGAACAGACACACACACGCACAACCTGGGCTTTATAATAAGTATGATGTATATGTATGTATATGTGTGTGTGTGTATGTGTGTGTGTGTGTGTGTGTGTGTGTGTGTGTGTATAAATTTATGTACAGGCAAAAATACCAGGCATGCGACTCAAAAGCTCAGGAAAAACAACGCACCCAACAAAAATGTTTCTAATGTGCACATTATATTGTCATGTGTGTGTGCGTGCGTGTGTATGTGCGCGCGCACACGGGTATATATAAGGGGTCACATATGCAGTACACTTCAAAAGTTTGAGGGAATCCCTAGTAATTTTTAAATTGGCTCCCAAAGTAGTTGTTTTGTACTTTAAATAAGAGAAAATTGTTATACCTAGTTAAAAAAAAGTGACACATTATTTTTTTATTAGAAAAAAAAGCATTTTCTGATTAAATTTTACTCTCGTCAAAATATCCTCCTTTAGCCTTGATTACTGCAGCGCAAATTCTTAGCATTCGTTGCAAAAGTTTCTCAAAGTATAAGTTTGATAATTGATTTCATTCCATAATGAATCTAAGCGGCTTTTTCCATTTTTTTATCACTGATGTGTGAACAGGTAGACATAAAAAGGCTCTATGATGCATATATGAATGTGTTTGTGTATATATGTGTTCACAGATGGGCATGTATATGTATATGTCTCCATGTATTTACAAGTATGCAAAAAAAGGTTCAGCTATATGTATGTGCCTGTGTATATGTATATGTATGTACACGTGTGTGCAAGCGTATGTATGTCTGTTTGTACACACACACACACACACACACACACACACACACATATATATATATATATATATATATATATATATATATATATATATATATATCCCTGGCTTAAAATCCTACAATACGAAACGACTCTAATACAGATATAGATAAAACAAACAGGCAGACACTCTATGTGTTTAGGCATCAGGAAGTGATAAGTCAGGGTAATTAATTTGATTTATGATACCCAGTTATCTTCAGAGATCCCAAGGCATTTTCCTCACAAATTAGTTTGGTCTTTTTTCATTTGAACCTGAAGACGTCAAAGACATCATACGCTACTGAGGTACTCCGGCGAAACGCGCCGTTGATAGAATTTTGCACTTTGTCTGTATATAACGATACATAATTTTTTCTATATCAAGAACAATTTTGGGGAAAGGTGTATGACATTTAGGACTTTATCGGACTAAGTTTGTTTATGTTGGTCTGTCTACAGATTCGCACGAACGAGAGGCTCTGAGAATTTTAATTTTTTTTTAAATGTGTTTTGGCTATATAATCTAGCCGCTTTCATTGAAATTCATTTTTCTTTTTGTTTCCATCAATTTTGTTAATAAATATCCCACATTGTGATAAAAAAAAAAAATCTGACAAGAATGGTGAAACGTTGTAGAAACCTGGACACAAATTTACTGTGGGTGAACTCATGGAATCCTCCACATTTGCCTGTTACTCCCTACGGGAAGACGCACTCTTCTCCAAATAAACCTTTAACCAATCATCACTTTATTTTTCCAAACTCAATTTCCCATTGGTTAAAAGGACACTAAAATGTAGCAAAGTTGAGACAAACCTTTTTCCCGCGCAGGTCCCTGGAGCCTATTTGGAAACTCGAAAATCTATAAAAAGAATCGCTCGACTTATTTCAAGTTAGTCAGACACTGGGTTTCGAGAGATACCAGCAGACCCCACGCATGCCAACACACTTACTCAATAACCACTACCAACCTCTCAACAACTCAACACAACTTGCACAACTATTGCCGCGCGAAGAAACTTAACTTACAATTTACTAAAAAGTGGCATTATCACTACAAAACAGTAATTGTGCATTCAATCAACTTTAGCCTATCAGTTAAAGGCGAACAACTCTTCATGACTTAAATCAACACTAGCAGTTGTCACACACATAGACACTATCACTTGAACTTACACAAGTGACAATTTTCCTTGCAGATATCAAACTATTTTAATTCCACAAACAAATTTAAACTATCAACCTTTACTCACTAAATTTCTGCATGGACAATCTTTGTAACCTTATCTTACTTGCCACATTTAACAAACAACTTATTATCACTTTGTGTATGTCAAATATATATATATATATTGTCACGTAGCCGTGATTTCATTAACTACATAGACGTCCGGCTAAAAAGCGCCCCAAAGTAAAACCCTAAATTCTCGTCGAAAATTAGTTAGATATAAAGGAAAAATAAATAAATAAATAAATATAGAAATTTAATCCAACGCTATCGACTTGCGAGCGAATATGTTCCATGATCAGCCATGTTCTCCACTTCTCATAAATTCTTTTCCCTCTTTATCTATTCTTCCACCCACAAGCCAAGGGCCCGTGAACTTTGAAGTGACCCGACGCAAGAATGACCCGGTTCCAAAATTTCGCAGCTATCAGGCGTTTGACCATGAGTGAATTCCAGGCACCATCAGGGTCTCCTGCTGCGATTCACGTGATCAGAACACACTAAACGTGGATTGAACTTTTGGCCATCACACAAACACTGCGTGATTTGCGCCCAATCCTCCTGCGTACCCGGTCAAGGACGAAGGGAACCCACGTGACTGTCTTTGGGGACAGCAGAATCGAAGAAAGGATTTTTCAGTTTCCCTTTGACCAGCAGCAGTTGAACGTCGCTGGGCAAAATCGCCCCGACTCCAACATAGACTGCCCACTGAGACGAAGAAGACAGCAAAGTCTGTCGACTAGGGGTGAAAGGACTGCTATGAAACGGAATCGACCCATCGAACCGCCTATACGAAATGCTGTGGAACCCCGAACACTTGTGAAAGAAAAAGAATTCAGGAAAATTGCCGGATGGCCAAAATGTTGTTTTAGCATCAGAACTCTCGCTTCGGCGAATAAGAACTTTGTGTGAAGATATCAACTCGACTGAAAGATAAGTTGATTCTCTTGGTTTGATCTGTTTATATATATATATATATATATATATATATATATATATATATATATATATGTATTCGCTCGCACTCTCTGTTCTTTAATGAACCCTTCCCCTCTGTTAAATGAATGTTCTTTTTTTTCTTTACCCCTTTATATATATTTATAAATAAATGTTATATTTTGAAATCCATCGTCTTGTGTCTGTTCTTCGTTGATTCCCTTGTGTCGCTTCCATTTCTGAGTGAAGACCGTGAAAAGATCCCACGTTTTCCATTTTTTTTAACCCGTGGTACATCTATATGCTACAAGTTCGTAACAATATATATTCACGTTATTGTTGAAATCTCTAATGACGTTGTTTTCAATAATGTCTTGAAATTGAATTGTTTATTTGTTTTTGTTTGATTTATTTGTTGTGGATAAATGCATTACGATCCCGCACATTCTTGGCCTTCACAAAAAATCACCTTCTGATACAATCAACATAGATTCCGCAACAAACTAGAGATTAATGTACTTTCTAGACATTTTCGTTTGATTAAATTGTTTTCTTTTTTTTTTAATGAGAATAGTATTTTTCTGACAAAATTGTGGCCAGTCTTGCTATAGTGAGCATCTAATGCCTTTGAAGTGTTGTTTTGTGAAATATCCCTTAAGGGCCTTATGTATTCATATAATCTTTTCTTCAAACCTGTATTCTGTCTAGCAATCATTATAGATGACACTGACAGTATTAGCTTTTTGTTTTGTTTTGTTAAACTAAATCAATTAAATCTTTTATTGATTTAGACGTAGTTGTGACAAATTTTATGTTGAGTTTAGAGAAAAAACTTTTCTTTTCAAATTAAATTTTAATTCCCAGCGTCTCTCGTTCGTGCGCATGTGCAGTTGCCCCACTTAAACTTAGTCCGATGTACTCCGAAAATTTTTTCCCACTTTAGCATTTATTATCTTTTTTTTTATATTTATTGTTTATTATTATTATTTATATATATTATCTTTCAAACAAAATCAAAATTTTACTCTGAAGGAGGCATTTAATTATTTTAAATGAGTTTTTAAGTTTTTTATTCTTAAATTCTGGCGCTACTTAATATATATATATATATATATATATATATATATATAACGTCATCCACAAACAGCTCATCAGTGTGACTAGACATCCGGTTGCCTCTAGCTAGGATCGAAACCCGACAGTTGGTGTCAGTCGGAGATTCTATCACTAAGTCGTCGGCACACGGCAGGGATGTAGGTGGTTTTTTAGCGTATTTATTTTTAGAAACACGCCCAGTGACCGACAGTGACTCAATTCGCTTTGCGAAGAGTCTTGCTATATTAGCTATAATAGTCACTGTTTACAAACCCATACCTCCTCCCTATATATATATATATATATGACTGTCTGAAAATTTTGATAATCCTCCAACGAATGTCTGTCCAGTTGTAATAAGAGAAATAAGCTTATGGCCGCATGCCGACATAGGAATAAATATTTAATTAAAAATACACATCCGGGGTAGGTGTTGCCTGCTACCCGTGAACTAAAATGTTTGCTTCCATGTTCCCACCTGATGATTTTATCACATGAAACCCTGAATAGTAGATTTTGATATTACTAGAATTTTTTTTGGCAACCCGCTGACGCGTTTTGAAATCCTCACAATATTGAAGTTATCACTAACATTTCCTGCCGAGATTTAAAAAACACTGCTTTTCTTTCAATTTCGCAAAGCAATCGATGAAATTTGAATAAGCTGTTTTATAAAACTTTATAAGAAACAATATAGTTGTAATTTCGTTTCTGTCGGTCAATGTATGGCGATGTTAGGGGTGACGGACGGACGGATGGATGAACGAACGGAAGTCACAGAATTTTATATATTTTACATATAGATAGATGATACAATATCACTGGACGAAGAGTCTGTTGACCTTTTCCTAAATTGGTTGCCCTACTAAGGCTATTCTATATTTATGCGGGTTTTAAACTCATAGTTTTCCTTCTCCCATACTAGTCGCCCTACCAACGATAAAGAGTCCAGTCTACCTTATTATTTACGAGGATCTGAATTCGTAGTTTCCTTCTCTAAGAGCAGTTACCCTACCAGGGCTCAATTTACCCTATAATTTACAAGGGTTTTAATTCAGAATTGTCCTTCTCCTAGTTTTGTTTCCTTACCAAGGCTGAAGAAAAAAAGTCTGTCCATTGACACTTCTAAGGTGAGAGAATCCAGTCTATTCTGATATTTAACCTATAGCTGGGGGAATAAGGATTCTTGCCTTTTCCAAGGGTATTTGTGCGAAGTTAACGAGAGAGACTCGGTCAGAAATCAAATTTTTAAACACTATTTTTCGTTCAATTTCGCAAACCAATCGATGAAATTTGAATAAGCTGATTTGTTTGGAAAAATATTTTGACAAAACCCCTACTTAGCGGTTTCATGATTTCTTTAATTTAATTTTATAGAATTTCATGGTAAACAATATTTTTTAAGAAAATTTCTTCTTTTTTTTTTCCTTTTTAACAGCGAAGAATAAATTCTTAAGATTTCTTACTCTTGAGCTTTCAACATTCAACTGGCCATGCATAAATATTAATTCTGGAGCCAAATGCCAATTTCTTAAAGCGTTTGGCCTTGTGATTTGTTTATAGTTCTCGCAAACGTAGGCCGAACTGGAAACTGGAAACTGGTATGAGAATTTAAAAAATGATATGCTAAAAAAATTATTGCATTTTTATCAAATAAGTATTTGTTATTTTATTCATTAAATTGTTTTTAAAATAGTGGGAGTATTTTGTATATTAAATAATAAAACTTTTAATTTTTCTTCATTAGCAAATATATAGACTGAATGAATAATATTATTTTAGGATTTGTCGACTTCGGCGCTGGTCACACAGTTTATTTTTTTATTTTAACCTTTTTAGCTTAATTTAAATTTTAGATTTTATTCTTACTATTTTACTATATATATATATATATATATATATATATATATATATATATAAACATTAAGCAGCATATAATTTACATACAAAGAAATAATCACACATAGAATCAATCAGATTGATTCTATGTGTGATTATTTCTTTGTATATATATATATATATATATATATATATATATATTCCCAACCGATTGGACATGCACATCGTATGCCGGATGGGAGGATTCTGGCCACCGGCAAGAGGGCACAAGGGCGACCCCATCTTCGCTTCAAAGATGTTTGCCAAATGGACATGAGGGCGATGGACATGGGCATTGAGAGCTTGAGGACTAACGATCTCTCAAACTGGAGACACGATTTAAACCGAGGGCTGGAGCGACGAGGAAAGAAACGGAGGTTTGCCGCGGGGTAGAACCGTTCTCTAAGGAAAGAAAACAACAGGGCCACATCGGGGGAGAGCGTCTTATATATTCGTTGCATTCGAGACTTTCACTCCTACGTGAGTCTGTACAGCTATAACAGATGCTGCGTCGCCATAACGCTTTGGGCGCAGATGCAAGGTTTCTCGAGTATTCGGTTGAATAATCAACATATTATGACTGTTTATTTTTATTCTAATCCTCTCAAATTCACAATTCTGTACAACTTTTTAGTGTTGTTGCAAAACTGATTAAGAAAGACACCGTAGTTTTGGTTATTTCTTTTATTTTCCCAAGTATTTTCAATCGCATCTTCACTTCTGAAGATGACTTTGGATGAGAGATAAAATCTGCTTGGGAAGCATGAAGACGGGAGAGAAATCCACAAGTGGAAAATCTGATAGAAGACACTGTTAGCGAAGAACTTTACGGTTACATCTTGCCATTTCAACGGTGAAATGATGAGACCTCACCGCTATTCTAGTACTGCGCTTACATTCATAAAGTCTAGGTACCATAAAGAAAAGGTCATCAGAACAATTACCATGAAAATATTTATAGAAAAGGCAGAGGGAAGCTACGTTACGGCGGTGGGAAAGTAACTGAAACCGAGATGTCAGGTCAGGACCAATAACATTGGAGATTCTTCTTTGGGTTTCACCAATAATTTCTAAATATATAGTTAGAGCACCGGTCTATATGTGACAGTAATATCCAACGAAAGCAAGGACGAATGGTAGATTTATAAATATGTAAGATAGATTCTGGCAAGAAAATTGTCTAGGCATGACACAATGAACTAATTTTCTTAGCTACAGAGTTATCAATTAATTTGATATAATCTTTCCACTTCACGTCAGCTGAAAAAGTTAGCCGGAGAAGGTGAAATTTGTCACTCTCCTGGAGGTTAGCATCAGTCATTCTGATGGAAGGTAAAAAAAGGGTTCTCTCAGATGATTAAAAGAGAGCAGTTTCGTTTTTGAGGCGTTAAAATTAACAAGCAGCTCCTTGCCCCATTTAACAACAGATTGTAAGTCTTCTTTTTTTTTAGGTCAGCTGCCAATTTGACTTTATGGAGCAGATCATGTCATCTGCCAATTTGACTTTATCGGCCCGGTCTGGTTATCAGCCAATTTTACTTTATCGAGCCGATTGACATTATCGAGCCAATATATATATATATATGTTAAGGTAGGTGTAAATATCTGTGTCATCAGCATAGATACCGAACTGAGAATGGAATAAATGAAAGTTCAAATCTCGGCAACATTAGTAACATTAGAATGCTTAAGCCCCTTGACGTAATGAGCAGTAAAATCACCAAACACAAAAACTATTTGCAGATGGATGCAGAGAAATATCCTTTTCTATATTATCCAAAATTTTGTTTAATATATTACATTCCTGAGAGGAAGGAGAGCGATGAAGTAAAAGAGTTAGCTAACAGAGTGCAAGAACACAAGTCGAAAGTACATGAAAGAATCTTATAGGGACTCAAGAGACAATTCCCTTACAATTGGGAGATTTTCCCGAATATAAACACCGAGGCCATTTATATATATGCAAAGAGGAAGATAGCCTGGAACAAAGAGTTCACTGGTGGCAAAATTTAACTTAGTTTGACAAAGTGCGAAGACATCTGGAGACAGTTTCAAGAGAAAAGATTCCACACTACACAAATTGGAAGGGATGACACCAATACAAAAAATACAAAAATATTTCATTTTAAGGTGTTCTGTGAAGAAATGTAGAGTGGTACCAAACTGCGCGCACACACACACACACAAGGATCATATATATATATATATATATATATATATATATATATATATATATATATATATAACCAAGCTAGGTAGGTTCTGGCTCATTAGGTTTCTAAGTTTTTTCTCTACTCAGTATATTGAGCACTTTTACGTTTTAACTTAAGTTACTCTTTCGGTGTTTTTTTTTACTTTTGACTAGACATTGCGGTGCTGATTGATTATTTTCAACCAGAACGGATGTTTTTAGTCTTTTCTTTTTTATTGAATATATTTCACTAATATCGGTTTGTTCAATATTTTTTTTTTATCTACGAATTCTATTATCTGATTTTTAAAATCGCCCGACTATAGATATTAAAATTAAACAATATATATATATATATATATATATTAGGTTGGTGCAAAAAAAATGACGTAATAATGTCGTTTTTTGACGTTAAAAATACGTCAAAAAACGACATTATTACGTCATTATACTTGCACCAACCTAATATATATATATATATATATATATATATATATATATTAGATAAAACCAAAAATGAAAGCAAACAATCGCTACACGTTTTAAACTATTTGCCAAATCTCAGGAAATTATCCGACTCAAACGAAATGTTTAGTATTTATTCATTCTTTAATGAATAAGTTCTAAACATTTCGTTTGAATCGCATCCATTTTGGTTTTATCTAATATATCTTGAGTCCCATATGGTTCTTTCATGTACTTTCGACTTGTGTGATTACACTGTCAACTAAATCTTTTGCTTCATCGCTCTCCTTCTTCTCAGGAATGTAATATATTAAACAAAATTTCTGATAATATAGAAATGGATATTTCTCTGCATCCATCCAGAGCGAATGCTTGATTTATAGATTTGAAGGATGGAGTCAGGCGAGAAAGAATTTTCTGGCACGATACATAGAACTAACTTTCCTTACGGTAGATAAAGCTATTGATTCAATGTATTTGTTCCATCTCAGGTCAGCGGACAGTGTGAGACTAAGCAGTCGCAAAGAGGTACTCTCGTGGAGTTGAGCATCAGACATTCTAATGGGAGGCAGGGAGCCTTGAATAAGTTATTTTAATAAAAAAAATACTTAATGCAAGTTGTCAAAATCAATATCTATAAAAAATAATTTGAATTTTTTTATTAGTGTATAAACGTGCCGTTTTTGTAAGTACGGGCGCACATGCCTATAATAAACTTAAAGCCAAAATTTCTCAAATTCAGTAAAACATTAGATGTTTTATTTTAGAAACTGTTCAAATATTTTTGTATGGACGTTCAAAAAGGAAATAATTCAGAATTACCGCCTTTGATTAATAACTCTTCTTTATCGGAAAACTAATATGATATATGATAATTCAATAATTTAAATTCTGAAAAGGACCTCCTGCGGTTGACTGGGGAAAGATATGGCTGGTAAACTTTAACGCCTCAAAAATAAAACTGCTCTCTTTACCCAACACAGAGAGCCCTCCTTGCCTCCCATTATAATGTCTGATGCTCAACACCACGAGAGTACCTCTTTGCGACTGCTTAGTCTCACACTGCTCGTTCTATGTATCGTGCCAGAAAGTTTTTTCTCGCCTGACTCCATCCTTCAAATCTATAGATCAACCATTCACCCTTGCATGGAATACTGCTGCCGTATATTGTCTGGAGCCCCCGCCGTTCGTCTCAAGGTCCTCGACAAAATCCAGAAATGGATATGCAATGTGAATGGTCCTGATCTGGCATCTTGTCTACAGTCACTTTCTCACAGATGTGTCGTCGCTTCCCCCTGTCTTTTCTACAAATAATTTCATGTTAACTGTTCTACTAGGCTGGCATTTCAGTCCGAACCTTTCACTGTCGAAACTAAATGCAGTCGTCTTTTCTACTCCAATAGCATCATGTCTCGCTCTTCCCATGTGTGAAACTCCCTTCCCCTTACTTGCTTCCCTGATAGCTATAATCTTCAATTATTCAAATGCAATGTCAGTCGACATTATTCCCGTCTTTCTAGTCATCCTTTCCTCTTTACTCTCGCTCCCACTCTCTGTAACCTCTTGCGTGTTGGTGGCACTCCCGCCTTTCTTGGGTGAAATGCATAAAAAAAAACAAAAAAAAAAAAACACATTGGCTGCAATTAGATATTTTACGATTACAAATAGATAAGAAAATAAAAATAATAAAAAATAATGTATTAAATTCAAAAGTACCATTTAACTAAAAAAAATACTTTTAATGTAAAATAAAAATTATTCATTCTACTAAGTTTTATAAAAGTCTATGGAATAAAAAATTATATTCTTAAACTATTGGTTATATAAAATTACAAATAATTTAATTTTAAATATAAATACCAATTTCTTGATTATTGCATTGCTGGTATTCCGTATTTCTTTTAATTTTTTATAATTTTTTTTCACGCTTTTAAAGAGTGAAATTAAAAGCGAAATTTATAGCTGACCTCGCTATTTTCATGATATTTTAAGCAAATGTAAACATTACATTTACAAAATCCATTTAATTAATCCCTAAATTCACTCAGTGACTTCGAAACAAATGTCTAAGACAAATAGTGGATTTTTAAGAGATTTAAAAATTTGTTTAGATATTTCGTCTATAATGGCGGCTCGATGAGTGATGAGTAAACGTGACAA